>CM057385.1:92018162-93218162 GCA_030015415.1 Cynopterus sphinx | reverse complement strand
CCCCACCATGTCACTAGTATCTACTAGGTGTGAATAATATGTAGAATGAGAAGAGGACAGCACAAGGATTCAGAAGACCAGGTTTAGTCTAGGACAGTTAGTGGGATATTTGACCTTAAACAAGTCCATGAGTCATTTTTGGCCTTAAGTTTCTTCATCTTAAAACAAAAGGAGAAAAGTAGATGGTCATAAATGTTTCTTTAGAGTTTAAATTTCCCAAATCTCATCTCATGTATATGTGTTATCCACAACTTTATCCTATCCTATTATGCTCATCTAATTTTGCCCACATTCTTCTGATAAACTTCTTCTATGTGCATCACCTAAGTCTCTACATAGATCTTTCTATGCTGGGTAATGTTATCCATGTGAAACATCCTTAAAATTGCAGTTAACCTTTGGATGTCTAAAAGGAGATGCTAAGAGGATTGGGATTTATGTTAGTTTTCTATCACTGCCTTAATAAACCACCACAAACACAGTGGTTAAAAATAACACAAATGTATTATTTCATAGATAGATAGGTCAGAAGTTTGAGCTGGCTTAACTGGTTTCTCTGTTCCAGGTTTCACAAGGCCAAAATCAAGGTGTTAGTTAGCTAAATTGTTATCAGGAGGCTCTGGGAAGAAATGCTTTCCAGTTCATTCAAGCTGTTGGCAGATTTTTGCTTCTTGTGGTTTTAGCACTGAAGTCCTATCATCTGGGGCTGCCTTTATCTCCTAGAGGACTTTATACATTCTTGTACATGAGCCCTGCATCTCAGAGCCAGCAATGACGAGTCTGATCTTTCTCAAGCTTGTAAACTCTCTGACTTCCACTTCTGTTGAATCTACAACTTCCAGCCAGAGAAAGCTCTCTGCTTTTAAAGGCTCACATAATTACATTATTCCCATGGGCTTCCAGAGCCCATCCCCCTATATTATCCCAAAATAATCCCCTTCTCCTAAGGTGTGTCCTTAATTACAACTGCAAAATCCCTTTTTCCTTGTAATGTAATATATTCACAGGTTCTAGGAATTAAAGCATGAAAATTTTGAGGAGCCATTATTCTGCCTACATGGTCTGAGAAAAAAGTGATTGGAGATATAGAAACTACCTAGTACTGATTTGCCCAGGAGGTTTTCTGTGATTCAGCTAGACACATAAAATAGTAGCTTAGATTTAATGTGCATTATTACATGTGCAGCACTTTACTTGTATTTAAATGCATTATCTCATTTAATCCTCGTAAAATCTTATGCAGTAAATCCTACTACCATCCCAATTTTACATTTGAGGCAACTGAGGCTCAAATCTTAAACACTCTGTCCACACCATTAGCTAAGCAGAAAAGCCAGGATTTAAATCCAGTTTCTGTGATTTCTGAATCAAACACCTTCAATTGTTTACAGTTGATAAATCAGAGGCTGACAGAAATCCTGTGACTTCTTCAAAGATATGCAGATGGTTAATAAAAGTGTCAAGAACAAAATCAAATCTGTACCAATCTTTGCTTATCCTGCTCTACCTGCCTGGCCCCTCCATTTCACATATGCTTGACACCCTGTAATCAGAGTTGATCCAACCACACTGTTATTCTTTCATCACATTTTATTACTCTTTTCTCCACATCTCTGAAAGCACAGTTTCTTTTGTGGTCACAGTATCTTTTGTGGGGCATCTTTTAATATTATAAATGCTATACTTTATAATACTAAAATGTAAATTTGATAGAATGAGGTTTTGGAGCTTGGATTCACCTAAGTACCTATAAGCAAAGCAGTCTGGAAAAAGAGAAAAGAGATTACCTACCCAAACCAAAAGGAAATAGAAAGAGGATATTCCACCATCCAAAACCATATGAATGACTAGAGTCTGTAATATTAGCTCTTCTGTTTCATTTGTAAGCATTGTTCAAGTGAGTAAATATGGAGGTGGTCCTAAAACTGTTGCAGCCTACTGTGCAACTGATGACACACAATACTAAGATTTATTTAATTCCCTAAGGCCAGAAATTCATTTGAACATAATATAGAGAGCAATTAACTCACTCTTACCACTGATAAGGAATTTGGGTGTTTTTTTGCCTAAGACATACATGACAAAACTAAGGGATAGAAGGGATAAGTAGGTCATCCAAGATTAGACAACTGAGAAGAGGCAGAATTCAGAATTCCAAACCTAGTGCCTTCGCTACTACTTAATCAGTATCTTCCTTAAAGCAAGAAATTTTAAACAAAGTTTCAAGTTTTTTATAAACTCTCAAATTCCTCCATTTCAAAGCAATAGCTTTTGGACATAATCTAACAATTATAGTAATAGATATAAAGTTCTTATTGACAGCTCTTCTGTTTATTTCCTGGTTTGCGACCATCTTCAGGGAAGTAGAGGTTGTTAAAAATCTGACTGCATGATAACATGGGATGTTTCTGCATATTAAAAACCTTAAACTCTTTCTTATTTTTTAAATTACTTATATTCATATCTCTACTTAATCTTTTCAAAATGTCTTATCATCTTTCTTTTAAATTTGCAAACTAGAGTTATTATTCACTAACACCAAACATGCCAGCATGCCATACTGAGGAATTTAATGCAGATATATGGATTAGTCAGCCTTTAAGTGCTCCAAAACACAAGGCTTGACAAAGTATAAGTTATAAAATGTTGGTATCATTGCTCTATTACATTTAGAGTGAAAGTATTAAAAAAAAATTAAAATAATATTATATATCAAATTAGTTATGCAAGCTAGAACTAATAGATTTATCCAAAGTGTAGTTACCAGAGATATTCTGTTTACACATATCCATACAGAAATGTGTATATATCCTGATTTTACAGAGGAATCTGGTTAGCAGTCCTTGAAGTTCTCTCTCTTTCAACTTAACACTAAAATATTTTTTAAAGTAGAAAATTATAATGATCATATAATTATATCAAAATTAAAACAGAGCCTCAGACTATTGCCAGAATCTTAGAAGAATTTTCACTGATTAATAGCAGTGAACTGAAAATCCCCACTAGGGGCTAACCTAGACAAGAATGACAAGAAAAGACTTGCTAGTCCTAAAGACAGGAGGTACTAGTTGGAGGAGGTTTATTTCTTCCCCATAGTCTGTTCACTGGTTTAGAATCTCAAGACCTAAATACACCAGGAAATGAATGGATGACTGATTCTTTGCTAAAAATGACAGGCTTTGAGGTGGCTAGTGTACTGTTGCTCCTTCCCATCATCAGCAAGAGCCTCTGCTGTAGCCATCTAGCATCTCTAATTCCTCTGAAACAAGACAAAAGTTGGTGGAGTTCAGAGGGTTGGGCCCAAGAAAGGGAAGAGGAGAAGGTATATCCCAGAAGCAGACCACATTGCCCCAAGTCCCAGGTCAAGGGCTGGGTCAGATAAGGATCCAGTCAGATAGAGAGCAACAAAACTAAGGCTTGCTAGAGAAAGGGAAGGAAATGAAATATAAGATCTGAGAATGAACTAGACAGTTTTTAATCAAAAGTCACCAGGAAGTCATAAAAGCTCTCCAAGATACCATTCAGAAATAGAAAATTTTGACAAAGCATTAATAAGCAAAACATAATTTCATTGTATTTATTTACCCACTAAATTGGGACACTTCAATAACTGGTTATTCCTGCAAGAATTATAACGCTAAGTTCCCATTCACCATTTTGGAGGAGGTGGAGATACAGTGGAATGAAGTTGTGACTTAATGCAAAAAGTAATGTAAGACATTAAAAAAGTTAACCCAGGACAGCAGTTAAAACAAAACTCATGGTAACTGCTATAAAACAGGCTTATAAAGCAGTCTGTTTGAAAGGGCATTTAATAAACAATATGATTAAAAAATTGGATAAGCTTGGTAATATGGTAAAGAGAGCATGAGAATACCACAGCAATTAGAAATTATAGGTAAAACAGAATATTCTCAAGAAAGTTATGGTCTACATATGCTGAAACAAAAATATATGGCAAGACTTTGAGTAATTGATAGTAGGAAAATAAGAGAATTCACCTGACCTCATGAGGAATTTTCTTCCTCAAGAAACCCCGTTTTGGTAACAGAGGTGTCATCTCATTTTCTATGTGGTTCTGAAGTGTAAAATATTTACATAATCATAATATTGGAAATTCTATTAGGTGGTTTTCAATGTTCAGAATTAACCTAGAGACAAAGGAAAGAAGACTTAATTATAGCTACACACTGTAAGCCTTGACAGTGAAAAAGTAATGGTGTAGCTGACAGAACTGGAGATATGAAGGGCTAAAATATTTTGATCTTAAAATGTAGGGGGTCCAACAGTTATAACCTACATCTGGTGTTTTAAATAAAACAACAAATTACTTACTTTTACAATGGTATCCAATACAAGAATGTAAAATATAATTAATGAAATAATATACAAATTGGAAAATGTAACACAAAAATGAGCATCAAAAATTGGAAGGAAAGGTAGAATATAGGGGAATATAGGGGAATATTGTATAAGTAAGAAAATTTCCTCATCTATGACATGTAGTCAATGGTTAGCACATTAAAATGTTATTTTAATATCCCATCTTTTGAACATACAACAAGAATTCCTAAATTAAAAATTTAAATAGCTGTTAGCATGTCACTATTTTAAACAATGCTACAATGGTTATTCTTGGACATAGGTATGTATATTATCTGTGATTATTTGCTTAGGGTATAGTTCTAGAAATTATTTGACCAAAAAAAATATGACCCCCTAAAGGATTCTGGTCATATTACAAATTGAGTGATTAATCTTTGTATCTAGATATGGCCAAAATGGCAAAAACAAGATCAAGAACAATTTTTTTTAATTTAAAAAATTTCTATTTTAAGATCACTGAAAACTCACATGCAATTGCAGTAAGTTATACAGAGATCCTCAGTGTTCTTTACCCAGTTTCCCCAATGGTAACATCGCAAAATAACCAAGCTGTTAATGTTGATACAGTCCAATGATCTTACTCAGTTTTACTTGTACTCCTGTGTGTGTGTTTTGTCTTATGCAATTTTATCACAGGTGTAGGTTCATGGATTTACCATCATAGTCAAGATATGGAACATTCCATCACAAAGATCCTTTATACTACCCTTTTATAACTACTCTCACCTACTTGATTCTCTCCTCCCCCATCCCTAACCCCTGGTAGCCTCTAATCTGGTCTTCATTTCTTTCATGATATCTTGTCAAAAATGTTATATAAACAAAATAATGTAGCATGTAACATTTTAGAAGTGCTTCTTTTTTCTTTTTTTTTCCACTCAGCATAATTCCCTTGAGATCCATCCAAGTTGTTTTATCAATAGTTTTCTCCTAATTTTGAATATTGCATGTTACAGATATATATATCAGTTTGTTTAACTATTAACTCATTGATTAAGAGCCGATTCGAAATATTTATTTGAACTTGCCCACCTCATGGCAAAAGATTTGTCAGCTTATCTAAAATTTACTTGGGCCATGTAAAAGGAAAGATAAATTCACCTTAAGTTACAGAGAAAAAGTTAGCAATTGCCAAAAAGTTATTATGGTTGTTACTTATTTTTCAAAGTAACCCCTGACATGATATTATACCCATTGTATAAGTAATAAAACAAGGCTCAAAAAATTTAAATAAATTCCCACAGCTACAAAATGGTTGATCTAAATCCAAGTCTTTCCACCTTAAATCCATATCCTCTTCCCTCCACTATACCACACTGCCTGTGATGTGAAAGAAAAACCAATGGGATGCCCTGGATTAAGAAACATCATGGAGCAACAGTAAAACCAGCCACAAGTGAGCGAGGAGGAAAAAATTTCATGCCCCTCTTCCAAGTAATCTTGGTCACAGTGGCTTCTTCACACCTACATTCTTTTCCTTAACATCCTTGAAACCACACTAAAAGTCATCTAACTCAAAAAGTAATAATAATAAACAAACAAACTTAACCGGAAATAAATAAAGAGAGAGAGAGAGAGAGAGAGAGAGAGAGAGAGAGAGAGAGAGATAAATGGGTAAGTAAGCTAGAATTAATTGGTAGTTATTGTGGCAAATATAATATGGCAAAAAATCTCTGATAATATACTCCCATTAGGAATTAAGTACTTGAAGATAAAATAGTCCCCTTTCTCCTGCTTCTCCCACATGCTGACATGGTACTGCTCCAGCTCCATACATTTTTTGTCACAAGCTTTCAGATAAATCATTAGAATCACTACCTCTCTTGTCAAGCTGGTTTCAAATCATACCGGAGCACACTGAACAGGGATCACAGGACGGTCCTCCTACTAGCTTCTTGTTTGAAACCACAGCCCCACCCAACCTCAGAGAGATAGCATCTTGCTTACTAGACAGAGATAAATTCCTCACTGGCATGCTCATCAGATACTAAGCCAAACTCATCTCTTTCCTCCTCTCCTTTCCTCCCTTACTCTGGTTATTTATAGAGATCACAGGTGAACCCAGGGAAATTATTACAGTGCAATGACTGCTGAAAGGCAGGAAGCTAAAGAAGATGGATTATCATGGCTCTGACATGATTTGTATGGATTTCCAAAATTAAGCTGTTCGCTTAGAGTGACCACCTTCCTCCTGCCCTGGGCTTCACAGCTGCCCAGGTGATAACCTTCATCTGCACTTGTGAGCCCAGAAAGCTGAGCACATTTTCTATTACCTTTCAAGCGAGTGTGTAGTGTTCTTCTGGCCCCTCAGTAATAGCATGGCTGCTGGTGTACAGAGTGATAAACACCTACTGAAAGGGATGTAGCGTGAAAAGATCTCATCACCTGTCATTAGCTCCCCGATGAATAATGCAGCATTTCCCATGGCAGGTGTCAGGGGTGGGAGGGAGAATTGCTCCTGTGAATGCTCTGGTGAGCACATCAGCACAAAGTAAGAGGTGAGAGCAACAGATGCATGTGACAAAATTACACAAGCTATTGTGTTTTAAAAGAAAGGGGAACTTTTACTTCACAAATACCTGGCAGGTTTCTTTTCTTCCTTTCTCTACCCTTACAGTCAATGCAAGTTAATGCTGCCTTCACTTACACTTTTACCACTCTAATCTGGACCTCTTGTAAAGGAATAATTTCTATTCAATAGCATTACTCAGATAATAGCACATTTTTATATCTGGTTCCAGTTCTTTCTCTTCTTTATATATCTAGGTTCTGATTTACATATGTGGACCATTGTATTTTTATTAAACTTTATTTGCTTGGGTTAAATAAACATGTCAAAAACAAATGTAATGATTTCTATGTGCATCTGTACCTATATGTGCATACACACACACACACATACACACATACCTGCACTAAAGTGGTAATTTTTGGTCCAAAAAATGAGTTCCTAATAGGTTTATTGCTTTTGAGAATCTGCCTGAAGAAAATAATATCAGACCAAGAGAATCTAAAACAAAAATGGGATCTATTGTTGGTTATCCGCAGCACACAAATTCATCTCTCTGAGAGTCACTAATTGAGGTAATGTATAGACTCAGATCCTGACATGAGAAAAACTTGTATTAAGTTTAGGTCAAATTTCTTCAAGACTAGTACAATTTCTGAGCACTCTGGAGTCATTTTTCATCTTTCAACCAGTTGTCACATAACTTCCAACATGGCCAGACATGCAAATTAAATTTCAAGACTAATTAGCCACCACTCTCACCTCTAACTCCCACATTTTCTGAAGCCAAAATTCCAAATTCTCTTATGTTGAGCTTCACCATTTAAGACGAGAAGGAAATTTTTTAAAAGAAAGAAGTAGTCCTCTGCTTAGAATTAGTCTACAGAACTTTTAAATGTGGCACACACTACCACCACTAAACTAGTCACTGAAGGAGACAGAGCAACAGAAAGGTTCCCTACATGCAATTCTGGAGCAAATGAAACTCCCAGACTTTTCCCCTTACATCACAAGATAGAAAAAAGGACTGTGACAAATTGAAGCACCGAGGTAAATTTAAACAAAACCTGCCTTTGACTCTACTGATGCCCTTTCTTTCTCTCTCTTCTTTTCTCTCTTTCTCTCCCTTAACCCCTCCCTCATCCCTTCCATCTCTTTTGTTTGTTTGTTTGTTTGTTTGTTTTAGGAAAGAAGAGAATAGAGCAGCTTTCAAGTTTCATCTAAAGTTAGAAATTTAAGCTTTTCCATATTACCTCCTGTCCTTAACTTATTTGGGGTTTTGAATCAGAATCAAATAAATGTTCCATAGGGTGAAATATTTATTGCTTAAAATAAACATTTGGTAAAAAGAAATGATGAATTTTTATAATCACTTCTCAAGAAGATGAAGGTTTCAAAATTGATTTCTAAATCCTGTTCAGATTCCAATGAATGCAAGCAACAAGAAAAATTAATTTTTTAATATATAAAATATTATATACACACTACAAGACTTCAAAAACCTCAGAAAAATAGATTATCCTCTTCCTATTAACCTGTTGATATTTTAATGTATATTTTTTCCAGTTTATATATATGTGTGTGTGTGTTATATGTATACACAGTCTTTTAAAAATAATTATACTCTGAAAAGTATTTTTTGTATATTTCTTTTAATAATTCATTGAGGAATTTCTTTCTTTGTCAATAATTATAGGTCTAAACCATTTTTATTCAATTTATTTAAACAAAAAAATGAAAAACAGTTCACTTATTTCTTCCACCTTCTCCTCCAACCCACCTCCACCTCTGACAACCACAAATCCATTCTCTATGTTTAGAAGCATGGATATTTGTTAGTCAGTTAGTTAGTTAGTTTTACATTCTACATATAAGAAAGAACATATGATATTTGTCTTTCTCTCCCTGATGCTCTTTCTACATCACCTTGGCCACCACTCTTTAGAAAAAAAAATACCCTAACAAGAGTGAGCACACTTAGAATGGAGCTGTCCCAGAGAATTAGGGACATACAGCCAATGTATCATCTCTTTTACTTGATTATCCCAGGAGACTAGAATCCATATATTGCTTTCAGTTTCCCAGTAGTATCTAATCTAGTCTTGCCTTCCTCTAAAATATGCCAGTTTCCCAAATTACTACTAGTAACTTCCTTTCTGAAAACTCCCAACTCCTTGTAGAAAAGCTATTAGAATTTATTTATTAATTTAACAATATTTATCAAGCACATTATTATAATGTACTAGGACAGCAGCTAAATATTGGGGCTGATCATATCCTTGTCCAAAGGAGCATTATATTCCAGCAGAAGAAACAGGAAATAATTAACAACAACAAACAAACAAACAAACAAAATGCAAACAGGTACTTAAGTATTGTGATCATTGCTATAAAGGAAATTAAACAGCAGGGTGGGTAAAATGCTGAATAATAACCAGAAAAGGGAAATTTAGTAGTGAAGTTTGTCAAAAAAGGTCAAGGCCACTTAAGAGTTGATATCTGATCAGACACTAAGGACATCCAAGAAGCAGAAGCCATGATGGAATTAAAGGTACAAAGATTTTATTGGAGAAAATATCTGTGTTGAAAGGAGAGAGCAGGGGAAGACTAAGACTGTCATGAAACCATAATACAAGTCTGACCCCATGTAAAGGAGAGAGGGAGAGAAGGTTTATTAGAAGAGTCCTAGGCTGCTGTGCAACCTAAGACAGGTTCAGTAAAGCTGTCGTGGACTCCTGGAGTCAAGGTCAGCAGACAAAAGAGTCCCATATCTCCTAGGTATGAGGTTGCCCTGGTATCTTCGCAACATTTAATCATTGGTGGGGTAAAGCTCCAGAAGGCATGGCTTCAGCGCAAAATGGGTAATAGATTTCAAAGCACAGCAGAGGGGTCCTCAGTAGGTCACACTACCTATATAAAAAGATTCATGAGGCTCATTCTCATGGTTACCACAACAGCAAGAGAAAGAGAACTTCAGAGAGAGAGAACAGCAAAGACAACTGCCTGGAGGTCAAAAACTACCTGGAATAAATGAAAGAAGTTTGGGTTGATTTGATGATAGTAGAAAAACAGACAGGGGACAGATCACATATAAATCACAGAAATAATAATGCATTCATTGTTAACTACAGGCCATGTGCCAGGTAGTGTTCTAATTGTCTTCCACTTGTAAATAAACTGTTCACACTTACAATATCCCTACAACATGCTATTATTATCCCACTTGTACAAGTGAACAAACTGAACCTAGCAGATTAAAGTAACTTGCCCAAGGTCACATTAGCTCATACATGATAGAACTGAGATTCAAACACAGACACTGGGCATACTCTTAACCACCATCCTATACATTGTCTCTGGTAAGAGTTTTGACAAAGTTAAGAAGACACAGAAGAGGTGTAAACAGAATTAATTAATATGCAATTTCAGGGCATCTACTCATCTTCTTAGCCCCTTGAGATTTTTTTACATAAACCTAAAATAATCACCTATAGTTTGAACTCACAAAGTATGCAACTGTAGAAGCTGGTGTGCTACCCTAAACCACTTAGAGAATGTCCCAAAATCTTCCAGTTTTGCATGGTCCTAGAACAGGAGAAGGCTCTGCAGCAGGTTCAGGCTTCCATTGGCTCATCCTAATCACATTATTTCTTAAAAGCAAAGAACCTTTCCAGACTGAGGTCAGAAGACATGTTACTATGGAAAAAATTGTCAGAGACATGTGCCGTTGCTGGCTTTGAAGATGGAGAACGAGGGCCACAAGCGAAAGAATAGGAGCAGTCCTTAGAAGCTAGAAAAGGCAAATAAATTAATTTTCCCCTCGAACCTCCAGAAAGAAATATAGCCCTGTTGACACCTTGATTTTAGCCCAGTGAGACCCATTTCAGTCTTCTATAAAATAATAAATTTATATCATTTAATTCATTAAGTTATGGTAATTTATTACAGCTGCTGTAGAAAACTATAGCACAGACAAAATATGTGAGAAGACCTCTCCAAAAGGATACAAATTAAGAAGATTTTGTGTCCCATATTATTGCTTACCAAAAATGACCTCAGCAGCCAAGCATTAATAACTAAATTGGTAGAGTAATCCGTTCTGTAGACACAGTCAGCCTCCTTCACTAGCTACTCCTGTCACTACCCGCTGGCCTTATGAACAAAGTGGCCATGACAATAACAATGGAGGTTACAAAAGAGCTCAGCATTTCGGATTCCCACTCACCAAAGCCTGTGATTAAAATCAATGGTTGGGTCCACACATACTAAGAAAATCTGTAATGTAATGCCTAAAACTTGGAAATATAATCATTTGATAAGTCTATTCATTATCAAGTAATCCCTTTAACTGATTTTCCAGTGATTAATTAAGTGAAATATTTGGGTGTTGCTCTTTAAAAAAAAAGGATAATGTAATCAAAAGAAGCTTAATATCTTACTGAAAACATGAATTAGGCTTGTTCTTTATTATAATAATCACCCCCAATGAAGTCCCAGGCTAACGATAAGCATTACCCATTTCATAAAATTACTCATAAATCCATACTGCATGCATCTTAGGCAAACAACCTCTTAATTCAATATCTCTTGAAAACAGGAACAAGATGACTTGCAGTGCTCAGGATTCTGATAAAAGCATCCCCATTTGTCGTTTCTAGAATCTGAGTACCCTTCCTCTTGACTCCTGTGGTTCTCGTCTATGTCCAAATCAGTTTCTAGCTTTCTAAACAAATTTGTAAACAATATATGGTAGAAAGCTTCTAAAATGGCTCCCAGTGAGCTCTGCTTCCTCATAAAAATGCCCCTGTGTAATCCTTTTCCCTCATGTATGGGCTAAATCTAGTGATTCGCTTCAAATGAGTAGAAATGACAAAAACAAAAGATATCTCTTTCTAGATTAAATTATGCAAGACTATGACTTCTATTTTGCTCATGCTGTCTCTCTTTTCCTCTTCTCACTTCTTGACTCTGATGAAGCAAGTTGCCATGTTATAATCTGCCCTACAGATAGGCCCATGTGGCACAGAACTGAGGGAAGCCTCTAATCAGCAGCCAGTTCAGAAACTATGCAAGTGAGATTGAAAGTAGATTCTCCCCTATTTGAGCCTTGAGATGTCTATAGCCCTAACCAAGACCTTGATTACAGCCTTGCAAGAGATCATGAACCAGAGAAGCCAGCTAAACTGTCCCCAAATTCCTAGCCAACAAAATCTGTGAGATAATAAGTGATTCAGTGGCTCCCTGGAACAAGTGGTCTACTTCACAAGTCTCATTCTAGAACACTGGCTAAAGGAACAGCATCTACCTGGATATATTCTCAAATCACTAAAAAGTAAGAGATCAAATCCAAACACACAAGTTCATTTCAAGCAGCTGCTCATACCACGTCTGATAATATTCCTTTGGTTAAAGTAAGTCATGGAGCCATCCCAACGTCAAGGGGTAGAATGTACACTCTGTCTACCATAGGCCATGGTAATGGTGTGAACACATATTACTACTATAGATTCATAATGCATGGGGGTCAATTTTTAATCTACTGCACATCTAATAACTTTCCTTCTAAAATTATCTGTGACAGTTTTGTGTTTGTTTGTAACCAAGAATCTTTCTTGATACAGTGTATGAGAATAAAAAGAAATAGTCAAATGGGGAACATTAGAAAGAATATAAAGATAATAGGATAATGATCATTTAAACCATCTTATTCCTGAATGAAATGCTAGGTGGTCAAAAATGTGAATTTTAAAGTAAGAAATTTCTGTTTGTCCCTCTGCTCCCAACACACACATTTTATTCCCACAGCAATAGGTCCAGATTGGTCAGGTTTGAGGACGTTAGCCACATTGCTAAAATAAAAAATTTTAAAAAAGCATATCACTATGCTGAACAAAGTAGCTAATAGTCAAGGACACTGGTAAGGCAGGGGAAAGAATTTCTCTTGTTTATTGGACTGTGATTTTTCTGTGGGATTCTAGACATACTGGGCTGAGAAGCTTGTGCTCCAAATAAAAATTAAAGGAATTATCAAAATGACTAGGGAAGGTCATACTGAAAAATGAAAGACAGATCCAAATAGCTGCAAGAGAAAGTAGGGTCATGAAAAATCTAATCGCTAAGCGATGTTTCCAAACTAAACTTAAAGGAGAGAATTCTCAGAGACATAACTATATGAACAGAGTAGACATCGAGATAAGTTTCAGAAATAGTTCTGTTAATCTGGGTCATAATACTATATGTTTATTTTTAAATAATTTAAAAACAAAGTTACCTATGGTTCTAAACTGTCAATAAGTTGTAATCAAGATGTACATATTATCTGGACAATAGAGAGGTGGTTACCA
Source organism: Cynopterus sphinx (assembly GCA_030015415.1). Classification (NCBI taxonomy): domain Eukaryota; kingdom Metazoa; phylum Chordata; class Mammalia; order Chiroptera; family Pteropodidae; genus Cynopterus; species Cynopterus sphinx. The sequence continues at coordinate 93,204,923 of CM057385.1, read as the reverse complement.
TAGGGTAGTTGGGAGAGGGGAGAGGAAGGAGGTAAATGGGGAAAAAGGGGTCAAATACATTACAACATTAAAGAATTTTTTTAAATTAAAAATTAAATAAAATGAAAAAAATGTATATCTATATATACACACACACACACACATATATATATATACATACATACATACATACATACATATATATATATATTATCTTTTTAATTATCCCCAGATCTTAATACTTTTGTTTGCCCTTAGTGGGGCTCAAACACCTGTGGGTTTTTTTTTTAATTAAAGTTTAATATTTCAATATATTAAATGGCTGAGAACATTATCCACTGGAAATATCAAATGTTACCCATTAAAGATTGTCTTAGATGGTTTTCCCCTAATACTTTCATCTGGCTACTTTTTATAAATATTAGAACTAATTAGTATTATTAGTTTTTATTAACCAAGATTGTTCTTGTTGATTGGTGATAACACTTTTAAAAGTGTTATCATTCAATAATAATTCTACTGAAGAAATCTCCTGAGAAAATAGAATTTGGATTTTAATAATGAAATAGGGGAAGAAAAAAGTCATGTGGTTAAACAGGGTTGTATAAGAGAAACCAACTGTAATAGATCAAATTCTGTCCCCACAAAAGACACTTAGAAATCCTAAGCCCTGGTATACATGAATGTTGCCTTCTTTGGAAATAGGATCTTTGTAGATATAGTGAAGATGTAAATTAAAATTAAGTTAAGCTGGTTTAGGGTGGTCACTAAGTCCAATCATCGATGCCATTAAAAAGGGACAGACACAGAGGAACAAAGACACACACACAGAAGAAGATCCTGGATGATGGAGGCAGAGATTGAAATGATGCAGCCACAAGCCAAAAAGATGCCAAAGATTGCCAGCAGCCACCAGAAGCTAGGAGAAGGACATGAAGTAGATTCTCTCTCACAACCTCCAGAAGCACCCAACCCTGCCAACACCTCAATTTTGGACTTCTAGTCACAAGAGCTGTGAAACAAGATATTTCTGGGTTGTTGTTTTTTTTTTTTTACACTAATGGTAATTTATTATGGCAGCCCTAGGAGACTAATAGCCCAACTCTGTTTCTTTTGATCTGTGATCCATGTTATAAAATGCTTGACAGATAATAAAGATTTAGTCTTTATAAGTGGTTACATTTAAACAGAGTCCATGCAAACTGAGAAGGTCACATCAGTACTTCTCCTTTGAAGTAAGGCCACACTGACCATATGTATCCTATGTTATGATGGGCTTGAAGTCTATCAGAGAAGGAGCACATAGAGGAGGGGCTAGGTCCAGCCATCTTATTTCCGAACCTGCTTGGATGAGCAATGCACCATTCATAATACCTGGTGACTGTTGCCTTGATGAGTGGTATTCAGGGAGCCTGGAAAACAAAACCAGGCCAGCCCCTCAGCAACTATGAGCAGCTGTTAGAAAGCCAACAAGATTGGGCCATGTAAACATGTCTTCACCAAGTTCATTAGGACATGCCAGCATGAATTATTATAACTGAAAATCATAAACCAGAACAGACTCTTTAGAGACTAAATAGGTTATCATCACCAAGCTACTCAGTAACAGTTTCTCACAGATGCTGTTAACGATATCACTATCTTTGAACAAAATGAACCATAATGACCCTCTTTTCCAATTATAACAATCACATTTTTGTATGCCATTGTTCTTGAAATGTGAGGATTCACTAGTTTGTCAAAAGCCTTGTCTCGAAAATGTAAGTATTTCTCTTAGCAGAAACTAATCATAGCTTCATAAGGAATTTCCCAGTTTTAGAAAGAAGGAATAGAAAATCTTTTGAAAGAATTATTTAAAGCTGTTTGTTGCTTTTGTTGGATTATTAAATTATCTGGGGCAAATTGTACATTTCCTTAAATTTGAAGGAAAGAGCATTCTTTTAAACATCAGACTTTATAAAATATATGTGTATATTAAAGTTGTACAGGAAAAGAAAAATAAAATATAAAAAAAGCAAAATGCATTTTAAAACTTAGGTATATTTTAACATTTTTGTATCCTGAATTAAATGAAAACTTTCAGCTTTAAGAACTTCTAAGTAGTTGTTGGGTTTTAAGAATATATTTCATTTTTATATAAATGATCCTAAATAAATTGCTCTGAGATATCAAATCTATGTAGAATCATTTCTTTTTTAATGAAGAGGATTCATTCCTGTCATATGCTTTTTTTGTCAGTAACTCTAATAACTAAAGCAAAACAACAAAGGAACCAGGGTGTTGCCTTCTGCAACATCAGATAAAAGTAAAATGACATAAAAGGATTATTTAACATTACATAAAATACTGTCAAATGTGACAGTACTTATCAAACATACACCCAGGGGTCTTGAAGCTCAGGGACAGCAGGGCATAGTTTTAAATACAAAATGTTGAAAGAAAAGATGTAGCCTAGGGCATTAGCATGGGTATGGGGAAGCACAGCTTAAGGTTGGCTTTTTAAAAGAATATTTCTCTAGATTCCAGGATCTAACAGTAATAATAAAAAGTATCCAAGTTTCTATGCTTAGGTAGTAGCTAAAACTTCCAGCTAGTCTACATACAGAAGATGTCTATATTCAGGAAAGTGCATCTCCTACAAAGTAAAGCAATATGAAGACTAGCTTCCATAGAGAACTGGAAGATATTGCCAAAGCTTATTAACTTGTATGTCCAAATTCTCAAAAAGTAAGATTAAAACATAAGCCTCTCAGAAGCCACGTCCTTATAATGTGATATTGCCTGGCTGGCCTGCCTGGGTTGGGCCAGTTTCATTGGACCTGAGTTGGACCCTTCATGACACAAAAACAATAAGTTTCTTCCCAGGGAAACTGGAATTAGGCATACAATATAATAGACAAGGTGTGGCTGATTTCTTGAATGAAGGAGATATAAACTTAGGAGCCATAAGCAATTATTTTCTGCTATGTACCTTGGGTAGTTACAAGTCTTCAGTAAAATGAATAAAAAGGAAGTATGAAAATAAGAAAGAAAATCAGTAGATGAATGGAAAGAAGAAAAGACAAGAGAAAGCCTTATCTAGCATGTAAGCTTCTAATTCCAGTTTACTCCTAAAGACAATATGTAACATGTATTACATGATCTTTATATCTCCAACTTTTAGCTAAGATATTTTTGGTGGACTTTTATTTTTTTTAATTAGAGAGTGCCACTAATACAGAAATTGGTAGCAAGATGAGTAATTGGTACAACTAGATGAGTTAAAAAAAAAAAGTGACATAGACAGATTTCAACAATTCCAGATTGGGGAGTCCACAACTCTTGTCATACCTTCTAATATAAGAAAAACTAGACCTATGCACATCATAGTAATACAATTTAAAAATAAAGCACAACAAAGAAGCATCTTAAAAGCAGTCAAAGATAAAAGACATTTTGTATCAAAAAAGTAATAATAAGACTGACAACTGACTAGTCAACAGAAACAATGTAAGCCAGAAAATAATGGAATGACATCTTCAAAGTCTGATCTTCAAAGTCTGAAAGAAAAAAAAAACCTCCAATCTCGAATTCAAAACCCATTGAAAATATCCTTCAAAAGTGGGATAAAAATGAAGACATTCTAAGAAACACAAATATTAAGCAAATTTGTCAACATCTTACCAGCTCTGAAGTGGATTAACAGAAGGAGAAAAAAAAAGAAAAGAAAGAGGGTGGATGGGAGGAGGGAAGGACAGAGGGAAGGGAGAATAAAAGGAGGGAGGAAGGAAAACTCTTTTTTACAAAAGGTCAACAAATGAATGTGAAAATATTTTAGGATTTTCATGGTGCTAAAGTATTACCTCCCTGCCATACAGGTCACTTACTAAGCATAAAGGGAAAATTGTACTTATATAATAAGAGACCTGTCAACCACCATCTCAAGCAAATTGTCAAGTTTAGCATCACTTATCAAGCAACCTGATCTTATGTGTTTCTTGATTTACTGTACTATCACCTATAATATCACATCCCTATGAAATATTCTGGGGGAAAAAAATCTGAATATAACCAAGCCTTTATACGTAGCTTTCAATTTACCAGTATTTCGAAAGTTAGAGGGATAAGTTAAATGAGATCATGTGAAAACAATCACAAATTCAAAGGGAGGGGGGCATATTTCTTATTACTACTGGCCTAGACTCTTCAAAAAGTCAGTGTCCTTAAAAATGAAAAACAGTTCTAGACTAAAGAGATTTAATAATTAAAGTCAATATATGAAGTTTGTAAAACAATTATTTCTAAAAGTCATACTTGGGAAATTAGGGAAGTTTAAATATAGACTGAATACAAAAATATATTGAATTATTTTTTAATTTCCCTAAGTGTGCTTGTGGTGTTATGTTAATATAGGAGAATTCTTTATTTTTAGGAGCTATATGTTGAAATATTTAGAATAATGTATCATGATTTATAAAGTATACTCTCAAGTGGTTTAGCAAGGATAGAGTTAACTGTAGAAATCTGAGTGGAGACTATATGGATATGCATTTTGCTATTCTTTTTATTTTCTGTATGTTTAAAATTTTCTCCACTTAAAAAGTGTTAGAGGGAAATAATTTTTTTTAATTGCTATATAATGAATAATTTTTTTAATCCCTGGTGAAAGCAACTTAACCATAATATAAATATCTATTGAGTACATCTTTATCTGTTGTAAATGACAAAAACAAATACAAAATAGTTTATTGGAGGAAGAAGGTATATTTGTCTTTCTCATTAGTAGAATTGATATAATTTCAGAAATTTTTAGATACAGATGCTCAAATGGTGTCACAACAAATATTTCTAGCCCATCTCTTATCTCTGCTTTCTACTGAGGTAAGCTTTGAAAAAGCATGGAAACCATAGATGCCTTTCCTTTACCACCTACTTGCTAAGCAGTCCTGGCCAAAAAAAAAAAAATGACTCTTCTAAATAGCCCCATAAAAAGTCCTTCAGATAAGCTCTGAACTAATTCTGTTAAACATAGTTGAATACACCAATGGGTAAGACACAGACAAGCTGAACAAACTGTGCTGCAAAGGAAGTTCCTAATGCTAGGGCATTTTTGAGGCATCTGAAAATGCAACGTCTCCTCCATCTGGCCATAACAACTGCCTCTTGTGACCTGATTTTCACAGGCCTTTACAAAGAGACTCTCTTTGGGCTCTATTGCCCCTTCAGGTGGCCCCCTTGGGCAAAGTCTCTTTATGTTTATTCCAGAACAGCTCTGCTCTTTCTCCTGAATTGCCCCATCTGGTCCAAACAGAACATTCATGCATCATTGGCACCAGAAATATCTGCTAAGTCTGCACATTGCAGTGAAGCCATCTTTTCTTGCTTGGCTGTCAGAGTAGCTGGCTAGCCAAAGTCCACAGCCTTTAAATTTTTTAGGCAAGGGCCAAGTACTAGTCCATCCTCTTCTTGCAACATTAAGGGTACCAATAAGAAGATCTCCACGCTCCTCTCAAAAAGTGAAAACTGAGGGGCAAGTTTCACCACCATGAGAAAACAAAATGCCACAGCTCTCCAACAGTTTTTTCCACCTTCATACACTATGTACAAAAATAAACTTAAAATGGATTAATGACTTAAATGTAGGAACCAAAACCATAAAACTTCTATAAGAAAACATAGACAGTAAACTCCCTGACATTGTTCTTAGTAATTTTTTTTTTCAATATATCTCCTTGGATGAGAGAAACAAAAGAAAAATAAACAAATAGGACTGCATAAAACTAAAAAAATTTGCACAGCAAAAGAAACCATCATAAAAAACAAAAAGACAACCTATTAAATGGGAGAAGATATTCACCAATGATATATCCGATAAGGGGTTAATGTAATATACATAATTTATAAAGAACTCATGCAACTCAACACCAAAAAACTAACAATTCAATTAAAAATTGGCAGAGGACCTGAATAGACATTTCTCCAAAGAGGATATACATATGGCTAATAGATATGTGAAAAGATGCTCAACCTCACTAATCATCAGAGAAATTCAAATTAAAACCACAATGAGATATCACCTCACACCTGTTAGAACAACTATCACCAATATATCAACAAACAACAAGTGTTGGCAAGGATGTAGAGCAAAGGGAATCCTTGTACACTGTTGGTGGGATTGCAAATTGGTGTAACCACTACGGAAAACAGTATGGAGTTTCGTCAAAAATTTAAACATAGAACTATCTTATGACCCAGCAATTCCACTTCTGAGTATTTACCCAAAGAAATCCAAAACACTAATTCAAAAAAATATATGCACCCTATGTTCAGTGCAGCATTATTTACAATAGCCAAGATACAAAGAACCTAAGTGTCCACCAATAGATGATTAGATAGAGATGAGGTATATATATACAATAGAATGTTACTCGGCCATAAAAAAAAGAATGAAATTTGCAACATAGATGGACCTGGAAGGTATTTTGGTAAGTGAAATAAGTCAAACAGAGAAATATAAATACCAGATGATCTTACTTATATGTAGAATTTAGAGAACAAAATAAGTGAACTAATAAAATAAAATCAGACTCATAGATAAAGAGAACAAATTGATGGTTGATGGATGGGAGGAATGTGGGAAGATAAATTAAAAAGGTGAAGAGATTAAGAAGTACAAATTGCTTGTTACAAAATAGTCAAAGGGATGTAAAGTACAGCATGGAAAATATACTCAACAATAGTGTAGTGCCAGGTGGGTACTAGACTAACCAGTGGGGGAGGAGAGAGGGGCAGTGGAGGTTCACTTTATAAATTATATAAACTTCTAACCACTGTGCTGTATGCTTGAATCTAATATGAAATAATATTGAATGTCAACTATAATTGAAAAGAAAAAAGAAGAGGAGAAAAAGGATGTTGGATGACGGTTTACAAAACAATTTTGTTGATACCTCATTTGAAAATTGGGCGTTAGTTATCTAGCACCACCATCCCACCCCCACTTTGTAGTGATGGATTATTGGCCACTTATTGTTTTTGTTCTTTGGTCTTTAGTTGCTACTGAGATGCCAAGAATCCCATATTATCATCTTATTACACTTGACTGGCTTATCCCAGCAATGATTTATCCCTGGGAAAGAATGATACCTTACAAACCAAACAATGATGGGGATATGGTTTTAAGAGAGAAGGGCTTTTTGGTAAGCAACTAATTGTGTATCACATGTCAGAATACACATTTTTACCTAGGACAGGACTTATTTGCTTCAAATAGTTGGGAACAAGTAGAAGTTATGCAAGGAGGTTTTATTTCTTGGGGCTAGAAGAGGTTGAATTTTGACTTTTTTTTTAAAACAGTCCACTAGACTCTAAGCATCTAAACTTCCCTCTGTGTATTCTAACCACCATATTTCCGGTGTCTGGCATAAAGCCTAAAGTCTATAAATACTTATTGACTACAGACTAGTTACTTCATTATAAAAGAGTTTGTTCTCAAAGGATTCGTTAATGCCAGTATCCTTGTATGTGTGATTGCACACTATAAACAAAGACAATGCATTCTGTATGTTTTAACTCCTGTTCTTGGAATGTTCCTGCCATGCTGTGTATTTGTCAAGAGTTAAAATTTAGGAGTTTCTGCATAAATACAATTTAAAACCACAATCCAATTAATGCATTAAAAGCTGACAGAGTTTTGCTAGAAATCGCCATTTGTCATAGATTCTGTGCCCTGGTATTATCCCCACAGATACATGAGGCTAAAAAGGGCCACCTATTACTGGAGAGATGTATCTGAAAGATCTCTCAGGCTGCCTGTAATAATCTCCATTATGTATAATGACCATTTTGATAATAGTCTTTAGAAGAGGTAATGGCCCTGCTGAACGGTTATTACCTGTCTGTTCATGCTGGAAGCAAGATGCAGAAGCCAGAGGGGACAGTCAAATGGTCCTTGTGGTGTATTCTGAGGAAATAAGAAATATTTAACAGAATGCGAGAAACAGACAAGCGAGCGCCTTTTGCAGCAGAACTGGCCGCCTCTCTGCCACAAGCATTCCTGGGTTTCATAATTTAAAGCAAATGCTCCCAATAATGGACTTGCTCTCAGCCTTCAGACCAATTTCATCTGAAGCATCACTAGCTAGTCTATTAAGAAAAAGGGGAAAAGACAACTGAACGTTAACATATTCTTTCCTGTACTATTGTTAGTGGGATAAACCATGACAACAGAGACTCCACTGGAGGCTGGGGAATCATTCCTAATAGACACAAAAAACAGAAGCCTACCTGTTGCTTAGGTCAAACTGAGAACCAAATTTGATTCAAGCTCAGCCACCACTGTGACTAGAAAACACACTATCCCTCTACAAATGGTAATTTCAGAGTCTCAATAACTTTGTGTTTGTGGGGCAAACATCATGCCCTAACTCTTAGATATCCATCATGCCCCAAAGCTTAGAGAAGGCTTCTCTTTATCTCTACGTAAGTCATCCTTATGCTTCCACTAAAATAGAAGAGGTAATAAGTCATGGCTAAAGGTGCAACATAGGCTGTTGATGGAAAACTAGTCTGAAATTTTTTTTCCCAAAGGATTCTGCAGAATGCATGAGGTCACAAGTTTCTCATAGGTATTATTGGTGATGAAGAGGAGTGCAGATTCCGTGGTCAAATGTGATCAGAAAATTCTGGGTTAAACCAATATAAAGATTGGTTGTTTTTGCAGTAATACTCCTTAGAGCCCTTACCATGTTTGTGTGCATTGTGAATCTCCAAAAAGGAGATGATATCACAGGAATAATATAATATAATAAAGATAGTGTTTCCAAAATGCTGTTATTCAAGGGCACTTTATAGAAATATGTGAGATAACTACTCTGTCATTGGTCTGTATCTGCAACGTCCAATGCAACAACTACTAACCCTATAAAGCTATTTACATTAAAATTAATTTAAGTAAAATTTACAACTTGGCTTCTTAATCAAAAAGTCATATTGCAAGTGGTCATATTAGCTACAAGTGGCTAGTGGCAACTATCTATACTGGATTGTACAGTTATAGAGCACTTTGATCATTGCAGAAATTTTTATTGGGCAGCACTGCCCTGAATAATAGGTGGCATTTTGTATAGAATTAGAATTATATTTCTTTAAAAAAAAAAAAAGACATATAATCATTTTATAATAAATTTTCCCTTTACAGAAAACAAAATGGAAAATATAACAGAATATCTGATACCCATACTCATCCCAAGTTCACGTAATTATAACACTTATGGAGATAAAATCTAAGGAAGGTAGAAAAACTGAAGAAAGTTGGAGGGTTTGAAATCAGAAAAGCCCCCAAGGACAGTAGCATCTAAAGGCTCAAAGGTGGGAAGAGGAGAAAACTAAGTTGGGAGAAAAGTGTTTCTGGCACAGAGGTTAAAAGAACCATATTGATCTGATCAAATTAATCAGTGATCCATAACTGAAGCATTCTTTGTGAAATTTCAAGTTGTGAATATTGCTCTCTTCTAGGAATTATAATTTAGAAAATATTCTTTTATTGTTCTCTGCTGGGTTCAAGGAGAGAGAATTGATTTGAATACATAATGCTTAACACAGTTCTTGACAACAGTAAATATTCAAGATGTATAAATTGAAGGGCAGAAAAATTCAATACAAAATATTTTTAAGCACTTCATGTGCTAATCACTCTGCTAAGGAGCAATACAAAGACACATGAGATTTAACCTCCTGCCCTCAAAGAGTTCACAGTACAAAAACAGATTTTCCAACAACACAAGATTATACATAAAAAGTTCACAGTACAAAAACAGATTTTCCAACAACACAAGATTATACATAAAAAGACAGGAATAAATCACATGGAAATTCAAATGAGGTTAAGATCACTTCTAGACAGGAAGATAAGAAAGGGTTTCATAGAAAAGGTAATGTGTGAAATGGATCTTTAACAATTAGAATTCTGGTTGATTGACATGAAGGAACAAAGATGTGCACATTGTGAGAAAACCCAGAAATGTGGGCTTATATAAAACCTACCAGTCTTTATAGTGAAACTGAAGTTTCAACTACCTATATAGCTTGTACTAACTATCCCAGGCTTCATAGATCTAACAGAGATGAAAACCTACTTTGGTCACCTGCCAGGTCTGGAATTAGAAGTCTCTGACTCCCAAGATGGAAGCTTGAGTCTGGACACTCAAAATCAAAATTTTTTTATTTAAAAATAGGCACAGTACTTATTAGAAAGGGGGCTGCTCTAAATCTTTAACTATAGGAGATGGAATTCTAGTCTGCAAAAATCATCTCATCCTCAGATTAACTTTCTTACATTAAAATAATCTAGTTTTTATGACTCTAAATTTTCCTATTCTCTAGAGCAAAGCATACATCATTGACAACCCTTAAGAAGACTCACTGAAGTTTTCACATTGATTTATATGCTATTCTCAAATCAAACTCAGGTCACTATTCTAGAAATGCCCAGAAATAAGTAAACCTTACACAAGTTAAACTAATTGTACAATTTCTATGCATGGAGTTCTGAGCTAAGAGCCTCCATGGGAGTCTTCTATCAGAGTTTGGATTTAGACCATTTCAAGGTTTCTAGATACCAAACATCAAAGGAATCAATTGCTTTTCAGGCTAGTAAGAAACAAGTGAAAAATCAGTACCTGAGATAGAATATGAGTTCAGAAAGAACAGACAAGATATAAATGCAACTAAGACAATAAAGTATAAATTTATTCTGGAACTGGGCAAGGTTAAATAAAAAAAAAGTAACAGAGAAGGAAGAAAGAAAATGTACTATTTAATAAGAAACTTCTATATGCAAAGTATTATCTTAGTCTGGGTTCCCTAGACAAAAGAATCTGAAGCAAGAATTAAGTGTTCATGCTTTGGGGAGGTACGATTTTAGGACAGAGAACGTGAGGAAAAGGTTAAAAGAGATAGGAAAAGATAGGAAGAGATACAAGGTGATACATTATCATGCTGGTCATGGCATCGTAATGAGCCATGAAGCAACACAGCCTTCTATGCAAGTAAGTCCAGCTTAGACCTACAGGATTTCTCCAGTTAGGATATATCAAGAAACCCAGCTAAGGAGCAATCTGTGGTGGGGAGGGATGGAAGAAAGAAATGTATCTTCCATGTCCCCCCCCCCATCTCCTGATGTCCACTGAACAAAATGCGTGCCACAAAGAGTAAACTGCTCATACTTCTGGATGGCACCAATGCACATCCCACACCCTCTGTTGCAGAGTGACATTCAAATCCTTAAGTGACAACAGTAGTCACAAGGCATGCGGCTGCTCCACCTGGCTGCTTAGTAACAACTTGTCAGCACCAGTCTGTTGAATAGTGTGGACCCAAGTAGAGTCCTTGGCCACAGTGGCTAAGGCTGAGCCTTACTGCTGAAAGTCTGGGAGATATCACCAACAAAATATATCTGATATTAGTCCCCATGTTAGATGGCTTGTGTAATCCCTATATGGTAGATATGATTATTGCTGGAGTATTCATATTACATTTGAGTTCTAATTCAAAGAACAAATCTTGGCCTTTAACCACAACATTAAAGCACCAAAAATTGCCTTTAATTAAAGGTCTGACAATCTTAAATTTGAGGTTCCACCTCTCTTTCCTATTTCATTTCTATGTGATCCTAGATACAAAACGTGATGCTTTGCTTACATATGAGCATGACTCCCAATTTAAGAATTATGCCATTTCACCTATTTATATAATACATATGCCAAAAATATTAATGTCCAAAAAGAATAAACTTCTTTCCCAAGGTCTCACAGCTAATAAGTTGAGGAACCATACTTTAATCTTATGTTAGAGTCCAAAGTCTCTCTCTGCTTTATCGTTGCTCCCACACACCAACACTTCTCTACTTGGCCCTGACTCATAGACTCTTGAACCCATAGCCTTTAAGAGTTCTCCCCTAGTTGAGATATTCTCAAAAAACATACTACATTCATTTTGTAAAGAATGCAACTGAGGCACAACAGGTTAAGAACTTCCAAGAACATAGGCATCAAATCAGTGACAGCATTACATATAGATTTAACATTATATAATGATCCTTTAATAGTGAAGCTATAACTACAAAGATAATTTAAATAAGACAATATATAAAGGCAAATTTGTATTTACTTCCAGTCAGAATGTAGAAAAAATATAAACAACAAATTTCAATTAAACTTTAAAAAATGCAAATTTATAACACAGAAACTATGTCTTTAAATTTCTGAAACTCACATACACATCATTCCTGGAAATAATAATATTATTGAAATATTTAAAATAAAAATAAACATAAATTGTACTCATCAAAGGCTCAAAGAGTGTTTCACTTGTTTCGTTTCTGTTTTATTTTTTAATGAGGCATAATCTTAAAGGCACAAGAAAGTCCTCTTGCTTCCCACAAAAGAATTCCTCATTAGCTCATTATTTGCTAAAAACTGCACTACTGGCATTTCATTTGTTTCCTTCAAGATTTCAATGTCTAATAAAATGCAAATACACCAAAGAGACTAAGAGTTTTAGTTGTCAGATTTTTACACTTCAAGTTGCCATAAGGGTATGATGATGCCTTTTGCTGAAAACAGCTTCAGGAAGCAAATTTGAGGCAGAAGGAAAAGAGGTTGCTTAATAGGTGGCTGAGTCTTCAATAACAAATATCTGCTTCACACTTTTTCCTAGAGCCGATATGACACATGTCACCATCAAAAAGAAACACATCTTGGCAAGACCTTATAATAATGAGGGGATTTTTACAAGATATGCTTCTTCTAAGCACTAAAATCATAGCTACAATTGGCAGAAAAGATACACCTGTCCACCTGTCTTTCTCTAAGCAATCTCAGCTGTAATGTCATTTTCCTACATCAAAGCTTTGAATAATAGTGACAAAAAATTTCAGACTTGCTTTCTGCAATTTCTCAAGACTATAAAGAGAATCTTCAACAACTACATTTATACCATTTCAGCCATCCTTGGTTCTGTAACACACTGCACAGAATTGTGCACAGGCTAGAAATTCTGGTGTGCATTCTATAAAACATTGCTATTGGGACACCTCTCCTAATCTGAGGGCATGTCTGCTGCTCACACACTATTCTGAGTCTTTTCCCAAGCTGTTCTTGGCTTTTTAATTTGAAGAGACTAGAAAAATAAAAGTATCTCCCTCAATACTCGGAAGTCATAAAATGCATCATCGTCTCTGAGTCACATTATTGAAATCACCTTTTCTTTCCATTGCTTTGACTGCATTCTGTATTTAAACATGGCCAGAATTATTTGGCCATGCCCTCCTTGTGAAGGCCACACAGCTGGAAATAAACAGCAAAGCACAGGACATGTGTAGAAATTTTGGTTGACACAAGAAAAGACTAATGCATTAGCTAAAAGTCCACAGCTTATATCCTAAATTCAGCTGAACACATCCTCAGCCTTTCTTCTACTAGGTCATGTCTCTTTAGATAACTTCTTGCTCCTTTTGATACCCGTTTTGATTGAATGCTCATTTTGTGTGAATATGGGTATTGAATGTATATGCTTGTAAACTCAACCAGTTTGTTTAGATTTTGTCTGTTACTTCTGAAGCAGGTGATGCTAAAATGTCACTCCCTATAAGAATGAGATAAGGGAGAAGTTCTCTTCAGCCTCAATTTTCCCCTTTATGAAATGAACTCTGAAGTTTTTCCAACTTTAATATATACTCCCTCTAAAGAGAGAGTAAGGGAGTTTGGATGCTCATGCTGGTCACTACTAAACACTAATAAGATATGATGGAAACAGGATGATAGAACAGTTAAAAGAAAGATTTGATGCTGAAGTAACTTTTAGAAAATACGTTAAAATGATATTAAAATTTTGACTCCTGAGGCTATTATTTGAAAGCTATAAATCCATTTAAAAGATCAGTAGAAACAAAGAATTTTATAAAGTTTAATGACGTAAATTATGAAATCCTTTGAGATAACTCAATTGTAACAGACTGAATAAATTAAAATGAATTACACATGATGTAGAAGGAAACAGATGTAGTATAATTAACGTATAAACAAATGAACAAAACATTTTTGTCTAAGTACATATCTGTGACATTAATTTTAAATGAAATCTAGATTGTTATTATAACACTTTAAGAAGTCAGTAACTTTATGATGAGACAATTTGAAAAGATATCTTAATATCCTTCCTAGGTAATGAAAGGAATGCATTTAAAAAACATATTTCTCATCCTAGTCAATGAGAGTTTACATAACATGTCTTAAGTACGAATCTCAACTTTTGTCTGCAGAGTCATGAGAAAGGATCCCATGATAGAAATGATATTTAAGGCAAATAAGGCTGGTTTTTTCCCTTCCCTTGGGACTAGCCATATAGCAATGACCACACTCTTGTCCCATACAAATCTTGTGAAGCTCTTCAATTACTTGGATTTCAAAAGCATACTTGAGGGAGGATTAATATTTGAAAATAAAAAAAGAAAGAGAACCAAGGAGTATATGATTAATCTGAGAGTGCCAACAATAAGAATAATTAGTAAAAGCTGGCATACAGAATCTAGGAATTAGTTGACAACTTGAATTGATGTCAAAAAAAGAAATGACAAAAAAAATGTTAATTTTTTCATGCTTTATTTAAACTATTGTGCTTTTATTTCCAAAATTGCAAACTAAAATTCAGATTAACAAATGATAAATAGTATTTTAAGCTGCAAATATTACTTGACTGAGGCAGAAATCAAAATTTCTAGGGCAAGACAGAGGAAAAGAACACCAGCATCAGGATACAAGTCGAAGATGCTGCTATTCTGTGATACTAACTCCTACTGTAATATAAATTTAGAAATGAATACTGAGAATATTTGGTTATAAAGAAGAGCAATTTTATATGGCTTAAAATTTCAGTTTGAAACACCTTTAAAATCATCTAGCAGGATTGCAGACCCAAATTCCCTTTAGAAGCCAATGAGTTTTAAATACAGAAGAGGAAAAAAAACACTCTTCTAAACTTCTCCTAGGGTGTCCAGACAGCAGGTTCACTAAACACACAATGGAAAAGATTCTCCTTTGTCTCTCCCCTATATAACTTTCCACTATTTGACCCTGGAGACTGAGATACTTTTTGGTAGGAAGCAGCCAAAATACTTGGAATTTATATACTTACCTTAACATCCTCATATAGTTCAGGGCAATAAGCAAATAGTTACTGAATATCTATAAAATTTCAGACAACTTTGTTGACAAAATGAGCTGGTAGAGATCATCATCACTTGACTAAGTGAATACCCTGTGAGTCACTTCTCATACCATCATAAATTTAATTCCAATAATTCCTGAATTCCTATCTCCAGCTTTGACCCTACTACTGAGCTTCAGATTCACATACCAAACCACCTCCTTGACATCTTCACTTGGAAGCCTGACAAGCATCTCAAACCTAACATGGATAAAATGGAACTTTTAATTTTCCCATCCAATTATTTTCTTCCATCAACATCATATATAGATAGATAGATAGATAGATAGATAGATAGATGATATATATATATATATATATACACACATACATATATATATATACATACATATATATATAGAGAGAGAGATATATGTATGTATATATATGTATATATATATATATATATATATATATATATATATATAGAGAGAGAGAGAGAGAGAGAGAGAGAGAAAGAGAGAGAGAGAGAGAGAGATTTGCTTAAACATAAAAGCAAGGTCTCATTCTTGATGTCTTTTTTCTCTCGGCCCCCCATATCCAATCTATCAGCAAGTTCTCTTGGCTCAACCTCTAGAAGCCACAAACTTTTCTACATCACCATTGTCACCACCATAGCAGAGGTCACATTTTTTTCATCTGGACATCTGCAATAACATTTAGGTGGTCCCCCTGCTCCTTTTCTTGTCTCACTCCAATCCACCCCCCACTAGAAGGAACCAAGGTGACTTCTTTACAATACAGATTAGGGGAAACCCCATCCTCTACCAAGGCCTTAAGAATCCTATGATTGTATTATGCTTGCCATTTTTCTCCCTTTCCAACCTCATCTAGGACTGCCTTCCCACTCACTGACTACATTCATGCCACATTGGCCTTTCTGGTTCTTGAACATGACAAAATGATTCCTCATGTCCTTTGGTCTCCTGTGGTTTATTCTGCTATGGAGATTCTCCCTCTGGTCTAAAGATGATGCCTCCTTCTTATCTCAATTCAAATACCACCTCCTCAAAGAGGCCTTCTCTGACTATTTCGCCTGACAAATATATCTCCACCCAAGTTATTGTCAATCATGTTACCCAGTTTTAGTAACTTCATAGCACTTAAAAGTATCTAAAATTGCCTTTCCTGTATCATTTGTTGCCTATCTCTAGTCCTTCCCTATATTCTTTGAGAACTTATATGTGTATCTGTGTTATCTACATGACCAAGAACTTAGCTGTCACCTGCCAAGTATTTAATACATATTTTGTGAATTAATTAATTAATTAATTAATTAAAATACTAAGTTGCACTAGACACATCAAAAGAAAACTAGACTTTGCACTGTGAGTACAAAAGTGGCCTGAATGAAGAGACACTTGTTTTGACCTTCAACCCAGTTCAGTATAAAAAAACCACAGCTACAATAACAATGTACTGCAGACTCTCTAAGAGATACTCAACCTCAAAAATACAGTCTCAATATCAGCCCATGTCAGAAACTCCCTATTCCCTTCCAATTAGGATTCTTGCCCTTCCCTAAGTCCTTTCTCCACAATGTCACCAGTGTGATCATTCCAAAATATAAATCTGAGCATGTCATTCCCCTTCCTATAATGCTTTGATGCCCACCCCCTCCTCCAGTGCCTTCAAATAAAACTTAAACTCCCTGGCAAGACTTCTTCTCAAATTCATCTTTAGCTACTCCCCTTCACCTCTCCCCTCCAATTATTCTCTGTACTACGAACACTCATAAATGCATGCGTTACCTAAGACGCTTTCGTTGTGTGACTGAAAATTTGCACATACTGCTCCCTCCACCTGGTGAAATGCCCTTTATTTCTTTCCTTCTTAATAAATTCCCATTCATTTTTAAGACTCAGATTAAGAATCACTCTTCTAAACCTCTTCTAATTAGGTCTTCCTTTACCAGCTCAACTACTTGCTTCTTTTTCATTTCTCATCTATACTGTATGAGAAGTGCTCTGTGACAACTGTTTATATATTTGCAGAAAGCTACAATGAGCTCTGAAACTCTTCCCTACTGCAGTTACTTCAACTCTTCCTTACATGACTGAGTTTACTCCAATCTTATTACTAGTCCATGGACAGAGTTCGCTTTCTTGTTAATTCCCTTAAAGTCTTATCTGATACCAACCACTGTACATTACACGTGGTCTGAACAAAAACCAATTGAGTATAAGTTCCACAGGGGCATTTACTATGCCTACCTTATGACTGTATATGCATCAATTATCTGACCTATAGATCCTCAGTCAATATTAACTGAGTCAATGAATGAGAGTGTGTGGATGGGTGAGTATAATAAATGAGATAAATGAATAGATGGTTGAAAAGTACAGTGAAATAACTATTTCCTTTTTTGAAAATAGTACAATGCACTCCATTTAGTGCACCTTTGGGTTATATTTGATTTGGGTATTCACATAATACAGAAGATTGATTTAAATTAAGTTTATAATCACCTGAAATCACCCATATTTGGACAGTTGGAGCACTGGCCCAAATTTTATGACTTAACAATTTTGCCTATTGAGTTTGGTCCTGTTAGAGTCACCTCATCATTCCAGATCTATATCTTTTTAACTCTTTCAATATTAACTAATATTTTGTGACAGCACAGAATTGATGTGCATGTACTTATCTTAGCCTTGGTATATACCTGAGCAAAGGACAAGCTGCACCTAACTTTGACATCAATGCCCTCTCATAAATATTTTTCAGCGCTTTTAAGTATAAAGTTCATCCTATTTGATAGAAGAATAGAAAACTGGCATTGGTCTGCTGCGTACCTTTTCATTTATTAGAATAACAATATCTACTGCAAGCTGTGGCTCTATTACAGACCTGATATTTTCTTTCTGTGTGATTGAAGTATAATTGACAAATATTTCTTTAATGCCTTACTTTTTTCCATAAAAATATAATATTTTGTTATAACAGAAATATAAATATCACCTGCTCAAGAATCTGTAACTTTTATAAAATTTATTTTGTCCTCTAAAATATTAAAGACTTTTTAAAGAAATTCAACCACTTAGGCCTAAATTGTTCTCATATGTTTTGACAATTTTCACTAACTACATCTTTTCTTAACATCTTTATGACTTAAATAAAAATTCTTTCCTACAGAACAAATAGCATAAGCCCTTTATCTACCCCATATATCCTGGCAGCCATTATCAGCTTTGCTCTAGTGCACATGGACTGGAGTTCTCACTTTGCTAGTTAATGCAAAGGGGTGTACTAGAATCAGTATGTACCAGTTCTAGTAGTTCAAATTGTCATCTTTTCCCAACTCTGTATTCAGTGATGTCATGCTAGTAGCTTAAAAATGGCTTTCTTGGGAATATTTATCCCATGAACTGCCAGTGGTTGCAATGATAAACATTTATCAGCACACCACTGTGTGGTACTATCCCTGACCACTTACCATTGTTTTTTCTTCTATATCTTTCATTTTTCCTTGCTTCCTCACAAATTAGGAGGACAATAAGAGTAAACAATGATTTAGCTTTTAGCACAAAGATAAAAAGTAGCCATCACTTTTTTTCAGCTTGATTGAAGCATAATTGACAAACAAAATTTTAAGATATTTAAAGTATAGTGTGGTGAGTTGATATATGTATATATTTTGAAAGGATTTCCATCATCTAGTTAATTACCACATCCATTTCCTCACATATTTATTTTTTGTGTGTGTATGAGAACATTTAAGTTCCACTCTCTCTACAAATTTCAATTATATAATATAGTGTTATCAACTACAGTTGCCATGTTTCACATTAGATTCTCAGGCCTTATTCATCTTATAACTGAAAGTTTGTACCCTTTTACCAACTCTGTCTACTACTACTACCCCCTGCCACTGCTGGCAACCACTTTTCTGCTCTCTGTTCCTTAGTAGACTTTCTTTTTTAAGAGACCACATATAAGCAATACCATGCAGTATTTATCTTCTCCTGTCTGGCTTATTTCATTTAGCATAATGCCCTAACATTCTATCCATGTTGTTGCAAGATGCAGAATTTCCTTCTTTCTCATGGCTGAGTAATATTCCATTGTATACATAAACCATATTTTCTTTATCCATTTATCAATTGATGTACACTTAGATTGTTTCCATGTTTTGGCTGCTGTGAATAATCAAAATCAGTAACCTTATTAGTTCAAATATACCCTTGGCATTCATAACAAACATCTAATATAACAGTGGGTTAAGTGAGATAAAGTATGCTTCTTGCAGCTACATAAAAGTCCTTGCAGGAATGACAGTGTAGCTCCACATAATCAAGAACAGCTAAAGATCCCTCTGTCATATTGCTCCACTATCCCTCAGGCATTGATACCAGATGGTCTGAGGCAGCTCATGCTGTAGCTAGAAAGAAGGGGAAGAGGTGGAAAGGAGAGAATGCTCCCTTTCTTGAAGGATGTAACCTGGAAGGATAGCTTCCTTCTGATCATATAGCAGGGCTTGATCACTATGTAAGAAGTGGAGAGTAGACAAAAAGAGACAATCGCAGTATCTATCACATGCCTATATCTTTTAAAAATCTGTAATAATTGTTCAAAAAGCTAGCAAGTACATACAATAAAAATTCCAAAAAGTAAAAAAGAGTCTACAGTGTGAAGTAAGTCTTCTTTTCACCATTATCCTCAATCCCCTAGCTCTCCAACCCAGAGACAACCATTTTCCTATATCTTTACGAAAATCATCAATGCATCAAGTACATTTTTAAACATTTTCTTTGTGATGGACCTTCCTATTTTTTCTACTAGTCTCAATTAATTTGGGCTTTTCTCTCTTGAAATTATTCTTGTACATTCCTACTACTTTTCTTTTGGCTGAATGGCATTTCTTCCATCTCCTACATCACTCTTTTACTCTCTCTCTCACAGTCTCCCATCACTATTATATGTAGTCTTTGTGATAGTTCTGTGATTAAATCTGGAATGTTTGCTTAAAGAACCTGTAGTAGATCCAACAGAAATATTATTTCCATCCCTCATCTTCACCTAGATACTCTCTGATGAGGTTTAGTCCTTGGATTTATGGGTTGCCTCAAATTTTCATGTAAATGTGAATCTTCTTGACGTAGAATGTTCTTTCCGTGACCTTTCATTAGGTACCTTTCCACCACACTGGCATTTACAGCCCATCCCATTAATCTCTTGATATCTATAAAGTTGTATTTACCTGCTGTTATTAAAATGTCAAAATCATCTCACATTTGATAGATAAGTAAATTACATATTAATATATTACATCCATAATCAAGTTGTTTTCTCTTATATATAACAGGACTATGCTCTCATTTTTATTTCTATACCTGAAGCAATTCTCCCTATTATTTATTTTTAGTTTCATCAAGATATTTTCTCACTATAGTCTCATTTACTGTTTATGACCATAACAGTATGTGGGAGCAAAGCCCTGGAAAAATAAATCTATTAGGGATCCAGAAAACAGTGGAAACTTTGAGTGGAGAAAAACAATATGGAAGAAGAAGGCTTTGCAGGAAGTATTAAGAGGCACCAAAGGCAAAAATTGACTCTTTGCACTTCAACTTCAGGGGACATCATGGACCAGATCATTGAAGAAAAATCCTCCATTCAAGATCTACCCAATATTAAGCTCAGTTATTTCATGAGTACTATATGCATTTCCAATTAATTAATTTTGTTCACATATCCCAAATATTATATAATTTTTTGTTCAGGCCTTTTCTAATTTCTAAATGTCAATTTCTATCTTAAACTTAAGTGCACAGCTATCAAATATGGCTGTGTATCCTGCAGGACACCATCTTTTGAAAGTAGAACCTAGTAGAGCTTACCCTCTACTGGAAAAGGAATTGATCCACTCAGCAGTCTATAAAAACCTGTTCACATTTAGTTGCTTAATATTGAATAATATATTTTTTGAAATCAAAACACCTCGTAGGCTTGTTTTTAAAATTAATTTGGATACTACATTTAAAAGGATACTACAATGCAAGATGCATCATGCACTCTCAATGAATGTTTGTGACCAACAACACCTATTATTAACAGATATCAGGCAATACCCTTGACATCCTAAATATATTAAATTTTAAAAGAACATCACAGAATATATACTAAATTAGATATGAAATGTAAGAACATGAAAATGACTTTATGTGAAAGCTAAAGATAAAATATCATCATTGCACAAGCCAGAAAGAGATCATTTTTTCATTTTCCTTATTGCCTTTTAGTATGCAACAGTATCAAAACTGGAACAGGTTTGTTTATTGGGGAGTCAATGATAAATTCAATTTATAAAATAAAGTCAGAAGAATTCTAGAGAAGCTCTTCCTGGGATATATTTCATTTTTTAAAAAAGGAAGAAATGATTGTAGCTGTTACCCCTCACAGCATGGCAACGAGTTAGAATGTTATTAAGATATTTGTCAAAAACAGTTCAGTTAGCGGAAAGTGAAGCTATGCAATGTGTCCTTAGGGGACTTTCAAACCAATGCCATTAATCTAATATTACAAAAAAAGAAACAAAATGAACAACATACAACTAAAGGATGAAGGAAAACAACTTCGTTATCAGCTGTAGGCTGGTACCTGGAAATTTTAGGTTGCATAGTCCTTCAAGGGATGACTCATAATACCTGAAACATATAATGATCTATGGGGTAGAAACATGGCCAGATAAGAAAAGTAGAAATAAATGATGAGAGAGAGAGAGAGAGAGAGAGAGAGAGAGAGAGAGAGAGAATGTTTCTCAGGCATTAAAAAAATTCATTTCACTTCCAAGGGCAAGCAATGAATATGTGAGAATGGATTCTTTCATCTCTATCATGCCCCAGTTTTCAGCAGGGTCCAGAAAGCTTTGGTCTGTCAATGACATTTCCAACTTGTTGGTTCCCACTGTGGGACAGGCTGTTCATGGCAGAAGAGAGGCAGGGCTGTTCAAGGCAGAGGAGGGATCCCAAAACATATCAGTATAAGTACCATAACCTTCCAGAAAGCCAAAGCACTCCAATCCCAAACAGCCTTTTAATTTATCCTCCATCTATCTAATGGCACACAGTTGGCCTCCTCTACCCTGGAACACTCCTTCCAGGACCACAACCCAGGTACTTAAGGAAAGACTTTGGCCTGATGTTCTCTTATGTTTTCAGGTCCTCTCTCACTCTCATTCCTTGGCTTCAAAATGAATACAAATTGACAAAATGGAATCATTTCAGCTTGGCACAGAGCTTGGCAACCAGATAACACCAGCAAAGCCAGGTCCACATTTACTCCCTTCCTCATTCATTGGCATGCAAAGTTCCAAGATGGAAATTTGTTTCCCCTGCAGTTTTATGACACTTCTACTGCCTGATTATCCCACTTTATGGCAATTTGCATCATTATGGGCCTGTGGCAAATGAAACAAATTGCCATGAAATATTGGGAAAATCCTAAATCATGGCTCTGTCTGGCTCGCTGAGTGATGACACTGGGGTTGAATTCAGATGGCTCGGTTCATTTTGCTACAAACAGTCATGCCGGCCTTAATGGGTGCCACTGGCTTGTGCATCAGGCTGCGTGGTGACTACTAAATGAAGCAAACTAATAGAATTTTTTTCCAATGCACTAAGCAAGTCTTCAGTAAAGGAAAACACATTGATTCTGAAGTTGTTTACTACCAACTAAATAGAACCCCTATAGCTTTTCCCATGCAGCCCACATTAGAGCTAAATTAACAGCCCTCATATGTATCCATTCTACTAGTACCAGACAAAAGTGCTTACACCATTAGGAATGTAAGTTGCCTCAGTCTAAATCTTGCTACAGAAGATTGTCTTTCTCATTTAACTGCCTAGCTATCAAAAGTTGTAATATCAGACATAGACAAGGTTTTAAAGAAAAAAAAAAGGAAATGTACTGAAAGGTCATAAATAATTGCTGCATTTTAATTCAGTAGTGATGTATTAGCTTCAAAATAACAGAATAGGTGCCTGATGGTTAGACATGCAAAATGAGAGCTATTCAGAAAGGCAAATGCTTTAATAATTAGTGTGATCCTTGTTGATCATAATCTTGGCTCTGTTTTTGTAAACCTTTCCTGTGAATAGATTTATGAGGGGTGAAGCTTCATAGTAAGAAAATCTCTTGGCTCATTTGGATGATGATGCTAGAATAAAACAATGACATTTTATTACTCATAATCTCCGGTATCTTACATCTTGCTAACCTATAAGTCATCCTCAATGTTCTGACCCAGGACACCAGCAGTGGACACTTACCTCTTTCTATACATGAGGCAAGTCTTTAGAGACCACTGCCCACCTCACCCCACCCTCATCACACTTCCATTAGGGAGGTTTCCAGTGTCATTAAAAATAAATGGAGGAGAATGCCTGACAAAGGAGACTTAGAGTCCTGGGTATGAGATAAATATCATAACAGACAAGTTATGTCAAGAATTTAGTACCCAGACAATTGTAAATATTCTACAAAGCAGGGAACTTCTATGGAATCTGGTTTTACATTGTTTAAAACACACACATTTCTTTTGTGAAATAGCTGACTAAAAGAAAAAGTAATTAAATGCACAATTATTTATTGAGCATTTAATATGTGCCAAGCACCATCCTAAGAGATTTTAATGATTATTTTATTTAATTAGTCCAATCCCTTCATTAGCCACTTACAGATGAGTAACCTAATAGAGAGGCTAAACTATTTCCTCAAGGATGGATAGGTAGGCAGAGGCAGGGCTAGAATGTGGACCAAGATTCAGTCTCACCATTAATTCCATGTTCTCTATAGCTCTCAACTGTACCACACAGATACATTGTAAAAGTCAACTTTTCTGCTAAATTAACATTATTATTAGTCCAGCAATGAATTCCACAGGATAAAATTCTCGCATAATTTTAATAATTATCACACATTTGGCTTCTCCTGGATGATTTTTATGACTCGTTTATACAGAGTTTTCTTCTTCTAACTCATTTATCCTTTTCTATTTCACTGTCATTTGCTAGACAAACTGTCATATTCTCTCATTACAGAATGAAAAGTTTTTGACTCTGTATTTCACTTTCTTTTCATCTTGAACTTGTTCGTTTCTAAGGCCACAGAATCTACACCTGATAAGCCAAGCCCATAACACTAAGCAACATAAAGTTCTTGGGTATTTGCTATTTACAGCAGTGTGTATTCATGTTATTTGAGTGACAAATAAATGTGCATATTTCCAGATTGTAAATATTTATTCTGATGTTCCCTTAGATTTCACATGTTATTTCCCTTTGGTTTCTAAAGTTGGAAGCATAGAAGAATTTCCACATGGTCTTGAACAAGAGGTCTTGATTGTACTTTCTAAAGTATCTGGTAAGTTTATAAATCTGTATATTATATTTAGACTTTGGAACATACATATTGAGAGGAGAATCACTGAGCTAAAATTCCTCAGTAACAACCAAGTTTGGGTTAGATTTTAAACCAATGGCTAGGCAGTTTTCAGACCCATCTCCATTGCTGAGCTCTAATTTCCATTGAATACAGACACACAGGCAAATCCCCAAGAAATGCTTACAGACTTGTGTGGGCACCAGAGAACAGAGGTTTTCATTTCTCCTCTCAACTCACCAAAGTGTAGTGCAAATGCTAATTTATTAATCTTTTTAATGACAAACAACCCAAATTCTATGATGGTTCAAATGTCTCTATTCAAGCACTCATTTTAAGAAATGAGATGCAAATTCATGAAAATTCTTTTCTATGTGTGAGGTAACATTAATCAATCAACTTGCAAAAATGACAGCCACGTAATAATGTAAGATTATCAATAAAAATTAAAAACTGGCTTTTTCTTTAGAATTTGACCTGTAACATATTACAGATTATAGGCAATCTTTACTTGGCTTTATCTAAAAGGACTCACTCAAATTTTCAAAGAACCTAGTGCATCAATCAGTTGTGTTAGAACTTTCCTGTGAGCCAAGAGAAAGTATGTCATGGGGTTAAGAATGCAGTTTTGAACCTCCTTGGTTCAAAATTATTATTCTTAATTGTATGACCTTATACAAGTTGGATAAAATATTTCATATAAATTTCTTTGTGTGCAAAATGAAAAGATTAATAGCCCAACCTTATAAGAGTGCTCTGAAGATAAACTAAACAATATAAGGGTGATAGAGATATCTAGCCATCCAGTAAAATATAGTTTCCTCCTAAGTCTGGTGGTGCCCATGGGAAGCAGCTTCCTAGGCAGAATTTACACTTCCCAATCTCCTTTGCATCCAGGGTGCCATGTGATCACTTCTCACAAGTGAAACATAAGCAGAAACGGTATGTATCTCCTCCAGGCCAAGACTTTTAAGAACCAGTGTGCCTTGTCCACAGCTTCTACTTGCTGGAAGCAAAGAATGACACTGTTCTAGGGGTAGAGTGGAAATGTAAAATTGCCTAGGTCACTGAATCACTAAGAGAAGGAAAGCCACCCATCAACCAGGAGCACCCATGAGCTGTGAAAATGATGTGTTTTGTGAAAGCCACTGAAATTTAGGGCTTTATTTGTTATGGCAGCCAAGATTATCCTAATTCAACTTGCAAAGTGCTTAGCATAGCACATAATATTTTCCAGAATTTTTTGCATACCTTTCATAACCATCTAAATGCTGAAATCAGATCTAGGATATACTTTCTAAAAGGACTCCAACTTTGATTTCACACTTCATTAAACCTCTCTTAAGTTTCTACTCTATTCTAGGCATAATTCTGGGTTCTGGGTATGTAATAATGACAAAGACAACCACATTTCTATCTTCATGGAGCTTTTATTCTAATCTGGCAAGATACAGTTTAAGTATGTAAATACTATATAAATAAACAAATAAGATGGCTTCAGATAAATTGTGTTAGAGAATGGCTTGGGAGCAGGGGACACAACATTGAATGGTATTTTAGAGAAGTTTTTCTAAAGGTGGAAAACAATAATAGTCAACTTAGTGCAGGGTACTCGTATCATACTGTTCAACTTAGCTGAATAAATCCCATATTCTATCATTTCTAAAGTTTGATTTCTTTGGTCACAATTCAAGTATAATACACATGGTACATAACTTCTGTGAAAAATCCATACTGCTAAGTGTTTTCTAAGATTATCTCATTTAATACTTATGGCAACTATAAAGCATGTCCTATTATTATTCTCATTAGAAATGAGGAAACTGGGCTCGATACCATCACACTCCTAGTGACAGATGAAGCTGAAATTCAAACATTAGGAACATGACAAGAGAATTCAAAAAGTTAAATGTTGTGCTGCCACCTTTAGTTATATTCCGTAGGGCTTGTTTGTAAGGTTTAGGAGTTTACTAAGTGCTCTTTTCATCAGTATTTAACTCAGAAGAAATTTTGGGGTTCATAATTGAGCAAATGCAATTGATCAGAGAATAGAATTTTTGAGATGGAAATAAATTAAAAATCATTCAACTTAATTATATATAAAAGAAACAAATCTCAGAGAAGATTGTGTGAGCTAAGCCAAGTCCCTTGTCTAGGTGTTTCTGCCTATACTCTGTGACTTCTGGCATGCCACACTCCAAGTGTGAGTGAGCTCAGGTTCACCTTCATCATGCAGTAAGGCAGGAATTTGAGACGTAGCATGGAGCATCTCATGAGCCAGGATGAAGACTTTAGTTTGGTTTATGTATGAGTGTAACTATTTCTCTGGTGTCCTTTGGCCCAAGGTAAAATAACTCCATTTTGTTATTTGTGTGCTGTAAGGGCCCTTTCTGGCATAAGTCTTTCAATACTTCAACTGAAAGTACTATTAGGAAAATCTCTTCCAATAATTCTGTTAATAGTTTCCAGCAAATTTAAAACTGGAACAACATTTGAATGAATTTATCTGTAGTGGGCTTCTGCAGGAATCAATAAGTCATTCTGATTCATTCTCAGTTTCTAAAGGAGAGTATTTATTTTCTAAAATGAGACTGAATAAAAATGGAAGTCATTTGTATTGGGTGAATCATAGCTTGCTGATTAAGCCTACCTCCTTTTCCTATATTACTCCTGAAGGATTAAGCCATGGGAATTTTGGAACTTAAAGATACAGATATATTCCTAAGATTACTCCAAAATCTTAAAGAACCATTAAATATCCCATGGTGCTCTAATAAATTGCACCATTTTAAATTTAGGATTCCATCTGGAAAAATACTTTGAAAAACCAGCTGGTCAAAAACCAGACCATCCTTCATCTGCTAATAAATAAATACATGAAAATATGCCAAGAAAGAAAAATCGATTTTGTGATATCCTTCAGTCAAAATAAATAATAAAAGTACAAGTCATCATTTTAAGAGCAATAAAGTTAACTGATAATCCAAATCTATAATTTTTAATAATGAACAATTCCTTACAACAGTGAAAGTGTTTACAAAAGTAAAAATTCTGATAAATTCAGATTAAGAACAAACCCCAAAGGATCAGAAGTCCCTGTGCTATCACATCCATTTATTTTACCTTAAAGAGACCACAATGCAATTTGAATAAATTCATGTCTATAGATTTAGAAGACACAGACACTAAAACTTCAGAATATCCCACTAGGAATTTTAAAGTCTACCTGGGAATTAACTTTTTAGAATAGAAATAAAATATAATTTTGCTTTTTTTGACAAATAGTTATTTTTTTAAAAGTGATACTAGAGGTTCTTAGTAGTCAATTATAAAGCCTCTCTGACTGTTCTTAGGGATTAATAATTATCCACTCAAGTCCAAGGTGTGGTTTTTTTCCACACATCACCAAGCAATTCTCCAACAACAGCTGGGTGTCCTACAATTCAACTCAGTTCTGACACTACCCAAAGATAGCATCAGATTTTACAGGTTAAGAGCTCAGTCTCACAAGACTGCTCTCCACTTTAGAAGCTGATTGTAAATCCTGGTTGTTACCTGTACTTCTGACCAACTGCCTATAAACCAGATGTTCCCACGATCCCTTCTTTGGGTTCAATTGATTTGCTAGAGAGGGTTACACAATTCAGGGCATTAATTTGCTCAATAAATTACTGATTTATTACAAAGAATATCAAAGGATGTGGACCAACAGCCATATGGAAAGAAGCATAGGACAAGGTGAGGAGAAAGGAAACAGAGCTTCCATGCTCTATCCAGAATGCACCAATCTGCCCAAACCTCTGCATGTTCACCCACCTGGAAGCTCTCCAAATCCCATCCTTTTGGAGTTCTATGGAGGTTCCATTACATAGATTAAACCATTGGTCATGGACTATTGAACTCAGCCTCCAGCCCCTCTCTCCTCCCCAGCTGTCAGAGAATAGAAATAAAAGTTTCAAGTTCCAACCATTCTAATCACTGTTGATTGCCCTGGCAAAAAGCCCTCTTTAAGTGCTTTCAAAGTCTACCACATTAACATAGGAAAAGACACCTTGGTTGCTCTCTCACTTAGGAAATTCCAGGGTTTTTTGGAGCTCTGTGTCAGAAACAAGGATAAAGACCAAATATATCTTTCTTATCATAAATCACAATATCACAGGAATAGACCATCTTCAAGTCAGAGCAGTCTTCTGCCACTTGGGAAATTAAGAATAAAATGATCCATCAAGTCCAAGCCCTTATCCTGTTCCTGGCCCAAGGACTTCATAGACTTTGGGGTAGTAACACACACGGGCTCCTGGTACACAGAGGAAAAGAAGCCTCTTCCAGAGGTTCTTACTAGTGCAAATTTTAAGGGGAAAACAGAACATATAATATCTCTTGGTTCCTAGAATAGGGGAGGGATGTGGGGAAGATGCAATGTCACTGAGATCATCAAGAAGAAGCCCGCACACATTCACACATTAAGACCCCCAAAATAAGCTTTTGTCTCTTACCGCCTAAGTACTTTTTACTCTTTTTTGTAATCATTTGCATTTTATAGGACAAGCTCTGCCTGCAGTTGTGAAAAGACCAGATAGGCCAGAGAGATAACAGAATGTGGTGTTCAGACCTACTGATGCACCATGATCTTTTCCTGATGTGCAACCCTCACTCTAGACAAGTTTTATCATCGACATTAGCTATTGATTAGGAGGTTAGGAAAGGCTAAGTTCACAGCAATTCAACATTTTTTAAAAAACTATTTCTAATTGTTAAATATTTTAAGAAAATTATTTTAAAAAAATAACAAAACTTCAAGTACCCACCAACCAGAGTCATAAAGCATATCATTCATAAATTCTGAGGATTAGGACATAGACATCTTTGGGTAACATAACTGAGTCTACTACAGGACAAATAATTCCTTGTTTGGTGGGAGGCTGTCCTGTACATTTTAGGAGGCTTAACTGCATCCTGGCATCTATCTGCTTGATGCTGATAGCATTCCTCAAGTTCTGAAATCAAAAATGCCTCCAGACATTGCCAGATGTCTCCCGGGGAACAAAATCTCTACAGTTGAGAGTCTTTTTTCTACAAGCAGTTGTATATTTTATTCTACAATGCATATCAGAATTCATGTCAAAACATTAAGACCTAGTTCATAATTTTAATTTCTCCATAATATTCTGTTGAATGAATAAAAGTTTTTTTCCCCAGATTTTTTTCTCTGTTATAAATTATTCTTCATCAACAGTCTGAAAATGTTTTCTCAAAAGTATACACAAAGAATTTCCTTACACTAGGACAATGGTTCTCATTCTTTGACTTGATCAGAAGAGCTCCTTAAAATGCAGATTCTGGGTAACATACTCAGAGTTTCTGATTCAGTAGGTCTAGAGCAGAGCCTGAAATAGTGAATTGTATGTGTATTTCATACATATATGTCTTATATGTGGGTATGTACACATATATGTGTATTTTTTTCTCAAACCTGTATTAGCATCATTTTGTTTTCCTATATCATCTTGTCCTGTTTTCTTTGTTAGCCTTTTAAAAGATACTAATTACATAGTTTCAGATTATTTTACCTCAGGATTTGGTATGCTAAACTTTTTTGCCTGCTCACTCTAACTCATGATAGTTTGTTCTTAAATATTTTTAGGGTAAATTTATCTTAAGTGCAAATATCTTTTCCTGTGTCCTGGATTATGAAAAATACCCTCCAAAAGTGCATTTATTTCTTGCTAGTATTCTAAGCATAGCTGAAGTCTGGGGGACACTTAAAATGTTTATCAGGTTGGTAGTACAGAAAAGCCTAGGTTTAACCCAAGTGTGGCATACACTTGGAGTCTAACAGGCTCCTCCTTCACCATTAAATGAAATGTACTTTACTTTTGGCCATGGATCAGACATGACTTAGAGCTCTGATTTTCATGGCATGATTCTTTGAGTGAATTTTGCCTATTGCCAGAGCAAAGTGCACTCATGTTATAGTAGATGAGAAGATATACAAACAAATAAGTAGAGTATAATATAGACACTATTACAACAGAAGTATTCATTTTCAAATAGCTATTTCATCATGATCAAAATGGTGGCTAAAGGTAATACATCGGGCAGAGAGAATTGCGGATTCAAAGACACAAAGGAATGTAAGCCTGCCATTTTCTAGACATAGAGAAGAGTGAAAGACAGTTGGAAGACAAAAGATGTGATGTGGATGGAGAGATTTAAGGACTGGGGTGGACAAATGAGCTGCAGTCATCTTATGAAAGCTTCTTATCAACACAGAGGGGGAGAAATTCTGATGAGAAGATTTCATATCTTGTTTGTTCCTTATGCAAAAATTTAATTCATACAATGGAAATATGAAGTAATTACATACTGCTTTTTGATTGACTTAATCATTTCAAATATGGGGTAATATATAATTAATAGGGTTTTGTAGTAAATATTAGAGATTTCTGGTTTAAAACTTGTTCTTCTTCAGGTTCTTGGGGGAAAACAGAGGAACTGAGAAGCAGTTTTCTGTTGGCCTCTGCCCAAGGAAGGCACTGAAGAAGAATAGGATTGTTTGAGAAGGCCACTCATAAGCCCAACCCAGTTGACACAGACGTAGAGCATGAGACAGAAGTGAATAAAAGCACCTGTTAAGGAGTATTGCCAACTGTATTTTTCAGAAGGTGAAGGAACTGGGCAAGTCCTGTGTTTTGAGAAATGGATAGACACTAAACATGTCCAAATACTGGAGTTGTAAATTACGTGAATATAACACCTATTTCCTAAAGAGAATCCTGGATTTTACATATGGTAGGAAAATCAAAAATAGAATAAACATGTTTCTGTGACTATTTGAACCAACAATTTCTAAACTTGGTTGTATTATCAAAATTATCTAGGGAGAGTTCAAAAAATGTCAATGCCCAAAGTCCACCACAGAGATTAGAATTCCCTCATTCTATTTGTAAGTTTCTCAAGTGATTCTCATGTAGTTAACCCAGCATGAGTCAGTGGATCAGCACTTGAAAAATGCAGATAAAATGTTCCTTGATTATAATTTGTAATTACTTTAAATTTTTGTATTGCTTCTCTCCATCTTAAAAATCATATACATTGCTTTAAAATTTATCTTATAATTATTATTGTTATTATTTCAGGGATTTAAAAAATGATTACTTAAAATTTTCTCAAAAATTGTTTTATTTTTTTATATAGTAAACACTTTACATAATGACAAAGGTATAGTCATAAACCAATAGGCAAAAGACTATTATTTAATCATACTTGATAATTAGTTATCCAGGAAAAAAGTAAGTTAGATACATTCCTCATACCTTCCTCCAAAACAAATGCCAGAATTATCAACTTTGCAAATAAAGAAAATTAAGTTAAAACACATTAAATATTTTTAATCAGAATTAGACAAAACTTTTTAAGCCTGATATAAAAACTAGAAACCCTAAAATACTGATAAATTTGAAAATTTTAGAAAACTTTTCCGCATAGTGAAAAGAAATCATTTTAAAATGGTAGAGAGAGAGAGAAAAAAACTAAATATTAAAAGGGTTTCTAAAATCAATAAAATCAAGACAATTCAAAAGAAAAATGGGGAAAATGTGACAAAAGAAAATAGATCTCATGGGAAAAAAGTCTTAAAAGTATGACAAGATGCTAAACTTCATTCATTATATTATAAATGTGTATAACATATACACATAATTACATAAATGCACATAAAAATAAACATAACCTTTAGCCTAGAAAAATTGACAGATCAGTTTGATAACACATAGTTTTATAAGAGTGTGAGTAAACTGAATCTCTCATGAATTCTTAAGATGTATAGTGGCACGGCCTCTGTGAAGGACAGTTTAGTAATATCTACCAAAACTTTAAAATACATATTGAAACCCAGAGATTTTGCATCTAAGCTATTATATTACCACTATAGTCATAAGCATGCACAATAACACATATACTAGAATACTCACTTCAGCATTATAAAAAAAGTTAGAAACAACCCAAACAGGCATTGAGAGGGAATCTGATACAACACCATCAATTAAAAAAATGAGGCAGTCTTATATTGAGATATAGAAGAATGTGCCAGTTATATATATATTTAGAAACTTAAGTATACATACTTTTCATTGTAAATTCTTTGTATCTTTTGAATTTCATGTTGTATTAAATATATTACTTATTTAAAAACTTACAATTTTATGGCAATTTTCTGTCAAATATTTATACAGTTGAATGGCAAATGGAAAGTAGTACTATAAATATTACAATAATGGCATTATCCTGATTAGATTATAAGGTTTTACTTTTTTAATTTATCTTTAATGTTTTTAAAACATAATAAAAATAAAGAAAATGAGAAATGAGAAAGAAGCCTGGTATTTCTGCTCATTGTAAAGAGGTTGTAAAGTCCTGAATAATGGAGAGAAGAAAAAAATATATAAAGGACAATCTCCCAACACTCCTCAAAAATATACTGTTAATATTTTGGTGTTTTCTGATGTTATAAGTGCTTGTGTGCTTGTGAATGTGTGTATAATCTGCAAAAATAAATATAGATATACATGTATATTTGCGTATATATTCTTTACTGGTTTTTAAAGTTGGAATGAGGAATTTAAATGATGGCAGATCCATAAAATAAAATATACTATACAATTAAAATGAGTGCTCTGACTTTTATACATTTACTCTTTGCATATATTTATTCAGGGGTAAAAGTAGCCTGAAATTATGATAAATATGCTCCAACTATAAATTTTTTAAAAATGTCTTTGATCAATATTTATGAAGTTCCTTTAAAAACAGTAGCTAAATTTTAAAGAATAAGCTCTTAAAATAATAAAATTAAATATAATAAGTAACATATTACTACCACTAAGAATATATACTTAATAATCTAGTTCTTGTTCTAACGACCTAGTAAACATAACCTTCAAAATAAGTGCTATAAAGGATTAAGGGGTACTTTACTTTGCAGCCATGAGAAGGATAAGAAGGATTCATTTAGAATCACTGCATTATCATTTTCCAATTGTACAGTCACCATTTGGGGAGAAGATTAAAACATAATGTTCTTAGGGCTTTACAATGGTATAGAGGAGGAATCAATTATATTACAAGTAATTGTTTAATTTTAAGAATTATATCTGCGTCGATCAAAAAATACAAACCAAAAAAGAAGAAATAAATATACCAAGTAATTTATAATTCCATTATAACTTCTAAGAAGGCATTATTTCAACATATGTGGTCTACTTTTACATATTAAATTAAAGATTAGTACACTTTACTTACTATTGAGTTTGTAACAACTTGGTAAAAAAGTATATGTGTATTCTTTTTTCATCTTGGAAATCTAGTAACCAGTTTTGTTGTAAAATGTGCTTGTGGAAAACACTTCTTTACCTAAAATGTGTAGACTACAGGTCTTGATTGGTAAAGCTTTTTAAAAGTCCCCTTGCTGTTAATTCATAATTCCAGGCTTTCTTTAGATATGTCATTTTTCCCCTTAGTTTTTATGCCCTTTAGACATTCAAAATCTCATTTTATCTCCTCCCACCCATCCTAACCCCATTTCCAGGTGTCAGTTTGCTTTTCTGAGCTGAAAAGCACTCAAGGTTAGGGATAATATCATGCCTCATAATGTTTTTACATCTTCCTATAGTACCTACTTCATCGATCTACACACAGTAGGCACTTAATAAATGTATTTAGCGATTGTTTCAAGGATCCTACAAATGCTTGAGTTTGTAGCACATATGTCAATTACTACATAATAGAATTTAATATCTCCTTCGTCTTTTCTGCAAGATCAAAATGGGTGTTCAAAAGCCAGCTAAGTGTTCAGTCTCCTTTATCATAATTCCTCTTAACAACTGTGTTCCAGTTCTAAAATTACTTGATTCTTGCTGAGATCTTATTTGGAGAAGCTGTAAAATTCAATTCCATTTCATCAAACCACATTGTCCTCTTTCAACATGACTTTTCTTTTTATTATACCAAATTGGGTTGTTCAGAATAAACTGAGTTGTCTGCTTTGACAAGTAACCCTTAAACCTCAGTAATTTAACAAAACAAATGTCTGTTTCTCACTCATGCTATGTCCCCATAGATGAGAGGAGAGGCAGGCTCTGCTCCACAAGGTCACTCAGGGGTTTAGATGAATGGAGGTTTATTATCTCAATAAAGAGAAAGCCAGAGGGACCCATCCCCCATCTTTAATGCTTCTGCCCAGAAATAAAGTCTCTTGCACACACAGCTAATGACCAACACTTGCTCATGACCCCACCTAACTCCAGGAGACTGGGAAATAAGCACATGGATAGACACTGCCTGGCAGGGTCACTATAGAATCTTGGCCACAGTATGTGCCATTTGCCCTGGCAAGAACTCTCCAATCTTTAAAAATTCCAGATTACTAGTTATGTTTTTCAACCATCAATCAAGCAAACTTTCACCTAGAAACCATTTGTTTTGATGTTTTCCTTCTTAAACTTTATGGCTTGCCTAGACAAGAGCTTGCCTAGTTCATTCTTCCTTTTCCTTTCAGAAACACTATCATCTTTGTTGCTCCAGTGGTCTGCATCTTCTAGGATCCTTTTAGAAGCATGACAATTATAACATACTCAGTGAAGAAACCATCTTTACTTTTTGCTTTGCCTCTTCCTATCAGGATGTTGGTCTTAGTGTGGTTCTACCTTACCTTATCCTTGGCCTGCACCTTTTTCTTATTCTGTAATAGGATCTGATGCTTCAAGGCCTCCTTCTTCTCTTTGATAATTATCTCTCTGTGTGTTTTTAACACATTGGTTCATAGTTGTGGCTTCATATGAGAACCAACTGGCTGGCATTTAAAATTGATGCTCCAGGTCCTATGGCACAGAAGAGGGAGCTCAGATGTCCACCCTATGTTGTAGGGAGAGTCTTAGAAAAAGTTTCACAAAGGAAGTGCCACTGGAAACAGATCATGACGATAAGTAGGAGTTGACCAAGAGGGAGAAGCTTGCAGTTAATGAGAGTATAAGAGCAGTGCCTCCAAAACAGAGCAGAGACAGAGTGGGCTCTGTGTGTTAAAAAATGATCCCTCTGGGCCTTCATGGGGCAGACTGAAGGGAAAAGACTACAGGTCTGGAGCGCAGAAGGCATTGATAGGATGGTCTTGGCAAGAGGTGGGCACATCCCACTATCATCCAACATCGCTAATTTGCTTATGCATTCATAAATACATTGAATTCTATCAGATTGAAGTGTGTTTAGCTTCTGGTAGCAAAATCACCTGACTTACTGTGGCTTAAAAAATAAGGTTTGTTTTTGTCATACACAGACACCAAAAATATATACTTCTTTAATGCTTGGGTTCTACCAAAAGAAACTGAATTGGCATCTCTTAGGGTGGGGTTGTCCACAGTAATCACCTGCTCCCTAATGAATACAAGTTTTTTTCTTCTCTTCCTGTCTTACTTCTTTACTTTCTCATATGACCCATGGAATCAACCCCAAAATAAAATATTTGGACCTGAATCTTTGTTTTAGTGTCTGCTTTGAAAAATTGGAATAGTAGTACCTACCACATACAGTGTTGGAAGGATTAAATGAGGTACTGTATGTGACATGAATGTTATTTGCACATGCCCTACCCTCTTTCTAGCACATCCTAGTCTATTTTGCAGCAAGGCTTGCTCCTTCTTCTTTCTATCTCAGCTCCTGAAAGAAGCATACATGTTACCTACTGTGAGTCTCTCTCATACTCTTTTGCTTTTTTCTTTCCTAGTACTAAAAATAATTGTGACCATATTTATTTTTTTTATTTGTCTCCTCCTACAAGAGTGAAAGCCCCCAAAACAGACACTCTTCTTACCTATTCACCATAACTTACTGATGTAACACAATGCCTGACACATCATAGAGGCCCAGTATATACTTATTGAATGAATGCATGTCTCCCATGCAGCTACATAGCCTTAAAGAATTTTCAAAACATACTAAAAAAGCAAAGAACTAGAGGCCCATGATTAGAGAGTAACAGCATGATCCAAGGGAACCCTTTAAATAAAGCTACAGTATTCTCTAAGGTTCTTGAACTCCAGATAAAAATGTATTTCTGGAAACCAGGAATAATATGTGTTTCCTTCTACATATGTGTCTTTCTCATAGACTTTGTTATTTAAGGTAGCATGAGGTAATCAACCTGAGGTGATTTATAAGTTGCAAATCTATCAAGACGCTCAACTTTTACTCATCTTTCTGCCTGGTTGGTGACAACTAACTAGGAAGCGACTCACTATAATTAATGCTACATTAAATATCAGATTTTTTAAAAAATGAGAGGCAGGTTAGTACTTTATTGCCCTGAATCAAGCTATCCCCAAATATAAAGTATGCATGTGAGTATGCGCAAATGCAAAGGCATTATGTATTGACAATTTTGAAGTGGTCTTTTTCATATTTTAATACTTTTACAGTAAAAATAGATCTCAAAAATAATTTATTCCCTTAAAATGATGACTTTTCTCCCCCACCCCCCCCAAAAAAAATACATTTTTAAAAAGATTCTTTGTGGGGATGAGTAGGGATAGAATTGTGTGCTATTTAGCATTTAAACTGTAATATATGTCTTAGTCTGCTAAAGCTACCATAACAAACTAGCACAGACTGGGTGACTTAAACAATAAAAATTTTAATTTTTTCACAACTCTGGAGGTCAGAAGCCTAAGATTATAAAGTGTCAGCGGGTCTGGTTAATTCTGAGGCTTTTCTCCCTTGCAGATGGCTGCCTTCTGGCTGTCTTCATGTGTATACCTTTCTCACGGTGCCTTTCCTCTATGTGCACATGGAGAGTTTGTTCTCTGATACTTCTTTTTCTTCTTATAAAGACCACAGTCCAATTGGATTAGGGGATTAGGGCCCACCCTTGTAACTACGTTTAACTTTTATTACCTCCTCAAAGGCCCTATCTCTAAATTCAGTCACAGTGTGGGTGAGGCCCTAAACATGTGAATTTGAGGGGAAAGAACAGGAGGAAGGACACAATTTAATCCATAACATGTGTATACTACTTTATGATATTTACCATGTTCTTAGAAGGGAAGGTCTGATAAACAGCGAAGCCCCGTTTTCCTTCTGCTCACACAGAAAAGAACTGCCCAGCTTCTCTGCCCAGCCTTCCCTCTTACTCTGTAGGTTTCTTACCAAGTGTGGCTCATCCATCAAGGTCTAAAAATATTTTTCTCTTCTGTGAAGATATATCTGCCTATCCCAAGCATTATTCCTCTGTACCATACTACTGGCATATACTACTATTAGACAACTTTATAATATCGCAATTGCCACATTCCCTCAGTTATAAAATTACGTTTTAAAAAACACCAATGATATGTAAATGGAATATAAAATCAAATTCTGTATTAACTTTGTACATTGGTTATAAAATGCATAAAGATTCTAAAAGTGATTAAGTACTTTAAAATATACATTTTATGATTAAAGAATACAATAATTGTTAACTTCCCCACTAGACTGGTAGGTCCTCAGCTAGTAACAGGAATCATGTCTCCTTCACCCTAGTACCAATGTTTGCCCAGCAAGCAGCTAGTAGACAGTATTGGCTCAAGAAATATTTATTGAATGGATGAATGAATTGACCCAATAAGTTTAAGCTAGCCAAAAAATTTATATGGTTCAACACTCTGTTCTGGCTGTTATGAAAATGTCTATAATATAGGACTGCATCATAATGGGATGTTCAGGTGACAGAAAGCAATAACAACAGAAAGTTTCAATTACATTTGAATATAGTGTTTAATATTTTAATTGTGTTAAATATTTTAAAGGGGATATTGACCATCCAGGATGACCAGGATGGTGCTAGGCCCAGAAGGCAAGGCTGAAAGAATTGGGTAGATATAGCCTACAAAAGAGAGGCAAGGGTAAAACATGATAAGCTGTCTTCATGCATCTGAAGTACTATGTATAAGTGTAAAAAGACCTGATGTGTGGAGCTCCAGAGAAGCAAGGACCAGATAATAACAGTTCCAGAAAATTTGATTCTCTCTATAAAATGCCTTTATAAGCTACTGCTATGAAGCAATGTAACATGTTGTCTTATGTTACAATGAGCATCCCATCACAGGATGTATCAAAGCAGAGCCTTAATGGCTAAGTGTGATTTAGCACTGGATAGAATGGTAGACTAGGTATCCCATTGGGCTTTCTGGAATTTTCAAGTTCTTTGATATTATCAATACTGATTCCTTCTCTAGAGAGGACCACCAAAAAAGGCATAATTAAGGGAATGACCTTTGAATATCCAGTTACATGTTATCAATGAAAATGCATCTACTCATCTATCTACCCATTTATCCAACCAACTAACATTTAGTGAGCACCTGCTGATTGCCAGGCACTGTCCCAAGATCTGAAGATATAGCAGTGAGCAAAATAGACTGTATTCATGAACTTAGTGTCTAGTACGGACAATAATAAGTACACGTAAACATAACCATAAATTACAACCCATAAAAAGTGCTATGAAGAAAGGCATGGGCCGCTACAAGAGCCAGCTAAGCTAGTTGGAGAGTTCAGAAAAGGGCTGCCTTGAAGTAAATCATTTAACCTCTCAATTCTCCTACAATGATTGCTGTTAAACTGGGCAAGAAATGCTTGTCTGACGATGACTTTGAAGAGTTTAGAGCTTGTAACCTGGAGCACTCATTATCTTTGTAATCCTGGAGAAGGTCATCTGACCTATATAAACCTCGGTTTCCTCATCACCAAAATGGGAAGCGTAATAACCCCAAGGTCATGATGCTGTGAGGGCACGTTGGTGAGCCCTGTGTCTGCTATAGAGTAAAGCCCAAGAACTGGCCACTAGTATAATTAAAATAAAATAAATAGGAAACACCTGAGTATTTAAAAAGACAGATGCCACATACGCACTAGATCTGTAAATTCTCAGTGTTCTAGATATTTCTCAGGCTTCTAAAATGCTCAGGCAATTTTATGACAGGAGAGTTTAGTCAGAGGGTTTGGTGACATTTTATTTCAATTACATGTGAGGGCATCAATACTTCTCCCTCTACCCCACATATCCTTCCTTAGAGGAAATTGTCTTCTATGGGATGAAAACCATTCTTCCATCTTTCTTTCATATTCAACCCTTTCTTTCTTCTCTTTAAAAATCAGAGGTTATAAAGGACATTTCTGGAGAGACTAGACCATCTCGGCTTCAGCCTGCACAGCCAGCAAATGAAAATTCACAGCAGCAGCTTCCTGGCGTTCCAGGAGGAGACCAACTCAGTATGAATAAATAATCCACATTTCAAGCAGGATTATGGATATAAATGAAAGACAAAAAGCACATCAGGGTACCCATTCGTCACACTTCTCCACACAAAAGTGCAGCCTTGTTTTTCTCCTCATCCCAAGCTAACTTCACTTCCCACTGCACTTTTTGGCCAAACTTGCACAACATTGAAAAAAATAAAGAAAAAAATGGGCAGAGAAATAGAAAGCTGCCAGACAGGCAGTTGACTGGGCCTATGAGTGACCTTCCTGGCCTCTTTTCCTATCACCACTCCAGATTCCCCTGAACTTTTGAGGTCAGATGATGTCCACCAGGAGCTTGACTGTCACTTTAGCAAGTGGTGTCACAGAGTAGCTGGCCACAGCCTTACTAAAACCTGCTCCTGCATGAGTTTTCCTGTTATCTCCCACTTGTCTTGATAGCTAATACAGCTCCTACAGTTGCTATGTCCCATTAGGTCAAAGCAATGAAAACGAATGCCATTTTCTTGATGGCTTATGCAGAATTGCTGTAATCTGAAGCAAGCCTCTCTAGCCCTGCCTCTCCCTGTCTCCTTCCTCTACCCCTTGTCACACCTTCTTCACTGGCCTTTACCCCTCCCCAGCCCCTCCTATCCCCTTGTCTCTGTCTGTCTTTCTTCTCCCTTTTCATACTGAATATACTGGGGCCCTGGCAGGCTGCCATTCTAACTGCACATTAGAAATGGTAGAGTTTTCCTCTATCTGATTCTATAAAATGAGTTCACCAGAAGGTGCAGACCCAGCACATTCGTGGTTTTTCCTATAAATTACTTTAACACTGTGTCCAATCATATATATAATTTCAGATTTTCAATTTCAACTCACTGCTGTGTCAGCACAGACTCCACTGATATGTCTAACGTATTTAGCTTAAAATGAAACGGATGGCATTTCATTACCAGGAAGATAATATTTTTGAATATGTTTCCTGCATGGTGGGATCCATCATTATTCTGCCATTTTATGTTCAGTGTGTGTAATAGCTTTTTAATGCTTTGACGTATTTTATTTATATGGGTAATATTTTTCTAATACCATAGGACAGTTTTACTCATTGGACACATTAGAAAATCTTAATTGAATACTTTTAAATATTAACAAGGGGGAAAAGGCTGAACAAATTGCTAATATTTTTACTTAAAATTTTATCAAGAGTAACAAAAGAGGTATGAAATTGTTCAACCCTTGTTCTTGTTTTTTATCTATTCTCTCCAACATTTTCCCCACCCACAACCCCCACTCAGTAGTCTCCCCATAAATATACGCACTTTGGAAAGGAAATAGAAAGATAAAGAAAAATCCCTTAGTCCCCTGAGACTTCAAAGCTGTCAGGGTGAAAGCAAGGAACATGAGAAATATTGAGCAAGCCCCAGAGTGAATGACAGGGGCACTCTCATTGGCGGAAGCTTCTGACAGTGCTGAAATCTTTAATACCAGGTTCCCAGCTCTCTGACCAAAGTCATAGAATGCTTAAAAGGAGACCTTTTCTCAGAAGCTGTCTTTGCAAAGAAAATGCAAAGAAAAGTATTTTGCCTTAAAAACTTGCA
Source organism: Cynopterus sphinx (assembly GCA_030015415.1). Taxonomy (NCBI): domain Eukaryota; kingdom Metazoa; phylum Chordata; class Mammalia; order Chiroptera; family Pteropodidae; genus Cynopterus; species Cynopterus sphinx. The sequence goes on along the minus strand of CM057385.1, from coordinate 93,163,446 downwards.
GTTAGCCGACTTTGCTAAAGGTGTTTCAAATTAACAGCTAAGAAGCACTAGAGAGAGCTCTTTCTTCTGGTTCTTTAACCCCTTCTATCAAAGCGGCACCTAAGTCTTCCAAAAGAAAGATCTGGGAGTTAACACGGGAAAGGTGCTTTGCCTTATTCCTTCAAGTCGAAGCAGCTGTCAGTGGCCTGCGGCTGCTGCACTCAACGGGGAGGCGTTAGTCCGGGCTCATTCACAGAGGAAGGATATAAGAATTAGCACGTCTTTATAGGAGAAGCTCTGCCTTTCCTGTGTATGTATATGTGTATGTATGCCTGTAGAGATGCATATACATAAATAATTTATCTTTCCCCAGCTTTACTGAAGCATAATTGACAAATAAAATTGTGTACATTTAAAGTGCATGAAAGTACACAACATGCCTTCCCTGTATTTAAAGTGCAGCCCTATTTCTCTAACTGCTGCTCTCCTAGGGAAGAACAAATAGACATGGATCCTAATTCTAGGACACCTCTGATCGCCTATGGGACCCTGAGCAAGTAACTGCTGTCCTCTGAGCCCCAGAGCATTTATCTGTAGAACAAAGCTACTAGTTTCTGCTTTGGAGGCTGCTGCAAGAATAAGATAGCATCATGTAGTCACCCAACACAATCTATGGCTTACACAGTAGACACACAATGACAATCATTTTTTTATAATCAACAACTTGCTTTGTTGTTAAAAATGGGCCAATCTTGTCCCTTCTCTCTCCCTCAGTTTCTCTAGTCTAAAACAGAAGACTCCAATCTGCATGCTGATAAAATACCCTCCTTCCTATAATAAAAGTTGGCATAAAGGCATAATTACAGTATTTCACTTATTCCAACAAAGCTCCTTTTGGAGTGAAACTCCAAGTTTTGCCTAAGGATATTTTTAAAAGGTTTTTCTAGCTTGCTAGCTTAATTTTTTTCCTTTCTTTTTTTTCCCCCTATGTTTATTTACCTCTTTGCTCTTAAAAGGCAGAAAATTATAGCACAAAATTCCTTCAAACAGAACCTGCCCCTAATGATTCCTTGGATCAATTTACATACTTGAAAGTTCTTATAATTTTTCTAGGCCTCAGGGTGTTGGAAAAATTATCACTAAACTGATAATCATATTATAATATATAAGTGTATCAAATTAACTTGTACACCTTAATTTATACAATGTTATATGTCTAATATATTTTAATTTTTAAAAAAGAGTTGAGAAAACACTTGGAAAAGAGTGAGCAAAATTTACTGTAAAGGTGAATGTTTTTGGCTTTGATGGCTAAATTCTGCCCTGGTTGTGAAAAATAGATATTAAAAAATACAGAATGAGTGAACATATCTGTGTTATAATAAAACTTTATTCACAAAAACCAGCAGTAGCTACAGACCTTAGTTTGACCTCTGATCTAGGACATAAATATGCTTAATTTTTGCATTTCTCAATAACCAAAGGTCCCAAAAAGTAGAATCAAAAAATCAAGTTCAGAGAAAAGGAAATATCAACAATAACAGTTTAGGCTGGACAAGAGATTTTGTCTTGCTTTATTGAATTATGTATTATCTGTTATTTTATATCTGTTTTGATATTCACAATTTTATAGAAATTTGCCAAGAAGAAGTTTTGGTTTTTTTATCCCAAGTGTCTGTTATGAATATTTCAAAGTTAACCTAATTTACTAATGGCCAGTTACACAATTTTCTTTAAGACAAAAATTGAATAAATCATTCATTCACTCAGCAAACTCTACTGACAACCACTATGTGCTAGACACTGGTAAAAAGCAGAGGTTAAAAAAATAAAATCCACTTTCACATATTTATGTTTTAGTGGAAAGAAACAAACAGTAGATCTTTAAACAAACAAATAAAAAGATAAATTGATTTACCGATAAGTACTAATGACAATTAGAAAAGTCAGTGTGACAGAAAGAAATGGGTCATGAGAGAAAGGGGAGTCCTGAGAGTGTGGCCTCTTTGAGGAGGGGTCATGATCTGAAATATGGAAGGACAGCCTTTTATAAAGCTAAGAATAACAATGCCAAAGTCATGAAGCAAAATAAAAGAGCTTAGAGAATAGGAGGAAAAGCAAGAAAGCCAGTGTAGCTGGAGTGCAGGAAATGACAGTCACATAGACAGTTTTATTTATAATATTGTAAAACTAGATTTTGTCCTTGTGAATAGAAAAGTGTTTGCACTGGTTAATTCTCAGTTATATTTGTTAACAACTTTGAAGAAATCATCTTGAAGTAAGCCCATGAGCCTACTAGAAGACAAAAATCAGAAATTCCTCACTGCTCTGTTATGGGCCTCCAACTGTCTGAATTCCTGCTGTTCTAAGAGAAGGTGAGAAAATTTAGATAAGTACATGCAGATCAGCACTACTTTACTTCAAGTTGCTCTTTTAGAACCTAAGCAGAAGCTATTTAATAATATTCTTCTTCGAAGTTATATGGCACTTTTCATCTAAGAATATCAGAGCACTCGGCTGTAATTAAATCATTAATCCTCATGACAACTCCGTCAAGAAAGTATCTCCTTTATTATCAATGAGAACACTTGGCATTTACATGCTCGTCTTGAGGATGCTATTCAATCACATGCAGTTAATTAATACATACAACATATTCAGAAGGCAGGTCAGCATTCTGATCCCCAGTTACGGAAAAAGAAACTGTGGTCCCAAAATGACTAGGCCTTTCTAGCCAATTTATCCAACTAAAAGCGGTATCAGAAATTACTTGACACCTTAGTAAAGAATTGCTTTTCATGCCTTGAGCTTTCAAACAGTTAAGCACTTATAATTGTATAACTTTTTATAAAATAATCAATAAAATAAGCATCAACATGAGGGCAGGGACCCAGTTGTGTTTTGTTTTTTTTTAATATTCCCGCAGAATAATTTTCTTAGAGCAATATGTTTTATGCAATATTTTCAAAAATATTTCTCATTTGACCTTCATCATGACCTCACAAATCAGATTGACATTGATGTCACCATTTTACATGTGAGAAAATGGAGATTCAAAGAGATTATAAGATTTTTCCATATGTATATGGTTAGCAAATAAAACAGACTATGAACCTGAGAATGTGATAAAATGTAGTCTTCTTCTTCCGTACCAGTGTTTCTCCTCTAATCTCTTAGATTTTTATTGTAAGATAATTTGTCCTTGACCTTCAACCAAGACATTTTGTTTTCCCACACCCAAGGTAGTGCTGATTTTGTTTACGACACCTACAAAGCTGTTTCAAGGTATGGACTTTAAGAGAAGATTTATAATAAAAGTTTCCTTTAGTTGATAATGAAACCTACCATAAACAAAGAATAGCTACACCATTTTTGCCTTTGATGTGCCATGTTGTATTTTGGTATATCCATCAGGGAAATAGAAATCATGATAGGCATTTCAAATAGAGAGTATTTAACTCAAGGACTTGACTTAAAAGGTGTTGAAAGGCTGTAAGAGCAGAAGGAGGAAAGGGCTATATCTGCAAAAATGAAAAGCGAGAGGTCCTGATTTTGCTAATCGTGCTGTCTTGAATGAAGCCTATAAGCCTGGACTGATGCTACTGTTGGGGACACCCCTGTTGGAGCCACAAAAGATGAATCCCCTCAGATAAGGCTGGAAACACTGAAACAGTGCTTCACTCACCACAGTGAGTGAGCCAAAAGTCACAGCCTCTTTCTTCTTCCTGTCTGTTGACCCCTCACCAGTCCTCCTACTGGCAGATGCCACAGAAAGCCAGCTGGTAAGGATGCCTAGGAAATATAGCTTGTAGACTCTCAGTCCCTGAACAGGGCACTAGGTGGAAGAGTGGGTATGAGTCTGGAAGACAGAAGGAAAACGAATGGCATGTTCTGTATTACAAAGGCTTAGGCAGATCAAGCAGTAAGTGAGAGAGCTGATACTTGACCCCAGGCCAGTGCTCTATACCTCAGTGACAGAGGCAGCATTATGAAGGCTACTTCCACACCTCTCCCGAAAATACTGAAAATAAAATATCCACCCGCAGGAAACCGATGTGCTAAACTGAAAGGTTGCGGTTCTTCGTACTTTAAAATCCATAAGAGAGGATAAGGAGCCTGCCCAAGAAAGAAAACAGTTGTCATTAAAACTGAAATATGTCATGTGAGTCCCTGAAGGGAATATGGATTGCAGCTCAACTGGGAGTGAGCAGTGAAAGTGAGACAGGTAAAAGGAACAGGAAAAGAAGATACACAAGATGTTGGCAAAAGAGTTGTGAGGGAAAAGGTGGGAGGTGAAAAAGTGATCAAGAGTTAGAGAGAAACCTGGATTCATTTTCAGAGTGGAACAAATGACAAAAAGCTTTCAGGAAGAATCAATTACTAAAAACTGAGAAGGGGGAGGAGAAGGGACCCAAAACGGAATCTCAGAGAGTGGACATGTTGACAGCCAGCCAGAACAGCTTGCAAGACAGCTTTAAGCATCAGGCTAGCAATTGTTCATCAAGCCCCAAAGGACAAAGGGAAATGATGACCAAGTACTATATGCTGCCTCAGTTTCCTAGAGATGATTAGCTGCCAAAGGAACAAATACACCAGGTTTTGATAGGCTGATTACTATGTAAGGTCTCATCCAAGTTGTGATTTCTGACCACACATGCAGACTGACCTGATGATATGGATTTATTCCTTGCTAGATGAGGTTGGATTCTCTTAGCAAAGTATTCAAGCTCCTTAGGATCCTAACACAAATGTATTATAATGTCAGTTTCATCTCTCACAGTCTCCACATCTATGCCCTCCTATATGTACTTCAGCTACTATCTATCTGCAAACCAACATGTCCCCGTCTTCACTCCACCCTTCTCCTCACTCCTCATTCTCCATCTGGAAAACTTCTCATGTTTCAGAGTTCAACTCCAATGAAGTCTTCCTGCCTCTGTAAATGCTTCTATGACTTGATCAGAAACAATCTGTCATTCCCTAATCTGTGCTTCTCAGTGCCTTATACATACCAACAGAGTCAAGAACTTTCATAGCCCTTGTGCTCACCTCTCCACCAAGCTTTTTCCTTTCTTTTGGTATCCTCCCTGATTTTTATTTGACATTTGTATATCCCTGCACAGCCCACATTGTTGAGGGCGTGAGGTTTAGGCTCAAACCAATCATCCTAATTACTGGCTGCAATGAATGATTCAGATGTGGACATATTCCCAAATCAAGGCAAAGATGCAAGAGGAGAGCTATGCTCTCCTTAGGAGAGCTTGAGGAGAAAGAAAAAGAGGAAAGAAACTTCTTGTGAACATGAGTCGAAGACAGTTTTAAAATGACATTGACACTGTGGAAGACAAGCATGAGAGACTAAGACAGGATCCTTAACAACATTCTCAACCCACTAAATCAAACTAACTATGACCCCAACCAAGCAAGATGGACATGTTACAAAGGAGCAAAAAAAAAAAAAAATTGTCCTTAATTGCTCAAATCCAATGGAATTAGATTTTATGTTAAAACCAATGGAAAACTACTTTAATCAATACAGATGCCTAAACCACAGCTATTATGATTAAGATATAGATGAATGTGTCCTTCTCCCTCAGCCGACCATAAGCTCCATGGTCTCCCATAAGCTTCTGCACTGCAGGGGAAGCCCTGACATCATCCTCATGTCCTGAGTCTCTGGCCCATATTAAGTTGTCAAAACTGGCTGTGGAGTGTAGCTGAATTGAGCTAGGTGGTTGTCCCACTGGCTTTGAAGAAGTTCTGAAGCAATACAATAACTTCTCAGCTTCTTCACACACAGTCCTAACCTGTCCTTCCTGACACTCTGTGTCAGCACTCCTACCTTTCAATTGTCTAAGTCTCTGACACCTCTGTCTCTAGCCCACACATCAAATCCACATGGCCACTAAACACCAATCTTCCCTAAGCCCCCAAAACCAAGCTCCCCACCAACACCTCTCCCTCTCCATCTCTAATACCTTATTCTGACTATACTCATGACTATTTTTGAATGAATGCAACTATCTTCAAACTGGTCACCTGACTCAAGTCTTCCTTTCCTCCTTTCTCTTCCCCAATCTACAGCCAGAGTGATTACTCTAGAATGCAAATCGGATTGTGTTACTCCTATGATTGGAAGATTTCATTGAGCACCACCTTCTCCCCACCTGCTTTCTGGTGAAAATTCAATTCCCTAAGTATTACAAGCAGACTTTGGAGATCTGGGCCCTGTCTCATCTTTCTAGCCTCACTTTTCTCTACACTACCCCTTGCCACATGTTGGACTACCAGCGGCACCTTTAACTCAAGGATCCCTGCCTCTAGAACCTTCACGTAGTTACCCTCTCTATCTGCAACAACCTTTCTCTAATTCTTCATCTGCATAAATTCCTCTTCCCCTTGAGCACCAATTTCAGCCATCACCTCCTCCAAGAAAACTTCTATTCTTCCACTGTCACTCAGTCTGTGACCAACCCCTCCTCTGCCACTCAGAAACAACTGAAATTTACCTCTTATAGCATTTGTCATACTGTATTATCTTCATTTAATTATATGTCTCTTCTGTAAGACTTTCAACTAACTGTAAATAGCAACTGCAGTCAAGAACCAAGTCCTATTCACCAATGAATATCCAGAGTTGTGCTTAGTATACATTAAGTGCTCAATAAACTCTTTTAAAATGTTAGTAAATGAAGAGAATTCATTCATTCAGAGTTCCACGAAATAATCTCCCTAAAGCCAACATAGAAGGCAACATCGAACAACTCTTTTGTGACCCAACTTCATACTTCACTACAGTACTTATATCACTCTACCATGCATGAATGTCTCCATGAATCTAATTGAAGATGAATTTTCAGTTTGGGGGTTGGCCAACCATTACATGGAAAACAGACTGGGTACATCCAAAAGTAAGTCCTAACACAGTTTCTTTTACTCTTAGTCAGAGTGTGTGTGTGGGTGGGGAGGGGAATAGAAGATTCCTAACTAAAGAGAGGGTGGAACATTCTAAGTTCTCATCACTCCTAGCAGGACCTACTGGCCTGTTTCAGCTGTCAGTAATTCTCCAAGTTGCCTAAGGAGAAACAGCTTGTCATCACAGATCTCCTAAGGGGCAAGAGCAGCCCTGGAGGGATGGCCACTGGTGGTTCTGTTATCAGAATGATAAGAGCAGTCCTTCTTAAGAAGTACAACCTGGTATTCATGAGCTTGGTTGCACATGCATAACTAAACGCACCCACACACACCCCTTCCAATTCCTTAAAAATATTTGGCTAATAGTTCATTACAACCTTACTATTTAAACTTAGTATGGCACTAGGTTTGCTGATAAGATACTGAACTCTCAATTAAAAATGAATTCCAGGTGAACAAATAATTTTAGGATAAGTATTTCAGTTGAATAGTGAACACTTTTGGTATAAATATGACCCATACAGTATTTGGGACATACTTATGCTAAAAAATTATTCATCATTTATCTGGAATTTAAATTTACTAGGGAGTCTTGGTGCTATATTTTCAGTTTATAAAGCCACCCCTCTATATGGCACCCAAATTTAAACTGTTGCATTTAATTGGCCTACTTTTCATTTAAGGTCTATAGGCTTCAACTAATACAGTGGAGAGTTTAGAAACTAAAGAAAAAGTTTAGTATAAAGCAGCAATCCTAAAAGGGGATTATACCAGGGACCCTCACCAATACAATGACTCAATCAGGGCATATAGTACAGATTTCTTTTATGTTGATTTGTTTGCATTGATGAAAGAGTCTGAATTATGGTATTTTTTTTTCCTTTCATTTGGGAGCTGTGTGCAAGTACACAACTTGAGCTACCAGCTTTTTCCAAGGGGTAGATATTAAAGACATTCGAAGTCCCCCAGAAGTTCACCTGTCTCTCTCAGAATCATCAAAATCTGGCCCAGTTCTTAAAAGTTCATCCTCCCATTTCTCCTGATCCCATCTGGATCCAGAGATGAATGAGTAACTACGCAAGCAAGAAAAGAACTGGGTTGAGTGAGCAAAAAGACACTACAGAAATTCTCCTGGGGGTCCTCAAAAGAAAATGAGTTCAACCTTCTGCATTAGTTAGCTTGACTCATTTGCTGTTCATGGCAAGGAGACTGAATTACAGCAGCCTATAGTAGTTAAATAGTAATGTTTTCTTTGGCTCATTGCTCTATGGAGAAATTTCTCCTGCAGTAACTGATGGCATCCTCAGCACCCTAAATAGCAAAAAACTGTGCCCCATTCTCTCCACTGGTGCGTTCACAGGCTATTGAATAGGTGTCTCTATCTGAGGTTTTCAGGTAAGTACACTGTCATTTGTCTTTCATTTTTTCTGTACCATCTAAAAAAAAAAATCTGAATTCAAAACTTATTTCCAAGTCAGACAGTAAGATTCTGTAAGTCTCCTTTCTAAAGCAGAGACATGTTCTTCCCGCTTCCTGATGTGTCATCAGCAGCTTTAAAAGCAATCCCCTTGTGTCTGTCACAGTGGCTCAGAAAACTAGGCCAGTGATGATTCTGTCATTTAGTGGTTCTGTGGCATATGCACCCTACCGTCTTTCATTTCTATGCTTCAAAATACTAAGTGGACCACGCTGAGACATCTTTTTATCACAAAGTACTCCATGTAATGGTACTGGAACACTGGGAGGGATATGGAGGGGCAGAGAAGGGAGGACTTTTGCATAATTTCTGTTTATTTCTATGGCAAATTGCTAGTTGGGAAAATATGTATTTGAGGAACATTTAAGGCTTGGCATTTCAATCCTTGCCTTTAGACCTTGGAACTGCCTTCTGTGTGGTGACATTTGAAACTTGACCATACTAGACCACCTAGCTGCCAGACAGCAGCCACTTTGGCGAGAAGTAACTCCAGGGGGAAGGGAAGACGCTGTTTTCTAAAAGGAATGAATAAATATCTGTCCAGGGCCCTCTATCAGCCCAAGCAAGCAGCTGCATTTAGGTTTCTCCTATTTTGTGGAGCCAAAGAAGGTGAGCCATTCCAGAAAAGACCAGAGAAAAATGTACTAGATTGTGTGTGGAAAAAAAGTTACTTCTTGAAGGAGAATGATAGACCTCAATGGCAGGATGAGAAGGGTACTTTCTTTCACCACCATTCTACTTCCTTTTCAGTATACCAAGTGCAGAGCGCACGCAGTGAGAATCTATAAACTCCACCCAGACTGTGGTCATTGTGAGAGCCTGCTGCTGACCTGAGTCACCTTCAGTCAAGAGCCTTATTTTTTTTAGGTCATCATGTCCCCTATTATCTTTAGATTATGATGAGCCTTGTTGTAAGACGTTAATTGAAACTCTTTAATTTTTTCCTTGTCTCTTATCCCTATATCTCTGCTGTCTTCCTCACATACCTGTTTCCTTTCTTGACCCACCCCTCAAAAGAAGATTTAAAAAGAGGCAAGATAAAGTCAAAGGAGAGAAGTGGATGGTGAGATGGAATAGAAATGTCCTAAAGAAAGTCAACAGAGGACTTCTAGCATGGGTTTTTACTCCCTAAGAAGTTGGATGGAATTAAAACACTCTTAGTAAAGGACAGAAAGACTACTTCCCTCTTTTATGATAAATAACAATAAACAGACCACTTCCCCCTATTATTATAAAATAACAGCAAACATTAATATAAAGCTTACAGTATCCTAAACACTTCACAAATGTTAACTCATTCAATCCTCATATATTGTACAAGGTAGAAACTAATATTATCCCTTTTAGCAGATGAGATGAAAGGCCCAGAGAGGGTAAAGAACTTGCACAGCATCACACAGCATGTGAGTTGCAAAAGACCCAGGACTTTAACCTGGCAGCCTAGCTCTGCTCTCTCTAGGTTGCCTCACGTGGGTTAAAAGTACTCATTTCTGTCTGTACTATTCTCTTACTCTCTGTTACACCCCATATTTCTTTTCTCTTGAGGCTAAAATGTGGAGAGACAGATTTACTGTTGTACAGATTACACTGAATGCTTCCAGGGTCCAGAAATAAGGCCTGTAATAACAGAAGATAGAAATCATGCCAACTTCAATCCACAAATAAGGTCATTTTCCAATGTACCTATATCAGTAGCTCAGTGTTCAATTAGCAGCAGTAGAGAGGATGAAAAAGATTGAATCCTGACTGACTGATAGGAGGAGGTTGGGGTAAGTGTGTGTGTGTGTGTAGGGACTCAACTTAGGCAATTGTGGAGCTCGTTAAGCAGTCTCTGTGAGGCCATTGTCCTCAATGTACTGCTGAAGCTTGAACCCCACGGGAAAAGCTGTTGGGAAGGAACAAGATAAAGTGGGAGAGATCAAGAATAAGCAGGAAGCCTGGAAGGATGATATAGAGCCTTGTAAGTTCTTACTGACTCTGACGTTGATGGGACGAGTGTTCTGAAGAAGCTGGAGAGGTGGTCTTATCATGCTGATGAACACCTACTTGCTTGGCCCAGAAACTGGAAGAGGTGAAAGAGGAACACAGGGAAGGTGGCAGAGCAAGCCCAGCAACTGACACCTGTCAAGAAGGCAAGCCAGCAGGAAGGGAGGTTGCATGTGAGCTGCAACATGGTTGCTGCTTCGTTTCTACCCTCCGAATCTCCTATGAGGATATTTCTTAGGGCCTACTTTAGCTAGACCTGTACAGGAAGGGAGTTCTAGGAAATGTGATCTAGCCTAGTGAAACTGACACATTCCAAAGCCACCAAGCCACCTAATTGAAACTGTTCCATGTAAAGTTTTTTGTAATCATCTCATTATCTAACCCGTTTTGTTACCCAGTAAATGTAGGAGGCAAAGAAGTAGAACAATTAAGATGTGGACTGTGGAGCCAGACAGATATGAGTTCAAATTCTAGCCCCAACAGTTATCTGCCATGTGACTTCCACAAACTTTAATTTCCATATTTGTAAAACAGGGGGATAATAACGCTATCTTCAATGAATATAATAAATATTAAGTAAGATAATGCCTATAAAGCACTAGGTTCAATGTCCAGCACATAATACTCAAAACTGTTTACATGTAATATAAAGTAATAATTAATATAATATAAAGTAAAATTACATTTAGCAATAAAACTAATGGTAGCTTTCATTAATACTTTCTAATTTTGCAGTAAGTTATACAACAATCTGATTAACTGAAGATGCATTTTCTCAGCCAAATAAAGTTCTAATGCTTTATGAAGAACAACAACCTATGAGGTCATCTAATTTAGTATGTCTATATCACTCAGGATTTTCATACTAATTAAAATCTTTAAATATCCTTGCTAAGATGTGATTAGGGAATCCCTTAAGTACTTGAGTGTTTTAGTTAAGGATCTTTGATCTAAATATGCTTATTTTGAGCCACAAGGAAATAATGATACGTGGGATCCACACCACAAATTAAGTTCACGAACTGTGAGTGATTTCTACACCTACCTCAACACTGGTGGATTCTATCCAAATACAAAAGGAAATACAAAGCTGGACAGCCAAAGCCTTTGGCCGTGGTTATAAGAACTGATATGAAATGGAAAGATTTGTGATACTTACTAAAATGCCAGATTAAGGGGGAAAATTCTATTTTGAAGTGCATTTTCAGGTTAATACAGGGCTTTCATAAACATAAATTCAAACGGTCTTGCTTGGAAGACTACTTCTGAAGCTTTATTACACTACCCTAGTTTATGTTCAGCAAAGAAACACCGTAGTTATCAGTCTCTCAGAAATGAGGGATTCCTAATCATTTTCAAGTTTGTCATTTAGCATTTATGCATATGTAGAAAGATGAGAATGTGTCGGCTCAGTTGAGCTGCTCTTCTACAACTGAACTATACTAATTTAAATGACTTGAAGCTAAATGTGTTGATAGCCATTGTTGTTTTTTGTTTTGTTTTGTTTTGCAAAAATCACCGCACATTCTGATCCTAGGAAGCCTCAGCATTCTGAATTCCTTTCACTTGGTTGAGTGTTTCATTTGCCTGCTAATATAAAATTCATTGAGGCAGCAGGCAGCAATTGGAGCTGTTGGGAGTTCTAGTCCAGTGCACCACAATCCCACTGCAGTAAAACTAATGGCAAAGAGGGCACCCCAGAATGATCCATTTACCTGTTTGGCACAGGTCTGCATTTACCTGTTTGAGCGTCTACATAGGTGAAGCATGTGTATGGGGTTTACAGTGGTTTGGGATAAATCTGCAAATCTGACCACCAGAGAGCAAGACTATTTCCACTGTGGTTCTATAACTACTTAGCAAAAATGCTTCAGAGTGCTCAGCAGGGAAAGGAAATGTGATAATTGTGGGAAGATTGGACATTATATTAGAATGAGCTCTTTGGCACAAAAAAAAAAATAATGATGTCTGTGAAATGCTGATTTCAGGTCTCATAACACTGAATTTCCATCACACTACTTTGAGGATGCAAAATAAGGGAGCAACTATCAGTAATGCTTAAATGTGAATAATCATCTGGGCAACCACGTGATGAAGCTAGGAGAGAGAAATGGGTGGGGGCTGGGAGGAAGAATTGGTTTCAGGGTATAAGACAACCCAGAGGAGGAGGAAAAAGGGCTGGTTCTGCAGCAAGGATAGGAGAGAAGTAAATGGGCAAAAAAAAGATTCAAGGTCACCCTGTGAGCTGTAGAATTTTAACCTCTAGCTGCCTGGCTTGAAGTGTGACGTTTCAGCTCATCAAGGCATGAATAAGGCCTTTTTTTTTTAAAGGCTTGTGCCATCCAAATTCACAAGAGATTAGTTTGTGTGAGAAACACAATAAATTACTTTTCAGAGGAAAATACAGAAGTCATTTTAGAAACCAAACGAGATGAAAATGTTTCTTGGTGAACATACTGTCTTGGAGCCAAAAAGACTTTAGTGGAATCTATCTTACTCAAGCTTCCCTAGACTCAAATCCTCTGCCTTCTTAGGATAGGAAGAAAGTGTTGCCAAAACTTACCTCCAGCTTCCCTTCAGCTAATGCCTAAAGTCAATCAATTAGCAGGTGACAAAATTGGAGTTCCAAATAGTCCCATCAGACTTTAAAACTTTTGTTCTTTCCCTTCTCTACCCTCACTAGATAATTTCTTCATGTATTTTTATTGACAAACACTTCTTCATCAATGCATTAGTCAGGAAGACTTGGCTAGGTTGCAATAACAAACAGTACCTGCAAACCTTACTACTTGATATGTCATGCAATTCACTGTGGATTACGCAATTCTTTCAGGAAGCTCTTTTCCAAGTAGGGACTTAAGGACCCATACATCTTTTATTTTGTAAATATGTCATCTAGAATCCGTAGCTTCCAAGCTCTCTGTGGTTTAACACCCAAGAGGAGAGCATCATATTGGTGATGCTTAGGTTGCATGCTCCTTTCAATGGTGATCAGAAGCCTGGGGGAGAGAGAGTATGAAATTTTAAGCCTTTTTGGTGGGAAACAGAGTTCTGCATCTCAACACAATGGTGGATTCTCTACTAATACAAAGGAGAATTGGAAGTTGAACTGCCAAAAATACTAAGAAATGTTTATTATATCTACAGTGTGCAGTCCCTTGTGCCAAAAGCTGTTTAGAATACAAAAAAAGTAATGCATGACAACAGTTTTGAAAAAAATGATATTATATTGGTCTGAGAGATTGATCTACAGAATTGGTTTTAATTTGGGGGATAATACAAAGAAATAAAACAACAAATAGGAAGCATGACAAATACTGTTTACAGAACTAGCTGGTCTCAAAATTCCAACTGGTACATTTCAAATTCCTCCTAAGTTATGAGGTCATCTAAATATCCTCACTCAGAAATGGGGCGGGGGGGATCTAATGAGAGAAAATGATTCTTTGATTATAAAATTTGAAGACAACATTTTTCTCTTGAATGTAGGATTTTTTTCCCAATTATTCTACCATCACTGAAACCCAATTTTATCATCTGGAAAATTATGATAAATATTCTGAATTTTCTTGAATAGTGCCTGTTACAATAATAGGCACTCAAATAAATAGTATTTCTCTCCCTTTTCTTGACTTTTGGTGATTTTTCACTTTATTCAGTAAAAAAGTGGTTATACCTGTCACAGATTGGTCTCCTGACTTAATTTTGCTTTGACTTCAGTCTCATTGTCAGAATCTACCCTGTAATATGTCACATTCACTTCCCTAGGGTCTTGCTAAGTGGCTGGCCAGGTAATTTGATGAAAACTTTTTGCTGTTGTTTGATTGGATAATAATTCATTCATATATTATTCCTCCAATGTAAAATATATATGAATAGTAGTCATCATTGTCTCAAGTCAATGTTATGAATAAATAGTGAGATTTTTATACAATGTGTCAGCCCCAAAGGGCAGTTATATTTATGTCAATGATTCTCAACCTCAGCACATTTACATTTAAAGCCAGTTAATTCTTCGCAATGTGGTCTGTCCTATGCATTGTAGGTTGCATCCCTGACCTCCACCCACCAGAAGACAGTAGCAGCTTCTCCCCCTCCTCCAAGTTGTGATCACCAAATACATCTCCAGACATCATCAAATGCCCCTTGATGGTGTGGGGGCAAAGCTGCCCACATCTCTCCACCCTCCACAATTGAGAAGTACTGATCTATATAAAGAAATATTTTTATTCTCTTTATGGCAAATACTAGTGTTGTCTCCCAAAAAACCATTACGCGTTTTGCCCTTGATAATAGAATCTGGATTTTATTGAGCAACATACCTCCTAGAGATAATTATGACCCTATTCCTCAAAGTCTAGTCCAACCTTGGTAATCCCAATGTCTTCACCCGAAGTGATTTAGGAACAGTCAACTCTGGCTAATAAGGAGAAAACTGTTGTAGGGCTTCTGTCAAAAAAAAAAAAACTCAGAAGTCCTGTCATTTTTTTCCCGCTGGATAGTATTGTGCCAGCATATGATTATTAGAACAACTAAAATCATAAATACTTTACCTATTATAGGAGGCAATAAGCTAAAAGTATAGAATGTAGGTCTTTGATATAGTTGAGACATGAATTTAATTCATCCTGGAGCTATTCCACCTCTCGACTTCTTATAAAGTGTTTTAATAATTTGCCCTTTTTTAAAAGCAAGTTCCACCAGCATTTTACACTAATTAGAACTAATACTAATCATCCTGTTTAATATACTCCACATATTACATCAATACAGTGGCCATCGACTCCAGCCTACAGGGCCTGTGTAAGCAAGGGTGCTTCCAAATAATTAAATAGAACAGGTAAAACTCAAAAGTAAGCAATTCAGTGTTTTTTCCTCTTCAATGAATCATATTAGAAAATATTTTTCAATTTTTTTAGTGCCTCATTCACTAAACAAATATGTATTGTGATAAAACAAAAAAAGTATGCTAGGTATAACAAATGTGTACACTATATCTTCATATCTCAGGAGATAAAAAATATAAATATCAGATCAAAACTACATTAAAATTATCCCACATAAAAGATTTGCTTATTTGTTTATTAATTTAACATATTTATTGCATACTTATTTCATGCAAGGTGTTTTGTTTTAGGGAAGATAAACAGATTAGATCAAAATTCATCCCACCCTCCAGGTGCTTTATAATGCAGTAAGGCATGTACAGAAATTACTATCCTACCTAGGTTTTGATTATTAGGGATCATTAGAGTGGTGTGGTAATCAAGAACAGTTTCTTTGTAAAAGAGTAATATTTTAACTGAGTCTTGAAGGACAGGTCATATATTTATGTGTTTAGATTTGGAGAGAAAAGTAGGTTGCAAGGCAAGAAGCACCAGACAGGGCAGACCGAGGTCAGGAATTTATGAAGAACTCCGAGCAATTCAGTTGGCTGGAGTATTGAACATATAAAGGATAGTAATGGCCATGAAAAAGACATTGACTGTGTCCAGATTTTACATGGTCTTAAACATTATAGTAGGAAAAGCTAACGGGAAGGAAAATGCAAACTAAAAATTAAAGAGAACAAAGATCCTGAATGTTACCAGTTAAGGAATACATTTATTTCCTTATGCTTAAAAGAAACATGAAAAGAGAAAGAGGAATATCAGAACATTTTGATTTAGGTAAAATAATGCTAATCTTATCTCTGATTATCTTCATATAAGAGGCTAGAATGAGCAATTTGCCAAATAACCAGTGGTCTCTTTCAGCTTATAGCATCACAGAGTTGATACATCAGCAAGCTATAAACAAGAACAGGCTATAAATAGTCTAGGTAACACTTCTAAAGCTTTAACCCCTTCTCTCTACCCCAGAAAGATCCTTATACATATCCTATTTTCCTCAAGGCCTATACAAGTTTTTATCTCTCAAGTAAACATAGGCAGTGTTAGCTTTTTAAATAAAGATGATTTGGTTTCTAGTCATATTCCCAAGTTGATTCAGTAATTCAACATAGATTCTGTTCTCAAATTATAGCATAAATCATTTACTATATAGTAGGTGGTTTAATGATTCCACAGAAAATGTAAAATCAATTTCAATGCAAATGTAACTTCAATAGAAATCACCACTTCCTCCACTTATCAAGTGTGTGACTTTAAAGATATTATCTAACCTTTCCAAGTCTATTTTCTCATGAAAAAAAAAAATGAAATAACCATATCAGCCTTTAAATGTTGGTGAAAGAGATTGAATAAGATGATATACCTAAACCACCAAAACAAATTCATGGTAGTAAGTTCTCAGCCAAAGCTGTACAGGGACGTGGAGTGTCATTTAATCCCTGTCTCAGAAACAGAAATCCACTCAAAGTAAAATAAAGGAAAGGAAGCATTAATGAAAGAATATACAAATATCTCATATAAACCAAGAGAAGAAATTATAGCAGGGCCTCACAGGAGATTAACTAGGAAATGGAAAATCATTAGATGACTGAATTATCCTTTTTAGACTATGATCTTTCTGGTTCCCATGTGCCTGTATATCCACCAGGCTCCTTCTTACTCTGCATACTGGCCATTTCTGCTTCACTGAGCACATGCCAAAAATGACCACCCCAGGCCCAGCTTTAAATCACCATATATCCTAATACTAAACAAGTCTTCAAATTGTGTGTGGGGCATTAGAGAGAGAGTTAGCTTGGTTCAGCTTGGGTCTGGTTTCCATCAATCATCCAGTTCACTGAGTCTGCCTTCTGGCCTGATGCTCACTCATTTCTGAGAAAAGGGCCTCTAGGAAGAGGGTATGCCAATGGGAAGGAAGTCATTGTCATATCTAGAACAATCAACAGAAAGAAAACCATAATGTCCTCATTTTAACATCCTCTACATAAAACAAAGGAGTAGTGGACTGTGCTATCACTAGACGAATCCTATTTCAGAGCTCAGAGGAGCTAAAAGAGTTTTTGACAACGGTCTCTGCCAACTGCTTAGCTGCAACCCCAGCTCCCTGCTGTAATATATTCAGGTCTCTTCCATTACGGCTGTGTGTGTATTTCAGTTTGGCATCTTCCTCTGTAGTGAAGCGGAGGTGATCATATTTCAGGAGGTGCTAGTTCCTGCGTGTGGAGTTGCCTGTGTGTTATAATTGCTTTCCGCCATGCAGCTGCCACACATGAGCTAATCTACATGCTGTATGGCTTCGTTTACAGCAAGTCGGCCTCACACTGAGTTTAGAAAGAGGCAGGCTCTGCCGGCAAATCTTGCTTCCTGAGGCATGTCATTTCTTTGGACTATTTGCGATCTGATAATGACCATGTCATGATTGTGCAGTGATAGTTCTAAATGCCCCAACACATTCGATGGATCTTAGCATAAATTAGCCATTTATCAACATGTAGAAACTTTAGTATTTCCATATTCGAGCTGTTATGCCATAACGGTGATTAATTGTTCATGGCCCAATGCAACCTCCACATCCTGTGTTACTGGGAGGTTACAGTTACCCATGTGACTTCATTAGATTTGCTTGAGAGAAAAAAGTGCTAGATACTCTTGGATAATAGGCAATGATCTCCCAGTTTTCCAGGGATTTCACAGGTTTCTTAAAGGAACGCATAAAAGGACTTCTGCATTTCACTTACAATATCCTAACACTTTTCAGGATTGCTATAGAATGTATTTTGACATTCATTACAAGGAGATCAATCTCAATGGTCATTTCTAATTCTACAATCATATTTCTTCTAAAGCTATATCTGTTGACATTCTCCATTCTGCCAATCAAAGGGAAAAAAATGCTTGGACTATTTCAAATTGCTTAAGTGTAAAAAAATGCTAAAGCATGATTATTCCTTCTCAAACATCTTGTCCATCTTTTATCCCTTTATGGGTTCTAGTATTCTATTTTACCTCCTTACTGGTTTCTGCTTTTTCAGGCCTTATATTCATTCAGCCCTAAATTTCACAATTATTACTAGTAGCCATCTTTTTGTGTACATCACTACCTGATTTAGAATTTTCCAGTGACCCTCCATATATTGCATGTGCAGTTTCATAGAAAGTTATTGCTGAAAGTGTTCTATAATTATTTTCTATTGCTGTTGTAACAAATTAACAAACATTGAGTAGCTTAAAGGCAACACAAATTCACTATCATACAGTTTTGGAAGTCAGAATGACAAAATAGGTCTTGCTGGGCTAAAATCAAGACATCATCAGCAGGGCTTCCTTCCTTCTTGAGGCTCTAGAGAAGTCATTTTCTTGCTTTTTCTAGTTTTCTGAGGCCACCCACATTCTCTGGCTCATGGCCTCCAGCACCTTCAAAGCCACCAATGGCAGATTGAGTCCTTCTCACATTGCATCACTTCAACTTTACTTGCGTTGTCACACCTCCTTATCTGACTCCTCTGTCTCTTCCATCTTCTAAGAATCCTTGTGATTACACTGGAATCACCCAAATAATCTCCCTATTTTAAAATCCCTAACTTAATCATAACTGCAAAATTTCTTATTACTATGTAGCACAACATATTCACAGGTTCTAGGGACTAGGATATAGACTCTTTGGGGGCGCTATTATTCTGCCAGCCACAGGACCTTAGGGCTGATTAGTGAAGTCCTCCATTTTACAAGTGAAGAAAGATGAGCACGGAGATCAAGACAAATTCTCACCACAACACTTTGGATTAGAATCAGAACTAAGAGTACTGGTACTATGGCCTGTTAGGAACCGGGCCACGCAGCAGGAGGTGAATGAACAAAGCTTCATCAGTATCTGCAGTCACTTCTGAGTGCTAGCATCACTGCCTCAGCCTCACCTAAGGTCATCAGGCATTCTCATAGGAGCACCAGTCTCTGGTGCAAAAAGTTGAGGACCGCTGCTCTAGAATATCACCCTATCATCCTCTGTAGAATTATGATTCAGGAATAACCATGGCTAAAATAAATATTATTAAAGCAACTATATTCCTGAGTTTTTCTGAATTTTAGAAATTCTTCTAGAATTTAACAGTTCTCTGATTATGTTTTTGGTTTTTTGTTGTTGTTTTTGCATTTTGGTTTTTGATTTTTGAAGCAACCAGTAATTCCCTGGTTGCCTAAAAGAGTTAATAGCTCCTTTTAAATGTACTTGATTTGCAGAAAAAAATTCTCATTTCATGCCATTAAAGGAGGTTGGGGAAGGTCACATTCACTTACTTTATAAAAGAATCTTCCAAATGAAATAAATTGCTTCATTTTATTTTACTTATGATTGTGATTAAGATTGGGGTAGTAGTTATAATTCCCCTTCATTTGCGTAAGTGGCTGATCCATCCTTGTGGGATCATGAGTAGGTAGGCTCCAACCTGCCTAGAAGCCATCCAGACTGAGGTCTCTGACAGTGGGCAATGTCTCATAGATGTTTAGTGAATTGAGGCTGAGCAAAGAAATACCCTATTATCTACCCCTTTAGAGCCTGAACCCCTTTTTCCCTGAAATAGAAAAGGGCAACAAAAGAAAAAAATTCTCCTAAATTGTCCTCACAAAAGAGAGCACTTTCATTAAAGACCTTTAATAGCCCCCAAGTATTTTCTTGTCTCCTACCAGGGGTCCCAAACTTCTGGGCCACAGACCAGTAGTAGGCTCTGGCCTGTTAGGAACCAGGCCACACAACAAGAGGTGAGCTGTGGGTGTGCAAGTAAAGTTTCATCTGTATTTACAGCCATTCTCCAGGGCGGACATCATCACCTCAGCTCTACCTCAGATCATTAGGCATTAGAGTCTCATAGGAGGACCTATCCTTGGTGCCAAAAATTGGGGGACCGCTGTCCTAATGAACACCAGCATTTGAATTCTTGGTGTATACATTGTCAAGATGCAAACCTTTTCCCAGTTATCAGCAGCCAAGCAAACTGCAAAAAGTAGACTTTTCAACACTCTCCACCAAGGGCTGGATTCACCAGAGTGATGAAATGGTCCAAGAACGCCTGAATGACAGCCCTCCCACAGAGCGGCAATTTGGGATTATTCCCACAACATCTTGCCTCCCCGACCACTTGATAGGCAAACAATACTTAGCAGAACACGGTTTACAATATAACTTAAGTCAATAGTAAAATAAGAGCCGGGGACAAGTATGAAAAGGAAAAAAATTAAATCAATCATGAAGCTAATAATAGAAAGAGAATGGAATTCCACAAGAACAGTGGAAAGGAGGTACATCCCTCTGCTGAAATTGGAGCAGAAATGCCAGCTTAATGAGGCAGAAAGAGGCCAGAAACTCTTCAGGACAAGGTAGAGCTGTTCTGCCTTTCAGCAGAGAACCAGGGTAAAGCCTCAAACGTGTCCTGTAGTTCCTTTCCTCCTGCACATCTGGCTTCCCGCAGCCTGGGCAGCCATGGAGCCCTTGGCTGCTCTGGTAATAACACTGGGTGCAGCTTTGCGTGCATCAGATATGGGGCTCCTCTCCAAAGCAGAGCCCTCTGCCAAATGGGCCCCAGCACCTCGCCCTGTGCAGCCTGCTGATAATCCGCAGCTTGTCTGTAATTGTTGCGCGAACATGCACTTTCTTTCGCTGATGGTTTTGGCACCCTCGCAGGGCTCTACCCAAAAAAGGCACTGAACAATGGGATGTGATTGTTTTGAAATGCACCCAACAGGAAGCCCGCCTCCACAGGCTCTCAGGCCCCAAGCTTTAGGGGTTGGACGGATTAATGAAGTTCAGCTGTAGTTTACGGTTTATCAGCAACCAAGTGTTGCTCTCACCGTCTGCCCTTTTTTTTTTCCAGCTTCTAAAGAAAAATAAAGAAAAGAAGAAAGCAGCAGCTCCAGAACATGCACTGTATAACAATCTGAACAAGGTAAAGGGGAAAAAATGCCCTTTGGTGACCATGAAACTGACAAGGCTCCCCAAAATGGCTTCTAGCTTGCAGTTGGTCCTGCAGAGCTGTCTCCCCCTTCCCTCTCCCAACCCTCTCTCCCATTTATAATCATCATTCAAAGTGGTGAAAGGCCTAATTGCCCTGAGCAGTATGGTCAATCTTCCTGGAGATTTAGCTGCCTGCTTTCATCTGGCAGCCTGGGAGGGAACTCAGCATTTCCCTCCAGGCAATCTATATGGTCTAGCAGTTCACTGCAGAAAGTGGTGCCTTATCGATTTCTGCCATAGCTTCCATGGCTGACTCAAGGATCAGAGCCTCTGACAATGACTAACAAGTTTAAACCATTAGTCCCATTTGTAACTACTCAGCAAAAGGCTTGTCAGTCACAGCGTACCATATACTGCAGCTTTTAGCAGATTTCTAATCCCATTCATTTTACCCACAATGACCCCTGTAGTTAATGGGGGTTATCGGAAAACTATTTTTTCCCTTCAAAAGCGAAGCCTTTTTCTCCTTCTTCTTGTAGGAACATAAAAGCCATTTCAGTTGTGATGTTTCAAAACAGTGATGCAGGCGATGATCTGTACTCCTCCTCGGAGAAAACCTGTATCCTGGAGTGTAGGATGTTATGTCTGATCCTGAAAACCTGTACGGAAAGTCAGGTGGCAGCTAACAATTCATCATAAACAGATCCTGTCCTACTATTACAGAGACTTGTCTTAATTCCTCCCTTTTTGATGTAAAGAGGCTCATTTCACTGTAAGAAGCACCTCTCTTTCTGGCTATCTAATCGCCCCACAGTAGGTCCACCTAAAGTTTCATGGCTCGTCCCCAGACCAGCATTGTCCATCTTATTAGAAATGGACTACTTCAAGGGTCACACTAGACCTACTGAATTAGAATCTACATTTTAACAAAATTCTAGGGTGATTCCTGTGCAACTGAGTGAGTAAAAACTTTACTGGTCTAAAGAAGCTATTTTTTTCACTGTAACATTTTTATAACAAATAAAACCTATACCAAATAAAGTCAAATTTAACATTTACTATATTTATTATAGTCTTAAGAAAAAAAATAGGTGCTTTCCTGCATAATAGTTTCTGCGATTTTCTCCTTGGAGATCCAACAACTGAAGGTTTTCCATCTTCATATCCACAGTATCTAACCCAATACCTGGCACATGGTAAGTACAAGATAAATAGTCATTGAATGGAGTATTTTACAAGAATGAATAAATGAATGAGAAGACAGAAATGTGATATATCAGTGATGTAAGGAGCCAGATACCTATCCTTAAAATAAAATGATATAAAATGAGAAAGCGGGCCCACAAGACTTAGCAGTTAATAATCCTCTCCATTTGTTTTTTATTGCCTTACTAGATGCTCTCACCACCAAGTTGATCCAGTTCTCAAGACAGATTACAGGAAGAACAATGCAGTAGGTGGGGCTTTTTCCAGAGTGTCCTCTGTTTCCATTTCCAGGTCATTCTCACTCCATTTCTGCTCCTTATTCTCTTTCCTCTCCCCACCACTGTGGGTCTTATATATTTGTTTCCATTGATCATCAATCTCGGTCACCTAAAATCCTATGCTCAGACAGCTGAGCCCAAAGTATGTGAAAAACAACTCATACTAAAATGAAAGGACCTGCTAAAGACCTACTACGTTGAGGGTTATTTCTTGACGTCACCAAAATCATACCACCCAGGTAGTCTGTTTTATCTAGGAGCCAGATTATCTCTGTCATTGCCAAATGGCAATGTAACCTTCCTACAAATGGTAGTGGAAATTTCCTTACATAGCTGCTTCTTACCTAAATCTGACTCTTCCACTTCCCAGAGAATGTTTTCTGATCATATGACCACCCTTGTCTTGTGCTCATAGGTCTTTATGTGTTTAGACACTGGTCATTAAATATATATATATATTTGTAGAGAAGCTTAGTCTCAAAAAACTAGAAATTTGAATATAACTAGAAATTTGACATGAAAATTTTAAGACCATAGCCATCTCTATCAAAGAGAATCTTCATACTATGATTTCATTTTCCAGCTTAAGTAAAGGACTTAGGGAAAAAGTTTTCTTCTTCCAGTGATTACCTTTGCAAATGATCATTTCTTCAGCTTTCATCTATGGACTGCCATGTTGTGACTACTTAATTGCTCCCTGAAACACAGAAAACTGATTTTGTATTTTCATTTTAAGATAATCCTTTGACATTTTGAATAGTTATATAAATAGGTTGTTTTGTGTGTTGCTAGCAAGGGCCTGCAGGAAATTACTTCATTTTGGGGCAGATGGTGCTAGTGACTAAACAGAAAAGGTTGGGTGGGTGACAAGGCGGGTGTAGACATGTACACACACAAGCACAGAAACAGGATGCAACAATTCTGTTATCAGAATTCTCAACCTGAATTTGTGTATCTTAAAGAAATTATTCATCGATTGCCCACACACAAGTTAAAAAGTGTCTTCAGGGAGGAGGTCTCCTCCTCCCCCAACCCACCCACTATGAGTTTTAATATGTAATTGGAGAGCATGTAAAATAAATGGAAATGTCATTTGGCTTGTAACAAAAGAGCCTAAATCATAATGGATTATTGAGCGGCATCTTGTGGCCAACGGTGAGTATGACACTTATAGAAAGCCTGCGGGGCTTCCAGCACGCCACACCAAAACGTGTCACATCTGACTTTCGATAACATTAATAAGGGGCTGTGTAGGTCATCAATACAGCCTTATCATCATGCCACCTTAAAATATATTTCTGAATGAGCACATTAACTTGTAATTAATCATCATGCATTAATATAAATGTTTCTATGTAGGCAAATTTAATTGGTGCTCTCTTTCATATTTTAATAACAGAGTACTAAAAGAGGCCTACGAGATATCACGTTATATGAGCACTGTTTATAATCTAGCCAATTTAGCAGAATTTGAAAATCAGTACTTTTTTATGAGATGAACTATGTAACCACTGTCATTCCCTAAATGAAATCCATTTTTTCTTTATTATTCAAATCCATAAGGAAGAGAAGAAACTGTTCTTCCTGGTATCTGCCTCCTTCTGTGTCCCATAGAAGTGTGTGGATTTGGTCACTATATGAAATGATAAGTTAATGGACTGTCATAAATAGAGAAGAACCCAGACACAGCAGCTATATAGCCACTAGGTTGTTTCTGGAAGACAGCAAAACAGATGGCTGACTGTCAATTTGACATTCAAAAATCAATTCAATACTTTAAAATCATGCTGATTCTACCAAATTTAGCATTCTGGGCATCATTAAGCCACCACAACTACATAAACAAACAAAAAATAGGTAAATAAATAAAGACAGCATGTGAGCTGCCTTTAAAAATTGATGTTGGCTTATTTACATGTATTTTAGTGAGGGGAAAAAATCATGTCTCAGAAAAGTACTGGTAGAATTCAGAAATTCTAGTATATTTTATATTAGCTCTAGTTCAAAATATTAATGTATATCTCATAAATCTCAGCAAATGCTAGGGAAGCTGTTATTGCCTTTTCTCAACTTACTGTGGCTCCTTGATGAATTATGTAGCCTTTCCGAATCTTCTTCACCTGAATAAAAAAAGGGTCTTCCATTTCTAATGCTTCATATTATTTTAAATTAGGTGAGCACTAACATAAAAAATGCTACTAAAAAAAAAAGATACCTATTTAAACAAATTTGCTGTGTATATCAAACAAGATCTGATCAATAAAAGGAAGCTATTCAAATATTTAATGCAGCAGAAATTTAAAGCAGGGAGTTGGTCATTACATGGGTATTAGAAGAGCTGAGAAATTTATTGGTAATGGCAGACAATAAAGCAACCCAAAGATTAGCAGTAGCACAACGCCAGAGATGCAAATGGAGAAGACAAAGGATGGGATGTCCCACAGGCCTCAGGAGAGCTGAAAAACCTGTGCTTCACCCTTTCCCCCACCTTCCAAAACACCCTTGGTTCTTCCCATTAGCCAAATGCAACTGGAGAACAGCAAGTTAATACCTAACTCTCAAAAAAAAAATGCTCTGATTTATGATATTTACCAATTACAAACACCTGGCCAGTTTGAAGTGACTTGTTCAGTCATTGAATTAGAAGTTGGGAAGAGATGCACAACTGCACACCATTATAGTGTTTCCTCATATAAATGTAATACCATAAATAACCCCTAGAGCAGAGGCATTCGAAAAGAAGTAGTAAAATACTTGGGAAATTATAAGTTCAGGGGATATATATCACCTTTTCTTTTAAATATAATTTATTTAATTGTACAGTTTGCTAATTTAATGTTTAATGGTGGTGTAAACTGATGTTAACAACCAGTTCACAGGAGTCTGAACAATGAACAGTAAGCTCACACACTGGTAAGAGCCGGGTCCAGGAAACCTTGTCCAGCTAACAAGGGAGCCTGGAGGAAGCAGTCTAAAAGTGGCGCATGCTCTATAACACAGAACAGAACAGGGGAAGAGCAAAGAATGAAGCTCAGGGCAAACAGATCCAGAAATAGTACATTATAAATCAATGCAAGACAAACAGATTAAGGATTACTTAAGTCTCTCCAACAAGAAGGAATTTAGCATCTCAGTAAATGACTCCTTGCTAAACCCTGGTTAGATGAATCATAATACTTTCCAAGAGAAAATTCATTTTGGCTAATCCTTATGATGTCATTTTCAATTTTTTGTCTGTTTTTTTTTTCTTTGTTTATTATTATCTTTGAAGATGGCAATCTCCAGAGCACCACCAATCAAGAAGTGCAAATTGTACCTTTCATTCACCACTGTTATTTTTCAAACTGATTCATCAAGATGCATCTGTGGTGAAAAGCCCAATAGCAGAAAGTATTCATAAATACTTAGAGAAGCAAACTGTATTTGCCTACAGTTTGTTTTTTTCTTTTACAGAACTTGGGCAAGTCACTTAGCCTCCCTGGATCTCACTTTCCTTTTTTATTAAAATGAGAAATAAGGGGTGTGATTAGATTATCTCTAAGGTTGATTCTGGCAATTAAGTTCCATGATTTTATTATGGTATATGTGAATTAAGTTTGAATACTTTATTTTACTTCTCTCTCTCTTTTTTTATTACTCTTATTAACTACCCACAATAAATGGCAGAGACCTCTACCCCTTCCATCAAAAGCACGAGCCAAGAAGATGTAAAAATAGAAAAAGCAATGAAAGATGAGTGAGAGGTTTCAATGACAATTAGGAATCTTTTCTAAATGGCCACATCTTGGGAAAGCCTGATCCAGCTTATTTTCTGGAAGCTAATGATCAGCTAAGATGAGCTGCTGATAGGCCACAGAGGCAAGGACCATTAACACTTTGATTGTCACTAATTCTGAGTCAATGTCCCATTTCAAAGTCATTAGCGGTATTAAAAACTGAAACAGCACATACACAAAGGAAGGAAAAAGAGAGAAAGTATTAGGATATGCTTAAGATTAACATAGTACTACCAGAATATTAAAGAAATGTCCATGAAAAAGAAATGCCAAAGAAAAAGCCTTAATTCAATTAATGCCCATTCAAAGAATTTTTTATGTAAATTCTATAGTATTACATAAGGTATATTTAAAAAGTAAAATGCAAAATTATAAACAATGCTTTCTTTACCCGCAAGAAGTTTAGATTTTCACAATCTTAAATTCAAGTAAATTTACGTTTACTTGATGCTGGTGATCTTTCAAAAACTTTTAATTTCATTTTTTAAAATTATATAACATAGACCAAGCAGCCACTAAAGCCATATCAGAACATGTTTTGTGCATCAACTTAAATCTCTTCTTTTCATCTTATATTAAGTGAATGTTTACAGATTATCTGTTAAGTGCCAGTCACAGTATTAACAAACCATCCCATCAGGGAACACACAGGTTAGAAGCACACTGAACACTACCAAAAAAAAGAAAAAAAATCAGGCAACAATTCTGGCAGTGCATGGAAAGGCCACCAAATGCAAATTTGAAGTATTTGGAAGTACTGTTGTAGTGATCATCTTCTGGTTTTGCACACCCAGCATCCTTTTCCCTCTTTTCAAGCACTAGCACCTAATTTCCCTTTGGAGAATTTTTCCAGTTCCACTGCAGTCCGGATACTTTCCCATTAACAACTAGGACAGCCCTCTGTTCATGTTGTGGACCTGTGATTCAAACTAAACCAACCATCAGGTGTTTTCTCCCAGAAATATTAATCCTCCATAGACTGATATAAGATCAAAAACGGTTGAAGGTTTTCTAATGACAGAAGCTTAAAAGATAATACACTGGTTCCCACTTTTTAGATTCTAGAGCTGTCTTCATTCATGTCCCTCCCAAGTCCTGAGCTTTTAGCTTTTGTTTGTTTCTTTGTACTACTCTGTGTCATTCTGAACAATTTCTTCCCTGTGCTGTTCTGAACAATCCTTCTTAGTATGTAAGAAAGAGTCTGTTTCTCTGGCTTGCAATCCACATAGTCTAGCAGATACCGATTCCCAACAGAAGCACTAAGCTGAGCCGCAAAGATGTTGCTACCTTAGTAAAGGGGGTGGGGGATAAGGAGTGGGTAGTACATAGTATATTCAAAAAGAAAAAGGAAACACTGGTAGACTAGAATATAAAGTACAAAGTTGAATTTCATGAGAGAAAACACTAAAGAGTAAGATCATGCAGTGTTTTATAAACATGCTGAGCCCAAAGGGAAGCCATTAAAAAATATTTTTTAGAACAAATTTTTAGAAAGATCACACTGGTGTCAATGTGGAGAATAGATTGAAGCTTTAGACTAAAGATAGAGAGACCACCAAGATGACTGTTTCAATAGTTTATTTTAGAGAAGGTAACAACCTGACTTGGGATGGTAAGAATAGAAATAGAGATGGTAGATGGATCTCAGAGAAGCTGGGAAGTTAGACTCAATTAGACATAAAGATTGAGTGGATGTTGGGGACAAGGATAGAGAGATATTAAATATAACTTTCAGACTTGAATATAGCTCATTTAGTAGGTAGAGATTCCATTCACTGAGAGAACATAAAAAGGTATTCTGCTTTGCTGAGGGAGATGACCAATCCACTGTTTTATAAACTAAGT
The DNA here is from genome assembly GCA_030015415.1 of Cynopterus sphinx. Lineage (NCBI taxonomy): Eukaryota > Metazoa > Chordata > Mammalia > Chiroptera > Pteropodidae > Cynopterus > Cynopterus sphinx. The sequence goes on along the minus strand of CM057385.1, from coordinate 93,135,148 downwards.
TGTATGTAAAACAGATATGTCGAGTAGCTAGAATATATATATCAGGAGATATCTGAGAAGATATAAATTTGGATTTGGGAATCATCTATATACAGTTAGAAGGAAAGCTATGGAAGTTAAGGAGATCACCTAGGGAGTATGCATAGAATAAACAAAGATCATATAGTCCAGAACAGATTCTCCATGATATATCAACATTTGGGGGATAGAAGTAAAAAAGACCAAGGGTGGTCATAAAATTCAGAGGCCAATTAAGAAACTATAATTTTAAGAAGATGAATATAAGATAATATTTCCAGAAGAGAGACTGGATAATGCTGTGAAGAGATCAGGAAAGATAAAGATTGAGAAGCATCATTGGACTTGACAGCAAGGAGGCTATTTGTGGTCTTGGTCAGAGCAATGGGACAGAAACTGGACTGCAGTAGGTCGAGAAGTGAGTAGATAAAGCAGAGACAGATAAAGTGTATACAGTGCTTCCTGTATGGTAGGTAAAAATGTTACCGGAGAGCAGTGATCCTCTCCTGATGTGTTGTCCAGGTTCTTAATGTCTCGAACAAAGAATTGAGCAAGAAACCGAAATACAGTAGAGAAGAAAAGCTTTATTAGAAGAGAAAGTATACTTCTAGATGTGGAAGCAGGCCTGAGCAAGAGAAGTGTGGCTCAAAAAGCCCTGGTGACAAAGTCTTAGGGCTTTTGATCCCTATTTGCTGTGGGTGGTCACTCTTCTTAGAGGAGTGGGCTTCCTTGATTGATAATTAAGAGTGACAGGACTCGGTGATTCCTCATTTGCTTTCTGCGCATGTTCGCATCCAGAATTCAGTCCGTTATAATGATATTAATAAACTTTGGGGCATATGCATTATATCATAATGATGGTATAATGAGGATCAGGTGAACTGAAGGTCATTGGGGTCTTCATTGCGCAGATGCAAGTGACTGGCTAAAACCGGTACCCAATTTGCTGCCCATTTATTTCCTGGTATGAGTTACTTTTAGCCCAAAATAGCCTTCTGGCTTGCTTAATTGTGGGCAGGCTAGAGCAGACCCTTCCTAGAATAGGATGACCTCAGTGTCTTTGCAGGCAGACCCGAAACCCCCTATCTAATTTTCCTGCCTAACTCTTTTCTAAGAGCCATGAACCCCCTTATTATTAGTATGAATGTTGAGGGATGGGAAACCTCTTCTTCTGTATCTGCTTCCTGCTGAGAAGGGTCCTCATCCCTGCCTATTGGGGTTTCATGGAGCTCTTTACTTTCTGCCTCAGTCAGGGCAGGGTCTTAGGTTTCCTGCTGAAGTGTTGCCTCAGTCCCTAGATAAGGAAATTACAAACTTGTTGTTTAAATCATATATCTATTAATTTCTACTATTAATTTGCCTATTAAGTGAGTAAAAGAAAACAGGCTTGGTTAATATATTTCTTGAACAATTAAAAAAACCTTCAGCCTAAAGTCCCTTCTCCTGTCAAACTCTAAGGACCCTACCTGGCCTTGGGTCATTCTTACATGATGGTCTGATGATCCTTAACAAAAGCCAGAGGACCTGAGTTACCAGTTCAGGGTCATTATCTGCATTTGGGGGAGAAGGCCTCTTTCCCAAGGGAAGGAGGGAAAAAAACTTAACCAGGTTTACTAAAAACAAATTAAGACCTCTGCAGGAGATGTCTCATATCATTTCCCACTAAAAGATTAAGAATTTTAAAAGCAATGTCCTATATCAAAAACAGTTTTCTGGAATGGGGGAAGGGAAATAGGGATTAAAAGAACGCCTTCTAAAGATGGCTGTTTCTTGAGTAGTATGTTGAAATGCCTGCGAAAAAGAACAAATAGAGAGGGAGTGGTTATAGATACCAGAGAGAGGAGGGATAATCAATGGAGCAAGATCCTAAAAAAGATTGCATAGGCTGGGATCCAGACCTCAGATGAAAGGATGACCCTCAAATAGATGTAGTAGCGCTTTTCTTTTCCAGCAGAAAAGAAGGAAGAAAGGAAAATTATAGAGGTTAATTTAGAAGCTTAGAGAGGAAATATTAAGGAAATTCCTATCTAATAACTTCTAGTTGCTCTTAAGTTAGGGAAAAGGTCATCTTTTGAGAGACAATCTTTGTCTCTGTAAACTTTATGATTATGTCAACATTTGTATTATTTCTGACTCATCTCTTATTTATTGCTGCCCTATGTAACCCTCTAATTAAAAGAAACCACAATAAGAGCAAGGAGTAGACTATGATCCCCTGGAACTATAAGAATTTATTTATTTATTTATTTATTATTTATTTATGTATCAAAAAATTTTTTCTGTGCCTACTGTGTGCCAGGCACTGTTCCAGGTAATAGGGTTATGGCCATAAATAAGGCATAGTCTCTGTTCTCATGAAACTTATATTCTATGGCTAGAGTCAAAGAAAATAATGAGTAGTATGATAAAGAGCAACTAAGGGGGAAAGAAGACTTGTTTTAATAGAGTAGTCAGAGAAAGCTTCTCTGAGAAGGTGGCTTTTGATCTGACACCTTGAAATGTGAGAAGAAAGGGACACTCAAAATTCTGGCTTTATAGCCTCCAGGGAGATGTTTGCTGAAAGCTGGTGCAAAGTCTTTGGACAAAATGAACTCATCCTGTTTGAGGGAAAAAAAATAAAATAAAGGGTGGTTGAGGTAGAAAATTAAGCTGGAGAGGAAAGACACTAGGATAGGCAGATCTGATCAGCTCTTGAAAGTCAAGAGAAGGAGTTTATATTTCTTGCTTATTGAAATAAGCCATAACTGGAGAATTTAAGTAGAAAAGCAATGTAATCTAATTCACTTATTTCTGGTATACAAAAAACTTACCACTTACCTTACATCCTAAAATTTGACCAGATCTGTGCTTTTAAAAGATGAACTAAAATATATTAAAGAGGTTACTATTAGTCAGTCTGCTCATTGTACCCCATATGCTAAGAACTTTCATTCTATTTTAAAGAAAATAAAAGTGAAAATCATGAACATTAGTATACTATGTTTCTCACTATCCATTCAGTCTAAACTAGAAAGCATAATTGTCAGTAGGTCTTTCTTTAAGCCCTTGCCACATAAACTTTTCGATAAACTTAAGAAATTATGAATGGAAGCGTATATGAGGACCATCAAGATGGCTGTGAAATTCAAATTTTACCAAAAAAAAATATTGATAGACTAGTAAGGAAACTATAAATTTCACTCAGTATTCTTTTTATTTTAAAAGTTTGGATTCTAAACTATTGTGCCTCTTGAAACACTTGTTAATAAATATTAGACTTACTCATTTTTATTTAGGTTTTAGAGGTTTAATATTTAAATTCTCAAGTCTAATGGATGATAAAAATTTTGAAGCATCATATTAAAAGGCCAAAATATATAAACCATTAAAATTATTAACACAATTCATAAAATAGAATAAAAATCATTGGTTGCAAAAGCTCCATGTGACCATACTGTTATATTTTAAATTAACATTAAAAGGATAAAGAAAAAGAATACCCTTACAGTTTATCAGGTTTAGTTTTTTGATTAATCACTGGAACAAAAACATTGATACCTGGCTGATTTAATCTGCAGATGAAACAAAACTAAAAAAAAAAAAAAAATACTGAGTTGGATGGAAGAAGTAAATTCTCAAAGCAGCCAATGGATAGGGATGACAGTCCAAATCTCATAAAATGGAAGTAAATAAGACCATACAAGGACAGGATAAAGAAAACGTGTCTCAATTAGCACCCATTCATTATACAAAGTTAGATACTAGATAGATAGCTGTAAGCCCAAGATTCAATATAACCTTACTTAAAGTTGGCAGAAAAATTTCAGGGTCTCGCATACAAAAGCCCATGATCTCCTTGGGTGTACCAACTGGAACTTCCCTGGAGTACATAATTTTGTCCTGAGGACTAAATCAAGTGTGATGATTGCAAACTGAAATGCATGCAGGCAAGGTTTACAGTTTGGCAAATAGTCATATAAAGAAATACAAAGGGCATTTGAGGTCACTGGGCTAGAGAAAAGTAGCAACTAAGAATTGGATGGTGGCCTTTGCAAATATTACAGAACTCCCAAGTAGAAGAAGGATAAATGTCTTTTTATGCAGCCCAGAATGCAGCCCTGGAACCAATAGGTGGAAGTTACCAGGTGAATTATGAATCGACATAAATAAAAGCTTTCTAACAATTAGATATGTTATAAAATAGATTGGCTTTCTCAGCTCACAGATAATTCTCTGTCACCCAAATCTTTCAAGCTGAGATCAGACACCCAGAGTTAATGATATTGTCTGAGTTGTGACTGGATCACTTGTTTCCATTGATCCTTTCTCATCCTAAAAATTTACCTATACTGTCAGAGCTTTGTGGTTAACATGATAATAATATGTGTTAAGGAAAAGGTACTCAAGATACTACAGCATTTACTAAATACTTATAGCAGAAGGTGGAGATTGAAAGAAAATTCCAGTTATGTTGCAAAGTAATCAGTAAATATGGCTTTCACAATATTTCCCCACATGTCATTTGATAAATTAACTTAAATGTCTCCACAATTATGAAAGTCACATGGGTGAGTGTACTGAAAAGCCAGCAATGGGTGTGAGTATTGCTCCTTCCCGGAGATGTGCCACTCCTCATCATAAGCCTAAAAGTATCTAGATGAAAATTATTTATACCGAAAAGATTCAGGGTCCAAAGCATAAGTGCCACTACAAAAAGCCACCTCTAGAATACTGGTTACAGAATTTTCAAAGAGAATCCTAAGCCATTCCAACAAATCTGGTCATTGCACTGATAACAGCATATTTGCTTCGGTGTGAGAAAATTATAATTTGAGCCCTCAAAAAGATGCCTTTGAACCGCTGATCAAAAGATCAGGGTACACAAAGGACTATATTTCTAGCTATGGAATCTGGTTATAAAAGATCCAATGTACAAATGAGCCTGGTTGATCAATCTCTAAAGTAGCATCTTTCAAACTATGAAATCAATATTTGCACACAGAGGGAGAAAAGAGTTAGTTATCAAAGTTTTGGAAACACTGTGCTAATGAAAAGCTAAACTGGCTTCCTCACTGAAGGACTTTTCAGAGATTTTAAGGTTTCCTGTGAATTTCCAAGAGTGTCTATGCTATGTAAGAACCTCAAGACACTACAGTATATACTTTAAGGAATAGACTCAGAAAGGAAAGAATAAAATGCAATTCCAATTACAGTGTGAAAATAATCAGAAATTGTGTATAACAAGTGATGTGTAAATAAACTTTTAACAGCCAGCTCTCTGAGAGGAAAAGAGTACATGCATATAGATACATGATAGATAGATATAGATAGATAGATGATAGATGATAGATAGATAGATAGATAGATAGATAGATAGATAGATGATTGATAGATAGATCAATAGATGATAGAGACAGATAGATGAATAGATGGATATATAGATTAGATAGATAGATGATAGATAGATAGATAGATAGATAGATAGATAGATAGATAGATTGATAGATGATAGGTAGATAGAAATACACACACATACATACATACACATATATACAGATGCATATATAAACATTAGTTTATTACAAATACTCTATAAATGTTATTAGCAAACAATTATTAAATAATAAAATATACAATTATAAATTTCATATGGCTAATTAATTCTCACAGAATGCTTTTCTTGATTTTTTGGCAAACTTTTATATCTGTAACCAACATGTGGGTACAATTAATAAACAAACATAACAGCTCCCAAATGAATGCTGGTTGATATGGGGGGTGGAGGTGTCCCAAGCAAGATGAAAGAAAAACCACAAAGAGGCATGTCAGAACATTTTGAGCAAATTTTTGTTGAATTAGATAATAGTTTTGAACACTAGATGACTATTTCTTTAACTTTTCATGCTTTTCACAATATAATAGCTATATACATTACACATTTAAGTGAAATTTGTATTATTAATATTTTCTTCATTACTTTTTTAAGTCTGGACAATCAGGACAACAAACCAAGCCTTGATTTATAATGTCTTTGATTCCTATATGCTATAAATATTCTCACCATGGTTAATTTCAGGCTATGAACACAATGTCATTGAATTCAGAGTTGGGAAGAGAAACACAGAAACATGGCATTGTATAGTGTTTTCTTCATGTAGCTATAATAGATGTAAATAACTTTAAGAAAATAAGTAATTACAAAATATAGTACAATAATTAAGAAGAAATGAATTTTGAAAGTATATTACTTTTTAAAAATATAATTCATTTAATTATGTTAACATAATACTTAATAACAACTGTATTAAGAAACTAACTCAAAAAATTTCTGAACATTGGTTTGATCTCCTCCAGACGGCAACACAAATCATTTTCAACTTCAGTCCCCTTTACAAGACCAACTAGCAACTGTCCATAGACAAGACATTATTGTGAAAATTCCAGAACCTGGGAGTGAGGCTAAAAGAAAGAATGTTAGTTGGCTATACTTAGACCAAATTGCCCCACCCCCAAACCAGTATGGCTTTACATGAATGGGGAAACCTTGGGCCTCTGGTTTCTCCAGCAAGAAAAAAAGAACCCATAGTGGGTACCCAGCTTTCTCAGCATTCCAGAACCCTTCCAGGAGATGCACTCAGGTCATCTCACAGGGATCACTGGGGGACCTTTGAAGCTCAACCACTGAGGATCAGAGAGTGACAGAGAAAGGTGGTAATTGGCACTCCGACCTTGGCAGGTCACATTCCTGTTTACAGCAGCACACAAGCACAGATACCAGCCAGCCATTCTGCCCATCTGGTGAGCCACGCCGGTGGCCGCACCTGGCCAGAGAGCTTGGTTGGCAGTCCTGCATGATTTGGATTCCAAGCCAACAGACCATATAAGCCATAAAGGCCATTCTATAGCCCTGCTGAAAGGGGGGATAAATCCCCAGTCCCATTCCACCGCTGAGCATAGCCTCTGGCTCCAAATAAACAGGGGTCCTGAACAGTGATGCTGGGCAGCTTCAATACCCAGTTTATGGTACTTCCCAGCCACAAAACAAAGCCTTCAACTTCAACCACAAGTGGAGCCTAGCCTATGGCCCTCCCCAATTTCTGAACATAGCCTAGTCACTCCAAAGCAGAAAGCACAGCCATGACCACATTCAATCATAGATAATAGCTTGCTGCCTCACCTGACCAGGGATTCCAGACAGCGGCCTCACCTAACCATGAAGCACCATCTCCAACCCCATCCAACCACAGTATATAGCTGAAGGTCCCACCCAGTCAGAGAGTCCATCCAGCAATCTTGCCCAACAGCAGAGGAGAACCAATGGCCTACCTGATCTTAAAATCCAGCCTATAGCCTTGCCCAACTTTGGGGCATAGACTGTGGCCCCATCTGATTGCAGAACGCAGCCGGAGACCCTCTTCAACTATGAGGTCCAGCTGGTAGCTCCGCTTAAATGCAGAATCTAGCCAGTGGAAGCAGCCAGTCAGAAAGTACAGCCTGAAGCCTTTCCTGTTGGGAGCCAAGGCAAAGTGCGATCCCTGATGAATGGGGCGCGCCGCAAAAAGCCCGCGCGCGCCAACTCAAGGCACAACCCCTACCCACCCCCACTTGCATCACGCCATTGGTGCGACCAATGACATTGTGCCACGTACCTCCCTACATCAGCAGTCCTGCCCCCCTTTATTCTTTCTGTATATAAGCGGCTGTGAAAAATAAAATTTTGAGGCTTGATCAGAACACTGTCTTGCCTCCGCTCCTTTTTCTCGCCCGTTTTTCTTTCAGGCTGGATCCTCCTCGGCACCACAAATAACTAGGTCCCACGGGTGAGGGCACTTTCCCAACCAAGAGCTACTGCAGAGTACAGCCTGGAGCTTTGCCCTTTCAAGAAATCCAACCATTAGTATCTCCATGTCAGGGAAGACAACCAGCAGCCCTGCCAAACCAAGAAGCTCACCCAGTTGCCCTGCTTAAGTGTAGAAGAAAGGAAATAATAAAGACTAGAGCAGACATAAATGAAATAGAGAATAGGAAAACAATAAAAAATATCAACAAAACTGAGTTGCCTCTTTGAAAAAATAAAATTAATAAACCATTAGCTAAACTAACCAAGAAAAATAGAGAGAACTCAAATAATTAAATCTAAAATAAAAGAGATTTTACAACAGGTACCACAGAAATATAGAAGATCATAAGAGACTATCAAAACAATTATACACCAATAAATAGGACAACCTAGAAGAAATGGATAAATTCCTAGAAACATACAACTTACCAAAATTGAATCCTGAAGAAACAGAAAATACAAACAGATAGCAAATAACAAATAACAAGTTTGAATAAGTAATGAAAAAACTCCCAACAAAGAAAAGCCCAGAACTAGATGGCTTCACTAGTGAATTCTACCAAACATGTCAAGAATAATTAATGCCAATCTTTCTTAAACTTTTCCAAAAAATTAAAGGGGAGGAATATTCCCAAACTTATTTCAGGGTAATGCTGGCATTATCCTGGTACCAAATTTAGGTAAGGACACTACAGAAAAGGAAAACTACAGGCCAATTAATATCCCTGATAAATATATATGTACAAATTTTCAACAAACTATTAGCAAACCAAATTCAACAGCACATTAAAAGGAACATTCGTCATAAACAAATGATATTTATTCCTGGGATGAAAGGATGGTTCAATATGCAAATCAATAAATGTAATATATCACATTAATAGAATAAAAGATAAAAGTCATATGAACACCTCAATAGATGCAGAAAAAGTATCTGACAAAATTCAACATCCTTTCATATAAAAACTCTCAGCAATTTAGATATAGAAGGAATGTACCTAAACATAATAAAGGCCACATATGACAAGCTGACAGCTAACATCATATGCGACAGTGAAAGTCTGACAAGTAACACAGAAGTGCCCACTCTCACCACCCCTATTTAACACAGTACTTGAAGTCCTCACCAGAGCAATCAGTCAGGAAAAAGAATTAAATTGCATCTATATCAGAAAAAAGGAAAATTTGTGTTTGCAGATGTCATAATCTTATTTATAGAAAACCCTAAAGACTCCACCAAATACTTGTTATTAATAATAAATAAATTCAGTAAAGTTGTGGATACAAAACAATTTTTTTTAAGAAAAGGAAACCTCTGGTTGACCTCACAGACTGCAAGGACCTTGTCAGCTTACAATCCCTTATTTCTTTATTATTATTTTTTATGCCTAAAGCACCTGGTCTTCCTAGGTGGTCTCCCATCTAAGTACTAACCAGACCTGACCCTGCTTGGCTTCAGAGATCAAATGGGATCGGGCTTGTTCAAGGCAGCATGCTGTAGACATAACAAAAATTAATACTCTATTACATACTTTAAAGCTTCTATGACAGTAGATCTTAAAAGTTTTTACAACACAAACAAGAAAAGAGTGATAACTGTGGGATGTTGGCTATTTAAACTAACCTCACTGTGATAATCATTTTGTGATATATACACATATCAAATCATCATGCTATACACTGTAAACTCATCCTATGTTATATAGTTCATTAAAGACAGAAAAAAATTAAAATTTATATACCAAAGAAATAAAATAAAAATAAAGTTGTGACATTTAAAAATCCACGTGTCATCTAGTATGAGCTAGCTCTAGCACACCACTCATGTGACCAGAGAACACTTTTTTACCTCTGAACATCATTTGGGTTTAGATTCTCTGAAACTCACCTTAGGAAGTATTGCTCTAAGGGACCTTTCACAAGATATGTAGACTATTTTCTCCTAATCTCTTTACTTTTTGCACCTAACATTAAAAAAGAAAATTATACATAGTTCCAATTCATGTATATACAATTTTTTAAATAATTTCCTTTCACATTCATATTATAACCCTGTTAAATATAACTCTTGACATACAAAAATGCTCTTTAGATATTAAAATATCTGTAGAATTGTTTATGTTATGTTCTATTAATGTTTATGCTATAGTGAACTGGTTAAATTAAAACGTTTTATACAATATAGAGTACACAAAATCTTACTCATCAAATTCATATGTAAAATTTATTTACAAAATATATCTATCCTGAAAACCATAGTTCTAGGGATTTCAGTAGACAAAAGTAAAAGTTACTTAGCAGCAGTTGCTTAAACTGATAATGAAAGGGAAACATTCAAAATTACCCTTGAAACAAGGCAATAAAATGTCTTGTTTCCTGCTGAGGTTCTGGTGTTCAGTAATTGGTTCATTTGAAGGTTAGGTCAACCCTGCTAATAATTCATTTCTAAGTTTAGATTACTGTGGCAGAGAGAAATTCAGCCAATAAGGGACAATATTGAGATAAAGTTCTTTCGAGATAGTCATTGCTATGGCTGAATAAGATGTGCCAGGAAACCTGTTGGTGGAACCTACACTTGGGTGAGAAATGCAGGATCCATATATATTCCCAGAGGAAAAGATTCGAAAACAAGTCCTCTCCCCATGAACAGTTTCCATGGATATACTGGTACCATTGGACCTCATACTGGAGTGGGAGGCAGGGATACATTTCCTGAAAAAGAAAGGCCAAAGCCTAAATGGAACAGAGAAAAGACCTCCTTTCTGAAGATCAATTCATTCATTGGAAAAGGACTACAGGCAAAATGCTTGCTGCCAAATGCTCTGTTTGAAAAGCCAACTCTTGGAACAATGGCTTTTATGTACTCTTTGTGCTTATAATGGTATCTATCAACACACTGTTTTCTGAGAATTTGGATTTCTCTTTTTTAAACTCTTTTCAAGGAAGTATATTTCATGTTCAAGTACAAAGTTGATTGTATCCAGGTTTTCTTAAGTTTTCTCCAGACTTGGAGGTCTTTATGACACTCTCTCAAGGCTGGCATCATTTAAAATTAATTTTAGTCCTTCATACTCCTTTCTTAATAAGGTTAAGCTTGTCAAGAATTTTACATCTTTCTCCAATTTGTTCAACAAGCTTTATGGCAAGCTGTTTTCTTCTTACATCAAACTCTACATTTAACTGGTCAAAAACTTCTAAACAAGAAAAAGAGAATTACTAAAAAATTCAATGATTGCTGCACCTACCTCAACCTCCTAGGACCCAGTGTCACGTCTTTAGGCAACTCTACCAAAAACCTGTGCAGCATCTCAAAGACCAGCCCCAAATAAAGTTTTACTCCCTTCTGCAGATACTTCTGGTATCTCCCAGATCTCCCAGTAGGACTCTTAGCAGATCTCTCTAAGGTTCCATGTCTGCATCAGAGGACACCCACCCACTAAAAACGCATAGCACTTTTCTGAGAACCTAAATCTACACTGGACAATCAGAACAAACTGGGTAAGTATTGTTTAAAGAGGAGTAGGATGAAAAAAATTAATTTGCCAACTCTGATTCCTAATATTGTATTTAATTAAAACTTAATTAAATAATTAAAATAATTATTTATTATTTTTAATTAAACTTATTGGGATGACACTGCTTAATAAAAATATATAGGTTTCAATTGTATGATTCAATAATACATCAGTATATGGCACTGTGTGTTTACCACCCAAAGTCAAATCTCCTGTCACTGTATATTTGACCCTCTTTATTTTTATCTACTCACTACTTACCCCTTCTCTCTGGTAATTACTAATCCACTCTCTGTGTCCATTGTTATTTTTCTTTGTCTTGTTTGTTTCTTTCAGTCTGATGTCCCACATATGAGTGAAATCATATGGTATACATATACAGTTGAATATTAGTCATAAGAAAAAAAGGAAAAACAGCAATGATATGGGTGGGTCTTGAGATTATCATCATAAGTAAAATAAGTCAGATAGAACCATATATTTTCTCTCTTTTTAAAGTAAACATTTTAAAGAATAATATACATAAAGAAGAATGCCAAAATCATGTGTATAGTTTAATGATTATAAATTGGATACACCTCTATAACTACTGCCCCAGTCAAGAAATAGAATAATACCTGCTCCTACTCCAGAGCCCTGCTGTACCCTTTGATATCTCAATATTTTCTCCCTGCAATAAAGGTTGTAAGTATTCTGATGTCTAACAGCATAAATTAGTTTAAGCTGTTTTGAACATATAATAGATACTCTCTGAGTCTAGTTCCTTTTGCTAGACCTTAAGTTTGTGTGACTAATTCATGTTGAGTGTGGCAGTATTTCACCCATTTTCATTACTGTATAGAATTCCACTAAAGAAATGTGGCACAATGTATTTACTTATTCTACCATTGATGAACATTGGAGCCCTTCCCTGTTTCTAGTACAAAAATAATGTTACTATGAATCTTTATTTTATATATCTCTTCATGAACATATATATATTCATTTTGCTGGATATTTTTCCTGGAGGTGAAATTGCAGTATCTGTGGGTAGGTATACACAGGTAGGTATTGCCAAATTGTTTCCAGTGATTCAGTAACTTCTACCAGCACTTATAATAGCTCTATATCTTTTCAAACTCTTAATAGTATCAGTCTCTAATTTTAGGCTTTCTCATGAATTATATTTTAAAATAGTCACAATTTAAATATTGTAATTTTAAATTGCATTTTCCTAATTACTAATGAGATTCGGTGCCTTTTCATATTTTTATTGCTCATTTGAATATCATCTTTTATAAAGGGATGCTATAGGTCTCCTACCATTTTTCAACAAGTTGTCTTTTTCTTTTAATTTGTAGGAATTTATTATACAAGCCCTTTTTTGGTTATCTGTTTTCTAAATAACTCTTTTCAAATTGTGAATTGCATTTTTCAGTCTCTAAACAGAGACTGTTTATATATAAAATTGTTCATATTGATATGGACAAATTAAGCAATCATTTCCTTTATAATCAGAGGTTTTTTTATACTGTTTAAGTCTTTGTTTACTACCAGGTTGTGAGATTATCTCCTGAGTTACCTTCTATTATTTTATCATTTGTATCTGCTATTCAACTGGATTTATTTCTGTTTTGGTATTAGGTAGAAATTAGGCTTTCTATTTCTTATGTGGATATAAAATTGACACAGTACCATTTACTGAAAACAAAATTGCTCCTTTTTTACAGACCTGAATTATAAAGTTTGTAATAAATTAAGTCTACAGTCCTTCATGGGGCTCATCCTAGATTCTATTCTAATTGATCAGTATATTTATATATCTATGTGCTAATACCACACTGTCTTGATTATTATAACTTTATAGTAAGTCTTTATATAAAGTAATATTATCCCAATCTACTTAAGATTGTCTCTGCTGTTCTTGGTCCCTTGCATTGCCATTAAAATTTTAGAATCATGTTAATTTCCATAAAAGACTGATGCCTTTATTAACATGAGCATAGTATATTTCTCTATTTAATTAGGTCTTGCATGTATTTTTGATGTTTTATAAATAAACAAAGGCCTGTGCAGAAGTCTATTTCCTCTAATGTCAGTTTTGGTAGGTTGTATTTTTTTTTAATAAATTTGACTATTATATCACAGTTTTGAAACTTACTGCCTTAAGTTGTATAGTGATGCACCATTTTTCAGATAGACAGATAACATAGAGAGTACAGAGACCAAAGACAGATAATAGTTTGCAGACAAAATTTACATACAAATCGAGCATTATTTCATTTTTGTGCCATTCTTTCTGTATCTGTATATTTTAAATCTATCTCTTACAAAGTAACATATTTTTAATTTGCCTTTTATCTAGCCAGTCAACATGGGAGCATTTTATATTTACATATGTAAACCTATTACAAATGTAAATCTCTTTACATCTAAGAAAATTGTTGATATATTGGGGTTTAAGTCTACCATTTTACCATTTGCCTTCTACTTGTTCTTCTATATAATGTTCCTTCTCTTCTTCTTGCCTTAATTCAAGTTGATCCTATATTTTGTTATTCCATGTTTTCCCCTTGATTAGCTTAATTATAATTCTTATTCTAATATTTCAGAGATTCCCCTAGGGTTACAACATGTATCTTTAATTACTAAGTTCTAATATAAATTATTGCTTTAATATTCTATGAATATTTTAATATTTTATTTTTAATGATACAAAACTATATGTAATCTCAGTAAAATACAATATAATTATATTTTTAGTGAGATCAATATGCCTAAAATATTTTACTATCTATGAAAATTCAAATTTAACACTTTAAGATACAACAATTAAAATATCTGGTTTTAAACTCAAATTTATTTCAATATTTGGCTCTCTTAAAAAAATACATCTCAGCCAGGTATGTAAATCTAAATGGAAAATCTCACACTTACTAAATCCTGACATATTTTTTTATCTCATCCTCCAATTCGGCAAAGATTTATGTGAACATTTAGCTAATAAATTTTTATCTTTCCTGAATTCAATCATTTTTTTCTACAAACTAATCAGAAATTGTGGTATTCTTATTTTTTAATTGTTTTTGAACATGTATAATATTACTCAAGTTAAAAAATTTATTTCTAATTAGACCATTTAGAGCATTATCAGCAACAAAATCACATAACAATTATAACCTTTCCAAATGCCACTTTTCAAAGTGCCCTTTTGAAAAGCATTTACTTTCTCATTCACTCTTAAAATATCACCTTTCTGTTGAAGGGCCGATTAAGAGTGTGTATTTTTAAAATATCTTTTAAGTAACATAATGAAGAGAGCTACTTGTTATCATATGAAATGTCAGCAGATTTGGAGCATTTGTGTGTTTGTAAAATAACAAAGTATAACTCATAGTTTAGATTTAGGTAATTTGCCACAGTATCAAGAATAAAATTCCAGGTGGTTAAAATTATTTTTATGGCCACTCTCCATCTCATTACAAACACTATGAAGATGCAATATTTAAAAGTCTTACTTAAAAAAAAAATCAAATAATCAATGACATCATGTAGCACTTCAGTCATATCCAACTTCAACAACTTTGCTGCAATGTTTCTGCTTACAAATGTTGCAGAAAATGAATTTCACTTGTGGTTCATTCTCTGGGTTTTACCCCAGAATCCTTTTTTTTTTTTTTTAATTCTAGTGAAAGCAGCTAAACTTACCCAGAAAATAATTGTTTTTAAAGTCACTTAATTGATACAAAATATCTGATTTGATATATCTTTTTTATGAGTCATGAAGGAGTTTTTAATTTTTTTAAATTGAAACAGGACCTAATAAATAGCATGAACTGAGACATGATAAAGCCATCTGTACTTTCAGGCACTTACACAGCAAACATTTCATGTTTATTATAATATTTGTTGCTATGGATGATAAGTAGTGTTTTCTCTGGGCTTTCTAAGAGCATATGCTGGCAAAGGAACGTATATTAGTTTATTGCCATGTTGTTTGCCATTTATACTAGCCATTTTTACCAGAACTGCAAGAATAAGATGCTTCCAAATTTGTGGAATCTTTTTCACTGTTAATAACTATTCATTCACTTAACAAATATACCGATTGTCTACTACATGCCCACGTGTTGTTCTAGGCTCTCAGGGTATAGCAGTGAACCAAGCTGAAAAATGATGACTGAACTCAGAAGGTTATTCTTTAAATCTCAGATGTTTCTAAACATTTAACATAAAGTTTAGCAAATTTTAGTAAAAGATTGAATATCTCACGATTTTAAACATTATTGAAAATTTCTACAGGTTTTTCATGTTTTGGTTGCTTTATATTTAATTGTTTTGTTAAATGCTTTTTTATTATCATTAATTCATATCTCAAAACACAATATAAACTTGGGATGAGATTGATTCTTCATTAACAATAGTGGATGAAATCTACTTCTTAGTAGTCCTTTCCTTAGCTTATTACTCATTCGATTACATTATTGTTTTTCCTTCGTATTGTCATTGTCAGCATTTTCTTGTTAACATATTTGCATTGTTAAGATGAAGTTTAATCCATAATGTCTCCATAAATTAGAGTCCAAGCAACAAATAAAACACTCTAGTTATTTTAGCAGAGAATGTAATAAAGGATATTGGTTCAAGAGGTATTGGGAAACTTAAAGGGGACACTTTAGTCACAGAGGTAGTAACTTTAGAAGCAGCTTCCATTCCTGGGGCTGGGGATAAAGGGGAAGAAGATGGGGTTTACAGACCTAGAAATCTGGGAGAGGAAGAGGGAGCTGGGACCTAGACCTCCAAAGAGGTGCCAGTACTGGTTCCTCAGGCATTTAGAGGAAGGGGCAAGGAGGTAGGACTCAGAGTCTGAGGAGGGGGCACTGCCCGGCTGGTGCTGATGCATCTGAGGGGCATGATGAAGCTGGTCTGGGAGTGTGGAAAGAAGCTGAGAACTAGGAATAACCCCTGGGTGACAAAAGCAAA
Organism: Cynopterus sphinx; assembly: GCA_030015415.1. Classification (NCBI taxonomy): domain Eukaryota; kingdom Metazoa; phylum Chordata; class Mammalia; order Chiroptera; family Pteropodidae; genus Cynopterus; species Cynopterus sphinx. Next base: position 93,118,834 of record CM057385.1, on the reverse strand, counting down.
ATCAGCAGACAAATAGGAAGGAAACTTGCTCCCTCCTCCTGCCTTTCAGGTTTGCAGAATCTAACAGGAAGCAAACTTACAAAGCAGAAGTGTGGTTTTCAGCATCCTGATCCCTACGTCACAGGGCAGAGAGCAGTGTGAGGCATGACACAGCACCCAGTGGTGTCTTTGCAGAAAATATTAAAAACCACTGTTCATTTTGTGAAGGACAGTTTATTTTAAATTACATAATAAAATTCATAAAAAGCACAAGACTAGACTATGTTGGATGTATTATATCACAATGTATTAAGAAGAAAAATGCCTGTGGGCATCACAGTGTTCAATCCTATGTATGAAATTCCCACCTAACATAGAGGACATGTGACTATCCCACAAATGGGTCAAGAACAAAGCAGCCAATGTCAATCCAGATCATGGATATAAGTAAAGATTATCGGCTTTATTTTAATATAAATATAAATTGAAGTTCTAATTTTTTACCACACTCATTAAATGGTCATGTAATGGTCCTCCCTTTAGAGACCATTGGTCTAGGACAGGCATTGGAAAATAAATGGTCCATGAAGCAAAGCCTATCAGCTTTTTAAATAAAGTTTTATTAGAACACAGCTATGCCTATTCAATTATTTATTGCCTATGGCTGCTTTCACACTATTATAGTAAAGCTAAATAGTTGCAACAGAGACCATATGTCCTGCAAAGCCTAAACTATTTGTTATTTGGCCTTTTAGAGAAAAAATTTGTTGATGCTTAGTCTAGACAGCAATGTGGAATAGAATTTTTTGCAATGATGGAAATATTTCATATCTGCACTTTCAATTATGGGAACCACCAGCCACATGTGGTTATTGAGGGCTTGAAATGTAGCTAGTAAAACTGAGGAACTAAATATATTAAATTGATTTGATTTGATTTAAATAGTCACATGTGGCTAGTGGTTACTGTATTAGGGAGTACAGAACTATAAATGGAAAAGGAAAAAGTGACTGCTCTTGAATCATCTAGAATGAATTTTTGAGTATACCTTGGTCTGAGAGGAGGTGTATAGGAGTGTACTGGCATTTCTATATCCCTGTGGTAGATATTACTCCTACACTTCACTATCTAGTTCTCATTTCCTTCCCAGCACATAGTGAATTATGATTCCTCACCCCGTGGAAGTTAAGTGTGACCATCTGACTAGTCACAGACAATAAAATGTGAGCAGAAACGATGTGTATTCAGGCCAAAGCACATAAGTGCCAGTGCTCAGCTCTCCAGCTCACTCTTACCCAGCTGAGACAAATCTCAACACATTGTGTTAGGAAGTCAGTGGCAGAAGATGACGGTGGTACTCCCTCTACCTGAGCCATTGATCGATGACTGCTTAAAGGCTCTCCTCCAGCCCCCACCAGACATGTGCCATGAATGATTAGTGAATATTTTTGTCTCGAGGAACTGATGTTTGGAAATTATTTTTCACCCTTGCATAACTTACTGAGCCCTGACACAATCCCCTAATAACTGTATTCAAATGGCCTCAGAAAGCCCTCTCTGCTTTTCTTGCCTGAAGTATGACAAAGTTGGGGGTATATTATTCAAGCCAGGGAGATGAGGCTGCAGGGAGAATATTCCATTAGCTCAGAGTTTCTTTAGAAATAGTGAGTTCTTGGTACTCTGTGCCCTTGTGATTTGGAGTAGGCATGTCACCTGATGCTATAAGTGACTATTAAAGGCCTGTCCTTCCTTTTCCAGGTCCCTGCTTCCATTGTACAAGTATATAAAGGGAAGAGTAGCTTTTGGAGTCAGGCAGGTGCAAATTTGAGTTGTGACTCTGCCATTTACCAGCCACGTGACTTTGGATGAATCACTTGGCTTCTCAATTTCCTTTTGTTTGAATTGTACATAATTATAGCAAATTTCCTGATTGTCACAAGCATTAGCAATGATTTACAATGACTGCTAGTGCTCCCTTCACCCTGAAAACATTCTGTGTGCTCTCCAGGTACTGTGCCTTTGCCCCTGCTGCTCTTTTCACTAAAATTTCCCTCAGCTTTCCACACTGGCTCTTCTTAAATGCAAGTTCCTCTTACTTAGCAACAGCTTCTTTTGCTTGTATTAGTTAACCATGTCTCCTTCTGAACTGTTTCTTTACCCTTGGCAGCTTCTACTCATTAATCAAAATCCAGCTTAATTGCCACCTTCTCAATGAAAACTTTCCCCATCCACAGCAGAATCCACCTTCTTCTTCCCACCCTGTTCCTGCTCTGAGATCCCATGATACCCCACATGGCTTCTGTGACCACATCTCCCACAACTGCCTTGTTTTTCATTCATCTCTTGACAGCTCATTAATAGAAGGGCTGTGACTTTCTCATCCTCATCTCCACACCCTTGATCACCAGTCCACTCTACACTTAAAATTTCTAGCCTATACCAGGTCATCAGTAATCATGAGGAGTGAAGAGGTCAAGAGGAAGAAGAAGAAAAGAGGGGGAGAAAGGAAAGAAGGGAAAGAAGCAAAAAGGAAAAATTAGGTCTCTCTGACTTCTACCAAATAGAAAATACCTGGGACTAAAGTTTCTCCTTCCAAGAAAAGCATAACTTCCTTTTAAAAAATTAGTTCAAAATCTTTGAGTCTAGCAGAATTTTTAAACATTTTTTAAGTTGACAGATAATCTATATGAGCAAAGAGTTCATTGCAAGTTGATAAAAAGGAGGCAGATTCTTTTCTTCCTCTTAGCTCTCATGCCCACACTTCCATAATTATTTATATTTCATTAATCAGTTAACTATAAAAGGCAATTCAAGAGGTGAAAAGGAATATATTTGGTCACCCACATTACTAATGATATAAAGAAGGAATTGGCAGAAATCTAATAGCTGAGGCTCAGCCCTAGTGGAGAATAGCTTTCATAAAAATCATGTCAGAACTTCTTTATTACAATCATACTTTCTCTTGGGGAGGAGGGTAGAGAGGAAATGGCCCCAGTAACACATTATAATTAAACATTAAAATTTTTAAAAATAGAGAAAAAATCATACCCTATGACATGTAGCATAAAGTCGAGGGAAAACTGTCTAAGCATTTTAGGGGGCCACAAAAGGTTATAGCCAGTGAGGTTATGTTACTGGACCAAGTCCATGGCTGCTACATGGGAAGGTTAATGTAAAAGACATGGGAGTAATAACAAGAAAAAGAAACTAATATTGGTTATGAAACTTGAGGAAAATCAGTGCTGAATTATTTATGTCTAAGTTTGAATGTTCCCTTGCTGGTTTTAGCTGTCAGGAAGTCTAAAAAGAAAGTCATAGAATTTCCTCCCTCTAGCCAAGAGGACGGCTTCTCTGGGAAAAAAAAAAAAATGGCCCTTAGAGATGAAGCCCCAGAAGTCTCCAAGGTACAGCATAGATCTCAGGGTTAGTTGGGGTGGAAGTTTAGATGAGAAGTATTTCCAGGTGTGCAAAAATGTCAGCACTATCAAATTGCTTTGGGACATGCGTAGCCAACAGAAAATTATCTGTCATTCTGAGCAATCCTTCCATGATTTTGCAGAGGCCAGATGTCTCTCAATTTGTAAGATGGTCAGCAATTATGTGCAGTCAACCAGACTCTCTCCCTCCGAATTAATGAAAGAGACCAAAGTTCAAGAAGGAGAGGTCAAACTGAACCCATTCAGCATCTAGGGAAGATTTCTACTTCTTTATTAAGTGAATTGCACAGACTGGGTCTCAGCCTAACCAAGAGACGTTTTCCTGAACTGCCGAAGGTCACCATGTGCTGATGGTTTGGATTCAGCATTTGCAGTGAGGTGAAAGAGAAGCCAAATTTTTGTGACCATAATGCATTGCTCTCAGGGACTGAAAGAGAGATTTTGTGACCCCATTCATCAGTGAACAACTGGATGGATGATCGAACAGAACGGGGCACTGTAGGTTTTCACCTCCGCAGAAATCAGCTGCTGTAATTCTCAGAAGGCTAAGAATATTATTCCAGAAGTTTTCAGTACAAGCCCTGTGCCTATCGCAGGGAAACCATCAGACACCATCAGATACGCTAGAGAATCATGGGGGAAAAGACTCTAAAATTCTAGTACTCCCTGTTAAGAAGACAAATTATTGAATGAAAGTGAAATCAAGTTTGCAGACAACAGAGGGTTAAAAACTGATTAAGAACCAAGGAAAAGTTCTCAGTGGAAAGAAGTATACCATTAGTGACTCATTATTAAGTGACTAAATATAGTAAATATAGTAAAATTGGCTCTACTATAAATCAACTCATATCTTCCAAAATACAGTAAGATATAAAGTAGAAAGATGATAACTTTTTTGTTATCTTCCAAAGGCTGATACAAACTAGTCTCTGTGCTCTGGCCTTATAATTGGGTTTACCACACATTCTGATTTGCTTGGAACAGTTTGGGTTTCTTCCAATTATCTGTCCCAAGATTATTATTATTAGTATCCTCTTTCATTCTCCAAAGTGACCCAGTTAGGACAATTATATAGTCATATTACTTATAAACAGTTTCCACTGAATTATACATGCTTTGTTACTTCTTATTTGAAAGACAAAGGGAGTTTCTCACCAAATAGGAAAAGTCTCAATATAATACCATATGTGACACAAAAGCATAAAGAGGTTTAGCCTCACAACTGGATAGAACAGTGCATCACATGATGCCAAGATTAAGCTAACAAAATTATCCTCAATGCCTTTAACGGTGGAATTTCTCCCTCTAACTCTTATGCGTCACATGGTATTTTTCAGTTAGACATAACTGAAGTGATCTTGTAATACCAATCTCAGCTTTATGGTAAAAAGAGAGAAATGTTGTTCACAAAGCTCACATCTGCAGTGTACATGTTAATGGCATGTGTGTTTTTCTCCATTAAAGTTTCCTTTGAACATCTTCCATGTTTCAAGTTATGCCTTCAAAATTGCTGAAGACAGCTGGGCCTGTTGCCTGTTTCTTGTTAATTAATTCTTATATTTAGGTCTCTGCTGTTATCATTTGTTCACTGGCTGCAGTCATTATCATAATATTTGTTTATCTCTCTAAATTAGCTAAATACTAAGATTCTGAAGTGAATACCACACAAGAATATAGAGCTCCTGAAGGAAATGAAAAGAGTGCCAAAAATCATCATAAAAAATTCTTATGACAGAGTTGAAGGAAAAGAGGATATATTCAAATAACACACTTCCTTGCCTTGAAACTGGCAGGGAAGGGAGGAGAGTGTTAGGAAGGACTCTGAAAGTAGAGTGAGAGGTTGCAGAGCACAGTCACCCTCCTGCCAATGTTCAGTAGACCTGTCTAGATGAAGTCTGAGAGGGAACCCCGCCTTCGGCGGTGGCATGAGAAAGGAGTAAGTGTGGCTACCATTGCAATATTCCAGTGCTCAGGACCAATGAGATTCCACCACACCTCTCTGGGGGGCCAGGACAATCCTGTGCAGACAGCCCAACCCTTGGCAGAGCCTTGGCTCTGAGAATCTAGAGAGAGATGCATAGCAGAGACAGTCCTCCAACTCTTTCTCCTTAATGTCACTTCCACCAAACTATGATCGCAGCATCTTGCTTATACATGTGATCCTTTCTCAAAGGATTTGTCAATCAAGTTTCCATTGTTGGACAGGAAGTACTGATAAACCCAAACAATTACCTACTCAGTAAAAGACTGGAACATGATCACAGTGAAAAAAAATTGCTTTTCATGCTTTTTATGCCAAAGAAATGCCATCTTGATTCACGATCTGGTCTTTTCCTTAGGCAAAATACTCTTTAACTAGGAATATGGGAAAATGAGAGAATCCACTGGCATAATGTGAACCAATCCAGACATCAATCAATGAATAGATAAAAATGAAATGTCAGTATTGGCCCTAAAAAGAAACTGGTCATGAAAACCTCCTCATGATTTATCATTATTACTATTCATTCATTTAAAAGTAGACAGTCACCTTTTTAATATGTGCCTTGCTGAAGGAGCAGTCATGATGCATGTGTGATGCATTAAACCCTGCAGACATCCTTTTTGTATGTAATGTTTGAATATTCAGTACTAATTAGTTTTTAGTTTTGTTTTAGTATATATCCTGAGATTGGTTATATTCCAGAAAAGAGGATATGGAGGGTAGAGGTTTGTCACTCACACCAAATTCTTCATTTTTCTCATCTATATAGACTTGTTTTACCTTTTAAGGAATTTACAAATTTTGATTCTTTTACAATATCAGAAAACTCTATCTATGTATACCATTTCTCTGAGAATAATCTTTTTTTTTTCTTTCTAAGCACTTGTGTAGACAGAAACTCAGTCTTCAAAATGACCCAATGGAGTAGGTCCTATTATGGATAGAGAAAGCGGATCCAGAAAGGTTGAGCAACTGATCCAGGATCACTCTGAGTTTGATTCTAGAGCTGAACTATAAACCTCTACGCTACACTGAGGATCCCAGAAAGGGCTGCGTCTGTCAGAAGGAGGTTTCATCAATGTGCCAGTTTATCAGAGCAGCTCCGAACACAATTTGATTCAAGTAAACAGACATTTACTGAGCACCTACTAGATGCCAGATATCACACTGGGTCAGGACAAACAGACTTATTAAACAAGGGGTACTTTGAAGAAGAGAAACTAAATACATTTGAAAAAAGGAGATGGTGAGACCCACTGAGCATCCAGGGGCTCAGAAAGAAAGAAGCATAAATGTGAACTTGAAGACTGGCAAAAAGACACTGCTAAAGATATCTTAGTATTTTGTTAAACCCTGTTTTTCCATGATTAATCCCTTTGCTTTGGGCTACTATACACTTCGAACTAGCACAAATATATCAGCACTGATATATAGGAGAGAAACAGTTCGGAATTTCCTTCTGACTCAATTAATTAAACACACGATGAAAACAAAACATACCCTGTGTATCTGAATTGATTCACACCAGCTCACCACCACTCCACCCAAAGCACCTCTTTGTTTAAGATGACTCTAAAGAGAGATTTTTTTCTCTCTCAGCCTTTTCAGTCAAGTTTTATAAACATTTATCAACTCTGGAATTTCCAAGTTGGATGTCTGTCATTTAACCTTCATCCTCCTTGAATTTTCATCCTGATAGGTTTGGATTAAACCACAGACTGATAAATGAACACTGCTTTGGCGACGCAAAAGAGGAAAACTCTCTGAAGGTATGAATCAAAGCCAGCGATCTTTTGGTTTTTTCTCTATTTCACAGATCGCCTACAGTAATACATTTTTATTATTTTTATTTATTTATTTTTTACCCCTTCAGTTTCCAAATTGTTTTCATCATCATTTTCTGCTTCTTTTTTAAAAATAATAAAGTATGTTCTGACAGCAGACAGTTCTGTGTTTATTGCACTAATGTGGCTAGCAAAAGCGTTTTATCAATTCGAATTTAATCCAGGACCGGAAAAGAGGAGGGAAAAGGAGAATGAAAGGTGAAATAACAGGCCCCCTGATGTGAACAATATATTTTACTTATAAAGACTTAAGATTATTAGAGAAGTGTTTTTTTGGTTTTTTTGTTTGTTTGTCTGTTTGTTTGCCCTAAGGCAACTATTTTTACCAACTGGAGCTTATAAGATGGGCATTCCTTCTATTTCTTTAACTTCCATTTTTTAATTCTTTAAGGCACCATTTACTTATACATTGTGTTTGGTTTCTTTTCAGCTTAGGAAGTTGTACAAAACCCTTCTCTGAATTTCTTCTTCTCTACCAAATCAAAAAAAAAAAAAAAAAAAACCCACAAACCTAGGGCTTGCCAAAGATAACAGTTGTATTGGATATGACAAGTGACAAGAGCGCATCAGAAAAGATTTTCATGGGCCAGATAAGAAAATTGTGCAGCGCATGTAACAGTCACTCTGCGGCTGCCTAGTTGCTAAGTTGCTCCGTCCATCCGTGAAAGAAAATGTCTTTGGAGTCAAAGTAATGCTTTATTCTCTGATTGATATTAGTTGTGGCCAAAATGTCAGCTGCCTGAATTTGCTTGAGCTTTCAAGAGTTACCTTATCACGATTTTAACAAGACTGGCTTCAATCTCCATTTTAGATAGTCTGGGAATTCCCACCATCTGAAAGACTATGGGAGTTTGTGTATGGAGGTGAGAGAAAGCTTACATATATCCTACTCAGCTCCCCCGCCACTGAATTCCCAGTCTTGCTCTACATATAGCAAACTATTCCTGTTGGCCCTTTGCAGTCCCATATTGCCCAGCTAGCATTTGTCCACAAAGTCTTGCTAAGGCAAGACTGTGTGCAGCAAATCTTTTCTAAATTTTGCAAGCAACAGAAGAGAATAATAAAACCTACCTTGTGAAACTATCGAAAGGGTGAAATACTGTAATTGGAAAATTAGCTACAAGAAGGCTCAAAAATAGTAATCAGCTATGGCATCTCCAACAAGCTTCATGGCTAAACTGGTGTAGTGATGACCCACAAGATCTCCTTCGCTACATTCAACAAATAAGGGGGGAAAAGGAAGGAAAGGGAGAATGACTATATAAGGTGCCCTTTATTCAGCAAACAGGTTTCAACCACTTGCTACATTCTAACTATCACCACACTGGACCCAGGGTTACACAAGTAATGTGAAAGTAAGAAAACAAGTACTAAGAAATGAACCACTTAATGAAATACTGCAGACTACTCTCAGCCTCAGAAGAAATTCTCATAGTCTTGGGTTTGGAGTTCCTAACAACCTGAATTCTTCCTTAGAGCTCAGCTGTCAGGTTAAAGATGATGGCAAAGGCCTTGAGGACAGAGAGCCTATGCCAAAGGACAGGCAAAGGGGCATGGTCTGTAAGGTGTTCCCTCCACAAGTAGATGGGAAACTGTCATAATCAGAACACAGAGAGAAAGTTTCCCAAGATAAAAATAGAAGTTGTCGCTTTCCTATGGCCAAAGGGTCCCATTCTCCCAGGGAGCTTTTGGTCACACATGGAAGGGCCCAGCACTGCAGGCCATGGGGGCATGCTCTCACAGATGGTACCCTGGAAATTGTTTAACATCACAAGGAACCCCATACTTCAACACCCAAAATGAATTCATATCTGATTGTTAATGAGCACATGTACACTTCTCCAGGCTCCAAGTTCACTCCTGATAAACAGCAAAGAATAAATGCTTTTATCGTGGCCTAATGGGCTTTTCACTTACTATCAGACCCCAGCACAACCAAGATGTATCTGTCACCTGCTTTCAACAAAGTGATAAAAAGAGGTGAATAAAATCACAGGCCCAGTAACGAGGGTTACTTGCTATTCTTAAAACAAATACACAGTAAATCTAAACTATAAAAAAAGCCCATGAGAAAGAAAAACCATGTGCTATTAATTCTAGAGTCCTAATGATCTCAATTTTCCTTCTGCAAGGAAGGATTAAGACCCAAGACAGAATTTCACAACTGTAACTCTCAATGGGAGTGCGAATTAACCTCACAAAATCAAATATCTGGAATGATACTAAATAACAGAATATAGGTAAATAGAGAAAATACAGAAAAATGTATATGTCATAAGAGTTGCATGTTGGGTGAAGTTCAAAGTTGCTGAAATCAGACAGAAACTGGGTCCAAATCCCAGCTTTATTGTATCTGTTACTTAAGCATTATTAGCTTCAGTTTCCTTATCTATAAGATGAATATAATAATATCTACTTCAGTGTTTTGTAAGATTAATAAAATTATATGGCAAGTGCCTGGTTTAGTACAGGTACTCAAAATTATTGAAAAACTTTCTTTTGCAGTCCCAAGACACTATTCCAGCCAACACAACTTTACAGGTATTAAAGACATGATTTCAAGATGGGTTTAATTGTTTTTTTGTCATATATTCTCAAGTTAGTCAAGTTGTTATTGACATTTTGAATTTTCTGATCTGCAGTTGCATTTTTCATACCCCTTAAAAGCTATTTTCAAATCACAATCTAAAATTTATTATTTTATTTTCTGCCACTACCCAACTTTTTCACTGGGAGGTATTTGATCAGATTTTATTTTTCAACACCATCAAAGTAATGAGTTAGGAGGGCCTTTCATCCCCTGCCCAATCACTGAAGGCAAGCCACTCTTACAAATGACTTCTCGAAAAAAGGGGAGAGGGAAAAGATAAAGGAAAATAAAATATTAAAATTTCCGGGTATAAAACAAATAAGTCATGGGGATGTGGTGTACAACATAAGGATACAGTCAATAACATTGTGATAGCATGTTTTGGTGGCAGATGGTTGCTGGACACATCATGGTGACCACATCTTTAGGTATATAAATGCTGAATAACTATGAGGTACACCTGAAACTAATACAATATTGCTTGTTAGCTATGTTTTAATAAAAATCTTTTTACAAATAAATTAAATTTTAATTTAATTAATTAATTAAATAAACCTGATGAGGTATGAAAAAAAATGACTTCTGGGCATGACTCAGGATCGGGCACAGCTTTGTTCCTTGCCTGTGTTTTTGGAAAGAACTTGTGGACAGCAATTCCTAGCCCATGCAGGAATAGCCCAACCTGTATGCAAACAATTAATATAAAAATTGTTGATACCTGTTCCATTTCTCCCCTTCCATTTCACTGAACAAAGTAGAATTTGACTTTAACTATTTTGGGTTTGGGGGTTTTTTGGTGTCATGCGCGGTAAAGGGCTTCATACTAGTTTTCAATTCCCCATCACTGCATTCTTGCTCATGCACATCATTAAGAAAACCAGACTGACTTACCCCTTCCTTCCTTCCTTCCTTCCTTCCTTCCTTCCTTCCTTCCTTCCTTCCTTCCTTCTTTCCTTCCTTCCTTCCTTCCTTTCCTTCCTCCCCTGCCTTCTTACTTCCATTCTTCACTCACTCCCTTTCCCTTTTCTTCCTTTTTTTCAGTCAGAAAGAGAAAAGTTATAGGATATGAGAATCGAGCTATACTATAGTCACCAGAGGTAACCACTTTACATCTAAAGTGGGTCTGTACCAGTAGATGACAATCCCAGTTTCTACATTCAATTCAAAAACAATTATTGAATGTTTATTGTGGACCAGGCTTCATGCTATGTTCTGGGAATACAAATATCATTTAACACATGATCCCTGTCCCTGTGGAGTTTTATAGATAGGTGGAAAAGTCAATAATGTAGTGAACTATAGTATTCATATTATAATAATATAATATTATAAAACTATAATATTCTGTGATCCAGAACATAATAGGGCTATGTAGTAACTGCTTTGGGTGGGGAGGGTTTAATTTTGCTGGGGAAAGTCATGAGCGAAAGCTATCTTCTGTTCAGGATTTTATTCTCATGGAGAAAAATTGTAGAATCTTTCTAAAGCCTCTCCCAGAGGTTTTCTCGACCTACTCTAATAATCTGCCATGATGCCACCAGAATCTTCTTTAAAAAACACAATGTAAGTCATGCTCTTCTTAAAATCATTTGAGGGTAACCCATTTCCACAGGATAAAACTCTAGACTCCTTGGTCAGCTCACTTTCATAATGCACGCTTCTCAATCCTCGATTTCATAGGCCTTTCTCTGCTCCTGGCATCTCCACAGTTTTGCACATGTTAATTCTTCTTGCTACAATGTACTACCTCCCATCCATCTCCCATTCCTTCTCCACCTAGTGAAATCCTACTTATTCTTTGACATTTCCCTCAAGCATCAGCTCCTCTGCAAATACTCCCTGACACCCTACCACCACTCACCCACTTCCCACCCACGGAATTGGTACTCCTGACAGACAATGTTGTTGGCTAACGAATGTTCTCAACCCTGCCATCATATCAATCAGGACACACATAGGAAATAGTACATTTAGATTAAGTAATTTGAGAGGAGCTTTATAAAAAGATTATTTGCAAAGGAGTGGCAACAGAGAATGTCTAGTGGATATTGCAGTACATGCTGGGGAACCAAAAGATGGGAGAGTATGGGGTGGGGGGACACTAGCAATCACAAGGCACCTCAGGGCCTGAAAGGATAAGGAGAGCTGATGATGACCAGCCAAGAAGGAGAGGATCACCTGACAGAAGATTCAAAGTGCAATCTATCTGCTGCAGTCTCAAAAGGTGGGAGCCAAGTGAATAAATACTTAAGACCCCATCCTAGTTTTCCTTCTTTCCACTATCCGTCCAGTGGTGACAAATGACCAAATCTAAGAGCAAGGAGTCTGTTGATATCTTCTCTGTCAGACTCCTGGTGCAGAGAGCAAGGCTTAGAAGAGAGATCTAGAAAAGCTAAGTTCTCACTTTCTTTGTTCCCCTTGCAGCTGGTAGGAGGAAGAGAGGGGCATATGACACAGCTTGGGCTATGTCATATGAGATATCAGTGGCAATATGCCTTGGAGCTTACAGAAAGGGTTTTATTTCCATGATGAACAAGCTAGCTATCATTGGCATCTCCTCTCCTCCACTTTGAAAGCCAATGTGATTCCTGGAGCTATGGCTGCCACCTTGAAACACTGAGGGGAAGGCCAAAGAAAATCACAGAATCACCAGCCTCATGTCATTGAGGTATTAAACCAACACAGCAGCTGTTTACTTCCAGACTTCTTGTTATGTTAGAGATAGAACTCTATTTAAGCCACTGTTAACAATGTTTTTCATTACTTGTAAAGAAAAGCATTCTTGACTGATACAGCTTCCTTGCGTTTGCTTCGATTATAGCAAGTACTACTGAGACTATGAATATACACCTGTCTTCTCCCTAGAATGTGAGTTCCATGGGGTCAGGGCTGACGCATAGCTGGTACCTAATTGCTGCTTCTAAAATGTGTAAATGAATCAATGTGCCAAGCCCTGTGGGAATGTAAGTGAGACTAGATGCCATCTTGGTGCTTCTCCCAACCTCTGTTTCTTTCCTTTGCCTTGTTTTACCCCGAGGAACTCTTTCTTAAATGCCTTGCTCCTGTGTTTTCTCCTCTCCTCTTTGCTCTCATACATCCATCCTCTATCAAACAGACTTGAATTGCACAAATTGTTTGCATTCTGTTTAATACCCAGTTTTAAAAATGATTCTCCCTCTAAAAGAGATGGGCTGATTAATATACTCAAAATATCTTGCACTACACAGCCAATTCCTTTATCCTTGTTCTCTTCATAATGGATAACCCCTCTCTTCAAATGTGCATAAAAGGATCCGTTCCCCACCAGCATTATTTGTAACCGCAGAGCTTGAGGTGGTACTGGATGTCAAAAATGAAAAATTGCTAAATTCAAAATTGCTTCTCCCTTTGTTTTAAAGGTGACCTGCAAGTCATCTTTATTTTTTTTAATGAACTAATTGTAGGATTATATGCTGAATGCCTCAAATGTAGAGAATGAGAGAAGAACACTCAGCATATACCTGCTACAAAATACCTGGTATTGTTTCAGACAGAGCCTCTGCAAGCCCAGACTGCTGACACCCACATTCTCCACAGCCCTACCAAACAGACTGACTCAGAGGTAGCTCTGTTTTTGAACTGGGATAATGAGGCAGGCAGGACAATGATGTGCTGGGCTAGGAACAGAGATGCAGTTTGGCTACTTGCTGAATGACCTTGACCAACCTGTCTTACCAGCCAGTAGTTCAACTTCCCCACCTCCACCCAAAGGAACCAGCCTCTTCATTCCCTCCCACTGAAGAAAAACTGATGGTTATAATTTTGTGTTCGACACATGCCTTCCATAAAAAGAGGTTGTCAGAGCTGCAAGTTATTTTTGAGACTCATTAGGACCACACATGTATTGGTTGATTAGAAACATCTGAAAGCTATACAGTGAACCTGTCCATATGTCCCAGTGCCATGCCCTGCTCCCTCTGGTCCCCAACACAGCAGAGACCAGGTTGGAATTTGGAAGACCTCAATTCTTGTCCTTCACTGAGCTCTAAAGACACCCCTCAGAGTGACTCAAGCACTTCAAGGTTCCGTAAGCTTAGTCAGACCATTTATCAGTTTATGTAGGAATAAAATTATGACAGAGAAGGAGTGGAAGTTCACTACATGATATGATGTGAGGGAAATCACAGAAATGTCCCCTCCTGACTGAAGACAGTGTCTGCAATTGACTAGAAATTCCACATTTCGTATGATTATTCTTATTATTTACTCGGTTATTTGTCACCTGTTAAAATGTGCATAACCCTTCATGGGTAGCACATTAAATTATTCATTAGCTACTATTATACCTCAGAGAATGAACTGTTCAGATTACATTCCATGGAGATGGCTACTTCAGCAGTGGCAGAACAACAAGCAGGGAAAGTTTGCTGCAGAGGCAAAAGAAACAAGAAAACCAGGGCGAGTAGCATTGTGAAAAGAAGGCACCAAAATAATGGATTCCCAACACCCATCATTTATCCATTTATTCTTTCATCAGATATTTATTCTCTATTCTGCCACGGGTGTGCTAAGAGTGGATGTTACACTCTGAAGTGAGTTTCTAATTACAGAGAAGACAGAACACTCAAGATTAACTTGGCTCACTTCAGTGTCTACCCTCAAGCCAGCATCCCTTAATTATAACTCTCTGGGAGGAGGAATACCCCAGCTTCCATGCCCAGGGGTTGCAAGACAGCAAAGCTGGACTCCTAAGAAATAGGCAACATTCTGACCATCTGAACACAGCTCCTTTCTCCTCCCACCTCCCAATCTAGCTGTTTCCACGAAACTGTGAAGGGCTCCAAGCATCCCTTTTAACAGTGTTTGTTTGTGTTCTTTGCCAGCTGATGTGGCAGCAGTGTGGGCCTGGTGAAGACAGTGAAAAGAGACGCTGCTAATCAGGGGAAATCTGAGGACTAAATCACTATGTGTGTGTGAAGTGAATTTGTCAGCCCTCTTCACACACAAAAACACAAACAAAAAAGCCATCAGGAGGAACCATACTAAATGATCCTGCAGAGACCCCATCTTCCTCCTCTGAATTCTCTGCGAGTACCTGAGGCTTGAGATAGAACCCTGGGGACTAAATTCCATCCTCCGTTGTCTTTCCCCTGTGGCTTGCTAGACCCAGGGCTCTTTTAGGCTCTGTTTTGTTCAAGTGTTAAATCTCCCAGCGGGAAAAGTTGGTGGCTTGGGTTTTTTTTTGTTTGTTTGTTTGGGTTTTGGTTTTTCTATAAAGTAACAGAAATAAAAGCCCAGATTTGGCCCTCTGGTGAGACTATTTGTTTCTTGTCATGTGCACACAGGGATACCAGCCACTTCAAGAGGTGACGACATCAGCAAGTTGTGCCCCTGGCTTTGAAAATGCCAAACTGGTACCTTCACGTCTAATGGAAATGCCATGCTGAACTCCATGCCCTGAGAGTTTAAGACAGATTAAATTGCTGCTGAGATCTTACGTGGTCAGGATTCACCTGCAAAATGAACTACAAGTGTAAGCCATACACAATCAAGTAATTCCCATCCTAAACCTAATGAGAAAATAACTCAGAGGCCACTGATGGCTTTTGCTCAAAGAGATGAATAATGTGGAGAATCCCTGGCTGCAAGAACAGAAGAAATTAATTGCTAAAGCCTTCACAGCATGACGAAAGCCAAGAATTATCCCCCGGATCTGCACTTATAATTTACAACAGCTGCCTTCTGCAGACAGGCCGAAGTGACTCTCCACAGTGCACAAAGCACAGCTGATCACAGCGATGAATCTGGAGCTAGATCAACACACAGCCACAGCTTGGAAGATGCTCATCCTCCAGCAGGCAACCTGAAGCAGCCCGGACAGAGCCCTCTCTCCATAGCTGGCACTTATAACAATAAATTGCCCCATTCACCATACTACCATCATAATAACTCTTTTGAAATTCCACGGGGCAATGGCTAAAGTACAGACTATTTATTGATATTTTCCAGCTTCTAGAAACTGGGATTGTCATCAGCTCATCGTGGGAAGAGCAGTTTATGTCCTTTGATGAACTTCTAGCTGGATAGCATAGGAGAGACAGAGAAAAACCATATGAGAGATTTCCTTAGAGTCCGTGCCTACAAGTAAAGCATTTAAAAAGGAATTTGAGCAAACAAACCAACAAAAAGAGTAGGCTAGAGGCAATTAGAAAAAAAAATAAAAGCAGAGAAGGCTGAGAACTGCTATGTAAAAGATACATTAAAAATAAAATAACTATTGTAAGGAGTGGCAACTTATATAAGCAGAGACTTTGAAAGTTATGATTTCTCCTAAAAACAGGTACAGGTTTTGTGTTAAGGAGATCATAACCTTTTATGACACAAATTTAACAACATATGTGTTTGTTCATATTTGAAACTAGGGTTTCTATCCGAAAGAAAGGGTTTAAAGACTGTACACAGAGTGAACTTGTCTACCAATCCATTTCTTCTCACCTAATTTAGTCTCATGTGCTGAGAATCCTATTTGAAAAAAAATGGAAATTTAGTGAGAGCAATATTTAAACAATGGGCACATGAGTGCTGAATGGCAGATTTTTTAAACTTGTTTGAAAGATTTGTAGCCAGTCTTCACATTAACCATTCTGAAGAACTAGGCTGTGGATCTGGTTGTGGGATCTCAGAAAAAAGAAACTGAAGGGTGCTGTTACAGAAAGGGCATCTCTTAAAGTTGATGTCCCTAAAATACACAAAATATTTGGTTTCATCAGTCATTTACACCTTTCTATGACTCTATTAGGTCATTTTTTAGGAACACACACTACTATGGAAAAGGAGAATATATGTGGTCAGTGGGTTAGGGGATGAAGACAAGGAGGTATGGGACAGAGTGAAACAGTTTGCCCCTCCAAGGGCACTGTGTCCTTCTTCAGGTTACTTTATTAACATCGAGATTAAGACATTTTAGAAGAAATGTCATATATTTTTAGTGGTCATTTAGTGCATCAAAACAAAGGGGCAGGCAACAGGATGCTACACAGGATGACCAACTTTTCTGGCTCCTTTTGCCTTGTATCTCAGATAACCTCCCTCTTTGCTCCTGTATTGATCACACCTTAACCCTACGAATAGGAAGAAGATGCCAAACGCACAGGACAACAGGAGTTGGGGTGTGTGTGCATGTGTAGCTGATGTAATCCTTGTGAATTATTTAAAGACACACCCAACCTGTCCCTATAGTTAATTTATGGGCAATTTTTGCTGTTCAAATCTATTCCCCCTACAGCTTTCTCTTTATCAAAATATACTACCAATGAAATCACACATTCTTGCCTAAACCCCTCAGCTCTTTTTCCCTTTTACCTGATAAAAAGTACAATCCCATAATCCATATGCCAACAACTTTCTTCACAATAGTTGTTAGACAAAGCAATGAGACATAGCCTTGGAGACAATGTCTAGAGCAAGATGAACAAACCACTAGGGGTTGTGAAGGACTCAACCCCAACAGTGACATCATGTGGCAGCAAGATACAATGGTGATCCTAGACTGGTTAGACAGACTCCAGTTCCTTCCACATGAAGAGGGGAGGGTTATATCAAAAGAGGACCTACCACAAACACATCCCCACCTCCCACACCTCAAGCTGAGCCAGCCCCTGTGGCCCTCGCAGATTCACAGGAGGAGACACTCGACATCTTGTTGATAAAACTGGCAGGGACTCCAGCATGAATTGGGAAGGTATTATCATCAACCTCAAAGTTATAGAGAAATCTTGCCTTTCAATTTCTTGAAAGAGACCTTAGATCAAGTTAGCAACCAATGATATAAAAAAATTTTTCAGTAACAATAAATAAGTAAATAAATAAAGATAGATAGATAGATAGATAAATAAATAAATAAATAAATAAATAAATAAATAAATAAAATGGTCCCTGTCACATCCTCTATTAAGACCACTTTGCCCCAGCCTACACCCTCCTGTCCTTCAGGACACCTTCCCCAACATCACAACAACCCTCACTACCCACCTTGCTTCTCATTCACCTCTCACACTCTATAAGTTACTCTCACTAAAATATCAATTGCTTATTAAGGTGTCAACCAATGTAAGGACTTCACAGGAACACACCTGGCAACATTAGTATGTTTTTAAAATGACTGTAATAAGGATATGTGTGAGCTTGGTCAAGAGGTGAGAAGCCCTGCAGCACTGTGATAAGAAAGATAACTACATAATTTGGGAATGAATTATTATTATGCAAATGCTTACAGAAGCATAAATAATAAACTTCTATGCACTATATTTTAGGATGCTGTAGACTACATAATTCAGCATTGCACAAATCAGTGTATTGGGTGTGCTTTGCCTAAGAGCTGACTGTGAACGGAGAACACTTTCACTCACATATACAATGCCCACAATGTGTTTGTGCCTGAACTGTATGTAATGGCTTAAAGTGTGTCTATCCAAAATTTATATATTGGAGTCCTAATTGCCAGAGCTTCTGAATGTGTTTTTTTTTTTTAATTAAAGTCATTGCAGATGTATCACTGCAGATGTTAAAATGAGTTCTTACTGGTATAGGAAAAGTCCCTAGTCTAATATGACTACTGTTTATAAAAAGAGGAAATTTAGACACAGATACAGACACATACACAATGAGAATGCATATGAAGGTGAAGCAGAGATTGGTATGATGTAGTAGAAACCAAGGAACTTCAAAAGTTGTCAATCCCTGGAAGCTGGACGAAGGCCTGGAACAGATTCTCCCTCAAAGCCCTAAACAGGAACCAACCCATCTGACATCTGAATCTAAGACTTTTAGCCTCCTGAACTGTGAAACAATAAATTTCTGTTGTTTTAAGCCATCCAATGTATAGTATGCATTCTGGAAGCTCCAGCAAACTAATACATCATGATATCTTTTGCCCCTTGCCTAACTCTTTTCTCATCTCCCCAACTCTCAATTAAGTGGCCCCAGTGATACAGAAGTAGTTCCTCAGAGTTCCAGCCTGAATGTCTTAGTTAATAAAGACCATTCCCAAATCAACTTCCATTTTTCCAAGTAAGGCACAGTGTCCATGCTGTATTTCCTATTGGTTTATTTGAGGATACCCAAATATTCACTATGTTCACCCTCCTTCAAATCCCGTGTGTACCAAGATTAATCACTAGGAATCCTTGACAACAGCACCTCTCCATCTATAGAGGCAACAGAATCATTTTTGTTTTTCAACTTGAATAAATAAGAATTATTCAGAAAAATGTAATTTATAAAGCATCCAAACCTGGACACATCCTGAAGAACAAGAGTAAGAGAAAATGGAAGGATCCTGTGGCAAGAAGGGCGACAGAGGATGTCTGCAGGGTGGACACATTAAGAGATTGAGCAATTGGGATGGACCAGTGCCCATATCTGAGCCTCCATCAGTATTTTATCACAGGTTAAACGGATGACCTATGTCTTCTTATCTAGGACCAAAAATTCCAATGAGATGACCCCAGCCCTCCACTGAAGTTCTCTCTTCTCATAGTCCAGTAAACAAAACCTCATCTGAGAAGAGCCTGTTCAGCTACTTGTCAACTTACTTGAGCCCAAGGATATCAGTTTCAAAAATTCATTTAACGTTTTGGAGGACTATATGTGTCGGGTATGTTTCTAGGGACTCAGAATACAGCAATGAAAAAGAACAAAACCCTGCTCCACACAGAACTTTTTATTTTACGGGGACAGACAATAAGAAAGGTATAAAAATAGAAACATAGAGTATGCTAGTAGTAAGTGCTTAAACAGGACAGGAATGGGAATGGTTAGCAGAAGTTATTTTGAAGAGTTGTGATTGTCTTGCAGTTTTAGATCTAGTGTTGAGGAAGACCTTACTGAGAAAGTGATATTTGAATAATGAACTGGAAATCATGAGGGAGGGAGCCATATCCAGGGGAGGAACCTTTCAGGCAGGGAACAGCAAAGGGAAAGGCCCTCATGGATGTGACAAGCATAACACATCATGCAAATATAAACTAAGTGTTATTAGAGTGTGAGGTAAAAAATCTATATTCATCAAAATCTTCCCATTTGAAGAAAATAGAAAATGAAAATAGTCTAATATCTACTTAAAACATGCATTGTTATTTTGTTCATTACACTTACATATCTCAGCCCTCGAACAGGCAACACAAGTTTCCAAATTATATTAAGAAAATAAAATTTCTTAGTGATATTGGCAATGGGGTTGTTTGTTACCACAGCAAAGCCCAGCCAGACTGATACTGATACAAGGGTACAGAGAGTGACAAGAATCATGCATGTTATAGAAATAGTTGAAAAAAATAGGGTTTCTCTTTCCAGTCAAAAAAAAAAAAAATGAAGTTATCTTTAACTGTTCATAAACATATGAAGTAGACTTATTCTGGAATGTTCTTAAATAAAGATGTAGACATGGGTGGATTTCAAATAAATACCAAAAAAAAAAAAATGACCAAAAAGAAAAAACAAAAACAAAAAAACTTTGAACAGCCAGGCCAGCCCAGCCCATTACCCACTTAAGGAACTAGACTCTCAACTAGAGATGATGCCAACGCCAACTCCACAAGTATGGGCTGAATTAAATTACTTTAGAGGAAATCTTTATTACTATAAAATTCAAAATCCCTGAATTATCCATCTTCATCAGCAGTTCCTCCTGGTCCAATATCTCCTGGCTTTGAGAGTGCTGTGGCTAAAATTCATCAACATGCTGCCAGGGTTGGTGAGTCTGTTTTCACTTCAATAACCTGTTTAAGTCATGACTATCATCATCAGCTGTCATTTTATACTTAAAAAAAAAAAGTACTGAGGTTATCTGCTGGTAGGCAATTATCAGTTTAGCCTTAATAGTTATATCAAAGACAGATATTAGAGAGTGAAAATTAACAGGGTCCGTGGTGGCAAAAGATTATCAAGTATGTTTTTAATGAGTAAATTTATAACTGTGATGGGACTCAGCAAATTTCTGATAAACGGGAGATGTGGATATCTTCAGTTTATGTTAATACTACAGATTGGTCTTTCCTCCCACCATGAAAATTGCAAATCTCTTACCTGAGAACTCTGCCCTCTTTGTTTGAGATGAGGGTGTGATTATGATGGTGTAAACAATAAACTTCGTTAGTTGCTTCAGCTCTTTTACAAATGATTTTTATTAAGAACTTACCAAGCAAATAAGCTTTCATTTATTCGTTTCCTGCACAGGCATAGCAAAATTTACCTTTCCCTCCACATATATTAGATTTATTCTTTTCCCTTGACCACATTTTCATACATTAGGTTTTCAAGAAGATACCAGCCCCTGTACATGGTAGACCCTCAATCAACGTAAAACAACAATATCTGTGCACCTCTTAGGGAGCTCCGCAATATTAAAAGTTTTTCATTACTTTTCTCTTATTCTCTCTTCCATTCAGCAAAGCCTACCCTATGGGTGTATTTTTTCCCCTCAAAATGTCTTTATGCCATATCTTTCTATTCTCTGACTGAAATTCATCTGTGTTTATTCCTCGAGCTCTTGCACTTATATATTTTATTACAACTTCTTCATACCCTTTCCCATTCCCAAACCTAATCCTTTTCTTCTTTACCCCGAGGGCCCCTGCCAATATAACTTCAGGTGAAGCAAATGAAAATACTAGCTTTTGCCTCAGGCTTCAGGCTACCTCCACCAAAATTAAAACATAAAAACATTACATGGATATTAATATTATATTCCCTGCCCTGCAAACCTTCTATAACATTTCATGGTCTGTCAGTCAAAACATTTATTGAGTGTCCACTCTGAAAAGTAAGTTGGTGTCCTTCTGAGAAGAGAAAAAAAAAGAAAAGGGTGTTTTTGCTTTTCTTTACTATTAGAAAAAGTTCCATCTTGTTGTGTTTCCCAATTCTTGCAATTCCTCCACCCACCCAGGTGCCTTCCTCCAACTGTTGGAGCAATACTTGCCATAAGTGTTTTGTCCCTCTACACATTCTCTTGGTTTCCCAGAGAACTCTTCACAGCACCTAAAATTGACCAATTCATAATCAGCTACACCTTATCAGCTCCCAAAAATGGTCATAAAAGAAGTAGTGAACTAAAATCTAGGAACCCATTGATAAGCCAGGAATCATGGTAGGTATTTCAATTGCTTGTATCATTTATTCCTCAGAGCTACTCTGCAAGATAGCAATCATCCACATCTTACATATCTTATAAGTCAAGATCAGAAAGGTTAAGTAACTTGCCTGAGGATTATAAAAGTGAAGAATAAACTCAGATCTAGCTGATTCCAAAAAGCTTCCAAATTAAGCAATTTTATATTTTGTAATTGGGTCAAAGAAGATTGCATATCCCTTCATGAAAATGCTGAGGATTAAGAAATTCAGATTCTCCTATGAATCAGTTCATTTACAGCACATGCATTTATGTTTATTGAAACCACTGTTGGTAGCAGAGGTCTCAGGATACAAGGAAAAGGGTTGGGGATCAGAAATGGTGAAGAGCATGGAAAAGTCAAAATGTAATGAGAGTTAGCAAGGGCTGAAGGAGTAATGGAAGATGGATTTTAACAAAAGAATTAAAAGATTTACTAGAAATTGTCTGATAAGGACTCAGCCACTTAACAAAGCTGGATCTTCTAGGGAAGGACACTGGGAGCAGTGGCAGTAGCTATGGCAACATAGCTTTTGAGGGCAGGTCCTCTCCTTCCCACTGAAAGTTCTACACTACTGTCCATTCTAATGGTACAAGATTTGAGGCATCAGCCACAGCAACAAAATGGCTTCATGAAAGGATTGAAAGCTCTTATATCTGGTGTTTTTGCTATTTAACCCACCTCAGGAGGTCAGTGTAACCCAACTAACCATACCACCCAAATTCTAGATGCTCCAAGTTGTAGCCACACATAGCTACTTTATGACAAAGAATTGAGCATCAAACAGTCTAAATGATTGGGGAGATGTTCACACGGCAACTCAAAAATGAAGGTCGGATTAGCTCCCATGATCACTGCTCAAGACCTTCACTTCTGAATTTATAAAATGTGGTTGGGGTACCTGCTCAAATGCTGACAAGGGCAGGCCGATAACATGAGTGAGTGACAATAGGAAATGGATTTTAAATGCCTCATCTAAAGAGAGGAGTCACCACTCAGAGAAGGAAATTGTTGACAAGTGAAAACAGATGCCCATGATTGCAGGTCTTTCTCTCTCTCCAGATAATCTAGAAATACACAGTTTATGTGTATCCTCTGGATTTTTAAATTTGGCAACCAATAAAACATTTTTAATCATTGAAACACAGCTGGGAGCTGCTCCATGTGGCCCACAGGCCACAGGTTTGAATTATCCCCAAAGTTCTTTTTTCTGAATTTTCTGGATTCTGTCATATTTCCTTGTTCTCAAAACAAGGTGTTCCATCCACTAAACTAAGGTTAGGTACACAGAAACTCTGTGAAGCCAAAGTAGATACTGTCTGAGTCCTCTAATGTGCCCAGTCCCCTCCTTCCTGCATCTCATTTATCAGTATTCAGTTGTCCTCATATATGAGCACTTCAGGCACATCCATATACTCTTTTCCCTCCTATGAATTGAAAGTTATCCAATTCAGTTTTTAGCAGAAGTGCCTGATCCCCCGCAAATTTGCTATATCTCTTCAGGACCATCCTTTAAGTTTCCATAGCAACCAAATATGAACACGTAATCAACAATATGATGAACAAGCATTTACTGGGTACCCTTTACAAAGGTCTTACAAGTATCTTGCAATCCAATTTACTTGTCGAGGTAGGTGGTGTTACATAGTGATGATCAGCATGTTATTTGGGTCAAACTGTCTGGGTTTGAATCCCAATTCCTGCACATACTAGCTGTACACCTTTGAATGAGTCATTCAGTCTCTCTGTGCCTCAATATCCTAAACTATAAAATGGTGATTATAACCATACCTACATCAAAGGTAGGTTGTAAAGATTAAATGAGTTGTTATACATAAACCCTTAAAAACAATGCCTGCCACATACCATGTATTATGTCGTTTTTCTGGCGTTTTAACTCAAAAGGACTAAGCAGCATGTTTAGGATAGGCATTGCCAAAATGGATGCTGCTGAACAGAGACAGAATTAGAAGACAGAGCAAAGGCTCCTACCTACCCAATCTAAGTCTACTCCCACTCTCCCTCGGTCAGTCACTCCTTCCTCACAAGGTCACAGAAATAAGGAAATACAAAAGTCACATTAGCATTTTACTACTGCACGGACTGGAGTTAGCAGGAGACTGAGGTTGAGGTGGGTCCAGCCTGGAGCTGGGGCTCAGGCTGGGATCTCAGGCTGCAATGTAGAACTCTGGAGATCCAGACTGGAGTACACAGAAGGCCATTGTGGCCCAGCCTCTACAGCTCTAAATGTTCTAGAACCAAGCTGTGTTGAAAACTTGCTGTGCCTCCTGTTTCCCAAAATCAAAACTTAACCTTCAGATGTAGTCCTGGCTGGGGAGAGGAAGGGCTCCATGTCCATTTTCCTAAACACACACAAACACACACACACACACACCTGTGTAGAAGCAACAATAAACAAGAGTTCTCTGGTTTCCATTGTACACAAGGGAACTAATATAAGCAACTATGTTTGGTCTTTTCTGGTTGGACTGCAATTTCTGGAAGGTTTTGGGGAGAAGGGAAGGAAAAGGATAAATGTGAGATTCTCTCATTTCCCCTAAGCTTCTAGAAGGAAAAAAACAAGATGGAATATAAAAGCTGTCCACCCCCTAGAGCTGTGGACATTTCAAGGCCTGGAACTAGTCATCGCCTTTTCCTCCCTGAAAATGGAGTGACTACCTGAACCCT
The DNA here is from genome assembly GCA_030015415.1 of Cynopterus sphinx. Taxonomy (NCBI): domain Eukaryota; kingdom Metazoa; phylum Chordata; class Mammalia; order Chiroptera; family Pteropodidae; genus Cynopterus; species Cynopterus sphinx. Next base: position 93,094,166 of record CM057385.1, on the reverse strand, counting down.
GACCCACCTTAGAAAAGAGTAAAGTAAGGATGGGGGAGGACTGAGGAACCTAGAGCTTCTGCCAGGGCCAACTATAAACGATAAATGTAAACAATAAACACAGAAGGAGTGACTTTGACATCACCGTGGACTTCAAATTTATGTGTAAAGCAAGGATTGGACTAGTGGTCTGTAATTTTCTTCTTGCTCTAACTCTCTACAGACTATACGACCATGAGCTCAGGCACTGTGATACCACACTGCTCACGTATAAAAACCATATTGTCATATCCTGGGCCTTTAGAGAAGCCATTGCAAGTTGAGTTACTAAGTTCATCAACCTAACTTTATACTTCACTCCCATTCAAGAAGTGCCTTCACTGTACTCCACCCATGTTTCTTGAAGGATTTCCATCCATGTGGAGAGCATGCAGATATGGAACTCTGAGTCAAGGGAAAATCACTTTGAAAAACTAGTTCCCTACCTATTGGGAAGTAGGGCATTGTGTTGGCTGAGTGCACTGATTTCAGGCACTTCTGACTGGCTGAAAACAATTAACACTTGTTCCGTAATTCTTCATGCTTGTTCTCAGCTCAAATTCCATCCAGATGTTTCAGAGTTAGCAGAACATGCAAAGAGGGGTGTTTTTTTTACCTGCTCAGACATTTTTCAAATGCTTTTTGTGGTTGGATAACTCAAACATAGCTTTGTTTTAAACTTTCAAACATGCCAAATATTGCTAAGAAATAGAAGTTGACAGGAAAGAGAGATGTTACTCTCGGTTTTGCTTTTATATGAAAGAATAGGGAAGATTTGAAGGAAGGTTTTATTTTACCATTAATGAAAGAGACTGCTCAGAGTGTCACAAAGAAAACAGAACTTCATAAGGACAAAAGAAGGATGGGATCAACAATTAAAATTCAATCTGACAATCCTGGTTTCCAACACAAGTGCAGTTTTAAATTATACAAAATTTTTCTTTTCAATGAAAAAAAATCAAGAGCTGACTGTAATTTCTGACACAACATACCACAATGCTGTTATTTAGAAAATTAAACACATGCATATATAAATTTTCAAACAAAGATGTTTTTGTTGTTTTAAGTTTAAAGCCCACAGCAGTTCTATGTAACAAACATTGAGTCTAATCCGGGGTGGAGGAGAAATTACTTTTTCTGCCACAGGAAATCTCACTTCCATTAGCCCTGGGACATGGTTTTTCAAAATTAGTCTCTATCCCTTTGGACCTTAAGAAAATATGAGGGCAGAGAATTGGCTTTGGATTTTTGCTCACTTAAGTTACAACATTTTAAAGAACAAGAAAGAATTTTGGAATAATCCTTAGAATCAACTAACTTTTCCTTTACATGTATCAATGTAAGATTCAAAAAGGAGAGAAAATTAAATAAAATGGTGGATATCAGAGGAAGAATATAAAGTGTTATTATTTATTGGTGCTAATAAATAATATTCAATACATACTTATTGTGTGTAAGTACCTCATCTGGGCATGTTTATGTATGTTTCCTCATTTAATCCATACAACAACCTTTTGAAGTAAATTCTATTATTACACCCATATTATAGATGAGGAAACAAAAACAGAGATATTAAGTAACTTTCTTGGTTAGTAAGGAAGCTAAAATGCAAACCTGGGCAATAAGGATTCATATTGTTAATCGCTGCATTTTTCAATTGTGTACCCATTATGTGCAATGCTAAGTCTTTGCTAGGTGCTTTAACTTTTTAGAGTATGATATATTTCTACACTCCAACTTACAGATTTGCCAAATACAGATCAAAAAGAATAAGTAACCAGACAAAGTGCACACAGTAGGCAAGTAACAGAATGAGGATTTGAACCCAGGCCTTCCAAATCTCAAAGTTTATGTGAAGTTGTGAGTCAAGTACCCCGTGCTAGGAGCTAGGAATTCATGAAAAACTAATAGGACATAGTCTCTGCATGCCCAAAGATTGTGCCCTGTCTAGAAAGCAAGATAGATAAGGAAAGAGATGTTACAGTACAGTGTGGTCATTGCATTGTAACCAGTAGACTCAGAGCTTAGAATTTAACAGGAGCATCTTATTCATCTTCATACCTGTTCCATTTAACATATGACCTGGATGAGAGTTGGTCTGTCATGCTTGTTCAGGTGATCTGAAGTGAAGAAGCAATTCCAAAGACTCTAAGAGTTTCTCTGGGGGCAAAAATAAAAAACAGAACCTAAATTGTAACTAAGCCAACACTTTCCCAACAAAGCAAACTTGGCTACAGTTTTTCAAAATAAATTCAGTTTGCTTTGAGAGACCAGAGAGTATTTTAAATACAAACAACTCTAAGACAGAGAATTGAAAATTAGAAGAAATGTTGGGAGGAGAGGAGACAGGGGATCTTATCAATTTGGCTCCTGTGACCAAATATTTTATTAAGTTACTAAATTTAGTTCTAGAAATATAACCAGAATGAGGGTATTCTGTTATGGCTGAATTCTGATCCTTCTGACATCTAGGTGTGAATCAGAAGGTAAAAAAGGAGTGAAAAACTTTCATATCTATGAGAATGATTGATGGTGGAGAAAAAAAATCCCATTTTTCATGAATTATGGGCTTTTTTTTTTTACTGCTAGTAATGCACAGAAGATTAAAATGAAGTCTATATTTCACAAATGGGAAGACCAAATGATTTAAAACCTTTGTTATAATGACCTACTTTGGAGTAAAAAATCAATTTCTTTTACAGAAAGAATCTGTTAATTTAGGGAAAGGGAGAGAGGGAGGGGAGAAGCATATGGACAGAGCATAACAAAAAGGTGAAACAGGCAGAGAAAGAAAATAGCTCAGGAAATTTTGTAGAGTTTTTCTGGCTCTATTTTTATATATTAGGCAATTTAGAGGTCATTTTGTATAGTAGAAAAAGAATAAATTTTAGATTTTGTTTTTAATTCTGGCTCTGCCCCTTACATGTTGTATTAGTTTCATATTGCTGCTGTAACAAATTAAAGCAAAGTTAACAGCATAAAACAATGCAAATATTATCTTATAGCTTTGTAGGTCTGGAGTCTGACACGTGTCTCACTGGGCTAAGATCAAGTGTTAATAGGGCTGCATTCCCCCTGGAGACTCTAGGGAAAAATCCATTTTCTTGTCTTTTCCAGCTTCTTAGGGCCACCCACACTTCTTGACTCATGGTCTCCTTATATCAACAAATCCAGCAATGGCCTGTCACTTCTCTCTCACGTCACATCACCTTGAAACTGACTTATTCTGTCTCCCTCGTTGATTTTAAGGACCTTTGTGGTTACACTGGGCTCACCCAGACAATCAAAGATAACCTCCCTTTCCTTATGTCAGCTGATCCGTAACCTTAATTCTATCTGCAAACTTAATTCACCTTTGCCATGTAAGCTAACATATTCACAGGTTCTGGGGATTAGGACACAGGCATCTTTGGGGAGGACCATTATTCTGCCTACCACAAGAGCTGTGAGACCTTAGCCACTTACTTAGCTGCTGTCAGTTTCCTTCATCAATCAATAAACAAACTTGTCTCATAGAATATCTGTGAAAATTAAATGACAGTGTGCCCTTGGTAAATAGTACCTATCATTAACACTATCATTATTAGCTTTTAATAACTGTACATCTACCAAGAAAGCAACAATTCCTACAAACTTTTCGCTTAATGACCCAGGTAGTCATTTATCAGTATTTGTTGACAATTTTCTTTTAAGCTTTTTCTTTCTTTTTCATTATATCAAACTTCTGAAATGTTTTTAGCAAGCCTGCCTTCAGCCTAAGCACATCCACATGCTCCCACAGCCAAGCATAAACCTGGCAGGAAGCAGCACACTTGGTTTTCTCCTTTAGCCAAGGGGGCTTTTTCTACCTTTGTTTTCTATACAGACCCCAGCCTGGAATCAAGGGGAGCTGAGAAAACAGAAAAGAAGTTGCAGAAGGGTCTCAAATGATATGACTTCTCCTGTCACAGGAGGCAATAGGAATCTCCCCAGCAGGAGCCCCTTCAGCTATCGGTAGGCCCAAAGCCCCTCAGTGACATGCCTGGGTAAATGGCAGTGTCTTGTGTTGTAAAAGTTCTAAATCTTAGAGTATAAAAATAAGAGCATTACCAAGAAAGGCACCTTCCTCCTCTCAGCATTATAGTGAAATGACTCTCAGGCATTGCCTGATTATTATCCCAACATTCTCAGTGAGCTCCCTTTGGATGGTGCTAAGCATGGCTGGAAGTTCTGCCAGGTGCCCACCAATTAACGAGATCCTTTATTTCACTCCTGCTGGAGCTGTGGGAAATTGAAGAGAGTTGTTCCAAGGAGCTAGCCAGATGCAAGATTCAGCTGAAGATGAAAAGAGAGCATGTGGAGGCACAGCCAAGCCACAACTCATCAGGGATCAGGAAATGAGGTTACCATTAAGCTGATGACCTCTAACAAACCCTTCCATGTGAAATTATTCTGGTCTCTACAAGCACAAATACTAGGACCACTTTCTAGGATACACAGGCACAGGACTCCAAGAACTTAACTGCCCCACAGCTTCCCCCAGATAGGGAAGGCCTTACCTCCTTCCCATCAAATGGCTTCACTTTTAGTTGGGGGAGAATGAATATTTCAGTCAGAGTCATATGGTGAAAGAACTGGAAGTAAAACTACATCTTCTGATTCTGTGGCTTTTTCCCACCACACCAGGATGCTCCTTCAAATTAAAGAAGAAAAGAAAGAGGAAAAAGAACAAGCAACAGCAGCAGCTGTAGCAGTTGCAGCAGCTGTAGCAGCTGCTGCCACCAGAACACACTCAAATTAGCATCTCTAGAATAACGTGAGTGCTGCTTATAAGTATTTGATGATTCAACTTTGACAGAAAAAATATATATGTCTTTGCGTGTTTGCATAATCCACTAATAGTCAGTTCTCTTAGAGAAAACAAACTCTCCAAAATTATGTGCACACCACCCTCACCTTCTTGCCCATTCTAGAAGGTCAGGGAATAGCACTACTCCACAGCAGCTGTTTCCAGCACCTTGGGAATCTGAGCCCTTTCCAGAGTGGCAAGGGAAGTAATGGGTAAGGCAGAGCCCCCAAGCCAAACACGCCCACAAACACACGCTCGCTCAGGCCACTGAGGATGCACCCAGAAAGGCAAGAGGCAAAAACTCAAGGGCAACAAGAGGAGTTCTTGGCTAACCATCCATGCATCAAAGAACAAGTAGCTATCTTCCTTTGACACATGCATGGAAGAATGGAGCAGACGGAAGACAATAAATTGTCAAAATGGCATAACTCAATGCAATCACTGAGAGAGCTAATGGGGCTGCGAAAAGAAAACACGCACACTCACACACACGTGCACACACAAAGAGAGAGTCCTGTGAAATACAACCTAACGCTGCTTTATGAATTTTCATACTCCTCTGTGATCCATCACAGCAGATATTACACCCTAAACTGTCATCCATCATGAGGAGCACTACAGGCAGGCGGGGGACAGAGCACTGAGGGGATTCACAGCCACTACTCCCTGAGGTGCCTCCCCGACCCCTTGCCAGTTGTAAATTATGAGCTCACTAAGAAGTAAAGTGCTAAGGCAGCAGGCATTAAGCGGCACCCATTTCTGCTTGGGAGTGCGGGTAGAGAAGGCATGTCTGTTTGTCTGCAAGTTCATTTGTACTTCTGGAAAGCAGCAGATTCCTAACTAAAGAGTCTTGTCTTCCTCTGTACACTGCTCTCACACCTGAAAGTCCCTAGAAATGTCATTGTCCCAGGTTTTCCTGCTGAATTTCCACATTTGCCATCAATGAAGTGGGCACTGTCTCTGAGAAATTTTGAACTGAGCCCCCAATACTTCCATCAGACCCTTTTCCACCCTGCCAACATAAGGATGTAGGAGAAACCAAGAGAAAAATTAAACAAGAGAAGGGAAAAAAAGAAAGGGAGGGAAAGTGAGAGGTTGAATATGACTGGCACGTGCATAAATATCATTTCATCCTCAGAACAACCGTAACAAGTATTTACTGTCATTTCATAAAAAGAGGGGGAGGGGGAGAGAGAGAGAGAGAAAGAGAGAGAGAGAGAGAATGAGACTTGGAGAGGTTATTCTGTCTCTGTGGTGCAATTATTTTATGCTTTTATTTATTTTTTTTTTTTAACTTCAGATCAGCTAATAAGAACAAATAGGCTGTGTTTTCCCCCACATCTAGAGGCTTGACCCATTTCAGGTCTTGCTTGGTGGTGGATCCCACCACACCTTTCAGTCTGTGTAAGCAGAATCTTAAACTTGTTGAGAAGTAGGAAAGTCATCAGCCCAACTGGAAGATCCGCAGATAAGAAGACTAAATTTCTAGTCCTTGGGAAAGGCTTCCTGAGTCAAAAAAAAAAAAAAAAAAAAAAGTCATCAGCACACCCTGGTGCAGCCATGCAAGTAAGGTACAGTTTGTGAATACTAAAGAAGGCAGGCCATGTGCTCCTTGGTGTCTGGAACTTAAACCGTGATGTGATTGCTCCCTTGAGGCTAGAAATTCAGAGAATTCTGAAGGCAGTAGGGTTCCAGCTTGTGCTCCCAGCTTGTGTGTGGCAAGATGTGTGGGCTTCCCATGGACCCATACAGACTGAGAAGGGGAGCTGGTCTTATTTATCTGGATGGAACACAAGAGGGCTTCCACCCAGGGCATGAAGACCCCAACACAAAGAGGCCGGGGGGTAGCCCATTGCAGGGAAGACTTGAGAGAGTATATAAGAGAATAGCACTAGCATTCTGTGAACTGCAGGGGTCCACATGGGGTGCCCCTGAAGGACCCCTGGATGGCATGGATGGCATGATAGGTGCCATAAGAGCCAAGGGAAAATGTCAAATACCAGCCAAGTAGAGACTTTCGTTTCTTCTTCCTTGCTCTCATTATCCCCTCTACAATACCCAACTAAGGAGGATCCACTTGACCTAAAGGGATAAAAGAACAGGAAAGTAGGAAGATATAGGAAGGCACACCCACTTCTCCATTGCAGGTCTGGCCTGAGCTGATGGCTGACAGGGACAGGGAGGAAAAGAAAGCTTCCATTCCAGTTTTATGTGGACTAGACTAGAATTCAATGCCTAAAAATTAGCTTTAATTGTTAAAACAAATTCTGACAACTGAAAGACACTAAAAATTTGGGGCATTATAAGATGAGAAAGTAGGATTCAACATCGCTTGATTGAAGGTGGTTGGAGAATAAAAAAAAAAAAAACAGTGTTTTCTAAGCTGGACCCTAACGAAGGCAGCCCAGCTGATAGGTTGGTTATACTGACTATCACAGATGTTTGCAAACTCAGAATTTAAAATTTATTTTCAAACTCCAAAGGCAGATCGTTCTAGAACTGTAGGGATAGAAGTCAAAGGCTGTTAAGGTAATTAAACCTAGGGTTAAACAGATGTTTAGAATCACTTTTCCCCCATGTTGTCAGCAGCAGCATAAATCTGCTTCAGAAATTAAGATGTTTAGGAATTACCTAGGAGTCTGTAGTATGAATCAGTTCAGCTCCATATAATTTTGTCCACTATTGTGTCAAAGGTGACATGAGAACAACCCAGCTGGCCAACTTAGTGGAAGACATGACTTTCTCCTCAACCAAACTTTAGTTACACTCTTCTGAGCCCTCCACCTTGGACTGCTTTCAGCAAGAATCCTAAGTCAATTGAACAAGAATCCTCCTACTCTTGGCAATCTCTTCTTAGTTATTTTCCATCTGCTGTGCGACCCCCTCGACTCTGGCTCTAAATCCCCAGCTGTCTTTGCTGTATTCAGAGTTAAGCTCAGTCTCTCTCTCTCTCTCTCTCTCTCTCTCTCTCTCTCTCTCTCTCTCTCTCTCGCACTACTCTTCCCTCTATTGCAATAGTCTTGAATAAAATCTGTCTTGCCATCTTTAACAAGTGTTTGATGAACAATGTCTCCTTAACAGCACTGACCCTAGAAACCTTCCTGACTTAACACAGAATGGTGAAAACAGCTACCTCTATGATGTGTGTCTGTGGTTCAACAAGCCTATTTTTTCACCCTCTTGTGTTGCCAAGTACATTTTGAATTTTCTCGTCCTTTTCAGATATTTGTATTAAAGAGCATTGGAAAATCAAACAACACGAAGAAAATACTACAAAGAAATGGAGAGGAAAGGACCAATTAGACAAAGAGAGGAAGAGAGGCCCTACAACCCAGGCTGGTGAGGAAGGGGAGAGAAAGGAATAAGGAGAGATAAAAGAGAAAGGAAGAAAGTTTCGCCAAGTCAGGCTTATGAACTAAATGTTATAGCTTTATAAATTCCCAGAAGTGCAAAAAAGATCTCAGTGTATATAATGCTTTAAAAAGTCACAGAAGGAAAAAGGAAATGAATTCAACTCACTTGCTTTCAGGGCTGCCTTTGGAAAAAAAAAAAAAAGAGGCAGATAAATGCTGCTAACAGAGCTCTTTGCAATGTTTCAAAATGAATAAATAAAACCTTCCCTGCCAACATTTTTTTATTATTATGTCTGTCTCTGACTTTTTAAATGCTTTCCTTAAAAATGTTTTCATGCTTCCTTTTCCCTGAACATTTTACAGTTCGCCTTCTTAAATTTCACTGGAGACCTGCAAATCAAGTTGCATCTTGCTGATTTGATAGCTGCTTTTACGCAGCCCAGTGGAAGGCGATGCCTTGGCATCACTCTTGCAGGGAAGAGAGTTTATTAGCAAGCCCTCCCCTGCTTGGCTGGCAGAAGGACTTGGTAGGAAGGCCAGACTAGGTTAGGCCTGGCCCAGGGTCTAGCCAGCAGGTGTCTGGATCAGGGGGATCTGGCCACACCGTGGTCACCTTAGGTTTCATAGTGACAACAAAGGAAAGCATCTCTTTCTGCAAACATCATTAGAGACCCTTGCTTCTGCCCTGGTTGGGAAAGGAAAAGGGAAAGTGAACAGAGGCAAGAGAGGAAAAATCCTGTTTTGCAATCCTAGTAATTAGTCCTAGAGGATTCCTCCAACTGCTACTGCTGGCAGGAAGTCCTGGGAAAGTGGAGTCGCCAGGCTTGCTACACTGGCCACCGCAGAGCTGGCTCCCTGCTTGAAATTCAAATGAGAGTGGCTCTGACCTTTCCTGTCACATATTTTATTTCAGAGACAGTTTACAAGGCCTCTCCAACATGCAGGTCATGTTTTAGTTTAAACAGAAATACTCTCGTAGGTGTTAGATGCGAGTTAATGATTACACTGAAATCATTCTAATTAGGCTCTGTTGTTACATGCTGCCCTTTGGGGGCTGCCGCTGTTGTCACATAAAGTATTTTGTAGAAAAATAATTGGTCTGAGATCCCTTCCTCCCTCTCTCACATACCCTCCTCCTCTCTTCTTTTTTTTTCTTTTTAAAAAATATTATTGATCTTTCAGTGCTTGATCAGGAAGATCATTCACCTCCCAGTCCCTGTGAACCTTCTAGAAAGTATCAGGGCTGTCAACAGCAGCCAGGAGGGAGGAAACTGCAATCATTCTTTGCCAGTTCAGGACGGCATCACCATGTCAGAAAAAGAGTGAGAATGAGGTTTCTATTAGGGATCTTCCAAAGCATCCTTACATTGTCCTGTTCCTTTCGTTTGGGGGAAGCCTGTAGGGAGGGAAGGGGTGGCTGACTTATTCAGAGAGCTTTGTCATCCTCCTGGGATGTACAGGTGTGGGGAACAGTCAGGTAGGAGTGGATGGGGCTGGTTTCTCTGTAATGTTTGTTTATCGTCTCTCCACATACATCTACAAACATACACCGTGCAGGGTTCACTTTTGAGCAGTTTTGAATTTTGATACCACTAGGATGATCCAATATTAAGTTTTTCTTTTCCTTCTCTCAACTTTTCTTTGTTTCTTCTCATTTACCTGGACCAATTAACCTAGCTGCCTTACAGAAAACATACTTAGCAACTTAAATGGATATATTTAACACCAGAGAAGAACTGGGCACACAAGAAGGGCTTACAAGCTACAACTAAAGGTATGTTCTGGAGAATCGTCAACACTGATGAAGATGCAATGGACCATCATTTGGAGAAAAAGAATACATTTTTCTTGAACCTTTGATAGTTAACAGGTTGGCTGAATAGTTAAGAAGAGCAGGAGATGGCTTCAAATGAGAGGAAAGATTCAGACTGAGAAGTGTATGCTAACCTAATACCCTAAAGAGGCTGAGAGGGTGCTAAATATCCTTTCTTATAACTGAGGAAGATGGCTACACTTTCTAATGTGGCTTCTAATTTTAAAATTTTTGAAAAAAATTGTTTGGAAGCCAACCTGTCCAAATCACTTTAAATCTATATCTAGTGTCATCAGAAAACTCAGAAATTTTAAAAGTAAATGAAGTTTTTGCAGCCAAAAAAAGCTGTTTGGGGCAGATTGGCAAAAAAATGTACTCATTCTGATAACAAAAAGGAAAGTGTAAGGAATCAAAAAATTATAAACACGTAGCTACTGCTTACGGATCTTAAAAATTCAGTACCTCAAGGATTTGCTGTCTGGTCTGGGAATCCTTGCTACTCGAAGTGTGGTCCCTAGACCAGAAGCCTGGCTTCACCTGGGAGAGTGTCAGAAATACAGACTCATAGGCCCCACCCCAAACTTTCAGAATCAGAATCTGTACTTTAACAAAACCCCAGGCACGTTAATTCTGAGATGCCTGCTTTACTACGTTCCTACCTTCATCAGAATCACAGGAACTTCTTATCTTCCATTTAAGCAAAAATCTGCTTCCCCTGAAATTCACCTCATATCTCACATTGCCATGGAGAGAGACACCAACTCCAACTCCTTGCTCTGCTTCCCCAAGAAGCTCAGAAGAATAAAACAGACACTAATTGGATTTTCAAGGGGGAAAAAAAAGTAGCAACCAGAACTCTTCCTTGAGAAATACATTGTTATAGAGTTTTGCTTTTCTTTTCTTTTTGGCACGGAGGGGGACAGGAGGTATTCAGAAAGCCTTGAATCCCTTCAAAGAAAGTCACAAAAATTAAAATACTGAGTTAGAGACCTCATATTCTTTTCATCATCTCTTAAGAACAAATGTGAGTTGTCAGTCCACAAAAATTCTTGCTACATGAATAAACATTCTGCTAGCGATGCTAAGAATTTAATTAATGTCCTATGCGACTATGAAAAAAGTAGTTTCTCATTGATTTATCGTGATTGAAGTTTGTTAGGATTGGAATTTATGAATTTGTTTTCTTTGATATGTTTTTGACAAAAATTTCTTCAGAGAGCATATACAGAATATGTATATATGTACATTATATATATGTAGATAGATAATAGAGATGATAGATGATATAGATAGATAGATAATAGATAGATAGATAATAGAAAGATAGATAATAGATAGATAGGGACACTCCCTCTTCTAAGCAATTAAAGAAGTTTATTTCAGGACCCACCACCCCACAAACCCTAGACTGTAGCCTGACAGCCTCAGGCCTGCCAGGACCTCCAGCAGCAATGTGTGTTAGTAACATCTTTGTCACTGCCTAAACAAGGCATCAATAATTAAATTCCCATTTATAAAAAGAGGAAATTATTCATGCCATCAGCACTCCCCATCAATAACAGGAGGAAACCTAACTGTCTCATTACCCTATCACACTGTGTGCAAACAGAACTGCCCGTTGTTGACGATAAATATTTCATAAGTGAGGAAACAGAAAGGATAAACCAAGGATGCAGAGAGGGGCTGGGCATTTCTAGGGCTTTGGCCCCAGGGTCAGGGTGCACCCCATGGACTCTCCCCCAGACTAGCTTCTATATTGGCCTCATACTGACCTAGCTGAGTGGAATGCAGCTGACTCTGAATCACACAGCCTTTCGTTATTCGTGTCTGAAAATAAAATACACAAAACTTCATTTTTTTTTTGTCTCCTTTGCTTTCTCAATAAATTCCTCAAGAAATTTCTGAATTAATTTTTTAAAGAAGCCATTATACAGTCATTCACCACTTAATGATGAGACTACATTCTGAGAAATGTGTTGTTAGGCTATTTTCTCCTTCTGTGAACATCACAGAGTGAACTTACACAAACCTAGATGATACGGCCTACTACACGCCTAGGCTATGTGGTACAGCCTATTGCTCCTAGGCTATATGGCAAATGACCACATATTTAATACCACAGTCGTATGTGTGGTCTGTCATTGACCAAAACATCATTATGTGGCTCATGACTGTATTTGAAACAGTCTACTAAAGTTCAACGTCCAGACTGGAAGTTTAATGGGAAAAGTGATCAGTGAGGTCAATGTCAGATCAGTGTAATGACCAGAGATCAGTGAGCTCTAGAGCTAGGCTTGGTTTTTCCACAGACCTCCTGGGAAGCCACGGGGGAGCTGTTTCACTTTTCTGTGCCTCCGTTTTCTCACCTCTAAATTGAGACACTTAGAAGAGCCGATTCCTCTTTCAGCTCTTGAAAATAAAAAGTTTCTTCTCATGGAAAACTTTCATCTCATTACAAAAAATTCAGGAAAAGTCATGAGTAACCAAAAAGTGGAGAGGCAGTTTGGTATTGACTTTACTGCTGATCTTGGGGAAATAAAACCTCCAGTTCCTATGTTCCTCCATTCTGTTGAAAAGCTACAACACTCATTATTTTCCTTTGCTGAGTTATTCTGTTTCTCCCACCATTTATTCTCCATCCTTCTTAGTCCTTCTAGTATCTCTGGGAGCTGACCTCTGTAGACAGCAAGCAGCATCCACATTTCTTATTTTCTGGCTTCCTTTTGGATTGGGCCAATGAAAGGCCCCAACAAGGGATCAGAAGTTGTACACCTGACACTAACATAATATATGTCAACTATAATTTTTTATCAGAAAAGAAAAACCAAAATTTAAAGATAGGTTGTATTAACAGTTGGGAGAAAGAGAGAGGGGAAAGAGGGAGGAAGACAGGGAGGGAGAAAGGGAAGGAGAGTGAGAAGGGAGAGAGAGAGAGAGAAATGTTGGGATATTTCTTCATCACTCCCTCCCTATTTCTGTAACCTTTCTATGACAGCAGCCATGTCTTCCCATAACAGAAGCTTCCACTAGACAGCCTCTTGCCCACAGCTCCAGTTCTCACTGGGTTCTGGAAGCCTATTTCCTCCCCTGGCCCCTTAGCCCTAGGCATAATGATACTTCCCACTGCTGCTGGCCTCTAGTATATTTTACTCTGCCCATATCTCTCTTTAAGTCACTCTTTCAATAAATCTCTTTTTGAGCCATCTGAGTTTAGTTCCATTTCATGCCAAAAATCTAAGTGATACACAGGGTAAATATTAAGACTAACCAATTTAAAACAATGTAAGTGTTAATTTGGATTTCCAGGGCCACCTTAACAAAGTCTCAGAGACTAGATATCTTATTTTCTCACAAATATGGAGGCTAAAAGTCTGAGACCTAGGAGCTAGAAGCATTGTTTTTTCTGAGGCCACTCCCCTTGCCTTATTGATGACTGTCTTCTCCCTATATATTTACATGTCTGTGTTCTAACCTCTTCTTCTTACAAAAACATCAGTCATATTGGATTAGGGCTCACTCTAAGGACCTTATTTAATTACCTCTTGAAAGACCCTATTTTTGAATAAGGTCACATTCTGAGGTACTGGGGATTAGGACTTCAACATATAAAATTTTAAAGACACAATTCAGAACATAACAGGTACTTTCAACCTGTTTTGAAGAATGAAACCTGCCATCTTTCTAGGATACTCTTCAAGTGAGATCTAAGTTATAAATCCAAACCACAACCAGCACTCTGTTCTTAAGAGAGTATGTGGCACCAGATGAATTTCAACCATTTCAGTCACAATGTGTTGCTGGCTTTACCCACCTCAACCAGAGGAAATTACGACAAAGGGGGTGAGCCATGGAGGGAAAGCCTAGTTGGTAGGGAAACGATGGGGTCTCCTACTCAAGTGGCCTTGACCATCACTCAGTGTCTCAGATGCTCCATTTTTGCATTCATAAAATAATAACAATATCAAATATCTCATAGAGTTATAAAAGAATCAAGGGAGACAATACATGTAAAGTCCTTTCCAAACTTTAAAATAACATCCTATGCAAAAGATAAAATTGTCCTGAATTCAATTATATTATTTTCTGTTTTTCATAGTAATAGGGTTCAAAGTCAATAAATCCTTTGAGATAGTCAATCTTGCTATACATTAATTTTATTTCCTTCACAGCTCCTAGCTGAGAACACAGTAGGTTTTCAATGAATATTAGTCAAATTAAAATTTTAAGAACACAGTGTTTATCAAGCTGCTTTTAATTAAAAAGCAAAATATTGAGCATAGTCACCCAGTTCTAGAAGATGAAAACTAGAAATACCTATTAACTTGCCCATTACGTTGAGCCTATGGGAATTTCCCAACATTTTTGACAACATCTTTTTGTAATTATAACACATTGATACACTTAGAATGCATTCAGGAAAACATTTATCAGAATTCCTTCCAGGGGTCATCAGATATTGTGTACAACTCTTGTCCAATGATGAGAGAGTGTCTTCACTTTCCTGGTAATTAGATGAGACCTTCACTGTAATTGAAATTTGAACGTGATAACAGCTCTGTCCTCTAATCAACACATCATGGTTTCATGCTTACTCTGAAATTTTATTTTATGGCAGACTGAACTTTACAACACTTTTACATTACATTAAGTGGCATTGATTGCTAGAATCCTAATTTGTCTTTAAACACTTGAATGCTGGAAGGTTTTATGAGAAATACTAAGGAAACCTAGTTGAAGATGGGAAATATTCAATGATGAGAAATGGAGATTATAAATGGAGATTTTTTTTTTACTCTAAGAGAAATTCTTCCTTGAGCCTTGTGAGCTTCTCCTGACTTCTTTCTGCAATCCCTTCATTTTAATTTACTGTCACTTCAACCAGAGCATTGTTAATAGACAATCTTTCCTTGAGATAGGGCTAGTTGTTTTCTCTATTTTTGTTTCTATCATGATGAAAAGTATTATTTCAGTTGAAGTAGAACCATGATGTATGTTTCAAAACTTACATAGCTGCCTTCTTATTTGAAATCATGTCCCATTTTATAACATTCCTGTAATATTATTGCAGATCCACAAAGAGAGAGGGAGAGAATTATTAGGGGGTTAAATGGCCTCCAAAACCTCCCCACTTTAGATGCTATATGTCATATTACCAGGATTGAAGAGGACTTAGGAAAAACCAAGAGAAAGATAAGGAGAAAGGAGGGACTGCAGATGTTTCGATGGAAAGCAATAAGAAAATTATTCTGTTCTTAGATTGGAGAGTATAGGAATGGATGTGAGGGTGGATCCAACAGGATGTGAGCTCTGAAGTCAGACTATCTGGTGTCAATGCTGGTTCTGCCAATTACTAGCGGTGTAAACTTGGACATATTTCCTAACCTCTCTGTGCCATAGTTATCTCTTTTGTAAAAACACAATAATGTGAGACACCTGCTTCATAAGGTAGTTCTGTGGTTTAAAAGAACTAATTAATGCAAAGAATATAGGATTGAGAAAATAATAATCTCTGAATAAATATTAGCTGTTGTGATAGTTATAAAGATCTCCAGTCTTCTTTAAGCCAGAACTTTGCCACTGGTTTTAAGATTTTTCTAAGTATGTCAACATCTGACTTAAATGTAGAGATGAACAGTCTGGCCCCTTTGTAAGGTAAGAGGGATGGGTTGGTCTGGCCCTTCGTGGCTCTCACTTTGAGTACTCCCATGAGGCCATCAGGTCTGCCAAGTCCTTAGACTACATATATGCTAAAACAGAAGGAAACAAGAATAGCATTGTCCATCTCACATATTTTGTGAAGAAGAGACAAATTCAGAGAGGTTACAGTCTAGCTGGATTTCTTGCAAAAGTCTGTGTGTCAATTATAGGACTGAAATGGGGATATTATCACTGAATACAGACTAGCCTCTCTTCATTATATACCTAGCTCTTTCCACAACCTACCCACTTTTTTATTTAGAATCTCCTTAGCTCAGGATTCTAAAAATCAATCTACAATTGGCTATATAAAAAAGTGATCTGGAAAACTCAAACACAAATCTCTTGAAGGCCAGACCATTTCTTAAACCTTTTTTATTTCTCCCAGAAAACCTAGCACTTTGCTTCACACATAGTAGGTCTTAAAAAAAATGTTGACTAAAAATATTGCCTTAGTTTGATTTATGATGATATATCCATCAACATTCTTTCCCCCATCTGTAGCATGATTTCACAAGTGGGCATATGGAAAAGATCATGAAAGAAAGAGCTCCAAAGGATTTTGAATTATTCTTTATTTCAGAACTCCTATCATTATCCTTAAGGTTAACAGGAAAATTTTATATATATATAATGTATATATATTTTGTGTATATTATGTTTATATAATACCTATATTACATGTATATATACATACATACATACATACATACATACATACATACATACACACTTACATCGGTTCCCTGAAGGGCCACTGCAGCAACACACTGTTATATTCTTCAAAAGTCTTTCCACCAATGTGCATCACCAGCTGCCCACCTTGAAGTCTACGTCCATTAGCACAGGAAATTGCTTTGTCAAATCAAAAGCTATTTTTTGGCTTCAAATTAAATGCAGACTTTGGATGGCTGCCAAATGCTATTTATCAATGTAACAAACAATATTTACCAATTGCTTCATTTCCCTAAATTGTTTTCCAACCTTACGACATGTTGTTTGCATCTTAATTTAGCATTAATTCCTCCATGCTGGAAACTTCTCCCATGTGTTTTACCTTATTCCTGCTTCTGACAAAAGTAAACACAGACTTGGACAGCTCTGGCAACTTGCTAATACCATGGTTTAGTGCATTCTGCCTTAAGCAAAGTCTTTCTTTTCGCCTGTTAGCGGTTATGCAGCTATCAGATGTAATTTTGATTCTTGATATTTTAGCGATCATGCATGGGACTTCTTTAGGCACGTGAAACTAAAATAGCTCTCTGACAACACATTGGAACATGTCACAGTCAAGGACACAAACACAGTTGCCTCTAAGATAAGGAATGCTAAAAAGGAAAGCATCCATGGAAGCAGAATGAGTGAGAGAATCGACTTGGAATGTAAGCTTAAATCTGGTTAATCTTCTAGCAGGCAATCACATCCTGGTTTTATTGTTTCCATATTTACTGCAACCTGGTCATCTAGGACCAGAAACCAAGAAAGCATTTGAGACAAGTGGAGATGACAATGAGATTTTAAAATTAAATTCATTTCTCCTTTACACAGACAATAAATGTTTTATGCCTAATGATTAGATAAGATCCCACCCTACAGGGGCTCCAAATTAAGACCTTCAAGTGAGATCCAATGAGGCACATTAAGGAGACAGTAAGTAGGTTAATCTGGCTTGGATTAGGGAGGGGGTATGTCAGAAATCAGACTCTGAGTGTTCTTTCTTTTAATCTAACCTGCACAATAATACCAAACAAGTCTTGCTCCCACTGAGATTTTGTATTACTACTCATCAATTCAATGAGCTTCAGGGCTCTCTGTTTCATCAATTCATGGATCTCTCAGTGCATGCTTCGCAACATTACCGTGCATCAGAATCTTCTATAGACCTCACTCAAAATCCCCATCCTCCAAAGTTTGGGGTGCTGGGCACCCAAGCATCTCTAGTTTTAATAAGCTTCATATTTGAGTCCAACACTGATGTAATTCTTCTTACATATATGAAAACTAGAGACAATAAACTTTTAACAGGACATACAGCTAATGCTAATTAGATATGGAGCTGGCCTCAACTCTAATCTCTAATCTCTTCTTGATCCGCTAGTTGCAGTAAAGCACCTCTGCTTCTTACAGCATCAACTGTCAATGCCTCTGTCTGACTCTTAAGGCCCTTCTCAATATAGTACCTTATAACCAAAATCTCTCCCAATTCTCCTCTTTCTGCTTCCCTAAGCACCCTCTACTTCAGTTACACAGACGTCCTTGTTTTTCTGCCCCCTAATATGTTGTCATCTGTGGGACATTCTCTTTTCCCTACCCCACCAATTATATTATCTATTCTTCAATTTTCTGCTCAATCTCCCCTTCTTCCTCAAAGCCTCATATGACTATTCCATTCTCATCTATCTCCTTCTTCTCTTCTCTAATCAAATTTTAGTTCTTACTATGCAGCATGGCCATTAACTATACATTTTCATATAGTATCCATAAGGGTTAGTTTTGTGTGTCCATTTCACTGGGCCAGAAAGATGGTCAAACATTATTTCTGCATGCGTCTGTAAGGAGGTTTCCAGAAGAGATTAGCATTTTAGTAGATGAACTAAGTAAGCAGATGGTCCTCTTGGGTGGTCATCATCACATTAGTTAAATGTCTGACTACAACCAAAAGGCAAGAAAAAATTGAATGCACTCTGCCTGACTGCTTGAGCTGGACTATTGTTCTTCTCCTGCCTTTCCTGCTCCTGATTCTCAGGCCTTCAGACACAGATGGAGATCCTTACCATTAGCTCCCTGGCTCTGAAACTACACCATGAGTCTTCTTGGGTCTCCAGCTTGCAGACAGCAGATAGTAGGACATCTTAGCTTTCATAAAACGTGAGTCAATTCTTGTAACAAATCTCTTTCCAGATGTATGTGTGTATTTGCATGGATATTCTAGATAGATAGATATTCTATACAGATAGCCATATATATGTATACATATGTGTATGTATATATACATATATATGTATACACACATGTACACACACAGAGAGAGACAGAGACAGAGAGATGAGTCCATTTCTCTGAAGAATCTTGACTAATACAATTGCTGGTAATTGTTTCTTTTTACATTGTTTATATTCTTTTTTAAATTTTTTTCCTCAAGTAGATTGTGAGTTCCTCAAAGTCAGGGCCAATCCTTTATATTTTTTCAGTGTCTCTCACAACATCTAGCATGATGTTGAACACATAGTAGGAAATCAAAAGGTTTTCTTGATTGCTTGTCATTATTCTGTTCTCATTACATTGTCAATTGATATTTGCTTGTCCTATTTTTCAAATGAACATTTTTTTATTAGCTTAAGAATCACAGTCTATCAGGGATACAGGCCAAAGTATATAAAGTATACTTTATATACTGATGATATATTTTTATTCTCCAGAATTATTTTTTAAATTTACCATTATTTCAAAATTAGGGCATTTCACATAAAATCTGAACTCCAAACTTCTGAAAAACCATAAGAACTATGAATTTTGCGCTCACTTCCCTCATTTCCCTGGGCTAAGTAAAACCAGTTGCCCCTTTAAGACAGGGCTTGTGTGATCCCATTTTCTATAGTCAACACCCTTCCTAAGGTGACACTTACTTACAGTAAGTGTCAGTAGTAACATCACATTTGACTGCAGTTTTACAACTAGTAGGGAAATAGTTGCTAGAACTATCAATCTATCAAAGGAGGGATGTCAAAGGATAAACCAAAAAGGCTACTCGTTTTAAGAAAAAATAACAGAGAGAGAATATATATCTTTGTAAGAGGAAGTAATATGCCTAAATGTTTAACATGCAAACAAATCATGTCTATATCTTTTTCTTATGTTCTGCCCACCTCATTTATTCATATTAGGTCTCATGGGCACTTATATTTGTGACCTCTGATATAGACCCTAAGTAAACAATTGGGCTAGCTGGAGTATATTAGTCAGGTGGGCTTAGTTCTGATGCAATAAGGAAAAAAACAATAATGATAAATGTTATTTCTTGTTCATCCCACATGTCCATTAGGGGTCAGCTGGAGGCTCTGCCCCAGGTTTCTTTGCCCTGCCTGATAGAGCACCCACCAACTTGAATACGCTGGTCACAGTGATAAGCAGAAGAGTTCTAAAGAGGTCTCACACTGGCAATTAAATGCTCGAGTCTGAAAATGACACATGTCACTTCTACTCCCAATTCAATGGCCAAAATTAGTCATATGACCCAACCCAATCACAAGGAAACACAAGCCCACTTAGTGCCTGAGGGCAAAGAGCTAAAAATAGGTAATGAAAAGCATTGATGTCCACCCATGAAGCTAGCAATACCTTGATCTTGAGAATGCTCAATCTGCTCTTTTGAATATAGGAGCAGCCACTGGTAGTCACTTTCCTAACCCGTTACTTTCATCCTCAACTGGATGGCCAAGGTCCAGCAGAGCTTCTCTTCAAAGCTATTGCACAAAGAAGAGTGCCATTTTGCTGCTTATATTCGAGGATTCATAAGGAAGTGAAGATAACTGAATAATTCTTTAAAATTGTGGCTAACTGCAAGTTCCTGTACAACTTTACCACCTATACCACATCACTAGGAATGATGCTCTCCCACCAGTTTAAATCACCCTGTTACACCTAGAACAATGGAGGTACTGACTGATAGAAAAGGCAAAGACTTTCAAGCCATAGAGGTAAGATATTAATCAAGAGGGATGTAATTTGTTCAGGGGGTAAGAGAAATGAGGGCAGATGCATAAGCTCATTGTGCAAAAACCATGTCTAATTCACCATTTTGTGTGGCACCTTGCATATTATTGCTTTGAACATTTAACAACTTTAATAATATCCTTGAACCTGATTCCTCTCCGACAGGCACATCTTAAAAGCCACTTTCAAATGTGATGCTAGAAAAACTACACTTACTGCTTAGTGTTATTTCTGACAAGTATCTGTATACTACTTATATGTATAAGAAGTACTCATTTAATTTGCCTTTTCAATATCACAACAAAAAAATCATAATAAAAAAAATAAGAATGCACATTTGAAGACTTTAATAAGGCCTGACCACTCAGAATATCTATGAGAACATTTGTACATTCATTTTCAGAAACCAGCATTCTCTTCAAAACAGACTCAGCAAGACTTTACTTGGCTCCTCTTTTTTCACACTGCAGCATACTTTTTTCTACATGCACTGACATTTCTCCTATACAGTCTCCTTGTGTGGGGCAGAAAACACTTTAATCAGAACTCAATTTATCACAGAGAATAAAAAAAGCACAGATAAAGATAGCTTTACAAATAAGCTGGGACTTTCATAAATTGCTACCTGTTGAAAGCACACAATGAAGGCCCTGTCATGAAATCACAGTGAGATAATAACAGTTTTATTTAATAAAATTTGATGACCAATTGAACACATGTATTAAGAATTTTGCAATAAAAAAGCCTTTTTGTATATTTTCTTTCAGCAACTATGTCAGAAATTGAGACTATATCCCCTGTGAGCCAATCTGAAGGATTCACAGCCAACAGTAGACATCTTGACATCTGAATTTAAAGTCTAGTTTGGCTGTTTGGTCATTCTGAGTGTATGCCTCACACAGGCAAGATATCTGAAGATTCATCATTAACTTTTCAAAGTTCAATTTATGATTAACAGCACTGTCAGGAGAGAAAAAAATTGCTTTCTATAAATTCTTTTAAAATCAGAACCCTGCGTATGTTCTAATAGGACCTAAGAAATAAAAACAATAGGACAAAATGTAATTCACTTCTTTAGGGTCATCAAAACCTGTTTCTAATATCATGAAGAGACATTTTTCAAAATAACTCACAATAGCAACCCAGAGATGAAAATTTCAGAACACATAGAATGTTCTGGGATCACACCAAGATTTTAAAGGACTTGATACTCTATTCAGACGGTCCCACTCTGCCATCAGAGAGCCACACCTAGCTTCTCAGAAAGCTTCGGTCTGTGATATCCCAAACCAGTGTACTAGTCCCCAAAGATTCTATCTAGACAATGATACAGTGAGCTTTTCAAGCTCAATGATTTGGAACCATCATGACATGTGGGGCCTCATGAGTAAGCCTAGCTGGAGAAGGTGGGGAAGAAAGGGAGATTGTGAGGCACTGGAGTGTCCCCTGGCACAAAAAGTTGATGCCCAATTAGATTTAGAAAAAGTGACAAAGAGTTGATGCCCAATTAGGTTTAGAAAAAGCTCTTCTCTGTAAACCTCAATTACCTGTGATGCCTTATGACATTCAGCATTTACGAAGTATAATTACACAATAGTGTCTGACATTTAACGTCTATGGATAATTTAAAAGACTTCTACTTCAAAAAGGCTGCTCATGAGCAACAGTAATCACTTCAATTAGCTTGGCACCATTACAATGTAACAAGGCCATTTGACTGCCTATTAGAACCAGCCAAGCTCTTCAAGTGTGTTAATTTAGCAGTCATTGCTAATTTCTGGGCTTTGCTACATTTGCATAGGAAAACACAGCCCTTTAAGCAAGAGAGGAAGTTTCATTCCTGAACTGGCTTCCTATTCTTAGAGGGGCTTTTTATATTTCACATAAAATAGTCAAAAACATATTTGAAATGTGGGGATCTCTAAATAGTACTGGGTAAGATAAAACTTTTACCAAATTTAAGCAAAATGGTTGTTCTCCCAGTTTCATATCATTTATATGTGTGTGGGTATACATATACAAACATATGTATACATATATAAGTTTATGACATAAGCATACATAAAGGATATATATAATAGGCAATGTGTAACATTTATTGGATACTATAAAACCTAAAATATTTATAATACCTAATATATTATAAAATATGTAGAATATCCAATATTTAATATATATGTAGGTATGTGTGTGTATATATATATATAGGCAAAACTGTGGTTGGAATAAAGCAGAGGCTTTAGCCTCTGAAAATCTTCAATGGGAAGTCAATCTGCTAGAATTGGAGTATGGATGCAGTCTCTATTAATCTAGTGTTATTTTTGTTGTCGTTATGCTTATTATTGGAAGCACTTTGCATAAATAAATTGGGCTTTTAAAAAATTATATTCTTATACATGAATGTTATTTGTCTCTTACCACAAAGACTCTCTATTTTACAGAAGGGGTAACCTACCCACTGTGTTGCAGTATACACAGGGACACACACACCTAGAGATTACAGCTCAAGGCTTTTGACTTAAAGGTCAATAAAAAATGTATTAAATATGCTCCATGGCCAAGCATTATTAGGTTCTAGAAGCTTGCAAGCAGAAAATCTCATAAAATAACTATTGAAATCATCTGGACTCCTAGCCTAGTGCTCTTCTGCCAGGATGCAATAATCTTTTCCTAGCTGCGGTTATCCTGAATCTAAGCTCTTTGGGTTCTTACCTACTTCTATTTAGCTATTTATTTAGAAAGTGTATTGCATTCCTAATATAGAATTTTTATATTGAAAAACACTTCAAAGACTTTTTTTTAATGAGGTAATTCACATACTATAAAATGCACATTTACAAAGTGTAGAATTCAGTAGTTCTTATTATATTCACAAAATTGCACAACTGTAACTTCCACCTAATTCCGGAATAATTCTAAATCAGTAAAAAAAGAATCCACACCAGTTAGCAGTCACTACCTCTACCCCCTCCCCAGTCCCTGACCATCACTAATCTACTTTATTTCTCTATAGATTTGCCTATTCTGGACATTTCATATAAACACAATCATATCATCTGTGACCTTTTCTGTCTTGCTTTTTTTCACTTAGCATGTTTTCAGGTTTCGTTCATGCTGTACCATGTATAAGTACTTCATTCATTTTTATGATTAATAATATTCATGTTATTGCTATATTATATTTTGTTTACCTATTCATCAGCTGACGGACATTTGAGTTGTACCCACTTTGGGGCTATTATGAAAATAATATTAAAATTTGTGTACTAAAGTTTCTGTGCAGGTGTATGTTTCCATTTCTCTTGGGTGTTGCCACAGAGTAGAATTGCTAGGTCATGTGGTAAATCTATTTTTAACCATTTAAGGAACTGCCAAACTCTTTGTCATAGAGACTACCATTTTACATTCGTACCAGCAACGCATGAGAGTTACAAATTCTCCACATCTTTTCCCATACTTGTTATTGTCCATCTTTTTGATTATGACATCCTAATGGACATGAAATGGGATCTCATTGTGACACAGGATATCTTTCTATTTATTGAGGTTTTCTTTAATCTCTTTCAATTTATAATATTTTGTAGTTTTCAGTGTATACAGGGCATGCCTTCTCCATTCAGCCAGGAAATTGACAACTCTGCCTTAGCCTTCATTTCCTCCTTGCACAGAGCCTCAAGGCCAGCCAAAGGTAAGAGTTTAAGGACTTCTCAGATCTTTACTGTTCATGTGCAGAGCCCTCAGTAAACAGCCTATACGTACAATATGGCCTTATGAATTCTCAAGAATACATCAGAATTTTTCAAAGACCTGATCAATGACATCTCATTCCCCAGCTCTTCCTTTTAAGTATTTTATTATCATATTATTTGCCCCAAATTTTAAACCAGCTCAAGCAGTCTCACATCTCAACTATTGTCTCTATATATTTTTGACAAATGCCCTTGAAAAAGACTTTTATTACTGAATTAGTTCTGTCTCAGAACAAATAAAGGTAGCCTTGCAAGTGGGGTGCTTTAGAAAACCACCAAACAAGTCAAATAATAACAATTCTCTAGGAATGAGGCTTTGAAGCAACATATACTTTATTCAGCCTTCTCTAATGGCTTCCAGGGTACAAGTTATCACTGTGATTGTGGGCTATCAGCTTTAAACATGACCAGAGTTCAAGAAAGGGGGATAGAAATAAGGCAAGTTAAAGTGCCACAAAGATCACTTTTCTTAGAGAGGTGCAGCCTCAGCTCTTCAGATTACTGTAAAATTCTGGTTAATTTTCAGAATTCTGAAAAGTTGATTCTAGCAATTTCCCCCCATTTTTCTCATTGATTTTATGTAGAAGAGACTTTTTGGAGGTCTTTATTCTATAATTTTCACTGAAGTTACTCCAAATATTTCTTTTCTAACAAAACATCCAAATTCCTCAACTCAATTTAAATCTCTCCTTAAATTGTATCCTAATCAAACTGACTTTCTCCTCCTCATCCTTCTTGAATTATATGAACTCTCTACTTCAACCAAGTTAGTTTCCTTTCTGTCACCTGAATATGTAATGTTCATTCCTGCCTAAGGCCTTTTTTTTTTATTGTTCTTCTCATTTGAACAGTCTCTTCTTCTGCCATCAGATCATCAAACTCCCATGCATACATTCAGTCCTGTTCACATCTTCCCTCATTTTCCCTGAGCACTTCTCTGCCCACAAAGCTCTTCTTTCTCTTTTGATGGAACCTAAGTTTCTTACATTGATTGTATCAGCTGACTTTATATTATATACTACTCGTTTTTCATGGGCCATATCTTGTCTAAGAAACAAGACTTTAAACTATTGAGGTTGAGCCCATCTTAAAATTCCTACTAAATTGTGATTACTTCACAGACATTCAACTACTCAAACAGAAGTAGACCAGGTTCTTTTGAAATTGGTTCATAGCTACCTTCACATTTTCTCTTCAACCTGTACTTTCTTAAACACGATTTTTCTTTTGGGCACAAATTAAATGCATTAGCATTTCTTATCAGCAATAGGAGAAGGGACAGTTTTAAAGGACCAGAATTGCCCCAACTGTCTCTTTTCTATGACAAGTTTCAGAAAACAGTAGGCTTAGACAGAAATTTGAAAAACATACAAATAAAAGTGGATTTCCCTAAGTTTTCCAAACAGATAAACACAGGAAAGTGGAGGGCATTTTCTTTATGTTGATTTTACCAACCTGGGTATAGTTTATTTAATCTAGCTGACATTTTTTCTTCTTAATTTTATTATGTGTGCCCGGAGATATACTAATTATACAATAAATTCAAACCAATTTGCTTACTTATCATTCCAATAATAAGCAATATGTGTGTGTGTGGGTGTATTTAATGCTCTATGGAGCACCTAAACACGGCAGTTTAATAAGAGATAATAAATAATCATTATCAATATCGTCAATAATAACAATGAAAAGAAATTGTCATCACTGACATTCTCTGAGTCCATCATGCTCTAAGCTCAAGAAGTTTAACGTGAGAAAGAGAACAATTGTTATAAGGTAATAACAGAGTAAGATATGGTATAGTAATTGATAATAACAAAGTATTATACATGTTAAGTGATTATAATCAGATTATTATATTGCTATAGACTGACTGTGTCCCCTCGAAGTTCATATTTTGAACTTCTAATCTCCAAAGTGTTAGTATTTGGGGGCAGGAACTTTGAGAGGTGATTAGGTCATGAGTGGGAACCCTCATGAATGGGATTATTTCCCTTATACATGAGACCCCAAAGGGATTCCTTGCCCCTTCTACCATGTGAGGACATAGCAAAAAGATGACTATCTATGAACCTGGAAATATGCTTTTACCAGACACTAGATCTGCTGACAACTTGATCTTATATTTACCAGACTTTAGAATTCTGAGGGGAAAAAAAAAACACTTCTGTTTATAAGCCTCTCAGTCTCTGGTATTTTGTTATAGCAGTTCAAAGAAACTAAGACATATTTGTACATTGAACAAATAATAATTAATTAAATCTTAGTAGCAAGTGCACCCCCAAAGTAGGTTCTCATGGTAAGTAAAAGATAAATAAAACATAATGGACAATTAAGGCCATGTAGTAACAGCCTCATAAAATAAAACAGTGCTCTAAAACAAACTTATTCAAGTTAGTCTTCCTATAAGGTAGCAAGATCACTTCTCTCAAGTTCTTTTTTATTAGATTTTTAAAAACATCCCCACGGTTTGGAAAGCTACAGCTCAAGTGGTTCAGATGAAATGGGACATCAGCAATCTTCAACCATTTTTTATGACTGTATTTTTCTAGTTTGAGTGATGGTTCAGATAAAACTTACTTTAACTCTGAATTATCAAAGAACTCATAACAGTATGTTTCCTATATTGAAGCACTAAGAATTCTTCCATTCTACCTTCTAATAGCTTCTGCCGACCTAACTTGGCTCTCCTCTCTGACTTCACATGCAACCATTCACCCTCTGACACTAAATATATTGGCTTTCTTGTTCTTGATTAAGGCTTTCATATTTTGGTGTCCTCTCTGCTTTAAAGGCTCTTCCCTCAAGTTCCTACAACGTGTGCTCATTCCCCAGCTTATGACTCTGTTCTACTGTCACTATCACTGAGGCCTCTCCTGACTACCTATTTAAAGCAACAACCACCCCACCTTCAGTACTTTCTATCCCACTTCTCTGATTTTCCTTTTTCCTTAGCAGTCACCACTATTGGAACAAAATACATCTTAATTATTTATCTGTATGCTCCCTACAACCAGAATATAAGCTATACAAGATTATGAATTCGGGTCTCTTTTGTTCACTGCTTAACATCTATATAGTGTCTTGCCTAAAAGATATTGAATTTAAGGGACAAATATATACACAAAATGACTGTAAATCTAGTCCCTTGAGGGGCTGGGCAGGTAAAGCAAATGTGAGAATAATAGGGACTGCTGAGGCTGGTTGATGAGGGCATGACAAACACTGATAGAAACTTGGCAGACAGGACTAGTATAGAAGGACACAGCTCTCAAACACAACTATATGAGCTATATTTAAAGCCAGAACAGTAAGGTGGAGCTATGGTGGTCCACAGAGCTGTCAGAAAAGAAGTGGGTCTTAGGGCTAATGGCCAGTTTCTTTTTAAGGCCACCCCAGAGGCAAGAGCATGGCTTTAGATGCATTTAACTGGAGCTGGAAACAATGGCCTTAAAAATGCTGAGTTCTGGAAGGCTTTTCCGTTTGCAAAACAAGAACAAAAAAACTCCCAGTCTTGACACTGAAGAAAAGTAGCTGTCATTTTAGAAGAATAAACTTTCCTTCAAGAGTGAAAGTAGAAGAAAAACATTTTCATTCAAAATTATGAGAGTTTTCTACTCATAGGATGTACATAGTAAGAAGAAAACTGATCCTAAACATAGTAGGATGTGAGA
This sequence comes from Cynopterus sphinx, assembly GCA_030015415.1. Classification (NCBI taxonomy): domain Eukaryota; kingdom Metazoa; phylum Chordata; class Mammalia; order Chiroptera; family Pteropodidae; genus Cynopterus; species Cynopterus sphinx. The sequence continues at coordinate 93,066,321 of CM057385.1, read as the reverse complement.
AGCAAAAGTGAGCAAAGAAATTGATAAAGATGTTAGAAACCAAATAGGTTAATAATATTGACCAATGTTAATTAATTGACCAAAATTAACAATATTGACCAATTCAAAGAGTTTTTCTTAAATAGAAACTAAACTGGATATAAATAACCTCAAAGGTTGTAGCAAAGATATTGAATTAAGCATTCTAAGATTCTGTAGTTTTCAAGGGACAAATAGAGATATTGATTAATGTTAGGCTTTATTAAGTCAAGAGTGTGTGTGAGAATTTTTACATCGAAAGAAATAAGTAGCAAACAAATTAAATTTGATTAATACAAGGAAAAAGTTTTAAAATAGACAAATATCATTATAGAGGATACAAAATTATTATTAGTTGGCAGAATATCTCCAAATGTATCAGTAATTGCAATAAAAGTAAACAGAATAAACTCACCAGTACAAAGAAAAAGATGCTGAGATAATATTTTTTAATGCGGCTATTTCCAAATTAAGAGGCTACTGTGGGATGATAGAGAAGAGGCTATTGACATGAATAGGAATTTTCTGAAATAATTGAAATGAGTTTTATCCTCATCTGACTGTGGTTATACAGGTATATACATAAAAATTTAGAGAGTTTTACACTTAAGATTTATGTATTTTCTTATGTGTAAGTTTTAAATAGATAATGTGATTGAATATAGAGAGACAGAAAGTTAAATAAAATATTAAATACATATTTAGATGAATTAAATATTCATTCATTTCAACTTAGTTGAACTTTAAGTATTTTTGAGATAATTCATTTTTCTGGATCTCCCTTGTACAAATTTTCTACCTCTCTGCAGCCAGAATTTAAAGGCATTTGTGCAGAAATGTGCCTATCCCTCTGAAATGGTACAAAGAAGTAAGTGGAATAGAGAAAATGCCAGGGGAAAGCTCCTTTCAATGCATGCTCCCCAGAGTAGACATGTCAAGTGGAGGATCCCATGTGAATAAGCATGAAGGTGGGAATGCTAGGGGAACATTGGGACCAAAGGGTTTGGGAATTAGGCAAGCGATGGTATTCCAAGGTAAGAGTACTTCATGAATAAAAGAGTAAAGTAAAACTTACTAGAGAACAGCCAGAATGGAAAGTAGGAAGCATGAAAGGAAACAGTGAGCTCTAGAAGGTCTCTGAACAGGACAGAAATGTGGCAGCTGCAGGAGGATGCAGTGGCTGGGGATGGGGTAAGGAGGCTGCCATGGCAAATCTCCCACTGCTGACCAGGGAGCCTTGACAGCAGCACCAAAGCCAACTTCCTCTGCTCAATTCACTTGACATGTAGAAGTGCAGAAAAGAAAACGAATACTCAGTTCTCTTAAACACTGTTACATACATATCTGAGCATGTCTGCATGCAGGGGAAGTTCTCTGAGGCCTGAAGTAAAGTGAGAGTGGGCAGCCAGTGACATAAACAAGACTCACAGCTTGTTTATCTCAGCCCAGATGCCAGAGACCAAGCTCAGGGTGAGAGCTTCATTTTTGAGAGCTTCACATTTAAGTGGCAAAAGGTGAAACCTGGGGCCTACCACAAGTAGATAATTGAACTGGAGCCCCTTACGAAGCTAGACTCCAAAAGGACCACACCCACTAGAAAAGAGCTAGTTAATGAAAACCTCTTTCCTACAGAAGCATGATACTGAGAATTTGTGACCACAGGACAGCTTTCACGCTTTAAATGATAAAAAGAATCAGAAACTGAAAACTTAAAGCTGACCCAAAATGAGCATGCCCTTAGGTATCTAGCAGAATTGTCTGCCAAACCAGGCTCAAGGATTTTTCTCCAGGTTCCAATTAACATGAACTCACAATTGAGTTCATAAAGCATGTAAGAGAAAAAGGAACCCTGGACAAGAGTTAACAGAAAAAATGATCAGCAGAAGCAAGCAAAAAAAGTTTTTGGGTATTTAATTTCTCAAATATAGATTATATCAGATGTTTAATATAGTTAATATTTAATATGTTCAAGGAAATAAAAAAAATAAAACATGTGATAGAGCATTCTAGCATTCTGGGTTAAGATGGCAGATTGAATATATATATCTAATTTTGTTCCCTTCTGAAACCCAAATCATATCCCAGAATCATTAAAAACCTAAGGAACAAGCAGCACTACCTACTTCTGAAGCTGGAGGCTGAGAGTTGAGGAGGGGAAAGAAGGCCATAAAAAATGAGGACTGTGTGAAACCTGTTTGAAAATCAATTGGTTTCTAGGTTTCCAACAACTCCCCTACACCACTGGATAACTGCTCTTCACCAACATTGAGAAAGGTCTCCAAGTTTATTCTCTGTGTAAAACAAAGGGTCTCTGAAGTGAAAGATTCCAGGTACAGTTGAGGATCTGAGAACTTTACCAAAAGTATATAGTTTATCTACCATATGCATGTAATACTGAGACCTTCAGCCTCCTTCTGCCAGTTCCCAGCACCACCCCCAAGAACACTGGAAGCCAAACTAGGATAGGAGATTCATAGGCATTTAGTGGGAGGAGGAGAACCTAACATATCCAGAGTAAAACATAAAGAAAATGACAGCAAGGGTACCACAGCAAACGATTCTCCTACATCATCCCATGAGTGGAGCTCAAAGTCAGTAAATTCCCTATTCCTCACAGGTTTCAAGCTTCCAATTCGTTTTTCACTCCCTTACTATAAATCATGAGCAAGCAACCAAGGACTACCAGATATTGAAGGAAAACGTTAAAATGGAAGAGTAAAAAATAAAAATGACTTAGAGGAAATGTAGTCTTTTCAGGGAAAACCAGTGTAAAATTTTAAAGCTATTGTTAATATCCTTACATAAATAAAAGAATCTATTGAATACATGAAAGGAAAGGAAGCTCTAACAAGAAATTGAAAGACCTCTGAGTAAAATTTTGCAAAACTTTATATATTGGAAGAATAAGAGTTAATAACAAATTAGACTGCCCTTGGATTTTAATTTTTTTCATTGAAGAATTTTTAAATTTTATTGATTCTTAAAACCCAAGATAAATAGATTCATTCTCATTCCATAGATAGAGAGTGATCAGGAAGTCTGGGAAAGATCAGAAAGTTGATAGAGTAACATATGCAGGTGGAAGCCATGTGACCTAAAAACTATGACGATATCACTGCTCTGTCATTGCACACTACAAACCACTTTCCCATCATCAGGGTCAAGAAGTCATAGAAATATTCTTTGTCTGAACTTTCTTCCTTGGCCCACTAATGTAAAAAAAAAAAAAAAAAACAGAAGACAAGAAGAGAAAAAGCAAGAGGGAGTAAATCATTTTGTAAAAGTTGTGCAAGTTCTCATTAATTTTTTTTAATCAGAAGAACTGATTTTGATGCCTTGATCAAAATAACCCTGAACAATAAACAGAGAATTTATTATTGTTCCAAATTTACAGATGAAAAAGCTGAGATTCAAAGACTTGATTGCTTTCCCCAAATCACACAACTAATACATGAGAAAGTTAAAATACTCCACCAATTCTGATCCTGGATGTGGCATTTCAACTAAACTCTGCTACCATTTTTGTGAGTCATAAAACAAAAATGAGAATATGGGAGACCTGGCCACTGTTAAGGTCACCAGAAAGACTATTCAAAGTCCTTTACAGCAATGTCACTAGCATGATTGAATTATAGGTTCTTAGGCAAAGCAACAGAGCTCTATGGATTCAGTTTCTCTATTCGGCAATTATTATAAAAATATTAGCTAACATCTTTTTTAAAACATGAATATCATTATGCAAATAGGAGGATATATTATATAGTGTTTGTCAATTAAAATCACTAATTAGATGTTTATAATCCTATTTCAGTGTAACAGACAATTTGAATGTTGTTCCATTTGGACATAAAAGGCTTTTAGATTCTTTTCTTCTATCAGATAGATTTTTCATTCTGTCAGAGTTGGCCTGCTCATCCTCCCTCAGGACAGGATCATTCTGGAAAGAGATTCTTGGCATAACTGATATCCTAAGATGTGCATTGCACCTCAGGGGAGAAGAAATTTTTCTTGAACAAGCTCAACAGACTTGCCCCCTTACTGTGTCCATGCTGGAGTTGCTTACACAATTCTTTGTTTCAGCCTCTGTTAGAAAATCATATCCTCATTCTTACACTCAACCTCACCAAGACCCATTCAAACAAGATAGAAAAAGTGATACTATCACCTTTTGAAGAATCTGTGCAGTGGAACACCAACAACATGAAAAGAATTCAGCTTGTGTCTTCCTTCAGGCAATTAACTTGAAAGGCAGAAGATGCTATAGCCAGTCCTGGGTGCATTCTGAGCACTTTCCCAAGTCAGTGCTTACTCCTCTATAAACACACAAAATAGTGTTTCTCCCTTGGCGCAGTGTACTGTCATTACCGTTTTTCCATCTTAACCAACCCTGGAAGTTTTCTCATCCCTTTCTCTGGTAACAGACCCAGCCAGTCCTAATCTAACTTCCATTTCAGCCCCTCCCCAATCAGTGATTGGTGCAGTATATGCGCATGTGATACCCACATCCTGTACAGACAACCTTGACATGACAATCTCTTTGCGAGTAAGTTGTTAAATGGGATCTCCATAGCCTGAAGCTCTGGTGGCCATCTTTCCTGGCTATATAGAGAAAAGTTATCTATAGATAGAGAAAGCAAGCAACACAAATGTGTTAGTCTTCTTGGGCTACTATAACAAAATATCATGGACTGAGTGGCTCCAACAACAGACATTTATTTCTCTCAGTTCTGGAGGCTAGGAAGTCCAAGATCAAGATAGAAACTTCTTCTCTTGGCCTATAGATGGCTACCATTCCACTATACTCACATGATCTCTTCTTTGTGAGTGCTATGGGCGGGGGAACACACATGCACGCATACATACTCTGGTGTTTCTTCTTATAGGGACACTAATGCTATCATAATCAGGCCCCACCCTAATGGCCTTCTTTAACCTTAGTTACTTCCTTAGAGGTTCCAACTCCACACATACTCAGTCCATAACAGCACTTGAAATCAGATACTAACAGAGATGAGAGACAGTTGCATAGCTAGCCTTCACTTCCATGATGCCAGGTCTCAAGGCCAGATTTCTTTCGGTTCATCTTTCAAGTTTGTGTACCACCCTTGTGGATTTCCCAGCCATATAAAGTGGATCCTTCATTTTAAACTCAAGCTCTATTTATTTGGGTTTCTTCTGTTGGTGACAACTAAAATATTTCTTATTAATATATTGGATATATTGACAGAATGTAGAATCTCAAAACAAGGAATATGAGCATACTGGCTTCACTGAAAGAATGTCATCATGCATCAGGAAGAGAGTAGGATGGCCAAAAAAAGTATTACCCATGATCTATCTTCACCCTTGGTAGTAGTCCCTATTGAAGTTAAAACTCTAAGCACCACTTCCAGCATAAGAGATAGAAAAATTGAACTCTTCTAGTTTCTCTATCCTCTTCTGAAACAATGGAAAGAGTTTGAGTGTAGGAGTCAGAAGCACTCAAGATCAAATCCTGGACCTAATTCTTGTAATATTGGTAAGTTACTTGGGTCTCTGAGCCTCATCCTTCTCACCTCAATAATGAAAATAATAATATCTACCCCACAAGAATGGTGTGAGAAGAAATGAAAGAATGTGTGTGATGAGCCCACCCCTGTGACCAGTACCTAGAAATTACTCAAGATGCAGCCTCCTCCTTGCTCCGATATACAGATTCTACTAATTCAGACACCCACCCCTCCTACTGGGAAAGAACCAGGAGCACGCTGGTTGCCTTGCCTACACCTAAAAGTCCTTCTGTGGGAAACTCCAGGGTTCTAAGTGTTGACAGAATTCATGAGAGGAGGCCAAGCATGCCTCAGAACAATAGCATTTTTTATTCTCCTGCTAGAGAGTGCTGGGGCATGACACAGAACCTTTCACCCCAGTCTCTGTAAGCTGAGTCTAAATTCAATTACTGTGAAATTAACTAAGCATTAAACAAAAAATCCCAACCTGGTAGTCGTCACTGCTAATTAACTGGTTCCTGCTCGCTGCTGCAGCCTGCCTTTCAGCGATGGGCTGACAAGGAGAGCTGTCAAGTGCTTGCCCATGGGGTGGGCTTGAGCGGCTGTGACTTGATTCAAACTGACAGGGCACAGCAAGCTAATATCAGAGCCCTCTTTAGGCGACCCTTGTGATACTGAAGGGGAACTCACAGAAGGTGTAAGACAGTTGATATACTGACTGGCCTAGACATAGTACAGAGACAGGGTGGGCTGGGATCATAAAGAAGGTGATGGCCTTGAAAGAAAGTCAGGTGTTGAGTGATTAATCAGGTGGTGAATGGATTACAGTTCAGCATTATGCTGGCATCATCTCAATAAATTCATGATTGATCAGTAAATACTACAGGAACTCAGTAAATATTAGTTAAATGGATGAATAAATTCCATAAAATGGAAAGAAGATCCTTTCGTTTTCATTGCTCAGCTTTTTTTTAAGAGCTCCTGAAGTCCTCTCTCTCCAAGAAACTAATTTACTTAAAGCCTTTTGAGAAAAATATTTCTTGCCAAACTCTGAACATACCAGTCCCAGGCTCCCCACTCCTCGTCTCATACAAAGTGGAATGGCCTATTTACTGACTTATTTAAACAGATGTGTATGTGTCTGTCTCTGCTCGTCAGATATAACAGCGCAGTAGCCACATCTGCAAAATTTATTAAGTACAGTAACCATTTGCAACAGGGGACACGGGCAAAAAGAAAGAGGTCTGGCTCAGGCAGTGCTCTGTGGAGGGCTTTTCTCATTCAGACTGTAGGGAACTCCACTTATTATCTGGGTCCACCCAGCCCAAGATAACTGTCTTTAACTGCACCACTGGGATCCTTTTAATTTGAGCTTCCTAAAGATGTATCAAAAGATTAGTTAAGAAGAATGAAACTAAAACTAAAGAAGGAAATCTGAATGTTTTGTTAAACAGTTAAGAATCTACAAATACAGTTCAGAGAAAACTACTAAGAAAATCTTGTGTTAAATAGTAAACCTTCCATAAAATGGGTGTCACAAAAGCCCTCTGTTGGGCACCATGCAATAATAATAGAAAAAATTGTAGAATTCTCCCAGGCCCTTGCCACAAGAGAAATTCAGCATCCTGTCCTCACCCATCACTCATTACTAAAAAACAACAAAATAGTAACTACCTAATAGTTACAGCCTACATCATTGGGGGGAACATCCCCAGGACTGTGGGTTTTCTTTCTGTCCTCTGCCGTAACAATAACACAAGCTGAACAAAAACTTTCTGACAAAGTTGGTGATGATGTAAAGCCACCTTCATAAACTGAAACCATGAGAAGTGGGTGTGTTCAACTTACCATTTCTCTTCTTTTGTTCCTTTCCTCCCAAGTCAAAAATCAAACACCTCATCAATTATTGATGACTGTATGGTGCTAGCAGGTGGCAACAGCCAGTGCCTTTAATGTTTGCAAGTCTGAAGTGATATTAGGTGACAACCAAGAAGTCTATAGAAGTACTTTAAGGGCCCCGTTTGAAGGCTGAAGCCAGCCTGGTTTTCTGAAACTAGCCGAAGTAGTGAGCAGGAAATATCCATGGTAATAAGAGTTCCAGCAACTCTCTGCAAACTTTTATTGACTTTGGAAGTGTGAGCTTCAGGCCTCCCCTGCCCAGAGCTGCCTACTAGCAGGCTCTTCAATGTTTAACAAATCCTCGTCAGTCTCAAGGACATGAATGACTCCCCAAGTTCTCAAACCTGCCTTCTCACACAGGGGCCATGCTAATCTTCTCTATATCTTTCCAATTTTAGTTTCTGTACTGCTGAAGCAAGCACTCAAACCTGCCTTCTTAAAGTGGGACAGTGGTCCCAGCCATCAGAACTTTCAGAAATTAACTTGTAGCCCAGATGTGTTTCTTTTGATCCACAAGTATTCTTGAATTGAATGTCAATGTGTAAATATCAGATTTCTCCATATCTCCTACATTTAATGACATACACAGCTTCTCTTGAAAATTTAGAGATCTGGTAACACTAGTCCTATAGTTCTCCCTGGCCGCAGCAGCCACATCCTGAGAGAGCACAGATTCTATATGTCATTACAGTCTCCATCTCTAATTGCCTCATTCTGGACAAGCTCACCTATTCACTTTGCCTGCCAGCCTCCAGAAAGTACTGGAGTTTGTGGCCTCTACTAATAAATTTCTTTGCACCAAAATCTTTGAGAGCCAAGATCAAAATATAGGTTTCCAAGGGTGAGAACAAAAAAACTGCAGGGATTCTCTGCTAAAAGCCTCATTGCTATCTCCTTATAATTGATGAGGTCATCTTTCCTATCCCATAATACTCAGACCTAGCTCAGTGGGTACTTAAAAATATTAAATAACATTTGTAGATATAAACTATCCACTCAAGTGCCTACCATATAATAGAAATAGAGCCTAAATGAACATTAGTGTCCTTCTCCTTCCCAAGAGGTGGGCCTGGGTCTGTAGTACTCTGGAAGGCTTTTTGTCATTGCCTCTTTGCCCATTAAGGAGAGTGATATGTATGAATTAATCTCTAAAACCAATGGCCAGCTCCACTCCACAACATTTTATTATCATACGTTTTTTCTCCTTTTTTACTATGCTTCTTTTGGTTTTTCCTCTACTGCTTTCAGCACAGTACACTCTCTGATGCCCTCTGCTATTATGCAAACTAGGGATTACAAACTCAAATTCCTTCAGGGTCCAAATAAGTCATATAAATGTGTGAAATCACTGAGTTTAAGACAACAGCAGGACATTAGAGCAATAGTCATCTGGAGCTGGCCACAGCCTAAAGCCATTCACATGCAGAAGAAAAGATGGAAGGAAGGAAGGAAGGAAGGAAGGAAGGAAGGAAGGAAGGAAGGAAGGAAGGAAGGCTGGCTGGCTATTATGGATGAACTAACTGGCCACCATTTTGCAAAGAGTATTTTAAACATTCAAATGTAAAAATTTGGATTTCAATCAAGTTTACACTGGTTGTTTACAAGCTTTTTGATTTGTACATCCTGATTAGCAAACTATATTTAACATGAACCTCATTATATGTATATACTTATTTATAAATTATATTCACTTATCACTATGCTAAGAACTTTGAACAAATATTCAAAATGAATACAAGGAAACCAAACGTCATGGACACTGATGCACCAGTCATAGTCCCGTCTCAGAACTGAAAATAAAAAAAAAAATCCCCCCGCTGCTGGAGAAAGGCTCCTTGCCCAAGGGCAGCCTTCATCCATGACTGGTCACTTATAGGACTATAAAGGGTCACCCCACCCCACTCAGCAACTCAGGATAACTGTCTTCCCTGAGTTCAGGGATCCCTGTGAGTCAGCTGAGTTATTTGTTGTGCTTGTACCACAGTCTGCCTCTCCCTCTTGTCTTCCCCAGTCCTTTCTTCACTTCCTCTACAGGAGTTAATCATGAGAGCACTTCCTAATACATTTCAAGTATGTTAAACTATCTCAAAGTCTGTTTCTTGGTACTAGATGACATAAGAAGTTCTACTATTTTCTCCTCCCACCACAGTGGACTATCTTACAAACTCCTTGTCTTATTCTCATCCCATTTTGGAGAACAATGGTCTAAGTCAATGCTGCCCAATAGCACATTCAGGAATGATGAAAATGTTCAGTATGGCAACCACTAGGCGCACGTGGCTATTGACCACTCAAACATGGTGAGCACAACTGAAAAAGAGAACTTCTTAAATTATTTAATTGTAGTTAATTTTAATTTAAATAGTAACATGTGCCTAGGAGCAACCAGTATAGGTACAAGTTCTCTGTGTACCAGGTGGACAGATTGAAGGGTCCAGACCTGTTATTACTCCTTTTTTCATTTTGAAGAAGTAAATGTGCAGCATCGAATAAACATATATGCAGGGAGCCATTTAATTTATTCACCATAAGTTGTTTTTTTTTTTTTAAATCACTTCATCCTCACATTGCATGAAATTTTCAGTAGTATCCCCCGATAGCTCCTTCATGCTAGAAACATTAACTGTCTTTGTGAGTTAGTCCAAGGGGCAGAGACAAGACCTGCCATCTGCTTCCATTTGATCGGTTCAGTTCTGATGTTAAATGAACATCCCACGATCAGTCAGTTTTCTTCCCACAAATGCTAAGCCTCCATCTGAGACATCTTACCAAGAATCAGCAGTTCCCACCCTGGAAAATGCTAATAAACTCCAGCAAAGCTGCCCATTTTCTCATCAGCGACAGTGGGATAACTTGCTGGGTTTCTGGGGCATACTTGGAAAGAAGGAGAGACCCTTGCACTTCTGGAATCCAAATCAGATTGCTTGATGATGAGCAGGAAGATGCGCCTAAGTAAGGTGCTCCTGGAGAAAATAGTTCCATTTCTGTGAGACAGTTCCTTGTCACTCTCTCTACAACCCCTCCCTTGTGTTTGAAATAATTTCCTGGAAAGTGATAATCAGAAGCAAATGGGAGCTACACTCAGACCTGGAAGAGAATAGATCCCATTGTGCCCTGGGAGCATGTGGAGTGGTGTGATGTGTTAATGCATTATCTACTCCTCTGGAGGGAGGTTAAAGTTTGGACTAGAATAACAAGTGAAAATGAGGTTGGTGGCCTGGTTGTTGCCCCTTGTGGACATTTATCCACAGTATAGAAGCCTCGCTCAGCTGGAGGTCTCAGCTCATCAAAGTATTAAGAAAAGAGGAAAAGGGGGGTTAGGAGCCCAGAGTGCTTTAGAAGTGGAACACTGACTTGCTTTCTCTTAAAATGGCAATTAAGCTACGCATGAGTAAAAATGTCTCTTCTAGGCAGCAAGCTATATACAAACTTTGCACTTTCTTTTCTCAAAAAGACCTTGCCTCTGATGTTTCTTGCCTCCATGCAGAATGGCCCTTAGTCTATAATGCTCTCCCTCCCTTCTCTCTTGAGCCAACTCTAACTTGCTAACCAAAATTCAATTTCTCTAATGCTTTCACTCAACAGTCTTTAGTATACCTTCCATGTGTCGGGCCATGTTCCATCCAATAAATGTTTCTTGGATTTAGCCATGACACAAGAGAGATACAGTTCCTGCCCGCATGGAGATGATAATCACAATGCTTTAAACCAAAAAGCACCGTAAAGGAGGAGAGTAGAATGCAATGAGAAGAAGGCACAGAGAAGACCTGAGAGAGTCCAGGGGTACACAGAAATTTATTTAGGACAGAGATTTTAAGGAGATGCTTACTCACCCCCAATTTCCCTAATTCAATGTTCAATCCACCACAGCATTGATCAGAATACTGTACAAACCCTTCTAGTAACACTGTGATATCAGATTTGCCAGTGCTATGGTTATCTAGTCCCTTCTGTGATGCAATTATGCTGTCACATGGCTGTCTAAAAACATTCCATGTCTTCTTCCTTTTGGGTCATATTCTGGACTGGACTTTACAGTCTCCCTTAGAAACCTTTTTGACTTGCTTCAGCCAATAAAATAAGTGCAAAGATGACATGTGTCACCTCTGACAGAAAATCAGTGTGCAATTGACTATGATACTTTTCACAGTCACAGAGATCCTGTGCAGGTCATATGTTGAGATGAAGCTTCCAAGGGCCTGGGAGCCTGTTGGTTTGCAACCTCAGGAGTCCCCTGGGTAAAATCTAAAACTAGACCTGTACACAGAGGTTAAGAGAGGCCAAAGAAAAAGGCAGGCCACTCCAGATTGGTAGGCACCAAGCTTCATAAGTAAGGAAACTTAATACGAGGTTTGTCTTGGGAAACCACAAGATGAATAGATCCCCACACTTGCCTGCCAAATCTTTAAAGAATCTTTACAGAGCCCTGAACTGGGTTTCGTCACGTTCAGATGGTCTCAACAACATCTTACTATCAAGGCTGCATCCTTGAAGCAACTGTTAGCATGCAAATAATAGATGAAATGTGTACTCCAAGGATAAGGGTTTGGTGAGGAGCCTCCAATTGTCCATGTCCACCTCAAGGATCAACCTGCAGTCCCATACTCTCTAAGATATCCTCTAACAGTGTCCCCTGCTGACTCTACTTGGATGCAAAGTATGAACACAGATAAATGTTAGTTGCATTAAACCACTGAGATTGGGAGGGTTGTTTGTTACAGCTTCATAATCAAGTCTAGCTGACTATTAGCTCCCAACTGTTCTGTGAGCTCCTCAAAAAAAAGATTTGCTTATATATCTTTATATCTCTGGTGCCTAGCACATGATACACATTCAGTAAATATTTATTGAATTAGTACATAAGCGTACTTAATTTTTTAAATTGACCCAAAGGAAACTCAGTTTAAATGTTGTTTTTAAAAATAATGAAATAACCCAAAAACTGATTATTGCAGATAGCCAAGATAGGAAATGATCATTGTGGAATCAATGGAAGTAACATCATCAAGTGTGACATAGATCATGTAGCATATACCATGCTATACAATAAAGTCTATGAAAATAACCCAGTTATTTGCTTAAAATGTTCACTTGCACTGAGTACAAATGAGAACAAAGTAAAAAAGTTTAATAACATCCTGAATCACATCTATTATTTTTGTAATTGCATCTCTATAGAACTGACACTAGGGAGAATTACTTTCATATTCTCAAACTCAGGAGAAAGGATCAGTAATTAGGAGAAGAACCAATTCCCCAAGGGTTTTAAATTTGAAATCTACTCAATTACTTCTCCTTGAAAAACTATATCCATTTTCTGAAAGCAGTTTTCAAGCTCCTGAGTCATCCTATTTATAATACTTTATCTTCAATTACTTTTCTCATTGTGTTTTTCATGGAATACATTTTCAATTTCCTGCTTAATTCCTTATCTACGCCCATGGGTATCCAAGTCTAGGCATTTTAAGGTTGGAACATATATAAAATGATAATGCAGTACTATATTCATCCAAATAATTAAGGGGAAAATATTTGCTCCTCATTACACCTTTCATTATGCATTAATTTGGAAACAGATCCTCTGCTGAGAGGATAAAAATAGAATCTGCTATAAATTTAAGAAGGTATGTCCTTTTCTAGACTATTTCTACGAAAGGAAGTTGTTAATGATGTTACACTTTAGTACAGTTTCAATTTACATGTCATTGAGGAATATGAATCACTGTGAATTGTAATTAAAAGGTTATTATTCAAGCCAATGTTAAAGGTAGGCTAATTGCTATAACAAATAGATCTAAACATGTGATGTTCAAAACAAGAGAAAGTTATTTCTTGCTCAATTAACCATCCTGGACGGGTGTTCAGGCATTTTCAGAATGCCGTCAGCACTCTTCCACATGGGCATTCCAAGGTTCCTTCCACCATCTCATTGGTCTTTATCCTGATCCACATCCAGCCAGTGAGAGGAAAGGGGCATGAAGTAGCTCATGTGGAGGCCTAGAAGTAACACACAGCCCTTCCACTAACATTATTATTGGAATTCAGTGAAATCTAATGCAAGGGAAACTGTCCAGGAAAAAAGGGACAATAGATTTGGGGAACATCTAACATTCTTTGCCACAACTCAATTTGGGGTCAATGTGTAAATACCTATGTGATTTGAGAAAACAGATCAAAGACATAAATATGAATGAGTTAGACTTTGTTGTTCATTTGATTGGTATATTCTAGCTACACCTTCAGTGCTGCATAATGATGTTGTATCTAACCTAGTTGGATCATTTACCACTTCCCCTCCCATGATATATCACTAGGATGTGGGTAACATGGTGCAACACTAATGGACTATACAACTGTTAGTCGAGCAGTCCTCAGAGTGTGACCTAAATCATGTAGGCATCCCCTGAGACCCTTTCAAGGGGACTGAAGAGGTCAGGAACATTTTTATAATAATACTAAAACATCATTTTTCTTGTTCATTTATGTGACCTTTTGTATTGATGGTACAAAATTAATAGAAGTAAAATGGCTGGTATTTTGCATAAATCAATGCATCTACTCAGGGTAAAAAGGGCAGGGGGGAGTATGGGAAAAGCAGAGTAGGTTCACTTAAGAATTCTTGACGAAACAGTAAGAATTATAATTTTTTTAAATCTCAGCTCTTGAGCATACATCTTTTTAATATTCTCCATGACAAAATGGGAAATATACAAAAAACACTTCTGCTATATGCCCAAGTATGATGGTTGTCTCAAAAAAAAAGCACATGTGCAAAAGCACATGTGCCACTTTTTTCATAAAACATTTTAGAAAACTTTAAAAAATGGCTGACAGTCATATCATGGTTATTCAAACTTGCACACTGGCAGACATTTTATCAAAAATGAATGAAGTGAGCCTGTCACTTCAAATTAAATGAAGAACACTATTCATTGCCAATGATAAAATTTGAGCTTTCAAGTGAAAATCAGAATTTTGGAGAATTTGTTTACACCACCATGAGGTTAACAGCTTCTCAATACTTAAAAACTTCTGATAAATGTCAGTGATGATATTAATGAATGTGATTTTTTTCATCTTGTATGATAAACTATGTCAATATTTGGAAGATCTGTATAACTCAGTAAACCAAATGAACAATGCATAATGTTCCAAAATTATGCATAGGAAAAAGATTCATTCAAAGTGAAAGATAGACAGATGGATTTTAATGTAACTGAATAATAAATAATTAATATGATTTCAGATTCCTCAGAAAACTAACTTTAAAGAAACTATCATTTTTCAAGTTTTGGTATATTACCTAAAAATAATATCTACAATGACCTGAAAATGCCATTAAAATATATTCCCCCTTTCCATCTACAGTTAACCTTTAACAATGTGGAGATTAGGGGTACCAACCCTCATGCAGTCAAAAATCCACATATAACTTTTGACTCCCAAAAAAGCTTCTGTCATCCCTTGGTATCCACAGGGGAATGGCTCTAGGATCACTCCCACCCCTCCCCACCCCCCCATACACAGACACCAAAATCCACAGATGTTCATTCAAGTCCCTAATACAAAATGGTGTAGAAAACTGCATACTGTACTTATCTGTGTGAGCCCTACTTCTGTTCATATACTTTAACAAAAACATATAACAACAGATTGAGTGCAGAAGCAGGTATGAAAATCCAGCTGTGTTCTATTAAGCCAGCCATGAAAGAGGTTTACAAAACTGTAAAATGCCATTCTCTATTTTTATTTTGGAAAATAAATTTATACTTCATAAAGTTTATGGTATGTATATTAACCTTTGACAAATATATTATTGTTTTTTTAATTTAGCAAATATTGAACCCAAACTGGCTCGTAGTAATAATCAGTTTCTACTATGTTTTAGAATCTGTGAAAAAACAAAGGTGAATAAAACATAGTGTTTGCCATTAAATGACTTGCCCAAGGTCATGTGCCAATTTTTATAGACACATATGCAGTCACAGGGAGGTTATATAAACTCCTGAGACATACCACCTCAGAACTGGGAAGGGCTAGAGACAGTTATAAAAAACATTTAACAAGTCTAAAAAACCTGCTTTTAAGATATGGCTCAGTCATTTATATTTCAGAGCCTTAGTTCCCAGCCCAAAAATGGGGATATTACCTAACTCACAGAACTGATGTGAGTGACAATCAAATAGCATTCATGAAACTCTAAAATGAGATACAAATATAACTATGTTATCAGCATCCTTTTTAAGAAATTCAGAAAGTTGCTGTGTCACCATTATAAAATCCAAAACCCGTAAATTCTGAAACAAAGCTGACTCCAAGACTTTCAGAAAGAGATTGTGGGACATTTTTCTTAGTTCAAATCATGGCAGGACCAAGAGCAGGCCTGAACATTTTTCTCCAAATCAGCACTGTAACCATGGTCCAGCATGCTCAGCCAGCTTGGAATCTGCCTAATGATATGTTCTACATGATATCGTGAGTGACTGCTAAAATTCACATGTTATGTCCACGACATTTCCATGATCTAGAAGCTTCTTAGCCTCCATTAAAAAAAGCACTCTTCAATTACCTAAAAATGACATGTTCTCCAAGACTCCAAACTGGCTCACAGTAGTCATCAGTTTCTCATCTAAGCTATCACAAATCATCTGTTTAAAACTTATTTTTATAATCTGAAAAATATCTCCATAAAACTCATCAGCTCATGCTTTTTATCTAATCTGAAAAATCAACAGTATTTAATGTATTCAATTAATAAATATGTATTAAATATCTCTTCAGAGGGTGAGGCTTTTCTTGGCAATGGGAATGGAAAATGAACATGGTACTTCCTTTCTCAGATCTGATAGTCTCACCAGAAAAAAAAAAAAGGCAATAAGCAAGAAAATAATGTAAAATATGATGACATAAGCTAATAGCCACAAGTTTGATTTTCTGGAAGAACATTTTAAAAGCACTCGACAAGTCCTATAGAAAGATAAAATGGAGAGAATAATCATGTGGGACTTCCTGAAAGAGGACTTGCAGTTAACAACCAAAGGATGAGTGGGGATCAGCGAGGTGAAGAGAAAAGGGAGTAGTTTTTTAGGCAGAGGACACCTTTGTCAAAATCTTCTTGCCGTCCAGCTGTGGCCTAAAGCTTTCTTCCTCTTCAGAGCAAAAATCTAAGATATGTATTTTCAGTCATCATTTTCCTTGGCCTCTTGTGTATATTTGGCCTTCCCTCTTTCTTGATACACTGACTGCCCTATCTTCTTGCACTCTCTACTACTTGTCCTCTCATTACTCTGACTTGCAATGCTTTTTATAATTTTTCGCTCTCTTTCTCTATTAAAACCTGATCTTGCTCAAGGCTTGGTCCTACATGTCTCTTCTTCATACTCTGTGTTCTCTCCTAAATTAATTGCATCAAAGTCCATGGCTTCAACTATAACTTCAGCAAGATGTTCCCAGCCTTGACCTCCTGTCTGAGCTCCAGAACAGTGAATTGTATGGCCCGTTTGACCTCATTTGACTTCTCCTATTGCCCAGCTCAGAGGCTTCTCAGACTCTTTCTGCCCAATACCAAATTTATAAAACAGTTGGCCTTCTTCCACTGCCACTTCATCAGTGACTCTACTGCCATCCATTACCCAGTCTGACAGCTGAGAGTTTCCTTTGACACGTCCTTCTTTTTCAATGCCTCCTGTCTAATCCACCATCAAGTTCTACCAAGTTTACCTCCCAAATATCTCTCAAAACACCTAATACTCTCCTTATCCTCTATAGCCACCCTGATTCAAGCTAGGACATAGGTTGCCTGGATTACTCAACTGCCTCCCAAATGTATTAACCACTTTCTTTCAGCCTCCCTCTTCCAATTCACTCTACAGACAAAATGATCCTTTCAAGATATTTTATCCTGCTGCCCCTACTTTAAAAGTGCTTCAGTGACTCTCCAACTGTAATCATAAAAATAATTTTAAAAAACGTAAGTTCTTCAGTGACTCTCAGCCACCTTTAGTACAAAAACAAACAGCCTACAAAGCCATGCATGATCTGACTCATCCTGCCTCCCAGCCTCACCCCTGCCTACTCTAACCTTACTGACTTCTCCCAGTTTATCATCACTACAGGCTTCTCTCACTAAAAATGGCTTTGCAAATCTTATTCCATATGTTAGGAATACTCTTCCTTCCTCTTCTTCCTCTAGTTAACACCTATTACCCTCATCACTTTATAAGAAAAGCCTCTGATCTGGTTAACAAAGTTACACATGCTTATAGCACCATATTTCTCTTTATCCCCATTATAATGTGATTGCATATTTGATTATTTAATAATTATTTAACTAATGGTCATCTCCCCTTATAAAAGCCGTGACTCTGTTTTTAATCCTTCTTTAGGTCCCCTAATGCCTGACACAGGGCCAGGCTCAGCGAATACATTTTTTAATAAGTTAATATAATGTGGGCAAGGGCTCAGAGAAAATAGTGCATGCTTGAGAGGCTGGAAAGACTTCAATAAGGCCAGTACTTTCAGAGAAAGGAGGGAATGACAGAGCGAGAGGACAGGCAGAGTCCAGTCTGAGATACTGATGAGAGGAGGGCAAACAGCCACAATAAATGGTGAGATGGAAAGTCTGGACTTGACAAAGAGATGACATGATCAAATTTGCATCACTTTGGCATCTGTTCAAAGGCTATAAGAAAAGCAGTTCTAGAGACAGAGAGAGGACATCAGCTCTTCTGTAACCTAGAAGGTAAGTGACTGACTGGGAAATACAGACTAACAGTGGTGGCAGAGTAACTGGAGAAAATTGAATGGATTTGAAAATTAGAAAATTGAAAAACAGAAAATGAGAGAACTCAGCAAAACTATGATGCCTCTTCTCTTCCAAATGACTCCACAATCACCAACCAGTTTCAAAACCTTGAACTGTGTCTCTTCTGGCCCCAGTGACCTGAGTTCACTGAACTCAGCAGCCAGGCCCTCTCTTACAGTCCTGTAAGAGAACACAGGAGCAAAGTTCTGGCAGTTCCGCTAACTCCTTGCCATGTGCTAATGTTCTGCCATCTGTCCTAATCATTGTGTTAATCATAGCTTTTAAAAATATTTTTAATTTTTTAATTGTCTATAGCATTATTCAAATGTCTGAACTCATTCTAATAGTACTCTTAAGGGTACTATTGCATTACATTTATAAATTTGATTGCAAATATGAGCCCTTTCAAATTCACTTCTGATTAAATTCCACCTTTCATTGGCTAACATTTTTTTCATGCCAGAGCTCATTAGAGAATACCCTTCACTCAGTCTTGAACCATTAATTTAGCATCTGATTGTGCTAGACATTTTCTCGTCACTGCAGATAAAATGACAAATAATATATGCTCCTAACCTCAATGAGTCATAGCCTAGTGGAAAAGAGGAATATAAGAAGGCACATTTAAATATTGCCCAATAAATATACTAAAGATGTATAAACATGTCTTAGAAGCCCCAAGAACTCTCTTGGGGGGAAGGGGATGCTTCACGTAAGAAGGAATTTTGATCTGAAGCTTAAAGGTAAGTAAAGTTTGACAGCAAGAACTTATGAAAGGTATAGTGGTAAGAAGCCCATGTAAATTCAAAGGCTATTATAATAATGTGGTATGATATAAGTTGTTTTCTTAGGAAAATAACTCCAGCAGTCACATTAGTTTCTTCAGTGCCTCTCACTTTTCTTCCTCATTGATATCTGTCGATTTCTTTTAGAATTTCTCCCTGTCGTATTTTCTCTTTTAGAGAAAAACTAGTATAAAGAACAGGACATAATGCATCCTATGTTTATTGCACTATACCAACTAGAGTGACTTCCTGCGGACTTTCGCAAATGTGTCCTAAGTTGATCTGTGTAAGCACTGGGTTGAATCAGCAAATCTGGCAACAGGTATTCAACACAACAACTCTTTATTTCTGAAAAAGTCTGCTCTTTGCCTACCAATTCCTGAAATTACTTTAGGAGAAACAATAGCAACTTAAAAGAAGGAAATATACTAACGTGAATCACACATCCCTGTTGTCAGATACATCACACACAAAAAAGTGATCTTTTGTTTTCATAATGACTTAATTGCAAGCAAAGTCTTCTGTGTTTCTCTTTGGTCTTCCCTCTTTCTAAAAGAAAAAGAAAAATCACTTTGGTCGTGAACCCCTAATCTAAGAAATAACTGTGACTTCTGCCTTCAGTAGGATTCAAGGCCTTCCCACTTTGGCTAATTGAGTGTCCGCATTTTGTTCTTGAGAGGCCATGAACTCCTGGAGCTGCCACTCTGTACATCCGTCAGCATTTTTTCATATCTCAAAACCTGTGCGGAGGAAAAATACCCCATGCATAGCAACACTGACTCTATCTTCACACACTAGGTAACTCTTAATTCTCCCATCTCCAGGAAACATATACTCATCCCCCAGTAACAGAAACCAGGGATTTCATAAAGAACACAATGAGAAAACACTCCTTAATGAGACCAACAGCTCATCAGCAACCATCTCTAGAGAAATCCATAATAATGCACCCACCCAATCATGATTCTCATTAGCTATGGGGAAAAAAAAAAAACTAAGATAGGAAAAGGGTCAAGATCAGTCTTCCGCCTCTGATAGCAAAAGACAGGTTTTTTAAAGCTAAAATGGTCTCTGTTGAAACTGTCATTCCCAGAATACAGCTGGCAGTACCGGAACATCACGGAACCAACTGAAAATCACCAAGCTTGTTCTTGTCTGGTTTCCTGGGAATAGCATGCTGCCTGTCAGCATGCATCTTTGCCCACGAGCAGAGCAGCTGGTGGCTGCAGCTACACGCTGCCTGACAGCACCCTCTCCAGAGGCTCAGTATTATTACAGTCTGCCCTTCTGCTGGCGTGGAATTAACTTGTTCTGACTATGTGACAGTTCTGACGACTACACAGTTTGAGGCAAGGAGCTGGGTCACATGCTGCTACATGCATGGGCTGTCACTAACTGTGCCACTAAAACCAGACAAAACCTTGTCAGGGGAGATAAACTCCTCTGGTGACAGAGGTAAGTGACTCAACTCATGGCCCACTCGTGAGGGTTTTGTTCAGTTCAAGGACAGTATCAGCTGACAAAAGGACTTGATGTCTCAGTGAGACACAATCAACACTGGCTGGAGGAAGGAGGCAGAGATGCAGAAGGAAAAAAAAAAACACAGACAAATGCGAGAATGCTGAAAGAGACAGGCTCTTAGAAGGTGGCAAAGGAAGACAGTGTCCTCACTCTTAAAAATCAATAATCTAAACTCCCAAATCATGACTATTTCACAGTCATAAAACCACTAGCACAAAGCTAACACAATCAGCCTTGGTTTTATTAAGCATGCTATCCACTGTGTGCTTGACACTGTGAAAGATACTATAAAGGCTACAAAAACATAACAAGTAACTCCTAACTTTAGTGACCTTACAACTTTGATATTAAGACTCATTTTTATAAAAATATAGAATGTGATAAACATAATCCTCTTCCCATAGGCCCATATGCCCAGTGGGAATCTGAAGACTTAGAATGAGCTCCAGAGAGAGGGAGACCCCACAGAAGAGAGGCATGGCAGGGGGAAATCTCAGAGAAGTTCACCAGAGCTCCTCACACTCTCCTTGAGCTGCCACAGGTCAGGATTCTGGCTACAGCAGTCCCCCCTTATCTACAGGAGAAACTTTCCAAGATCTCCAAAACGGCACATAGTATCAAACCCCATATTTATTATGTTTTCTTCCTTTACATATGTACCTACTATAAAGTTGAATTTATAAATAGTCAGAGTAAGAGATTAACAATAATAACTAATAATAAAATAGAACAATTACAACAATATCCTGAATGAAATTTCAGCAAATATGGTCTCTTACTCTTTCAAAATATCTTATTGTACTGTATTCACCCTTTTTCCTCCTGAGAATAGTAGATGATAAAATACACATGTAATGAAATGAAATGAGGTGGATGACGTAAACATTGTGACATAGCATTAGGCTGCAATTGACCTTCTGACAGTACATCAGAAGGATCATCTGCTTCAGGTGATTCTAGATCATTGAGCCATGATGATTTCAATGGTTGGAGATCCTCAATAGTTGGATTATTTATTTCTAGAATTTTCTATTTATTATTTTCAGACTACAGTTAACTGAGGATAACTGAAACCACAGATAAGGAGGGACTGTCTCTTTGGCTGTGGCTGAGGAAAGGCCCTCCTGGTTCCAGGCTAAGGATCAGCTTGCATGCTCTTTGTATGATTACAATGGTGTGCTGCTTATCTTACCACCTGAAAGCGGTCAGAATCAGGGAGCCTGACAACTTTGTTAATCCTTAGGTTTACTCTTCTGTCTGTCTACTCCATTCCCTCCCCAACACAGACATATGCAAGTTAAGTAATAGAAACAACCTGGGTATCCATCTTATGGTTTCCCAAACCAAATAGATGAACTTTGGAGTTGTAAATATTTACTAAATATTTATTTACAACTGGGCATTTATTAGCTATGTGAATCAAGTCACCTTATTTATCCTTTCTGAGTTTCTACTTTTTTAATTGCAAGAATTGATATTAAAAAAATGAAAAAAAATATATCACATGGAAGTGCCTAGCATGGTGTCTGGTATTTGGTAGATAATTAATAAATGCTGGCTTGTTTTAATCTTCTAATCGTGACACTGAATACCTAGTTATGTGTAAATTTATATGTACAATCTCTAAGTTCTTAATTAGTACAATCAATTCTCACTACCTGCAGATTCCTTCCATATTTATGAATTCACCTTCTCACAAAACTTATTTGTAACCCCAAAACCAATACTCATGGTGTTTTCATGGTTATTCACCAATATACACAGAATGGAGAGAATTTTGACTCACCCACTGCACACACGCCCAGATGAATTTGAACAGCACAATGTTCTGCCTCCTTCTTTTAGTTCTCATAGTATAAGCAAGCATCCCTTTTACCATCTAGTGTCACATCTTTTGCATTTTGTGTGTGGGGTTTTTTCTTTTGGTGATTTCTCTGTTGAAAATGACCCCAGGCATAGTGCTGAAGTGCTGTCTAGTGTTCCTAAGGATGAGAAGGCTGTGGTGTGCCTTATTGAGAAAATACATATCTTCATTAAGTTCTGTTCAAGCATGACTTATGGTGCTGGTGGTCATGAGTTCAACGTTAATGAATCAGTAATATATGTTAAAGTGTCTTGAAACAGAAACCCACACAAAATAAATGAATTGATCAATTAACAAAAATGTTGTGAACCAGATGCTCACAGGAACCTGACTCTGTATTTCCCTTAGGAGCAGCAGTTCAGTAATTTGCTAATTCAGCATTCAAAAGAACTTTATAGAACATAACTATTAAGAATAATGAGAATCTATATATCTTTTTCTCAATTCTACACCCATCCTTGGAGGAAAGGGAGTAATTAGAAGAATCATTAAATGCATTTTTTTTAAAGACACAAACTCGATCTGAGTATCGAAGGGTCTTAGAGTGCATGGGATCTTGGGAGAGGGGAAAGGTGGATAGGCAATGGAAATAGATGAGATCTGTTCATTGGAAAGTGAGAGGCTTCACTTGACCAGAGCGCAAAGTGAATATTGAAACTCTGTGAAAAGTTTATACTTCTTGGGGGTCCTTCATTGTTATTCATAAGTCATTTGGGATGACTAGATAGATTATATCATCCTTCTTTCCTACAAATCTCCACAAATGAGCTTAAGCATGTGTCTATAATTAACAAGATAGGAGTTGATACACTAAATCTGTGAATTTTTGAAACCAGAATCTGTGGGCACATTGAAAACAGTTCTTTCATTTAGTCAACCTCTCAGCTAACTCAGACAAGAAGGATGAAAAAATTTAGTGTCTATCTGAACATCATTTATTCTGCAGTATCATTCCCTACCCTGAACACACCTTTCTCTTGAATGGCGTAGGGATTTAAAAACTCTAAATAAAACTCTACTCTTTCAGGGAAGTTTAGTCATTGTTTTAGGGACAATAAGGAAGCTTGCTAGCAATCTGTTTCAATTTCCTCTTTCAAAATAGGAACTCTGAAGCTCTGGAAGTTAAGGTGACAGATTGGGGACCATTGCCTATTTCTTCCAATGCCCAGTCAAGTGGACTTTCTATATCTACGATAATCACACATGCAGATTTTCCAGGAGAGCTTTGATTTTGAAGATGTTTGGTCCCATCATTGTTCTAAGAGTACTTGTATCTGTGAGTCTGGGGGGATTTTTATCTGCTTACATGAAAAAGCTCTCTGAATCACAATTCTTGTCCTTCTAATACATCCTACATTCTTTTGCCAGATATTTTTTTCTAAAATATCATTTTAAGCATTCCAACTCCTGCTCAAAATCCTCAGTGATCCAGAGGAAAGCCAAAACTAGGAAGAGTCATCTGGGACAGCCCTACTCCTTTACTGATGGCCTGGGGTGATGGTCAGTATCCTGGGGTCACAGGAAGACAAAAACCAACTTGGAAGATATTATTATACTAGTGTGGTTAAAAAGCCAAATGGGTTACAGGTAGGTTGGTCTTGCACTTTAGTTTGCCTTGTATATCCTAGCTTGAGCCTATTATTACAGTTAATAACACTGCCTTCAGCTCTCAAATATGTCATAGTATGGAAAATAAATGTTATGATAACCCTAGTCATGATCATTCCAATGCCACCATATTCACATGCCCTCCACCAACATAGATATATTTTACCAAAAGTTGTAGACTCCATAAGGAACCAATCAGAACAGCTTATCAGTCTTATGAGCTCATCCTCCATCCAGCACCACATTGTAAGCATGAGAACAAGAAGAATAGCGTGAGGATCAGCAGAATAAAGCAGCCAGCTGATGCAACCCTCAATTTCTGTCCCAAGGTGGCATCTCACCTTTTCCTTATTTATTCTTGAGATCTTGTGACTCTCCCTCTGAAACACAGGTTTTACTAGACATTGTGATGCCTGTCTGCCTCCTGCATGTCTAGCATCACTAGCTCAGCACCTAAGCATCAGAAATATTCTGGTCTCTCATCTTAGCCAGGGGAGAGCTACAAGCTCTCCACCATATACAGAAAGAAGGTAGTCACCAGGAGATACTATTAATAGATTATTATTTTATTATTATTACTTTTATTATTTTTATTATTATTATTATTATTTATTATTATTATTATTATTATTGGTTGGAAGGTGTAACCTTGCTGAATTCTGGAACATTTACAACTCTGAATCCTTGATATTTAAGTGGAGGGCCTAGAATGGAACTTCAACCTACTGAAGTTTCTTTAATGAAAGGAAATTTTAAAATAGTCAAATTATCTTTGTTTTGAAAATATTTGGGAAACAAGCATTCATAATCCTATCATCATAAAGTTATTAACATTTAGTGTATTCCCTTCCAATCTTTGTCATGTGTATAATATTTTCACAGTGTGCATCAATGGTATACATATAATTTTATATCATGGTTTGTTTAAAGCCACTTTTCTAAGTTATTACATAGAATTGCCATTTATAATTGCAGGTGCTTCACAATGCTTTTGGAACTGCTATATTACAAATTAATGATATCCCTGGTTTTTAATATTTTATTAAGTGCTAGAAATAGAAAAGTCAAAAAGTAAAAATAAATACTTTTACTAAGTAAAAAATTTTACTCTTTTTGAAGACTAAATTAGAATTTTGAGATATACTTGAAAAGCTCTGATACTTTCTTCACATATTAGTCACAAACTAAAACAAAATGAGAAAGAGAGGGAGAGAACACAAGAAAAAGAAGAGAAAAAGGGAGGGGGAGAAAAAAGAGAGAGTAGAGAGAAGAGGGGGAAGGAAGGCTTTTAATTACAAGGATAAATTGAGGGTCTTCTGACATTTGCTTCATGCAAATGATGGAAATATCATATTGATTCATTTGAATACATGTCAAATCTCTCCATGAATTATAATAAATGTCAGCATCATTCTAATGTTTAAAAACAAAAGCTATCTATAATTCAGACATGACCCTTTCCCTATTACCTGCTCCATTGTGTAAAATATCCATTGCCTGGCCCTTAAGGCCTTATATATTCTAGTTCACATAGGAAAACTAATTTTTCTTCACATAAAACCTCATCTTCAGTCAGGACTCCTTACTGAGCAACAAACACAGAAAGGCTCCAGTTTCAGTCATGGAGGAATAGCTTGTATCAGAATAGATTTTCTGCAGCTAAGAATTATAACCTCTGGAAAAAAAATTAAAAAAATAAACCATTTGAAGGCACTGAAGAACTGTAAGTATGCATAAATGGGAGAGTAGTAAACCCTTGAAAAAAAGGGAATTGAAATGGGTTAAGAGCATCACTTTTATAGCTTCTATCTTAAGAGAACTTTCTAGTCCAAGGAATGCTGGACAGTTAGTATTCAAGTAGAACTGTAGTCTTATTGGCTTGAAAACAGAGTTCAGGGCCTCCAGAGTAGCTGGAGATTAAGAAAGGAAATCCAGAAAATGAAGGAACAGAAGAAAGGATCCCCCAAATCTGTTATATAAACTCCCCTCAAATCTTTGCTTGACTTTTATACTACATTTGCACAAGGAAGACTGCAAAGAACCCAGCAGAACACAACAGCTGGAAAGCTAAGATGATAGCAGAAATAGGTGATCCTACCCACTATAGAGTAGGAAAACTAAAGTTTGAGTGTTTCCAAGTTAGAGGGATTTTGGGTAAATACCTTGGGCTTTCCTTTGAAACCCCAGAAGGATACATCTTAGGATTAAAGTGTATGTCTCTGAATTAAAGGATTCATCCTACCAACACTAATGGCAAAAATCAAACATCTCTGCATTAATAAAACCAAGCCTCCATAAGTTCAAGAGAACCAGCCAGTGCCTTAATTGACTGGAAGAACAAAAATCAATACTCTTTAGTGGAAGGTAAAAGAATCTAGAGATTTTACAAAGGATTGTTTATAATGTCCAGTGTACAGCAAATAAACAGCAGACATACAAAGAGACAGAAAAATATGACCCATCATCAAGAGAAACATTAGTCAATAGAAATTAATCCTGAGATGACCAGAAGGTTGGAATTAGCAGACCAGGACTTTAAAGCAGTTATTGTAAGAATATTCAAGGACTTAAAGGAAAACCTTGTCAGAATGTCTATAACCAATAAGGAATAACAACAGAGAAATAAAAAATATCTTTTTAAAGAACCAAAGGGAAACACTACAACTAAAAAGGAAAATAGTTGCAGTTCTAAAAATCACTGAAAGGACTTAAAAACAGATTGGAGACTACAGAAGAGTTAGTAAACTTTAAATCATAATCAATAAATGATTTCATATGATGGACAAAGAGATTCAAAAAATAAACAGATCTTCAGTAACCTGTGTGGCAATATTAAGCTCTCTAATATAGATAAATAGAGACTGGAATGATAAAAAAAGAAAAAGAAAATGTGGGGCAGGGCATGGGAAATTGAAGAAATTTTAATTTAAACATTCCCAAATATGATGAAAAACATTAACTTCCTATTCTAAGAGTTCATTGCATCCCAAGCAGGATAAATATTTTTGTTAAATCTGGAAGTGTCATAGTTAAGCTGTTGAAAACCAAAGGTAAAAAGAAAACAGTAACAGCATTCAGAGGAGAAAATATGACACATTACACACAGAGAAACAATAACAAAAATGAAGACAGAGTTTTCATCAGTAACAGTGGAGGCCAGAAGACAATAGAATGGTATTTTTTTAGCTACAGAATAAAGGAGGTGGGGAATCTATCAACCTAGAATTCTATACCAAGTGAAAATATTCCACATGATATTTTATGATACTTCAGGATACTGAAAACATGATAAGGACATTTATCACCAGAAATTTTAAATTATGTATAAAAAATGGTAAAGAAAATTTGGGGGGCTTAAAAGAAGAGATAAAAGAAAATGAAAACTCAGATCTACGTACAGAAATGAATAAAGAGCATCAAGAATAATAAACATGGGAATAATTATACATGATTTTTTCTTCCCTAATTTCCTGGGGAAAGTGTTAAATTGTACAACTACTTAAGAAAATGTTTTGACAGTTTCTCACAGAGTTAAATACACACCTAATCTATAAATCTGCAAATCCATATCTGGGTAATTACCCAAAAGTAACGTAACTGTGTGTCCACAAAAATACTTATTACAGAATGTTTATTATTCATAACTCATAATAGCTAAAAATTGGAAGCAATCCAAATGTTCATCAACAGGAAATAAAAAAAAATCATGGTATATTCATAAAATGGAATACTATTCAGCAGTAAAAATAATCGATGAACAAGATGGATAAATCTCAAAAACATTATGATGAATGAAAGAGGCTAGATTCAAAAGAATATGTACTCTATGATCACCTTTATATTAATTTCCAGAACAAGAAAAGCTGGTCTATGGAAATGGAAATCAGAAAACTAAATGCTATGGGAGTCAGAAGTGGTGGGAACTAGGCAGAAGGAAACTTTTTGAAATGGTGGAAATTTTCTTTACAATGATAGTAGTTACACAAGTATGTACAATTCTCAAAACTGTACTTTAAGACCTGGCATTTCACTGTGTGTAAATTTCATCTGCATGGAGAACTTCTAACCAACATTTTTCATCTTCCAGAAATGCCCCTCATAATCTCTTTCTTCAATAACTCCATCCGGACCTTCCAGAAACTTTCCATCCACCAGAAAGCATTTCTTGACACTGCAGGTTTTTGTGGAGTTCTCTCCTCTGTGAAGTGTTATATATGTTTTAGCTTTATCCCCCTCAAGCAAGTTTCTTGAGGGCAGGGATCGCACTGTATGCACAAATGACAATGTTAAGGGCACACAAGACATGTGAATTAACTAACTCCCCATTGACCAAGGTACCATACTGAGTGTTGCAAGAAATTCTCATGCAAGTGAGACACACATTCAGCCTTGTAGGCACACCTCCCAAAAGATGAGATGAGAAAGGCAGTCACACAAGCCATCATGATCCAAAGAAAATTATGAGAAAACAGGAAAAGTGTCTGTGAGAATTAGGCATGGAAAATCAACTCTAGCTTAGAAGATCTGAAAGTTCCTGCTAATGAAGTTGAATTCATTTTAGTTCTTAAAGGATAAACAATATTTTCCATGTATTAAATGCTTATGACATGTGAGGCATGGTGCTAAGTACTTATGTACAGTGTGTCATTTGACCTTGATAAAAATCCAATGAGGTCTGTCCTGTTATTTTTCTATATTATGTTGATGAGCTTAGTCTTAGAACATGCAACAAGGCTCCATGGCTACTAAGTGTTCAAACACAGAGATGCCTGACTCTGGGACCTGAGTTAATAGGCACTACACTCCTCTACATTAATAGAAAGAGAAGAGGACTAGAATATTTCACACAAAAGACATGAAGTAAATCACACAAGAGAGTGAATGAAGTGGTAGCATGCAATAATTTATTTGAAAGTTGAGGATGAGGACCTTAAATACCAGGCTCAAATTTTTGGATTTTTTTCTTCCATGCCATAAGTATACTCTGAAAGCTCTCTGGTAGGTTTTGTACATAATAAGTCAAAGGATCATTGTCTAAGAAATACTTAACAACTATAGTTAGAAAACTTAAAGTAACAAAGCCAGTGATGTCCGTAGGAGAGTGAACTCTCTCCTTTTCATCGCATATGACTTGTTACATCTGTACAAAATCAGCCTCATGAGAGGCCTCTGCTCTGATGAATTCACTGTGGTTGGTCCACATGACTAAGTTTTATGGTCAAAAAAGCTAACATTTCTATCATCTATATAGCATCAAGATAAGCTTAGATAAATTAGAGAAACTCATCATTTGGAAAACAAAAAATTCATCCACACTTTAATGGAGTATCTAATTCTCTCTCACTCTCACCCCAGAGTTCAACTCTAACAATCTCACTAAGAAGAGATTGACTGTTTTTCCAAAAGGGACCATCCATTCACTGAGATAACACAACACTATTTGAACATTACCAAAGTTTTATTTCACCCTTTGAAGGTTTACAATTGAGTTTAACTAGAAAAGAGAGAAACAAATAAGCTAACCTCAAGTTAAATAAAATATATGTATTATATATATATGCATATATATATATAAAGTGTGTATGCATTGATCAAACTATGATAATAACTGATTAACGGATGCTCACTGTTAGTCATCTGTACATCATATACAATGCTAAAGTTGAAGGGTATGCTTTATTGCATGCTTTAGATCAATCTTAAACCCTTCTATATTTAGACATCAATTTGCAAAAATAATTATACTTTTTCTGAATTCAAAGCTTTGGGTATTTTTGTTGACTGTAGCCCTTGAAATGTGCACTGATTACAGCGCCAATGTAATGTACATTAGCAGAGAGCTCAAGTATTATACAATAACCTTAAATCAGAGTTATAAGAGGCTAGTTAATGAAGATGAAGTAGTGCTGAAAGTACTAGCCTTTTATTCTGAACTCAAATGCATTAGAAAATATGTTTTAAGAATAGGTCATAGAGAATGTAAATGCAAAGTAGAAGAAAGGAAAATGAAAAAACTCCACTGGGCAGGGGAAGGAGAAATGGAAAGAGCGAGAAGGAGGCTGTACCTTGCAAGGGTATGCATAATTTAGGGTACAAGGAGTGAAGAGGCTTCAGAACAAAAGTACTATTCATTTAGATATACTAGCAGTGATTTCCACAATAACCAAGAAGATCCTGCCTGCAATCTCTAAGCAGCAGCATTTGAATTTGAGGGCTCATTTATATGAAAATCTTCAATATAATATTTCTATATCATGCTCTAAGAGGCCAACCCACCCTCTTTCTACCATCTGCTTAATTTCTAACAAAACACAATTACATATCTGAAGCTTATGATTAAACATTCTTAAATAGAGCAGTATGGAAAATAAATAAGTAATGAAATCATTTTGAAGGGAAATAAGAGCAAAACATAAGATAAGGGATGGAGAAATGTGAGTCCACAAACTTCATGTCTTATGATCTCAGCAAATGTTGAAGGTGAGATGCAAATTTGGTTCTGGGCTTCCTAGCTCCTAAAATAAAGAGCAACAACACTGTTGGTTATAGCAGCAGTTCTCCAACTTTTTGGTCTCAGAATCTCTTTACACTTTAAACTTCTTGGAGGACTCCAAGAGATGTGGGGAGGGAGAGGGGAAGGATATTATATGTTACATCATAAATATTTTTCTTATTAGTAATTGAAATTGAAAAAATATGTTAAATATTTATAAATTCTTTTTAAAATAACAATATACATATCACATATTAACATAAATATATTTATGGAAACTATTTTTTCAAGAAACTTAGATAATTGACATTTACATTTTTGAAAATCCTGTTAATGCCTGGCTCAATAAAAGATAATTGTATTTTTATATTCGCTTCTGCATCCAGTCTGTTGTGATATCACATGTGTGCAGCCCCTGAAAAATTCCACTATACACTCATGAGAGAGTGGGAGCTCAAAAGTCAAATAGCATCTTCATATTATTAGGAATGCAGTTTTCACCTCAGGGACTCCCTGAATAGGTCTGAGGGACCCCCATGGATCTCCAGAAGACACTTTGAGAACCACAAAGTTATAGGAAAGATAGCTCCTATAAGACAAAAGAAAAGATTGCTCAAGAGGTGCACGGTCTTTTCTGAGAGAAAAATACGTTTCCTTGTGTCATAAAGGGAGTGACATGTCATATGATATAGGGCATATTTAATACTATCTCAACAATAAATGCAATAGTGAGCAGTATATGATTAGTGGGGGGAGATATATATACATTCCTTATTTTCCATAATTTATAGCTTCTAGACAAGATGAGTTAATGAAATCAATACTTCCTGTAATTGATGTCAAGTGTATTTTTAATTATGTTTTGTGGTCTGTGACTTTTATGAGCTTGCTCCATAAAACAATTAACAACTCCATAAAAATAATACTTTGGACATTTTTTTTTTACTTGAAGTCTTTGGCTTTAGCCATGCTGTGAATGAAAAGATAAAATGCTACTAAACTTTATAATTTTTAATACCTAAATAAGAACTTTATTTCTCTTCTCTCCAAACTATTTTAATATGCTTTTTACTTATAAAATGCTTAATAGACAAGATAGCATAGCAGTTAAGACTAACTTTGGAGTCAAAGCTACCTGTGTTTGAATTTCAACTCTACCCCTAATTAATTTTGTAACTTTAAACACTTTTTCTTTACCTCTCTGAACCTTAGTGTCCTCATATGTAAAATGAATAACAATAGTTGTCAAAAGCAAATGTTTAAATACATAAACAGTGTTCCTAACACTCTGTCTCACTTTTTGATCACTGCAAGCACTCTACAGAAAATTAACTGGAGCTCTTAAATTACATTTTACATCTAGTCATTCATTTCCTGGAACCTCCTTTTTCTTCAAAAAACACAACTGATCATCAGGAGGAATGAAAACACCATGTGTGCTGCAAACCAGTTTTATTCCTTAAACTTCAAAGTGACTAGAGATCCATTTACATCAAGAATGGGAGTATTTTTTAATTTCTTATTAATCAGTAATGATCTGTTCCAAAGGTTTATTAAAGCCTGGTGAATTTCCCTCATAGCAGCCACAGTGATCTCTGTAAAGTGTAAATAAGTTCACATCACTAATCTCTCTTTCTAGAATGAAATCCCTATTTCTTATTTTGGAATCATAAGGTCTTCACCCTTTCTAAAACTACCTCTCCATTTAGTCTCTTCCACATAATTTCCTATTACTTAACAGTATCTAAAATCACTTTATTAATTTGTATAATTGGCTCCCCTGAGGTTGGGCATGTCTATCTCATTCATTGTCATTTGTTCAGTACCTAGCAGAGCACCTGGCTCATAGTAGGCACTTAATAAATATTTTTTAATGAGCTACATTATTAATAAGAAATAGATGCTTGGTCTCTTTAATATTTTATAAGCATTCTTGAGGAGTGAAGCAGAATCTTCTATATCAGGCATCTCTGTTCTTTCAACTGAGAGATCCCAGCAACTACTTTCTCAGTCACCCTACTTGGACTGGTTATGTTTATAACTATCCCTTTTTATACTTTTAGAAACCAATAAGCTCATTGAACTCATGCATATCATAGGGATTTGTAAACCACCACAGAAGTGTGGTTAGACTCAACCCAAGTTGCTGTTATGACAATTTTTTTGGTTAACTGAGGGGGGTTTTTTGAGCCATGTAAACACAAACTACAACACATCTCTACCTTTCTCTTCTCCAATAACCAAAAAATATGATGCTGAACTAATGTAGATTTTTTTAACGTTACCAGATTTAAGGTCTTTCCCTGTTCTTACATGATAGCTCCATATGTGACCAATAATTAAGAATTCTTTAAAACATTTTTCAAATCTATCAATTTATTAAACATTAACATAATTGCAGTTTAATTAACTTTGAAGTCATAAGAACTTATTTTCTAGGAAAAGTGTAGAATTATAATCCCCAATCAGAAACAGACCAGTGGAACAGAATCAAGAGTCCAGAAGTAAACCCATGTTTATATGGGCAAATAATTTTTAACAAAAAAGCCAAAAACATACAATGGAGAAAGGAAAGCTTCTCAATAAATGGTGCTGAGAAAACTAGAAGGCCAGCTGCAAAGAATGAAACTAGACTGCTATCACCACACACCAAAATTAACTCAAAATGAATTAAGGACCTAAATATAAGACCCAAAACAATAAAGTGCATAGAATAAAACACAGGAACCAAACTTATGGACCTAAAGAGGATTTTATAAATTTGACCTCAAAGCAAGGGAAATAAAAGCAAAAATAAATAAATGGGACTATATCAAACTAAAAAGCTTCTGCACAGCAAAATAAGCCATCAACAGAGTAAAGAGACAACCATTTGAATAGGAAAATATATTTGCAAGCAACACCTCCAATAAGGGCCCAATATCCAAAATATACAAAGAATTCATACAACTCAGTAACAACAACAAACAATCCAGTCAAAAAAAGAGCAGATGACCTGAAAGAACACTTCTCCATAGAGGACATACAAATGGCCAACATATATTTGAAAAGATGCTCAACATCGATAGTTATTAGGGAAATGCTAATCTAAACCACAATGAGATACCATCTCACACCTGTTAGAATGGCTATGATCAACAAGACAAGCAATAACAAATGTGAAGAGGATGTGGAGAAATAGGAACTCTCATACACTGCTGGTGGGACTGCAAATTGGTATAGCCACTATGGGAAGCAGTATGAAGGTTCCTCAAAAAACTAAGAATTGATATACCATATGATCCAACAATCCCTCTACTGGGTATTTACCCCAAAGACTTGAGAACCCATATCCAAAAAGATATTTGCACACTTATGTTCACGTGTGGCCAGGACATGAAAGCAACTGAAGTGTCCTATGATAGATGATTGGCTAAAGAAGTTGTGGTATATGTGTGTGTGTGTGTGTGTGTGTGTGTGTGTGTGTGTGTGTGTACACATATATATATATATATATGCACACACACACAATGTAATATTAGTCAGACATAAGAAGAGATGAAATACTGCCATTTGTGACAACATGGATAGACCTCGAGATAATCATGCTAAGCAGAATAAGCCAGACAGAAAAAGTTGAAAACTACATGATATCACTTATATGTGGGATATAAACCTAAAAGCAACAAATGAACAGGACAAAAAGACAGAGACTCATAGACATGAACAATAGACTAGTGGTTACCAGAGAATAGAGGAGGAGTGGGGAAAGGACGTGGATGGAGTAAAAGGGGTTAAATATGTGGTGACATTAAAGAATTAAAAATAAATATATATATTTTTTAAAATACCCAGTCAGGCTCACCTTGAAGATGTAACTAAAAATGTGACAAAGAGAATGAACTAGAGGGTTTGTAACAGCTATTACAACAATCTTCCTTGAGTCATTTTCCTAACTGTGTGGGGCAGCTCATCAATCTGTTCTTCCAGTCAAAAGTGACAGACAGATGGGGACATGGATGACTCATAGAATGAGGAAATGTGCAAGCCCTTAAACATCAATTTGTTTGGATCTCCAATATCAACTGGCCTGAAAGTTTTTGGCCAGGGAAGAAAAATCCATTGGAAATAAGGAATAACTGCAAAAAGATAAAATTTCTCTTGCCACTGGCCCTGTCATAGCCAGACCTGGCAGTCTGCTTCATTGAATAGAATTGCAGAGGACTAATATACTCTCAAAGATGTGTTTGCTGTTGTTCCTTTCACTAAAAAACATGGTGAGGTCTCAATCCTACAAATAAATAAACAGAGGTACAAATCCACTTCGTCACTGGGGATAGAAGGGCACAAGTATTAAAAAAAAATCCTCTGGAATTTATCACTGAGAAGGGGAAAAAAAGACAAAGGCAACCATAGAAACACACATGTAGATCCATATCTATGCATCCTTCTTACTGATACCCCAGAATATTCAATTCATTATTATTATGAGTAACAGGCAGGAAAAGCTGGCTGAAAACACCAGTGCATCTTGTGCTCTGGAGAAGGCACAGGCAGTAAGGTTTTGACTCCCTTTCTTAGGCATGGATGAAATACTTCAGAAGGCTATGCTACCTTTTTTTTAAGAAGCCATACATCATCAAAGGAGGCATGCAAAGGCCATATTCCTGCAGGGTTTCACCCTCCTTTCTACACAATGTTTGATCAGGCTCGATTATCCTCATCTTATTCATTTCTCTCAGCTGATACCAAGAACCCAAAAATGCTCAGCTCCAAAGTTAATGCATATTTGCAGCCAAGGAGTATTTTCCTTTCACTGAATTAGGAATGAGGAACAGGGAGGGGAGAAGGAGGTAATTTAAGTTGCTCTATTGTTGGGAGTGAAGGGAGTAATTCTTGCTTCTATCAGCAGCTTCCTGAGTCCCACCATCATTTCTACCACCCTTAATTTTATTTATCTCTTTACAGCCTATCTGATAATGCTATAACCATTTCCTGTTGTATGTTGGCTGAGGAAGCTTTCTGCAGGCCCAAGAGCAAATCAATAAAAGTAAGCCATAGTGATTCATAAAAATAAAATTGTCATTATCGTTCAATTATTGCTGTGTCTGTGGAAAGAATCTCAAGAACTGAAGGTTTCTTGGCTAATATTTATAATCTGCATTGAATGGTGCTAATGAATGAGTGGGTGTGCATTAGACTGAAATGTGACGGTGTTTGATTTATACCAAGTCCAGGTCTGATTGCTAATGTTAAATCCATTAAAGTCTCTCTTAGATCTGCCTTAATGTACTCCCCTGCATATAATAGAGCTTAAACATACCCGTTTACTTAGCTTTTCATTATTGGTTGAATATTTGTCTTTATTACATTATCCCCATGATAAATTTGACTTATGATAGTTTAAAAACAGCACTTTAGGAAAGCCAGACTTCTCTGACGCTACAGAAGTAACTCCAGATTTTCCAGTCTTCCCATAGATAGAAGAGAGACTATTCCAGAATAATTATTATTTTTAAAAGTTCAAACAGTTAAATCCAAGTGTGTCCCAGATCACAAAATCTAGACGTTCAACTGTTAAATCCAAGCGTGTCCCAGATCACAAAGAAATATTTTCTCCTAGAAGGAAAAAAACAGAGGAATGAAAGCTATCTGCCTAAGCTGCCACCTTTGGAGTGTCCCTAGGGTGGAAAGCTTTTTGTATTTCTTTAAAACACTTCTCCCTGAAGGAATCCATAAAGCACAAGTGTAAATAGGAACAACAGTTTGAAAAGGCTTAGGCATAATCATCAAGAGTCCCCTCTAAGGTCAACCATTTCACAGGGATTCTGAAACAGACAGTGAGTATGAAATACATCCCACTGCCCACACTCCCCTCCTTCAATTTACAAGAGTTTTCCATTCACAGCCCAGGCGGTCCCAGGCGACAGGCGCCAAGTCAATTTGGGGTGTATTTCTGATGTTTCCCCCCTTCGTGCTTCACTGGCTTTACTTGAAAGCTTGGCTTCCTGCTAAGTCTGTGTTTGGTGATGTGTGTCTGGATTAGGATGAGGAACAGACTTCCTGTTTATTTCTCACAATGCTGCTGCTCCCTCCAGCTTCAGTTACCGGAGACTAAAGACTGAGATGGGAGACACGGCACTGAGAAGGAATCCTGAGGCTCTGGATAAGATGAGAGGCAAGATAAATAGATAGGTAAAATAAATAAATCCCATCCAAAGAAGCAACTGAACATGAATCACAAAGGAATGGTGGGATGATTTTCTAAATGCCTCTGTGATTATTTGGTTCCTATCCAGGGTGTGGACAAGATAGCTCTAATCAACATGTATTGAGTCTGTCCATGCTGGGCAGCATCAGAAATATAGAGAAGAGACCGTATAACTCCTTCCTTCAGAGAGTTTATAGTTCTGTTTTGCTTTGTTGAGAAAAATAAGAAGCATATTTACTAAGTTGAACAACCAGGCATGAATAAGTACTGTGTGCACAGTGAGTGGGGCTGCAGAGGCTGGTCTTTACAGGGCTTTTTAGGAGGTAAGGTGGGTTTAAGGTGGACCTTTAAGGTTAGAGGTTTTGTGAGAGAGGTAGGGAATGAGCTATATAGCAGTAGAGAGACATGTGCATAGAAGTAGCAAAGCAAATATATTTTGACTTAAACTATGCACAACCATATTTTAAAACTGAAACACATATACATGTGTACACAAATGAAATTATTGAAATCCAAATATTTAGCACACATATTCATTGAACCAGTGCATTTAGTACTACCTAACATTAAATACTGATATATTTTGGATTTAAAGAAATACATCTAATTCTGGCTTTGATCTATAGTCAACTATTTTTAATGGCTTCTGATTTTATGATAGAAACTTTATATTACTTACTGTAAGACAAAAGCTAAAATTAAGCTTTATCAAACTACAAGGGTGGGATGATGGACAGACAGACAGACAGATGGATGGATGATGGATTAGATAGATGATAGATGATAGATAGATAGATAGATAGATAGATAGATAGATGATAGATAGATAGATAAATCACTAGATGCATTTGTTTAGCTTTGTTCCATGAGGTACTAGATAAGAATGGAACAAGAGTAATTTAAAGCTTGCAACATATGTTGCCACATGATCTGGCAGCTGAAACCAAGAAACACTTTTCCCATCATAAAATATTAGCTATAGAACAAAATTTCCTTCTTAGTATGATATATAGCAAAAAGAATTAAAAAAAAAAAACTATTCACTGTCATTTGAAATAATGCTATTGATCCTCTTTCCATAGGAGGTCAATATAGAGAGTTCCCTCCATTAACAAGGATGAATTTACTTTGATCCTTCCACTGTCTTTCCTTCCATCTTTCTTGTGTCTAATGATGACACAGATTTGGAAGTTGACTGGGTTAATGAAGCAGTGAATGTCCAAACAAATAGAAAACAAAGGACATACAAAACAAGTATGCATCTTGAATTCGAAATACACACAGGCAGGAAAGGCAGCCAGGGATAATGGTCTGGACTACAGTCAAAACCGTTATCAATAAAATAGATCCCCAAGCCTAAAGGACTGTGGATCATGTAGACCTCAGCAGCATTTTCTCCAGTCTCTAAGGTTGTGATTCAGTGATTTCTGGATAATAATGAAAGATTCTTGGCAAGATCAAGTAAACAGAGGAAATGGTAGATGGAGACTAATATTTATTAAGCACCTACCATTTGCTGGAAGAAATGGTAAACATTTACACACTAATTGGATCTTCCCAACAGTCCTGTTATCCCTATTTTATTGTTGAGTAAACCAAGGCTCAGAGAGGTTATTTAATGAATACGTGGTCACAGCGCTACTTGCACAGCCTAGTAAGTATTTTAACCTAAGTCAATGTACCCAGGGTTGACATGCACAATATTTATTAGCCAGTATGGTGAGGATGCTGGTGAATCAAAGTTTATGTAGCAACCAGTTGGTAGAGATGCCAACATGAACAATCAGCACAGCTTTACCCCTGCTCAGGTTCTTCCCATTAAGCATCAAAGACAAACTTGAATTCAGTCATCAGACCCTTGTTTTGTCTCTAAATGAGTATCTTCATTTATGTAAAGATGCAGGTACATTTTTGATCATTTAAACTCTTTAGGTAGACATCTAACAATCCATTTAAATATCTCTTATTTGGGGAGGAAGTAGAGATTCTCTTATTTATTAAAACAAAAAAAAAATCCCTATAACATTTTATCCGCAGTGTAGTACAAAGAATATGATTCAGTTATCACTGGCAAATAGTCAAATTATCATTCATTTTCCCCCAATGCTAATGCAAAGTCAATCTGAAAAAAACACCAAAATAAATTGTTTTCAAAGGTCGGTTATGTACCTTGCAAAACTGAAATTTGCATTTATCTCTAAAATGTAAGGTAATATCAAATCGAGACAAATCTACTAAGTTACTTTAAATTTATCCCAATTGAGTGTGATCCTGATATTATTTATAATCTGAAAATAAATCATCATGGAAAGAACCTATAGAGACTGGCATTATCAGAGTCACCAATCATCCATATTGTTAAAGATACTAATAGATATATAATAGATAATTTAGACAGATATAAAAGTATTTCACTTATCATGTGAAGACATCTTTGCTGTCATCAGACCTTTCCAAAAATTATACAGTGAGCTTGCATTCACTATCCAATTCAAGTTAAGCCTTGATATTGAAATTTAGCACCTCAGAATACATATTGGCATGGATATAGGTGTGGAAAAATAAATAAAAGTGGTTTTTTTTTTTCAGGAGAAGCATGCCTTAGGACATAAATACTTTGTAGGGAGGAAATTAGAAACTGGCAGACAGAACAGGCCTTTTTTTTTTTTAATTATATAGCAATTGCAGTGACCCATGTTCTCCAGCAAAATCTGAAAAAGGGATGTTCTTAATCAAGAGTTCTGAATTTCCTATACGATCAACCACATTCTCTGAGGATAAGTGGATTCTTAGCTGGATAGACCACAAACAAACTCTCCGGAGAAGTACTAAATATCCCACATCTTTCTTCAAAGGAAACTATAGGAAGCCCCGTCCTTTGTGCCAGTGGGCTTTGGTGGCAAGAATGGGGGATGGGGAGGAGGGGACTGCAGCTCTAGCCCCAGAAAGACTTCAACTACTTGAGCTTGGTCAAGCCACTTTTCTCGTGTCTCAGTTTTCATCTATAAAATGAGAATATTGCCTCCTCCTATCAGTATCTAGTGATCACTGTAAGGATTAAAAGAACACACATTTATTTGCCTGTCTCCAGAGGTGATACTCAGAATACTTAGCATTTGGTGACTTGGGCACTGAATATCAACCCTGCTTATCCTCCACCTCATTTCAGGAAGGACTGAAGGCAACTGACAAAAGAAACACAATATCCCCCAAAATCACTTTTAAGTTAAAGAATTTAGGGCAAAGAGAATGTAAAGGTCAACTATACAATTTAAAAAAAAAAAAAGCACAAAATTTGAGGAGACAAGTCTTGGAAAGGCCCTGACAAAGGGAACATTAAATGACATTAAGTTGAACCTCTAACACAGTAGATCTTCAGTTTCTCAGTTACACAATCTGCCAGCCTCTTACGATCTTTGGTTTTTTCTCCAGGTGATCTTTGAGTGTCTGTGAGAATGAAGAAAAGTAAAAAAAAAAAAAAGACATTTATCTATGTTTATTATTCCTAGTACAATATCAACCCATTATGTTATCTCATATAATCCTCACATCAATATTAATGTAAATGAATTGACAACCCTATTTTACAGGTCATAGGAAACAGAGGTTCTAAGGGGATAATTCTCAGAAAAATCTGAGTCTGAAGCTCAAAGATCTGATTCATTTCATAGTCATGAGTTCAAATGAATAAAATGAAAACAAATAATCTTAAACAAATAATGATTTAACAAATAACCACGAACCCTGCTACAGAAATATGCCAGTGTCTCCAACAGACACAGATGTGGGGAGCCATCTTTAAGGTCAGACATAATACACTGTCAAAGAAAGCTGAATATGGACACAAGAGAGTTATTTCTATTGTAAAAAACTATTTTACTTACCCTAAAAAAATATTTTCATGAAAAAATTATCATGTATTCTAATTCATCTTAAATTCATATTATAACTTATACCATACAATAGTGCTTATTATGTGTTGAGCATCATAAGAGACATTGAAAATATATAATTGAACAAAATGCAGTCTCCACTTTGTATAAACCTGTATCATTTTAATAATTATGTTTAGATATAACAGAATATAATATGTTAATCATTATATTTGTAGTTTATATTTTGGCCGTAATTTGTCATTAAAAATAGGTTTTTGATTAGTCTATAAAGGCTGCAGAATCAGGTATCTTAAAACTGTGAAAAATAAATATTTGCTGAAAATCCATTATGTTCCTAGCACTGAGTTAGGCATCATGGAACTTATAAAACCATTAAATAAATGCAGACTATGAGCCTCCCATCATTTTCCCTTATAATTAGGCTAAGTCAGCTACTAACATAGTTGAGTCAGCACCCTGTTGAATTGAACACCCTGCTTGTTCATATTTTGACATCACAGCTAACTCTAGTTAACAAGCCATGCCCCCACTACTAATAAAATCTGTCAGTCTAACTCTCAAAGAACTTCCTTCTTCAACTCTCCCTCTGTCTATTCCTAAGCCTCAGCATTCTCCTGACTGCTATGATCAGCTCCAGTTTGGTTCAACACTCTCTCCTTTTTGAAAGTTCATGGCATCTACCCATTCTACCATGCTCACTTTCTTTTTATAGTTAGTTGCTTCCTATTTCCCCACTACCCTTTCAGGCCACTCTGGATGAGAGTCTATGTCTCAGCCTATGTCCTGTCACCATCATGCTCAAGTTCAACATCCGATTTCAGTATACTTCAATACTTCAAAGTAGCCATACCTAGCCTTGCTCTTCCTACCTTCTTTCTTCTCCTCTCTGCAGTTCCTAGATAGGAACTCATCCACTTCTGTGGCTTCAATCATTACCTCTGTTCATACCCAAATCTCTTGATCCTGACTATCTTTACTCTCAAGTAGTCTTCAGACACACGTTTCTATCTGTTTGGTAAGCACGTTGGCAAGTGATTGCTAACTACTTTTTTCCTTCCTGTCTCCCTCTACTAAGGCCAATCAATGTTTATTGCTTCAGATGATGTGACAGATACAAAGCAGAAAGAACGTACCATCCTAGCCCTATTTTCCAAAAACTTGAGTTCTCAAGGAAATGGAGAGGATCTGGGGTATAGTCACAATACTGGGAAGCAACAAAATACGAAAAGAGAATTCATTCTCTAGTTTTTAAGAGAGCAAAGAAGGGAGAGATTTGGATCTAGGGAGAAGTATTCCAATTCCCATATTTTATACAGAAACTGCCAAATTTCCAGTAAGGTTTGGAAGGCCCAAGAGCAGAAACAACCTGCACTCTACTTCTTGGTTAGAAGACGAAAGGAAGGGTGATATCCCCAAACTGTTTTGGTAGACTGAGCCAGGCAGTAACTTTACTGTGAGTCCTAGAACAGAGGGAAGCACAGAAGCAGCAAAAGAACCAAGGGTCCTAAATCGACCCGTGTAGATGGCTAAGGGGAGACCAAGATGGACCCTGCAATGTCTTGACTACAATCAGCCCCTGGGACTTAGCCACAATTCTGGGTCAAGGTCAAGGTTAGGGGTAGGGGTGAGCGGGGCATGTAGGCACATAGAATAGTCTGAGACAAAATTTTTTAGCTGTGCCAGAGTAATAAAAATTAAGTTAAACTTTGAAAAAATGAAGAAATGTGTGTTTCCTGCACACTCAAGTATGCACTAAGATTCATATTCATTCAAGTGCTACACAGCCCTAAAATTATGGATTTAAGCTACTCCAAATTGAAGGTATTACTCTGACAAAGGGGAACCTCCCTAGGCCCCTCCATGCTTAACCTGCACTAGCACACAACTGGTTTCCTTTAAAATATCTATATCTGAAAACATGGTCTGGTCAGCCTCTCTTTACTAGAAAGATGTACCTCAGAGCACTTTAGCACCTTGCCAAAAGGGCTCCTTTCTTTTGCCAAAATTTAGAGATTTATGGGTCTTTTCTCCCTAAACCACAAATCTAAAGACAAAGAAGAACTGATAAGCAAATAATTCCACTAAGAAAACAACAGTCCATTCTAGGTCAGATTTGGGTGACAGATGTGCTTACTTTCACTGGATAACCACCAATAAATAATCTTTTTGGTAATGCACAGAAATGATTACCTTGTGTAAATGTCACCCTCCTAGATTTGTGCAGGACAAAAGGATAGATTCATTAATAAGGGAAAATTAGACACAGAGGACAAACCAATATGGAAAAATAAATGAGACACAAATGCCAGCTAATCTACTGTGCACATATTACAAAAAGAATAGGCACTTGGTTTTCAAAATATAATTTTCCTACTTATTTTCTTCTATTTTACAAAATACACCAAAGCACACTCAGCTGTGTTCTCATGTCACTAATAGAAGAAAGAGGAGCATAGGAAAGTGGCAATAATATGGCTGGATTTTGCTTTTATCTTCATGCCTTTCATCCAAGAACCTTTCTGTTCTTAAATAATAATTGATTAAATCTCACAATACCCCTGACTGAAGGTATCTTCTGATGGGCATATATAGAAGTAGAGAGGAGAGTGGATTGTATCACCCAGGCTCAGTCCACAGGGTTCTCACAGAGCCAGAAATAGAGCCAAAAGAATCATCTCTCATGCTCCACCTTTAATCCTTGAGAAACAACCTGGCCCCTTGGGATTGTTAGCCTGGCTAACTACATTTTTGGAATTAGCGACATTTTTCATTTAATTATTTTAAGGACATCCACCTTTGACTGCTGCTCTTCTTAGAACATAACTAGAGAATTGTCAAAAGCCTTGCATATGGCCTCCAGAGTGTCACCTCCCTGATCACCGTGGAGAGCCTGCAGGTAGCACATATCAAGTGCAATTCAGTAATTGGGGGTCTGCTGCAGAAGTACTTTCATGCTGACTGATTAATCTCTAGTAATTAGCACTCAGATGTAACAAGTACAGCAT
This sequence comes from Cynopterus sphinx, assembly GCA_030015415.1. Lineage (NCBI taxonomy): Eukaryota > Metazoa > Chordata > Mammalia > Chiroptera > Pteropodidae > Cynopterus > Cynopterus sphinx. Next base: position 93,022,749 of record CM057385.1, on the reverse strand, counting down.
TCAAGGGCCACAACGAGAGAAATAAAATCTGCTCTTCAGAAATTTGCTCAAGAGTTTGAGTGCCTTTTTGCAGATAAATAATGGCACCCATCCATTCAGGCACAAAAAACTGGAGTGAGAAATTTACTTTGTACACCTATTGCTAAATACTGCCCTAAAGCCTCCCCAAAAATTATATTTTACATTAATTAATAAGGGAAATTAGACACAGAGGACTAACTAATATAGAGAGATAAATGAGACATGAACATGGGCCAAACTACTGTGCACAGGTTACAAAGAATGGGCCTTGGGTTTTGAAAATATAGTTTTCCTCTGTATTCTTATATTTTACAAAATATACCAAAGTACATGCTCATTGTATTCTCATTGGATTAATTCTTTTAAAACCTTAGCAAATCTCATAACATCCTAAACATATTAGACCTGGAAAGAACTTCAGAAGTGAACTAGCTCAACTTTTTCTTCTTGCAGAAAAGGAAATTGAGACCCAGAGAGGTAAAGTGACTTACCTAGGACCCTGCAGCTGGTTGGGGCAAAGCTGGGACTAGAAAGTGAGTCTCTGAGTCTAGTGTTTCATGTCCTCAGTTTTCTTACTAACAGGTTTGGACCCTGCCTGACTTTGGGCGTTCTCAAGAATGGCCTTTGAGACGTATCCAGCAGCTAACTCGGCCAGATGTTACGAAACTGAGATGAAGTCTCTCTTTGCTACCTTCCTTCACCTCGCGCATCTTGGAGCATGGTCTGTGCTCTCCTGTGCCTACACCCACACCTGCAAGTTCTTACCCTGTGTCTCACTCCTGCAGCACCTTGCTCTTGTGATCCCTACAATAAGCCAGGAAAGCACAACAAGCCCATGGATATGTGTGCTCTACTACAGAATCCTGATCTAGAGGCGCTTACCTGCCAAAAGATCAAAGCCATGTTACACACACAGGCCTGGAGAAAGAGGGAGAGGGAAGGAGATGGAGAGGGAAAAGAGGAGAGAAAGAGAAAGGAGGAGGGAAATAGATAGAGAGGAAATGGAGGGAGAAAAGAGAGAGAGAACTTCTTAGTATCCCTAAGACCATTCTAGGTACATGTATTTCTCATCTCTTTCCTATTAACCTCAGAAAATATGATGGCAGAATCATTTCCATGCATGCCTCCAGCTCCCTCTCTGTTTGCAATCATGTCCATGCCTCTGCATTCTTTCCTCCTCCCTGGCCCCAGCTCTGATTCTCTTCCATCCCCTCATGTGAGTCAAATGGTAAACCAAGGGAAGGTAGTGGTCAGCATGGTTTCTTTGAGAGGGAGAACATCAGAGGCCCTGGCATCTGCTTCCTGCGGAGAACACTGCACTATCCTTGCAGGTGAGAGTGAGGAGACAGAGAAAGGAGAATGCAGACAGGTTTGGACCCCTCACAGCCTCACACTGAACTGGTGCTATCCTCACTGTCCATTAAGTAGGGAAATTCAGCTCCTACTGGGCTGGGGTCAGGCAGGAAGTCTTAACCATCAGTGAGTTATTGTCCTTTGTCTTCTGTTTTATTTTAGCTTTCTCATTCTGTGAGAAGGCATAAAGGCAAACAACAACATTTCCAAAGCTTTCCCCTCCTCCTCTCATCTCTTGGGCCCCCTCTGCAGAAGCCAGCCCCAGCCCTGGAGCTAATGTGACACATCAGTTAAAGCCATGAAAGGATTTAAAAGAGTAATAATTTAAATAACTCCTAATTCCTTTCTGCCTCAGACTTCATCTACAAAATAAAGAACTTAGATATTCTCAAAAGATCCTTTCTGCTCTAAAATTATAGTTCTGCATTTTTTTCAATAAGCATTTACGGAGTACCTATTTATGCGAACCACTGCCCAAAATACAGGAGATACAGGGGACAATTAAACCTCAGTCCCTGTCCTCAAGCATCTTATATAAATAAAGTATATCCAAGTACCATGGGCAATGCAGTGAGGTTGTAAGTAAGGATGGGGTAGAAATCTCAGAATACTTCACGGAAGAAGGGACAATTGTACAGGGTCATGAAAGATAAGTGGAGTTTCTGGGTGAACTAGGGCAGGGGATGGAGGATATTCCCGGTAGAAGACTGACATAAAGGCCAAGGTTAGGGAATATCAGATAGCATAGTGTGACTAAAGGGAAAGGGGAAGATGAAACAGTAACAGCGAAAGCTGAAAGGTGTTTAGACATTACACTGAGTAGTTTAAACTTGGTATGCAATTTTTGTTATAAAATTGCTAATGTGTCAGCTACATCTATGAGAATAAATGTCCTGATTTTTTTTTTCATTGCCAAAGCTGTGCACGGGAGTGCTATGGGAAACCCTCATAAAATCTTAACATCTTCCGACATTACTTTGAAATGATTTTTCTTTCTTTCTTGTGGAAAACAGAACAGTAATAGACTCGAGCCATTGTTTTTAAGCAAGTTCCAACATGAGCCCTGAGATCCTTTCCCAAAAGATAAACTACATGTAGAAATAATAGAGGGAAACATGTAATGACTGCAAATTTTCCAGTTAAAAATTCCTCTTCATCTAAAGATCATGTTTCCTTGCTTTCTGTTTCTATTAGAGAAGAAAGAAACGAGTCCCCCAGAGCCCTGAAAGTGGTGAGAGGTATGCTTGCAATCCCTGCCATGGGGACCACCTACTCCTTTTTAACGATCTTCCCAAAAAACCCACAGAGCTTGGCTGTAGCCTGCAGGCACGCCTCCCTCGGTCTGCCTCTCCGTTCTTCAAATCATATTGGCTTGGGGATCCACAACTGTTTGAACATATAAAGAAACCCATCTTTGGCTGAGGGCTAAAAGCAATGCAGATAATATCTGAGCTGAGCATGGAGTTTATAAAAAAAATAAAGAGAAAATAAAACCCCTGTGATCATGTATGATCTCTGATGTCCTAGACACTGTTGCCCCCTTGTAATAGAAAGATTTAAATGGGGTCTAACCCAGAGAGAGAAAACATCCCCCAAACCTAGGTAGATCCTGAAAATGTCCATCATATATTTTCATAAAAGCCATAAGTGTAAAAGAATAAAAGGCACCCCTTTGACCCTCACTCATAGTCTCAATCACCACCCAGAAGTTTTTGTCGACAGCTTATAATGCACCTCTCAAAATCATTTTTCTATACCCACAAGAACTCTTCATTCCTAGGCAAAGTAAATCTTAGACTCTTAGACTTGCTTAATTAACTTAGTTAATTAATTTAAAATTACAGGTATGGTTCCAGGTCAGGGATCAACAAATTTTCCTCTAAAGGGCCTAAGAGTCAACTTCTTATTTTATGGGCCATACAGTCTGTCGAACCATGAAGACAACCATAGACAATTCATAAACAAATGAACAATGAACCTTTGTTTATAAAAACAGGCCACAGCAAGGCCTGGCCCACAGACTATAGCGTGCTGACACTTGATCCAGACCATGAACTCCATGGACACTTACATTTTGCTTAAAGTAGAAGAGTTTCTCCTGCTTATAAACATTCAGACCTGAGCAAAATTTAATTGTCTACAACAATTACAGAACACAAGAGAGCCAATAGCAGGTAAGACACTGGGGACAAGAATCTCAATACCCACTGAAGTTCAGACACTGGAACCTCATTGCATTGGAACTAGTGAAGGAGATTTGACTTGATCCTTCCAGGAGACACATTTCTAGTCCTCTTAATTAAGGCCATTCACAAATGACTTGGAAAATGTTTATGGAGTGAAGTAATTTGGGAAACCTGTGAAATGGAACATTAGCCATTAGCCTCCACCCCTACCCTCTCACTCCACCAACACCTCCACTCCTGCCCAAGCAAACACACTGGAAAATAGAAGCACACACAAGCATATTTTCAATGATTAATCTCACTGTTTCACTTTGAAACCTGAAAGAGGAAAAAAAAAAAAGGAAGCGTCCCTATTTCCCATTGAAAGTAATCACAGCTTTATATCCCTCAGTGTTTACATAAAGAGACTGTTTATTTAGAATCCTTGCTGATAAGAACACCGCATGCTCATAACTTATTATACATTCCCTTTTCATTTTGTCTCTTTAGGGGGGGAGGGGAGGGAGCATTATGTATATTTTATGATAACCCAAAATGACTTATACATAAAAAATACAGACTTTAAAGATAAAAAGGATTAGTCGCAGGTAATGCATTTTCCATGAGTGGCTATAGGGCTCTCGGTTCCAAGAGGTACCAACTGCATACAAATGAATTGATAAAAGTCTGACGCTGTAGATGGGTTGCAAGGCTCATGCTTTGCTGGAGATGATTCTTAAAGTTACAATAAATCAGACAGACAGTGTCGGCCTTTGAGGATAAACCTGTGATGGCTTGTTGTGCCTCTCTGAATCGCCTCAGAGGCCCAGGGACTAAAAAGTGCCTAGATGTCACATTAAATCTACCGGGAGGATGGAGCACTTCAAAGACGAACGCAATCAGATCTGATGGAAAATACATTTTCTGAAAGCTACTGACAAAAAAGTAATCTTTGATGTGGATGTTGAATAACAATTGATATTGTCTTTCCTGACATTTTTCATTATTGCCGTCTTATACAGCCTACTTCATGTATTAAAGCAATATTAACTGTTTGACAGGGACAAATCCTCTAACTATCACATAAGCAATTGTTTCTGAATTGTCCTAGCCCACTGCCTGTAAAACCTGTCCCAATAACTGCTTTTAAATATGATGGTAGACTCTTTTTTCTGACTAGCTAGACAGTGTCTGAGCTCCAGAGTAGTTCAGTGGAGTCTAGGGCATATTAAAAATGGTTAGGTGGTTATGAGGTGCCATTTGATTATAAGGAAGGAACAAGAATGTTTTTTTGAAGGTGAGTTTTAATGAGAGCACTCCATAAAAGTTAGTCTTTACTATTCCTCCATCTTCAGTACACATTTATATCAAGTAGATATGTGCAAATCTCAGATCTGCAGCAATCCTTGTTGCTCAAAGGGAGAAATAAAGGAATGTACAGAAGATCTTTGTTATTTATGCAATGAAATAAAGCAATCCCTGGCTGTGCCAGATCCTGTAAAATATCCTGGAATTAATCTCCCAATATGCTCCTGGAAAGAAATTCAAGCAGATCTGGGAGGCACATGTCACTTTCAAAACCCAGGGTACCTCCTGAGGTTTGATGTCTTAACCTTCAACTGTAAATACATGTGGTTTCATTATAGGTATTTGTAAAGCTTTAAATCGCTAATTTTCTGATGACCTTGAGCTTCTTTAGAAGTGGGGGGAGGGTGGGGAGCTCTACAGAAGAAGAGCTGGAACTTTTTTTTTTTCATGAAATAGGGCTACTTGCACCGAAAAGGAAAAGATAGAAAACTAAAACCCCACAATTCAAAATTACAAAACCACAACAATCTGTATTGTAGACTCAAAAGTTATCATTTACGGATAAGATACCTAGGGGACGTGATATATATTCTTCACTTACATTATTATTATTTCTCCACATTCCCTGGAGTTTCCAGCTTTCACACGCCTTGACAATACTGTAGCTCACCTGTATTTCTTATGCTGTAGAAGTTTTACTGTAAGCCAGCTTCTCCACAGGGGTCTGTGGGGGCAGGTTGCTCAGTCTCCCTTAAGATACTTGAAATAATGCAGGTGTGGTGAGCAAAATGAACAAACCAGTCGCCAAAAAATGGAGAATTATAAGACAACACATTGCCACTCAGGAATTTTTTTTTAATCTTAGACAAGTCATTTGACACCTCTTTGCTGTTCCTCAGGGGTCAGCAAACTTTCTCTTAAAGGGCTAAATAGTAAAGAGCTGAGGCTTTGTAGGCTATACAATCTGTTACACTGAATTCCAGTGTTATAGCACAAAGGCAGCATAAGCAATACCTAAATGAGTGGCATGCTGTGTCTGAATAAAACTAGAAGTTGAAAAAACAGGTGGTGACCTGGTTATGGCCTTCAGACTAGAGTTGGCCAACCTGCTCTGGACTCCTTATCTGTGAAATGGGTACTAACATAAACAAGAGCTAAAGCTCTCTACTGCTGAATAGATCAGACGAGTTAACAAATGGGGCTGTATTTTTACCTCAGAAAGGGAAAGGCAATAGGGAAGTCCATAACGCAACCAGAGTCATTTGATGAATATATGTATCTTCTCTTAATAAAATAAAAAGTCTATATCGCCATAGTAGTATATTAACCCACTTGGTCAATTTTTTTTATAATTGTATATTTTAAGATTTAGTACAGCTATCATCTCTTAAAGTCCTGTACAAGTTCAATAAATACATTATATAGTTTCTCACGTGGTCACAAGGGGAGGGGGGAGGCTAGTAAAGTGCACTTAAAATATTTAGGAAGAGAAGGTTCTAGGTGGACACAAAAAGTGCCCTTGGTAGGTCTTTTTGGATGTTTAAATAGCCCTTCAAGGTGATACGAATGTAGTAGGCATTATTTATTAGGGTACATCATGAACTGGGAGGTTAATTCTTCCTTTCGGAGAGCAGGGAGATATAATTGCATAAAGATTTTATCAGTCAGGACCGGCAAAGCAATGCTGCAATAACAAGTGACCCCAATTTCTTCATGGCTTAAAAGAAAACAAAGCATATTTTTGTTCCATGCTACACTTACATCTTGAGTCAGCAAGATGGCCCAGTTCACTGTGGGCAGTCAGGGGCCCCGTGTGACAGAAATATAATCTGATACAGGTTTCTGTGATTAAGAAGGCAAAGCAAGCATGCAGAGCTTTGCACAGGCTCTTAAAAGTGTTGCACATTGCACTTCCACTCGCATTTCATTAGCCATAGCAATTCACAAGATTAAGTCTGACATAAATATGGTGAAAAAGTGACATCTTTCTGCTGACGATTATATTCTCACTTGTGGACAACAGTACCTACAACATAGGGACTGGAGTTTTTTAGTGGGAAGAACAAAGAGCCTGTCTTGTTAAGTGTAACTTTATTGGAAACTCTGCTGAACTGAGAAGAGAGGTAGCTAGAAAGGGCACAGAAGGCCTCGAAGAGAGGCTCACTATAAAGGAAAGCCAGGATCAAACCTGGGCTCTTTTCCAGGTCCAAGAGTTTCTGATACAAGGGCTGGTTCTGATACAAGGCAGGGCTAGAAGCCCCTCTAAGCTCAGCCCCCATTTGTAAGGATCAGCTAAAGAAAGCAGCAACTCTGATGCCCCTGAGGCCCGAACAGGAGCCTGGACCTGCAGAGACTTCATGGACAAGACAGAGCTGCCTAGATAGGATTGATTTGCAAGAGCAACATTTCATAGAAGGAACATCAGAGACCAAGCCCCTGGGTCTGCTGGTGGCCCCCCATCGGAGTCTCAACTTCAATGTCCCTCTCTGCCAAGGATGTGGGAGCAGGCCAATCCAACTATATTGAGTCAGTTTGGGAGCAGGGTGAGACAGACCTCTAAAATGAGAAAGAAGCAGTCTTACCAGTTACCAGGAGGGAAGTCTATTCTTTTTCTCTTCTTTTTTTCTTTTTTATCAGCATCACTATGTGAACTAGTCTGAAGAATTTCTCCCTTCCACTGATTTTGTGATACCAGGTTTTCACCCACTCTCAAGTGAGAATTTAAAGAACCATGTTCTTCATATAGCTGGGAGAAGAGATGAGTTGTGTCATTTTAGCCCAAAATGTATAGAGTAAAGGCTCTGGAAAACAATACGGAGATATGGACCTCCAAAGCTTCTAAACAAAGCTAAGAGGCTGTGGTTCATGGCATGGCTGGAAGGAGCCTTTTCCAGCCCTTAAAAGCCATACTCATGGCCTCCTGCCAGTTGCTGGCAGCCAACCCCAGCTCACTTAATGGATTCCAATCAGACAGAAGTAAAAACTCCATCGAAAGACTTCCCAGCAACTCTGCTTTCCTCACTTTCTGACACCTTATCTCCCTCCCAGGGTAAGCCTGCACATAGGGTGGAACATACTTCCTGTGGCTTTTGCAGAAGAGCCTCTAAGATTCAAATACAATTTCTGCACTACAAGCTGTGTGGCTTTGGGCATATTGCTTAATTTTTCTGTGCCTTGGCATTTGCATCAATAAAAAAGAGATAATAATAATACCTACTTCATAGGGTTACTGTGAGTACTAAATAAATTAAACATAAAGTATTCAGAGGAGTATCTAACATGTAATAAATAAATTGCTATAGCAGTAACCACCACGATCATTTGTATCTGAACATCTTTCTACATTTGCCTTCCTAAGACAGTGAAAATAATGGAATTACTATTTATTGAACAATTATTATGTACCAGAAAAAATATATTTAATCATATATTTATGACCATAATTTCATTTAATCTCCTCAATAGTCATATAAAGTTGACTTAATGGTGCCCACCTTACAGATGAGGAAACTGAGGCTTGGGTTAAAAAACTTGTCCAGTCATAGCTGGAAAAGAGACTCAGCACTGACTCGGAAGTGTCTGTGTTCTTTCACTAGGGTGTGCGGCTTCTCCCCAGCCCTCCCAGAGCCAAACAGAGGAAGAGGAGGGGTGGCAGTAAAAGGTGAGAGACCTCTTTGAATGATGAATCTTTCTGCCAAAAGAAAAGAGCAGTGAGGAGGGGCAGCATAGGAGAGGCAGGGGTGTGCAAGATAAAACTGCTATTTCTGGCCCCCCTGAAAGGTACCCGTTTCTTATCTCTTAATCCCCCAAAGATCTGCAACTTTGTTATTTCACAGCCCAGAGAAGGCAAATGTATCCCTTGTAAGCCTCTGTCTATGTGCTTCATCTCTGCCCTCCCCATGCACCAGGCCCCCATTGCACCTTCCCAAAGATCCTCAAAGAACCTTCTGCCTCTTCCAACCTTCCTCCCCACTGGAGACACACACCCATCTGCATTTAACGGACATGCCTAAGTTTCCAAATGAAGCAACCCAACCATCAGAAACCTCTTTGAAATGTCCCCATGCATGTGTGTGCTGCCAAGCTCACCTAGCTTGCTGCCACCAGGGCTGAAAGTCAGGAGGACTGGATTCTAGTCCTGGCTGTCACCAGCCACTGAGTCCAGATCCACCCCCCAAGCTTGAGGAGACCCCTCCTCATGGTGCCCAGAGCCTATGGAAAAGTACCTCTGTTACAGATCTCATATTCATATGATGAGATTCTAAGCCCCAAGATGATGGCCTCTGAGAGGTAATCAGGGTATGAGAGTGGAGCCTTCGTGAATGGGCTTAGTGCCCTTATAAGACACCCACAAAGCTCCCTTGCACTTCTGCCACGTGAGGACGCAGAAGAAAATCTGTAAATCAGGGAGATGGCCCTCACCAGACACCTAATCTGCTGGTGCCTGGATCTTGGACTTCCCAGCCTCCAGAACTGTGGGAACTAAATGTCTGTTGTTTATAAGCCACCCAGTCCCTGATATTTGGTTAAAGCCACCTGAATAAATTAAAATAACTCTATCCTAGTTTTCAGAACAAGAATCTCAAATCTGTGGAAGAGAGACATCAGTTATTTTTGCTGCCCAGTATCCATTCATCACTCTTAGTTGAATAGAAGCCATGCACAGTGGGCATTGTTGACTTTATTTTTCCAGCTCAAAGGGTAGAAAATTATGATCCCACTGGGACATCAGCACCTTGACCTTCATCAGCCACAGGGTCAGCTTCAGGAACAGCTCGATGCGTCTTTTCAAGTAAAATAGGTCTGTTCTCTGTGGTGCTGCCTTGCATTCCAGGCAGCGGTCCCCACATGACTGCAAAGATAGCCACCAGCAACAGCAAGCATATATCTTATCAGCCACCCAACACTAATAGATTTCAAGTACTTGCTCTAGCAAATGTCCTGGGCTGGTTCCGATTTGGCCTACTTTAGGTCAAATATTCTCCTTAGAATCAATAGGGATGCCTCACTAAAATAGTTTCATATAAACAACAACTTTTATATTCTAAGAAATATTTGAGATGCTTACACTAAAAAATCATAATTGTTTATCTGAAGACCAAATGTACCAAGCATCCCATTTTGTTTTGGTTGGTTGTTGGTGTTGTTGCTTTGTTAATTCTGGCACCTCTAGAAGCCAGTCATTGTGGCCAAGAGGGATGGAACAGAAGACTCTTGGCCAGAAATGGTTTGTGCCCATGGCACAGCGTGTAAGGAAGAGAGTGGGGTCAATTTTATCTAAGTCACATGAACAGGAATGGAGATAAGGGTGGCTCCCCAAAAGGAAATGAGGTACCCCTTCCAGGAGAGAGAGAATGGCTGTTTAGTAGCCAAAAACAACAGATGTACACTAGCATCCAAGCGGGTGCTTCTAAGGAAGAGGAGCATATGTTTTTGGTGGGGGAGGGGCCTGCGGGCCAGTTAAGTGGGAAAAAGAGAAAGCCTGAAAGACTCCTTCCCAACCTTCCAAGTCTGTGTTTTTACCCACACGCACTTGCCAGATTGCTCTCAAAAAGCAACAGCTGTGGAAACTGACAGTTTACAGTTGTGATAAATCGCATTAGTAAAGTATTTCAATTAAAGTCATATCTAACTAAAAAACAAGGAATCATGTCCGAACAAATAAATTAGTGCTTCAATTTGTGGAGCCTTCAAATGGAAGATTTCATCACTAACGACTCCCCTCCCCGTCACTGGTTTGTTTTTCTTCCTAGAAGAGAATAGCTTATAGATTGGTGTGGGGACAGTTCATTGTTTCAGCTGGGGAAGAGGCAATTAATAAAGACATATGCAAAAAACAAAACCTGCAACAAGGCATTTATTTCATTCCTTCAAGCTGTTTCTTAACAACTTAAATCCAAACTTGGTTTCAGGTTTGCCTGTAATTTCCCTTATTGTGTATCGGGCCAGCAGGCATTGACAAACCTTCCTGTGGGGTCTGCTTGTCCAGCCCCATCAGCGGGGTGGCTGGGCCCCACAGGGCTGTGTTCTGTTCCCAAGCCAATTCATCTACATCTGTAACATTTTAAAAAGAATTCATGGGTATGTCTTCCCCAACAGATTCTTTTTCCTCCGTTTAGAAAGTCATTCGCCTGCACAAAATGAATGGCCCGAAGAAATCACTGAGCTTCTTTTTCTCCCAGGGGCAGGGCCAGCACAGCCCCCAGACTGCAGGGGCCCTGGGCTTCACAAAGGGCTTCAGGCCTCACTTCCCCTCCCCTCCCATCTGCCTCTCCTCCCAAAGAAATCACATCCTTTCCTCTAAATTCCCCACTTCAGCTTGATTTTCGGCAGATCCTTTACCCTGCCAGTTAGTAATTCAGGACTAATTAGGTGATTGCTTTCATTTCAGGGTAGCAGTCGGGCAGGGGGATGAAATGGCATTGCCCCTATTCTTGTTGGAAAAATAAATTATGCCCATTGTTATTTAAGATCTTATTTTTCCCTCAATCAAGCAAATTAGCAGCTTGGTTCATTTTCCCAGCATTCACTCCTGAGCAGACTGCCGCCCTGGAATGTGGCTTAGAGCTGTGTGGTCAGTACAACTGTGTGGGGCTGTTTGTGCCAACAATGAGAGGAGCCGGCTGCCTCCTGAAGACGAGTGGCACTTGTCTTGCTTAAGCCAAAGGGCCGCTGCGAGCCGCAGCCCTGAGGCCGGGCTTCTGGGAAGACGTGCACCGCCATCTAGTGGACATGGAGGCTCAGTGCAAGGCGCTCTTTCCCCAGCTTTTGCTTTTCTGCCCAGAAAGGGCAAGCGGTAAATTACCAAACATAGGGAAGATTCTTTCATCTCCAGGAGTGAGGAGATGTTTGCTCCTGTGGCTACCGTGAAAAGGCAGCTCGATGCTTGCGTAACGTCTCTTTCGTGAATAACTCTCCTTGGTCCTGATTTTCAGGTCCAAGATGAGGCTGTCACTGTCCGAGGCTGGGTCCTCAGTAGGGTGGGTGGAGGCGTTCCACCTTCAGGCCACAGGCCTCTTCATCTCTCCAGCCTCTCTATCACCTCTCCTCTCAGCCACAGCAAGCCCGATTCCAAAGTGCATAGGTGAAGGCATTCAAAAGCGACCGTGCTCCCCCAGGGGCACTGCCACTTCCGAGTGGAAGCCAGAAACATAAGCAAAACACAATCCCAAGACTTCTTCCAGTCTTGGTGTTGAAGGGTATTCCCACTCTCCCATGTATGCATTAGTGTCATTTTCCTTTCCACTCATTCTACCTATATAAAGAGCATCATTTGTCGCCCATTTCACCACAGGAACCATGGTTGGTTTTCTTTGGTATAAAAGGGATAATATGGGGGAGAGAAAAAAAACCCCAGTGTGGAAGGGTTTGGGGCAGTGATTCTCCACCTTTGGTGATTTTGTCCCCAGGAGACATTGGGTACTGTCTTGGAACATTCGGGTTTGTCACAGTCGGGGGCTTGCTAAACATCCTACAATGCACAGGACAGCCTCTCACAACAAAGAATTATCCAATCCAAACGTCAATAGTGCTGAGGCTGAGGAAGCCTGATTTAGGGCAACAAAGACTGCCCTTCAGTAATAAGGTTATGATAACACAGAGTGTCCTCGAAGGAGCCACACTGCAGAGACCGGATAATTCATCCTCTCCCAAGTCAGTATTTACCACCTTTTTTCTTCTTTTGACTCTTCCATTTTAAGCATAATTTAGCTGTCTTTTTCCCCCCACCCCGTGCACTGCTGGGAAGAGAAAGGATTAGAAAGGGGGAGGAGGCCCGCAACAGAAAAGAAGGATTAGAAGCATGACCTGTTTCTCCTGGAGAAGCTAGCACATTCCTCTCTCAGATGTGCTTTGTGACCGAGCAGGGTACAATTAAAAGCACAATAATTTGCTTGTTATTCAAGTCAGGCATTAGTCCCAGTAATGGCGTGCTTGGTGGAGAGATGGATTTCCTTGTTAGGAGCTAAGCACAGGATTAACTGAATTCTCCATGGAGAAATCTTGATTTGTTCAAGGTCTTTCATGTTTTCTACAGAGAAGGGATTATGTCTTCTTAAAGAGGGGCCTTGCTTAAAAAGCTACAAAGTATAAGAAAAGGATTTAGGGCAGAGGGGCCTATGGTTAAGTAGCTGAGGGGTACAGGGAATTTTAGAGCAAAGGATTATTTAAAGCCATAAAGTTCAAAAAATAATTGGTTTAGCACTACTGGGTCAGTGCTGGCGAGTACACTGTAAAGGCAGTTAAGCATGAGCTAATATTCATTTTACTGTGGCTAATTATTGCATAAATCCAAGAGAGAGGGGGGAAAGAAAGCATGCCCCCTCCCTGGACATCAGAGTGTGCGATGTTTTGGGTTTCTTTGCCTTAGAGCCACATTTGTTTGTTGGGGTACCAAGAATCCAGGTATCACAAGGACTTTATTAGTTAAAATGCAGGAAAATTATTCTCCCAAAGCACAAGACTGCGTGCTCTGCCATCACAGTGACCATGCGGAAGCCGCTACTTGTTTTAACTCTATCGATATCATTAGCCAGAGAGAACATAAAGAGAAATCCTGGCTTCACCAGTGTCCTGCTAAGCCTAGGTAAGAGGCTCTCAACCAGGGCAACTTGGCCCTGCACCCCCATCCCCCTCTTCACCCCAGCCCTGCCCCCAGAGGACATATGACAATGTCAGGAGACATTTTTGGTTGTCACATTTGAAGGTGCTCCTGGCATCCAGTGAGTAGAGGCCAGGGATGCTAAATATCCTGCAATGCTGAGTAAAGCCCCCACAACAAAGAACTGTACAACCCACGATCCCTCTGGTGCCAAGGGGAAGAAATCATGGTTTAGACAGGCGATTTTCTCTCCTTGGGTTGATGAAGGTTTTTGGAATCCCCCTTTCTCCAATCTATGATTGACAAGTAATCAGATGACCATATTTAATGTTAACTAACATGCTTTTCTTCCCTTTTCTTCGATGAATGTTTTCACAATTCAGGAAACAAATAAGTGACCCTGTAGAAAGGACCCTGCCCAAGCAGAGCAGTGAGCTGGGGCTGTCCAAGGCTCGGCTGCTGCCTGTTGCTCCTTCCACAATCTGCACACACTCTAAAGAGATGAAAGTCAGCATCTCTGAAATCTCCACAGGTTCAGAGTTTTATGGACTTTCATTCCTTTTTCTGAGATTACTCTTCCTTCCCTGTGTGAAGTAGGTTCAGTTAAATCATTTGTCTTGCAGCTTTGAAGGAGTGAAGAGCCAGCAGCTACAAGGTACCATTTTCTCACCTGTGAACGATGACTCATCCTGAGAGAGGTTAACACCCTGAATGGGAGCTTCCATGGTGTCCATCAAAGGCATGGGGCTGTGAATCAGGACTCTTCCAAGGCATGGCCATCAGCTTCCTGTGAGAGCCTCAGGGATGCACTTGACCTCCATTTATAAGAGCTGGGGAAGACTGAGTGATGCGAAAAGGAAATCTGAAAGCCCTAGGGGGAGATGAGGTGGACACTCCCAGCATCCTCAAGGAAGGAAACAGAAGAATCCAGGTAAAGAAGGGAAAATCAGCTCTTAGGTCTCACTGGCCCTGCTTGCCCCTTATCTGCACCCTTTCCAAACTCATCTTTCTGCTTTGCCCCAACTTCCATTCTATCCAGTCTCTGTGATACAAGGCCAAAGGGACCCTGATAAATTCCAAGTCAGATTATGTTTCCCCTGAGCTCCGAACCCTTTACAATTTCGCCAAACCAGGATCACGTATTATGCATTTTTCTACCAAACATGTAAGTAAATATTTAACTAGCCTGTCACCTCCACAATTTCTTGGATATAACTGTTACAGCAAGGTTAAGGTGGGCCGTGCCATGAGAGCCCACCCCACACACAGCAAGACTCAAAGTCTGCACAGGCTGTGAAGGTTTCAAACCCTCAGTAATTGTCCCTTACACCTGAGCAGTCCAGACGTATTGATGACACAGATAAAACAGATTGCTGGTGTGGATTCTCAAAGACTAAATCCTCATGTTCCCTGCTGAAAAGTCCTTAGCAGTTCATCAAAGCGTCACTTCTGATAAAACGTGAATAATATTTTTTAATGTTAATGTGATAAAGGATTGAGTGCAGTTTGGGAAACCCCACACTTAGTTTCTCAGTTTCTTCCACCTCTAACACTCCTTGTATATGATATGCACATGCGAAAGTGGGTGTGCTCCTTGCACATAAGTCTTAATAACTAACCCTTAATAATGCTGGTCTCATTAAAGACAAACAAAGTTCCAGAAGGGAAATTCGGTGCAGGCTCTTTTTTCTCTATATGAATAAAACTTTACTTAAAGAACACAGGCTTACATATTTAGCTTTAAACACACACATACAGAGAAGTATTGTTGATAGTCTGACACTAAGCCTGAGTGGCAGACTCTCATCCATTTCAGATTTTAGGCACCAGTGGTTTCAATCACTACCTATACCTCTCTGCTAAATTTCTCTGAAGTACTGCCTCTACTTTGCAGTGGCAATAGCCAAAACAAAAACCCCAGGACACATAGGTGGTTGCAGGGGAGACCCACACCAAAGCACAAGACACTTTTCTCACCACTCATTATACATGTTGTCAGATGTGAGGAATCCAGGCCCAAAGTGACACATGCCCAAGATTTAAGCAACTCAGCTTCAGTTTAAATAGCAACTAAATCTTAACTTTCTTGGGGCTTTTAACTTCCTATTCCATCCATACTGCTAGCCCAGGCCCCATTCAGTCTGTATAAGTCACGCTACTTCTGCCTTGGTGGCAATGTTAGTCACTCATTCACTCACATATATTTATCTATTATGTGTGTGTCAAGCACTGAGAATAGAGCTGAAAACAATAGAGTTGAGGTGCCTAACTAGGCAGAGAACATGAAACACTTAAAATCCAAACATTACTTGTAGAACTAAGTACAAAATATAAAAACTACCAGAGCAATTTAGAGGTTGGCTGGAAAGATGAGAAGAGGCTTCCCAAATACAGTGAGGCTTAGAATGAACCTAAAGAATAGATGGGGTTTGAACAGTCATCACAGAAACCAGAGAAATTTCCAGCTGAGCCAAAAAAGGAGTGGGCATTATATTTGGGGAACAGGGAGGATATTGGGACAGGGGTTGGGACTGGGAATTAGAGAAGACTCTGTAAGCAAGGCTCTGGAGGTGGCTTATGAAGCTCTTGAATATCCAGCTAAAACATTTAAGCTTTTCTCTGTGGCACTGAGGTGCTATAGGAGGATCTATTTCACTACGAAGTGAGATATAAGTGCTGCTTTAAGAATTTAATCAGACTAGAATGAACTGGAGATCAAAATAGTAGTCTACTACTGGATATGATACGACTGAAAACAAAATATCCCAGTATAAAATGGTTTATTGATCTGCTTGGGCTGCCATAACAAAGTACCACAGACAGAGTGTCTTAGGCAACAGAAATTTACTTTTTATAGTTCTGGGGGGTTTAAGTACAAAATCAAGGTGATGGCTGGGTTGGTTTCTTCTAAGGCATCACTTCCTGGCTTGCAGATGGCTGTCTCCTCTTTGTGTCCTCTCATGGTTTTTCTCCTGTGCACACATGGACAGAGAGAGAGCAGCGGTATCTCTTCATCTTTTCATAAGGACACCAGTCCTGTAGGATCAGGGCCCCACCTTAACGACCTTATTTAACTTTAATAACCTCCTTAAAGGCCTTATCTCCAAACACAGTCCCATTGGGGTGAGGGCTTCAACATAAGAATGGGGGTGGAGGGAGGAATATGGCTCAATTCATGATAAATGGTATGAACTTGAACCAGAGCATTCACCATGAACATACAAAGGAAAGAGCAGACAAGAAAGACTTTGGAAGGACAAGTGGAAAATATGTATGAAGGGTAGAGAGGAATCAAAGACAACATTAACATTCCCAACCCAAAGGTGCGGGGCGGAGATGCATCCCAGAATAGCCCCTTCAGGGCTTAACATGCTGTTATCCCGCCCACACTCTCTCCTGCAGAGTGACTCACGCATTTTCCAATGCAAGAGCAGCCCATTTTTATTATATGAGAATTGTTAGTACCAAATATAAAGAGTTTTTAGGGTTGTGCAAGAGACTATAACTAGGGAAATGGGATGAAATTAAATGAAGGAGATTGAGACTTCAGCAAAAAAAAACCATAATATTGAGCTCAGCTAGACAGGATAATATCCAGTTTCCCAAAGGACATAAGAGCTGCCACATTCATTCACAACCCAAAGCCAGTTTTAAAATTGCACAGAAGTATATTTGGCAAACCACTGTTGAGGCCTTGAAGCCCTTTCCTTTGTCATCTCATTACTTAGGTACCTGAGGTCCAGTTTCGCTGCCCAGACCATCATAACGTCCCATTTCCCCAGCTGCTGTGGTAGCTTGTTATCATTTTAACTAAAAGCTAATTCAATCAGAAACCTGAATATTGTTCACAAGCTGGCTTAGACTGTGTTCCCCGGTTCATGAGGACCCATGCACACATCACTTATTAAATACGTGCTCCCAGGGGAGACTGGCAAGGGAATGAAGGAAGTAGGGCAGAGAGGGGAAGAAGCCACGCCACGAAAAATGCCTGGCAGGTCCTGCAGAAGGCAGCTTCCACCAGGCCCGCAGATGCTCTGATGTATATGTGTGTGAGTGTGTGTGTGCGTGTGTGTGCGTGTGTGTGCGTGTGTGTGTGTGCGTGTGTTACTCCTCAGCTGGAGCAAAGGAGCCAGGCACTGACTTCCTCATCCTCCCATCATTGGTTAAGGGCTGGACCACAGTGGTTTCCAGACACCACAGTGAATTCTCCAGGTACCTCAGCTTCTCTAGGTGTTCAGGAAATTTCCAGCAGCCCAAGTGCATTTTTCCTATAAAGAGCCCCAGGTACCCACTGTTTGCAATGAAAATACATCAAAACCAGTGGGAACACAAAAATCATAAAAAGAAATTCAGGGGGATCTAGGGCAAGAGTACACACCCTGATTCCATATTTCTACTAAAATACCTGCAGAGGGAAGAGCCATGAATGTGCGGAGAGATTGAACTTTGTATGTTAGTAGCAGTGCTGTTTAAGATGGGTGTGTCACAGAAGGGTTGCTCTTCAAGTAACAGAAACCTCAACTATACTGGATTCAGTGAAGAAGGGAGCCTGCTAGTTCACATCATGAAAAGATCCAGAAAGAGTCTGTTTCCAGCACAGTTCTATCTGGGCTCCGCTTCATCTCCTGCCAGTTCTCTGGGCTCTGCTCTCCTCCATGTGCTAACTTTATCCTTCACTTGGCTTCCACATAACTTTCTTTTTTTAATGGCTGCTAGTTTTATTTCTCTCTTGTGGTTTTTAACCCTGACACTTCTCCTAATCTAGTTAAATTGCCAGATATTATTTTGGGAATTGACGGGTTAGGCCTCTTTCCTAAGGTGTCTACTTTTTTTTTAATTCACAAATCTCTTTCTCCAACCATAAAACACAAGTGCTGAGCTTCATTCCAATGGAATTCGCTTAGGTTCCTTGTTCACTCCTAAACAAATCACTACTGCAATGAGCTTGGGGCTACATGGGATAGTTTAGGCCAAATGAGGCTAATTTAAATGGGGTGAAGGAAAGAGAAGGAAAATGCCTCCCAAACCACATAATTGATTAAACATGGACATGGGGAAGTACTAAATAGCCAACCAAAGCAGGGCAAAATTGAAGACAGCCTAAATATCTATAAATAGGGCATTGGTTTTACAAGTTAAAGTATCATCATTTGGTATAATGCTACACATCCATGAAACAATAAGAAAGATGTTCAAAATGGGTATGGTATGAAAAGAGCAAAAACTCTTGGAAAGATATATACCCATTCATTAACAACCTTTCTCCTAACTGATAAAAAAAAAATATTCACACTCTTTATATCCTTCCTCCAAATAAAATCAGCACTGACAAAAGGGACTTCACTAGGCACCAAAAATGTTCGCTATTTCAAAGAACTGCCAGTCCCTTTCTTTTCACTCCAGAAGTTGTCTAGTGGACCCCTAATAAAGAGGACTATTAGTGACATGCATTAAATAAAATTCTCCTTGAAGCCCCAGGAGTTGTGCATGGTAACAGCTGGTGCCAGTCCTGTTGGAACATGAAGCCTAACTCCATTTCCATAGGTTATTTCATACTTTAATCATCGATGCCTGTGTGACAGAGAATTGATTCAAGTGTCAGGGAACAGGCCCAAAGACATGCTAGGCTGTCTTTCCAATATCCCTATCAACAGTGGCACCAATCCTCCCCTTGGAAAAGTAGCATTAAGGGAAAGATCAAAATACCGGATCTAGGTCCTTAGTGAACTGCATCAAATGGAATTTAGATAACTAATTGTCACACTTCCACTCTCATAACCAGCATCAAATTTCTCAAAACCACTAGAAATAGTCCACTTTATCTTTCATTCATTTTCTATGAAGAAGCAGCCTTACTTTAAGTTTAGGCCATTATATTAAATTGCCCAGGCCATAAAATATTCTAGAATTATGAGGACTAATGAAAAACATAGGATTTTTTTAGGGGACTGAAAATGTCACCAAATTTCTGTTGCTCTGACATCGACAGATTTCTTGGAAGATATTTTCATGATAAATGCCTGCACTGAGTGTTGTGGAGTTTTCTTTATATATGGCTACATTTGTGGGCTCAACCACTTCTTGAAACCTGTGGATGGTATGACTAGTTCCGGACAGTTGGCTGTGAGTAGCAGTGATGTGCGTCATTTCTGGGCTTAACAGCAAGACCCTGCCCCACCTGCACTCTTAAACATGGGAGTATGTATTGAGATGGAAGTTCCACAAGGTGAAGCCACCTTTATCATCGAGCCAACCCTCAGAAGAGTCTCCCAGACCCACAGCCAACATTAGGTGAATGAAAGGTAAATGTTTGTGTTGCAAAGATATTTAAATCTTGTGTCAGTTGTTACAATGACACCTCTAACCTGCTTTGACTAATAGAAGTGTTTACTATGGGTCAAGCATGGTGCCGAGCACTTCCTATGCATTATCTCACTTACTCTTCAAAACATAAGATAGATTCCATTATGGTTCCACTCAGCGATGAAGAAGCTTAAATAACTTATCCAAGATCACATAGCAACTAAGTGATGGAACCAGGATTAAACCAGGTTTGACTCCAAAACTTACATTCATAACCACCACATTGCTAGTGTGAGATGGAGTCAAGGAAAAAAATAAGAAGCCAAAGATAAGCTACAGAATAAAGACCTGAGTCATAAAAAGGCTAAAGAGGAGAACAAGAAAGTCTTAAGGGCTAAAGTTGAGAAAGAAATGTGAAAATTAAAAGAAAAGTAGACAACTTAGGAAAGGGGTCTAATACATCAACTCCCAAAATAATATCTGGCGATTTAACTATACCAGGAGAAGTGTCAGGGCTTAAAAGCCACAAATGAGAAATAAACTAGCAGTTAACTGCATTACATTTGTGTAAATGGAGCATATCACAATCAAGATGAGATTAGGAAAGTTTTACCTATTTTAATGCAAAAACAATTGTCTTGTTTCCTATTAGGTGAGAGGCTGAGCCATTTTTTCTCACAAAATATTTTGCTTCCAATGACAATTCAGATGCCAATTTTCATTAAAAAAAAAAGTCAGCATAATAAATTTTATTGACTATTTATTTGTTTAGAAAATAATAGAAATTGGTGTTTCCTTAGAAGGTAAATCAAAGAACCCAAATCATTAATGTTGAACCAGAGTAATTATAAATTTCCTAAGGTTCAAATATATATATATTGCCACTTTTAAGAAATTGTTCAGTATGTAATTATAAATAGGCATCTCCAGAATTTAATAAAAAAAACATATAATTAAATCCAAAATTTTAAGCAGTAAACAAGAAAGACAATTCAGTAAATTAAAATTCACATTTTCTAATGATGGAAAACATCTATATATCTACGTTTATATGTATATGTCATTATGCTTTGAGGAAATCTAATTGAACAAATCAACATACTGCATCTTAATATTTCCAAAGTTTAGCTCTTCCTAAATACTGACAATGAAAATACCAGTTTTAAGTTGACCAGAAACTATAAGTTTGCTTTAGAACTTATTGAATTACTTTACTTTCTTAACTTGTCACAGTTTCGAAATCCACCTGGCTTCCCTGCCTCCATTTCATCACTAGTTTCAATTTTTACTCTTATTTTTATTTTTTGGCTAATAGTCTTCATGCTTTTTCAGATGGACTGGAGGCTGAATTTCAGCAGAGAACAGTCCCCAGTAGAAGAGAATGGAGTGCCACTTACATTCCTTACTGAGTTATGCCTCTAAACATATTTTTTAAATGCCTGAGAGGTAAACAAGCAAAAATCGAAAGTGGATTGTCACCAATGAGACAGTTGCAGAAAGCCATGTTCATTGAGCACAAGATTCTAAAATAATTCCCAACCTCGTGTTTCACATACTTGCCTTTTTTTATATAAAGCATTGAAAGCCAAAAGTAAATACACAACTTTTGAGTGGCAGGAGATCCACTAAAGAACAATGACTCATCCACTCTCCTTCCCCACCTCTCTCCTACCCACAGTTGCCATGCTCGTTTGACTTCCCAAGGATCCCACCACTCATCGAGCCAGCACTTATTCTCTCACCTCTTTGCAATGGTCCTTCTACCTGATTCTTTCTCCTGTCCAGATTCTCCATATCCTTCAAAGGCCAGTTCAAACGCCACCTCCACCCTGAAGCCTCCATGAGAACTCAACTAACTAGGATATTTTTTTCCTCTAAATTCTATCGTTTCAATCTTTTTATCACATACTTAGAAGAGGGTTGTTTTGTCACCATTCTATATGATTAATTCAGTCTTGTTCCTCCACCTAGAGAGTATCTTTACAGCCACCTCTTACACATCACTTTTATTCCTCAGTATATGTAGCATGATCATGATCCCATAGCAAAGGTTCAATTTAGGTGTATTGTTTAGATAATTATGTATAATAATGAAATGCTGAAAATGGAATGACAAAGGCAGAAACTTGAAGATTAAAATCCAGTTTTCTCAAAATCCTAAAGCAAACACCAATCTTGATTGTGGCAAACACAACCCCAATGACCTGATGCCTGATTTAAGAACCCATAAATAAATAATTTTTAAATAATTTTTTGCTCCTAGGAGGGGATGAAAGGTTACAGGCTTGGCTTTGATGGTAACCTACTATCACATTCTCTAAAACAACATGGCCCAAGACAAGCAGCTCAAAAATCCTGTGGAGCCTGGCTTTCTTTACGGAGAGACTTGTATGGAAGTATGGGCCTCAGTGTCATAGTAAGATCGATTTCCTGGAACACTTGGTTTCAGTAGGACTAGCTTTTGTCTATTTATCAGTAACCACTGCTGAGCATGTCAGACAAAAATTCTAAGAACCAAACATTAATGTGCTTTCATGAGAAATTTTCAAATTCAATTTAGTTATGTTATGAACAGGAATCTATCACTGAAAACAAGGTGACTAGCCGACAATAGAACAACAGAGTAGGTGTAGAGGACACTGCTTGATACCTCTCTTTCCCTCCCTTCCCGCCTTGTGCACTAGCCATGTTGCTTAGATAGAATTTCCCCCCTTCCCTAATAAAAGCCAATCCACATAATCTCACCCCCTCCAATCCTGTACCAGAATGATTCTGTTAGTTATGGGCAAACACTCAGCTAATCAGTTTGTGGCTATGGTGACTTGGGTTTTGTTTAGTATAATCAAAGTGGAAACAAAGCTTTAGTTTAATAGTTTGGAGAGAAGATTTCTCTGTGTCTAAAAAGTCTAATGCTATGAACTGAATGAACTGTTCCTCCCTCCCCAACTGATATGTTGAAGCCCTGACACCCAGTGTAGTATTGTTTAAGGACAGGGCCTTTATGAAGTAATTTGGTTTATATGAGGCCGTGAAGGTGGGGCCTTCATGATGGGATTAGTGCCCTTATAAAAACGGACACAAGAGAGCTTGCTTCCTTTCTCACTCTCCACCTACCGATGGCAAGGAAAGGCCATGTGAAGACACAGCAAGAAGGAAGCTGTCTGCAACCCAAAAAGTGAGCCTACCCCAGATACCAACCCTGCTGTTACATTGATCTTGGACTTGCAGTTCCTAGAACTATGAGAAAAAAATCTCATCATTTAAGCCACCCAGCCTGTGGTATTTTGTGATGGCATCTCAAACTAAGTTATCTAGTAAGTAGGTGTGAAGGCTAAAATGGGCAGCTATTTTACCCCCTGAAGAAAGCCAGCCTGGGGATGAAACTTTCTGGAGAAGAACAGACCTCCTGAGAGAAAGAAATGGAAACCCTGCCCTAATGATGTCATACCTAATCCCATTTGCAGGTTAGGGTTCTTTCACTAGCAAATCAAATCCTACTAACCCGTAGAAATTCTATATGCACAAGGATGAGGTTTAAAAGGGAATATGAAAACAGTGAATTTTAAAGGTAGAAAGATTGGTGGTTTTTCTCTTTTATTTCAAAATCAGTTCACTTTTATTAAAGCCTTACAAAGGGTCAGTATATCTTCATTTTATAAGAAGGAAACTGTAACCAAGATTTTAATGTTGTTTGTTCCACAAATAAAAAATTGCGCAACAGTCTACATCCACAAGCCTGATCCCGTCTGATCTCGGAAGCTAAGCAATTTCGGGCCTGGTTAGTACTTGGATGGGAGACCACCTAGGAAGACCAGAAGCTATAGGAGTAAAAAAAATAATTTAAAAAAAATTTCACAACAATAATTGAATTGTTAAAAAGATTACTTTGTCTGCTTCTGGTATTTATTGTCCTACAGAATGTAACAGTACAAAGTTGGGTTAATATGAAAGAATCACTCTACACAAACGCATGAAGGGCAGATGGACAATCTCTTATCCAAACAAGTTTACAATCTCTTATCCAAACAAGCTGAGCCCAATACAAATATCATTTAATCTTGCCCTCTATTACGGTAACATCAATATGGTTCACAGATAAGATGACCACAACACTGGGGACATAGTAAGGTTTCAATAAATATTTGTTGAATTTTATGAACAACTATGCAGTTGATCTTTTGCAATGTACTTCATTCCTTTAATTGTGTTTATTCAAATGCTTCTGCTGAGACAGTTTTAGTTTGAATATTCCGATATAGAAACGCTAAGAACGACACTTGCCTGGCCTCTCATAACTATATCTGAAAGTCCTTGACCTTTTTAAATGTTGTGCTACCTAGCTTCCACTTGCCTCTCCACACCCTCTCTTCACCCTCTCCATCCTGTGACCTGGATGGTCTACATTGACAGGCTTCCAGTTGGGTTTGAATGATGAAAAGGCCAGACAGCACACAGGAGACAGGAAAATGAGGTCAGAATATTTATCCCTCTTGCTTTCCCTCTACAGGCTGATTGTCTCCTGTCATCAGCCACTTCCATAAGACCTGCCTCATCTCCAGCAGTTTCCATCTCCCCTGAGGGCAGTAGTTACAAACCCCCATAAGCACCCCACTATTTCTAACCACAATTGCCTGGAATTTTGCTCTACACATAGGCAAATAATCCCTTTATCAAATTCACTACAAATTATCCAATTATGGCATGACATTTGATTTTTGCAGGACACTTACTGATACAAACATGGACATGGTGTCCAGTTGATTCTGGAATGCAGCTTGAGATCATGAAGGATAGAGAAGCTCTTTTAACAAAGAGGTAAAAGTCAGGCAGTTGTAGGAAAAGTGTCTCATATGTTGACTCAGTAGCAGAGTATTAAATCTTATGGTAGAGAGCTCTAAATAAGTTTTCACACCTCCATAGAAACCAAAAGGAAAAAAAAAAGTTGTTCTTAAGTCACCATCTAGTGACCTAAAGCCCACCCCTGACTTTTCTTCCTCTCCCTCACTCTTGGGATTCTAAGTCTCACACCCCTACCCAAAAGTGAAAATAAGTAGAGGAAATAGAACAGCTAGCTGTGACTGACACCCTATTTTGTAGTCAAAGATGGAGGAATCTGGGCAAAGACACAGCTTGGGAACAGTAGGGAGGTAGTAATTTAAGGGGAAAGGAAAGGAGTAAAAGAACCTAGCCGTGAGGTTAGGGGGCAAAGCATGTGAAAAAGAGGAAGTCTGTTCATGATAGAATACCTACCATCAGCTGAAAGAACCTCCACGTAGAGATGGCCTAATACAAAACCATCACAGATGGCTATGCAGCTCTTCTGCCATTAAGCTCCAAGGAGCAGAAAATACTGTGTTATTCAGTGGAAAGGCCGTATAAGCAGCAGCCCAGCCAATCCTTGCTCAGATCCCAAGTTTCCACTCAGTACCTAGGATAGATTAGCTAGACTAGATGTCATGCTCTACTTTTCAACCTCAAGCATCTATCATTTGGATTCTATCACAATGAACATGAAAGAACATAGTGAACCTTTTGGGGGATTGTGTGCACCCTCCACTTACTTCCAGTCTACAAAAGGCTTGCAAGACTCATTCACATAATAGAAAAGAAGGTTACTATAGGACTAGCCAGCAATATACCCTCAAAAGCAGTTGGAATGTGTATGCATACATAATTTGTATTGTCTGCCATCATAAAAATCTGGGTCTCCAGCTGCTTGCTTTTGGAAAAATTCATAAGATTTGGCAACACTGGGTTTACATTCCCCAAAAGCCAATTTGCTGGGGCTGAATAACAGCGATGCCCTTTAGACCAGACCTTCTACCATCTGCCTCATTGACTTACATTAAATCCTGGCTTCTGGAAGCATCAGAGTAGGCCAAGCATGAAAACTCAAAAAATAAATTTCTGACCTCCCCCTGTCCTTCCCCAGGGAAGGACAATAAGATCCTGGTTGTCACTGGATACAGCCACCTTTGTGGTTCACTCTGATGTGGAGTGGAACTATTGAGACCCTTGAGATTAAGGGAAGATCTCCTTGATCATAAGAAGTGGCATCAACTTTACCATCATCAACCAAACAGTAACTTTCCTGGATTATAGAAATAATTCTACAGAAAACTCTGTAATTTAAATTCCATACTCTCTTCATCTCTCCATTCATTTAGAAAGTTCCAAATTTACAAAGAGCCATTTATGAAAATGTGTTAACTTTGAGGTGGCATGCTGTTTTAGGTTATACTCTGCACTAAAGTCAGACTGCACTAAATTGGGTCTCTGACCACCCCACTTCCTCCCTCACCCCACCCCAAACCCATTCCAGTAAGAAGCTGAGAAAATGTGCCCTTACCCACAGTTCAACCCTATTGCCTCATATACATCTGTCTTTGGAGCTTTACACCTTGCTCCATTGGACCTTTAATGGGAATAGATGAGAAAAGGTACAAGAGCCTTCCATGTAACAAATGAGAAGTTGTCTTTTTTAAACTGTCAATAATGTTAACATAATTAATAGAAAAATGAGTAGTTCTCAAAAAGCCTTAATTTCTCAGCCAGATAGCCTCTGAAGCTGAGAGGAAATCTGTTAACATTTTAATCAGGCTGACATCAAGCAGTGAAGACATGCTTGGAGGCAGAAATCTAAGGTAAGATAAAAAACTAGAATGAGAGAATGTCAGCTTGGCAATAAGAATCAAAAAGAAGTTGAAAGGTACTTCAGGAACTCAGGGGCTCAGTTTCCTAAATATCATGGACTGTGAGAGCTGGGCAAGACCTAAATTCTCATCTAACCCCTATTTAAATATGAGAAAATGGAACCCAAGGCCATTAAATAGTTTGGCCAGGATGTCTTGATAATCTCTGCTCCCCTGCACTCAACCCAGTGCCTGGCATGTAACAGCAGTTGATTAGATGTTTGGTTGGTTGAATGAACCTATGACAAAACCTGAACTGAAACTCAAGACAAGGGTTTCACAGCTAGTGTTTCCCAGCCCCACTGACCATCAGAATGACCTAAGAAACTCTTTAAATAGATGCCTGGACCCCATCCCAGACTTCTTGAATCAAAGTCCTTGGTTGTGGGAGCCTGATGATGTTAATCTCCCCTCTATTCATTTCAATGATTACCCGGATTTAGGAACTATTGCCTTGAATAGCACCACCTCTTGATACCTAACACAGCTAAACATTTGCCATTCATTTTACCATGTCAGATTGCTACAGACAAAGCCAAATTTTTTTTTGGAGTTGGGAGATGTCCGCTGAAACTTTTTCTAAACATAACACACAATATTCAGGGCAGTTGGAATTTGAACCCAGCTTGGATTAAAGGATGAATGTTGACTGTGAAACAATAGGATTCCATAGCACTGAAATGGCATAGAATTAATGAGCAAGAAAAAATATATACATGTCACTATATAGACCTTTATAATAAAACCTTTGTCACTCAGCCCAACAAAGAGGCGCCACATGGTCTGCATAGAAGCATCCTGGCAAAGATCCTGGTTTAGTGGGGATATAATGGGCAAGGATTCAGAAAATAACTTAACCGAATTAGGTCTTCATTAATACAACAAATAGGGTATTATTTTTTACTCAAAAGATAATAACCAAGTTTTATTTCAGTAACAAGTGTGTGTGGTTTTTTGTTTCTCTCCCATTAAAATCTTTGTTTCACATGAGGTCTGGCATTCATCAAGGACTTGTTCAGACCTAGCTAGGATCTCCTGTGAACAGGGAAAGAAACTAAGCATGGGCCATGACAAATCAGAGGGTAATATGTTAACCAGACACCACTCTCAAAGGGACATTCCAAAGATAAATGCATTTATGTTAAGGGATTCTTTGAGCTCCCAAGAAAAAAGATGTGCTGTGCAGCTGGCCCTATGAATAACTTCTTTGGTTTTCATTTGTGCTCATACCCACAATAATACAAGAAGCTACACAGCCTGCTTTGTTTATTCATTCATTCATTCATTTACTTTAAATTTATTTATGAACGCAAATACTGGGCCCTCTCACTTTTTCAAAATCTACTTTTCAGAAAGCTGGGTGAGAGAAAGCCAAATACAACCTCTTTTTATCCTTGATTAAACCTAAGTCTACATAACTCCTTATAATTGGCATATTCTAAAATGCAACTCTTTTTCTGAGAATCAAATGTCCAGCATGGTGACCATAGGTAGTAATACTGTATTGTATACTTGAAATTTGCTGAGAGTTGGTTCACACCACAAAAAAGGTAACTATGTAAAGTGACAGATAGGTTAATTAGCTCAATTGTGGTAATCATTTACAATGGAAATGCATACCCAATTATCATGTTACACACCTGAAATATATACAACTTTTATTTGCCAATTATTTCTCAATAAAGCTGGGGAAGGGGCAAGGCAAATCTTCAAATGGAAAGAGACTGCTCCATCCTACAGGCACCATCAATAATCTCTCCCATGCCTGGCACCTGTGTCTCTCTCACAGCCACTAAAAGAACTCTACAAAGTCCAAACACAAGTTTTTAAATTATTCAGCCCTCTCAACTCTTGAAAGGTGGGAAAGAAAAAGTGAGGGAAAGTGAGAGACTGTGGTGGTAAGAGTGGCACTAAAGCAGAAACACAAACCGATAAATGCAAGTAAATTCAGAGCCGGGGCCACCACGGAGCCTTAAACCAGGCCCACTGTGTTTTGATCTCGCAGAAGCACATATGGTCTTCCATTAGCAGGTCTCAGAGCAGTGGGCAACCTTACCGTACCATATGTGCTTATCGCAACAATGGGGCTGATTTATGTTAGTGAGCGCAAGGTTTTTGCTTTGTATTTCATCTCCTTGTTATTTCAAGAGAAATAGAAGGGTAGATTTATTTTGCCATTACAGAGAGGCTTCCTAGAGTTTGTTTGTTTAAAGTTGATAGTTTCCAGTAAGCTGAAGCAGATCTGTTTCCTACAAAAATTTGGTGAAAGCTAGGAGTTTCTTCTCCTCCTCCTGTAAAATGAAAGCAGATTTACCCTCATCCCCACCCCCACTCGAAGCTCATTCTAGGATCACGGACAAAGAACCAAGGCGAGAATATTATACAGAATAGTCACGCTGTAAGTTTAATGCTCACGTGTGGCCTCTCTTGTTTCCCCTACTTCTTGTCTCACCCTGAGGAGTAACTAGCCAGGGGTAATAACTTCCATCAGGGGCCAATCAGGGAAATTCCACAAATGTCAAATAACTAGGTAGGAATTTTGGAAATGACAGGCAAGCTATGCTACTTCATCTCTAGAAGATTCTAAGGTTCTCCTCTCACTGGTCAATAATCAATTGTCTAGTAGTGTAATCAAAACAGGTCAAAAGGAAAATAAATATAGATATTTTAATACTAGCACAAAAAGATAGAGGATATTTTTGCTTGTCAGATGTGCAAACAACATGTCAAGAGCCCTCACCAGGACCAGATTCAGTCACCTCTGGAACTCTGAAACTGGAAAACCATTTATCCCTACACTTCTATCTCACTAGATGTCACTCACCATTTCTGAACCCCAACCAGCCAACACCTTCCTACAGTCCCAATAGCAGCCTAACATATCGATTTCCCTTGCAATAATGCAGATCTCCAAAACTGTTTTATCACATCGCCTACCTCCACTAATTAACAGACATCACATAGATGGAAACATTCTAACTATTAAACTAACAGACTCCGAAGTATAAGTGACTGGTAGCCATTCTGGAGCTGGTCTCCAATGTGGATTATTAGTAATAAGAATAAATTCCTGGTTGGTAAAAAGGCAAAAAATGAGACAAGGGGATCAGAATCATTTCAGGTTGTAGAAAAGAAGCACATTTTAAGATTGGACTCTAAATTTTATCAGACTATCTCTGTCTTACCTCTCTGTTCCTTACTATTCTTTCCTGAAAGGTCAGGAATGGGAGAGAGCTCTGAGTTAGAAATCAAGTCAAAAGCAATGATCCAACGTTTGGGAGAGACTTTATCATTTCGCTAACAAAGTTCCCTTGCCTTACAATAGAAAATAAAGTTCTCTTTCCTTAGTCTACCTCTCTTTAAAATTGAGGAAGTGACTTAAAGAATCAAATACTACCTCTTTGTAACAAGCTTCCCAAAAAGCAAAATAAGGTGTTCGAAAACACATGTGTTATAAAGAGGTCACAAGTACAGATTTAGACTCAAGCTGACTTAAATTCAATTTTAGGCTCTGTTATTTACAATCTGTGTGATTTGGAGTATTTACTACCTCTCTAGATTTCAGTTCTCTCCTCTTTAAAGTGGGATTATTCATATCTATGCCATTGAGAGGACTCAATGAAATAAATTCTATAGACACTTAGCAAAGTGCCTGGCGTACCATGGGCACTCAGAAGCAATCCATTGTTGTTGGGATTAAGGGTGATGTTTATGGACACAGACCATTCTACCACATTTAACACTAATTGAGAGAGGCGTGGTGTCTTATCTCTTTCTTCCATACCACAGTGCCATATGCAGAGTGCATATACAATAAATACTTCCTGAGTTGAGTAGAAAGCACAGTGGGCACAGTTAATTAAGTCACTCAGCAAGTATCATTAGACTCATACTATGTCCCACAGACTACCTTAAACTCTGGAGATACAGCTGTGAAAAAAACTGAAACTCCCTGTTTCTGTAGTTATCACGTTAGTGCTGAAAGGTAGGTGATCAACAAGTAAATAAGTTACAGAACTTCAAATGACAATATGACAACATGAACGTTAAACATTAGAGAATTGAGGAGTACAGAATGATAGGGTGAAGAGCAACTTTGTATAGGATCATTAAAGTCAAAGAATTGATATTAAATCCTACAATTGGATGATTTTAAAAAAAAGTGTTAACCATGAGAAAATTTAAAGAGAGTATTCTGAGCAGCGAGTATGAAAACCTATGGCCAGGTACAAGCTTTTAGTATTTGGGGAACAGAAAAGAAGCCAAAATGGCTAAAGCATAGTGAGTGTGTGGGAGAGAGTATAATATGGGGGTAGGGAAGAGTAAAACCAAGGACATAGGTAGGGAATGCTAGAGTAGTTTAAATTTTATTCTAATTATGATAAGAAGGCATCATAAAGTTTTAAATAGCTTCTCAGAAAGATGCTTGCTTGATGAGTAATTATGTGATGGAGCAAATGAGGCTATTTTGGTTCCAGTGTAATTGTTTGATGCTGATATAGCACACAAGATTGTCAAAGCAACCAGGTACTTCCTCTATAGTTGATATTCAGAGTTGTTGTATCCAAGGAATGTATTTCCTCAATTAGGAAAAAAAAATCTTTCTTTTAACTTCAGGGAATAGAAAATTAGATCAAAATCTATCAATTCATTCAATGGAAAAAAACTATAAAGATTTAAGGGGTATGGTGAGGAATCTTGTTTTGAATCCCTTTTCAATCAGAAAAGTTAAAAGATATTAGCTCCATAGGAGACCATTTTTCTTTCTCTGTGCATTAGAATTTAAATACCATTTTATTGCATTCACATCTTAATCTCCAGAAAGTAAAATTTTATAAAGTATAATCTAAACTTCAATAACCCAGAAAAACAAAAAATTCCTGGGAATGAGAATACATTATACTATTATTGTATCATTCCATGTCTCATCAGGAAAACAAAAACCACTCTAGGTATTTTCATCAGAGGTAATTTAATACAGAAAATTAAAAAAAAAAATCTTGAAAGAGTTGGCAGAGAAAAACAGGGAACAGGTGAACTTAACCAGAGGCTAGCAATTTTAAGCTGTTCCTATCCCCAGTGCTAGAGAAGCAAAAGGGAAAATCTTTCTCAGAGTCTCTGATCTCTACACCATTGCCAGAGCCCCACATTGCTGGTGTTATTGGAACCACAGCCATGGTTTCTTTGCAGAAAGTCGGGAACTTAAAGTTGTCCATAGCAGCCATTCTTGCTAGTGGAGCCAGAATCCATAGGTGCTTTGTTGCTGAAGTTCCCACTGCCAGGGCGGGATGCCAGGAGTCTAAACTTGCCTGCCACCACTACTGTCTTTTACACATTTCAGAAGCATAGAAAATATTGTCTCCTCCTGCCTCCTAATCTCCCACCAGTGCCTCCCATCTGCACAAAGTAACTAGAAGCCATTGGGTAAGGGAATTTTAGAAATGTAGTTTGCAGACTTCTAGCGCCCCAGGAATACACAGAGCCTGGAAGAGTAGAAATGAGGCCAGAAACCAACAGTCAGATAATTAGCAATTCCCCTCTTAGTTTTCACTGTTAAAAGTCCTAAAAAATCAAGGTAAATTAGGGCTTCCTGAAGACATTCTGTAAAATATTTGGGACTAAAGAGAAATCAAAAGAATCTGAAAGTCCAGAAAATGCAAAAGGATAAGCTCCTGAGACAAGAAACAACTATGTACTTTTTTTGTATCTCATCTCAAGCTACCTTCCTATACCAATCAACTTTCAAAAAAAAAAAAAAAAACTGCCAAACCTCATTTATTATAAAGTATAAATGACTGAGAATAGTTTCACAAACAGCCAATATAATAGGCAGAAGAAATTTAGGAATAACATCCACAAAAGCCATTTTTTAAATAAATAATCATTAAGATGTTCTATATGTCAGGATATAAAATCTCGTCCTCCAGCTCGCACAATCTAAGGGAAGAAACACAGTTCAAATAAACAAAATGCCATGTGGAAGATATAAGAGGTAGGTACAAAGGAATGGTAGCACAACAAAAGCTGACCTAAAGCAGACTTTCTCAACCTCAGCACTATTAGACCAAATAATCCTTTTGGGAAGTTGGGAGTCTGTCCTCTGTATTATGTTTAACAAACATCCCTGGCCAGCAATATCCCCAGATTATGACAACCAAGTTTTTCCTCCAGATATTGCCAAATGTTTCCCAGGGAGCAAAATGCAGACTCTTTTTTAAAAACTTACATGGAGCATTAGAGTATATGTAGAAAAGAAAGAAGAGAGGGATTCCAGGAAGGAAAAAAAGCCATCATGTGCAAAGGCATGAAAGCATACAACAGCAATGAGGCTGGAGCCAAGGTGTGAGGGGAATGGAGGGATGAAGCTGAGAGGAAGGAAGTACTCATTGTGCCAGGCTAAAAGTGTGAACTTTAATCTCTAGACAATGGGGAGCCATGGAAGGATTTTGAGTAGGATAGTGATTTTTTTCAAATTTGCACGTTGGAAGCGTTTCTTTGTGTCTGTGTGATTAACAGAATAAGGGTAGAAGAGATGCAATGAGAGGATCCCTGTTGTCTATTTGCCATTATCCTGACCAGATAATAATATTGACATGGAGGCTCTGAGGAAAAGTAAGAGATATTTAGAGAGAATCAATGTAGTTTAGTGATTAAACGAACATGGAAAGCAAGGAAAAGGAGGAGTGCGAGAACTGTAGTCTGCAAGTTTGAAACAATGGAAAAATGGAGCAGCTGAGAAATGGGTCCTGTTTTGGATATGTGCAGTTTGAAACGTCTGCGTGACAGCCAGCCCAAGATGTCTAGTAGTCATTACAATACCCTTTTGTTCAGGAAAGAGATCTAGGCTAGATCTGCACTGGGACCCTAAAGAATAGGTAGCAATCGACATGCCTATGCATCAGGACCAGAAAACAGACAGCATGAGAAAAGACCTAATTGCTGATTTCAGGGAATGCTAACATTTGGGAAAGGGAGAGGTCAAAGAAGAAGAAAAACTTAGGCCGATTCTGGAAAAAAAAAAAAAAAACAGAGGGACAGAAGAAATAAGAGCTGGTAAAATACCAGCAGCTAAAGAAAGAGCAAGTTTGAGAGGGAAGGTGTAGTTAACAGTGCAGAAACCAAGCAAGATGAGGACAAAAAAGTGACCTTTAAGTGCTATGGTCAGAAGCCCCTGATAACCTTTGCCAAAGTGACGGCAGGCAGGGCCAAGAATCTGAATGCCACCAGCAAGATAGTAGAAGGAAAAAAAAAGAGCAGAAAGTGCGACTATGGATTTTATACATACAGACAACTCTTTCAAAACTCACAGCACTGTTATTTTAATGATGAGATTGGATATGTTTGCGAGGCTGCAAGAGCAGGCCCAGAGAGGGATGATCAGTAGTGGTCAGACCTTTAGGGAAAGAATGAAAATGAAGGATGCACCTACTTGGAAGACCCATCTGAAAGAAGGAAAGGACATCTCTGACACAGACAGGGGTTTGAAGGAGACATGTTCAGGTGACAGAAAATGCTCACGCCTCTGAGAAATAGAAGGCAAGGCCACCTGCTAAGGATTAAATCAAATGAGTCCCTTTGAGAGGAAGAGCCAGATGGGGCATTTCAGGAGGGAATAAACAGTTCTAGTAACTACCACAGGAAGTAGCAGAGAAATAAGCACACAGTGAGCCTGACAGCCAGCTTTGAGGACCCACCTGAGACCTGAACCCACTTGCTCTCAGAGGGGCCACTTTGTAGGGATGTGCAATTTTTTTGGACCGCATTCAGCAGCTCAAATTGGGAAAAGACTAAATCTGAATGGACCCTGACTGCGTTGTCCAATAAAATAGGGTGGGAATGATGTTGTGTGAGCTCCTAGGCAGGTCTTTAGACATTAGCAGCTTCTACTTCTGCTCTTCGGATACTCACTCTTGAAGCCCTGAACCACCATGTAAGTAATTTAACTACTCTACTGGAGGGACCACATGATGGGGCCAAGATCACACAGAGAGACCACACAGACCCTTCCACCAAGGTGCCAGTCATGTGCACAAAAGCCAGCTTGGACCCCTCAGACCACTTGAGCACTGAGTGACCCTGTTCACACAATGTGGAGCCACTGAGTCCTGCCCAACTTCCAGATCCACAGAATCAGGATGGAAATGAGGGAAAAGTGGTCTCATTCAAGTTGGAGACTTCAAAAGTAGAACTGTCCCAAGTTTGGCATAAGACAGGGTCTTACCCTGGGAGTGGACTGTCAAGCCTAAGTGGTAGTGAATGAAGATCCTGATGAAGATCCTGGCAGTATTATAAATGTGGGAGAGAAAAATTAAAAGACTGAGGTAAAAAAAAAAAAATTACCCAGGTTCAAATTATTGCTAATCATTCCTAGCTGTTATTCTTAAAAAAAAAAAAAAAAAAAAGATTCAAGGAGGAAAATTGTTCACCAGCAGTCACCTCACCTGCCATGGTGATGCTTGGTGACACATAATTAGAAAACAAATGACAGATTAGTTTAATAATATTCATTAGCAACTAATGAAACTGACAGTGTTTCCTGCTGAAAGCAATTTGAACTGTTACTTGATTTTAAGCAAATTCTGCTCCTCTCCTTCATCCTGCCTCCTCACCCTCTCCTCCATCTGCTTTTCAGCTAGAGGCTGGGGTGGTTGTGAGGCGAGGATTGCAAATGTGTCATAAAATGAGGCACAAAGGCTGAGATGGTTGAGAGGACAAAAAGAACAAGAAGAGACAAATCAGAATGGGAGAGAAGTTCCTGGGTATCCAGGGAGGAGGAAAGCAATCAAGGAAGGGGTGACTATAACCTTTCCCCATCAGCTGCCTTCAGACTTCTAACAACTGTCAAAAACAACGAAATTTCCATTTGCCTCAGCGAGGAAATGGTTAACAGAAGGAGGAGGGGGCAAAAAGCAGTGCTTCCTTTCAGGCATTGTTGTTCTTTTCTTTTTCCTTAAAAAAAAAAATTATCCTAAGTAAGAATTTTAACGATATGCAGAAATCATAGCTGTCTTGCTGAATCGCTGCAGGACTGACCCCCCTTGACAGTTCTTAAATTATTCAGCTATCAAGGGCCTGCTAAACATTAAATTAAGCATCCTCTCTCCCCTGTCCTAAACCATTAAGTTATGCAAATGCACAGATAATGGGGCATATGACAGCTGGAGGCATTAATCACGCAGCTCTGTCTCTGGGCTGTTGTTATGTAGAAACTGCATCTGCCAGCAGACGGAACAGCCACAATTAGATCTCACTTAATGGAATGAGGAGACACTACCTAGCCCTCCACACTCGTGTTAGGTTGTAGACCTGGGAGTGAATAAGGCACTAGGGAGATCTGCCTGCTCTCATCCTCCCTCTCCCCCGCCTCTCTCTTTTTAATATCTGCTCCTCCAATTGAAATGAAAAATTACCTGTAATTGTTATCATTTGCAAACAAAACCTGTCAGAAGACAAACCTGCTGTTTACAATGGATGTTTTTGTTGTTCCCCAGTAAGGTTCTTTGGGGAATTTCCTTCATTTGATTTTTTGTTTTGTTTTGTTTTGTTTTTAACAAATTCTCTCTTTGAGGAGAGGCTGGAGCTTGGGAGTGAGAAGAGGCAAACAAACAGCCTCCAAATTGCTGCCTGGAAGACGCAGACTGACTCACCCTGCCAGGCTGTTTGCTGGAAAGTCACTGGCTTACCTGGGCTCTTCTGTGGCTGCTTTGCTCTCACTAGACCCAATCATCCATGGAATAAGGCGACAGAGACTAAACTGTACTCTACCGTCTCTCCTCTCAGCAAGTCGTGAATTAGATGGACTGGGAGGGAGACATCCCCTCAAATTCCCAAGAACCTTTCTTTCCCTTCTTCATGATTTAATAGTCGATTTGCAGTTATGTAGTTTTTGGAATCCTGCTTGTTAAGCATTTCTATGATGGTTGGTTGTTTTTGTCTTTTGTCTTTTTT
Source organism: Cynopterus sphinx (assembly GCA_030015415.1). NCBI lineage: Eukaryota > Metazoa > Chordata > Mammalia > Chiroptera > Pteropodidae > Cynopterus > Cynopterus sphinx. The sequence goes on along the minus strand of CM057385.1, from coordinate 92,986,360 downwards.
GGTCTTTTACTCTTAGGACATGAGGACTGCACAATTGTAGGAATAAAAGTGATTTGCTAACAATTGCTATCTACAATGGACTTGAGTTGACATATCTTCTTTTTATGCCAAAACACTGATCTTCAACTGGTTTCTCAAGAACCATGTGAGTCCACACAGTGCTGGGTAGATAGGAGACCGATGTGGCTGAGACTTGATAACCACCCTCCCCACCTACCACACAGCGAGAGCATCACTGGCAACTGTCTCACATGCTGAGCTTTTATATTAAGAAGAAAAGTTCTTCTGTTTAAAAAAAATAATAGTTCCGGAAACCACTGTTCTCAAATGATGTCAAGGAGACATTCAGACTTGGTCCCTGGAAACAGTTATTCAGTTTCAGACCTGCTCTCCCTCTTTGCTAAATTTAGAACAATCCTAATCGCTAATAGTCAGAGGCACCATTTTTCCTCCTTCCGTAGAAAGTTCAACACTTATAGGAAGTCTAAATGTATTTATGAGCAAGAAATCGGAGTGGAAAGTTGGGGTGATGATTTGCCTATAATTGAAGCCAGCCTACCCTCCACTCCCATTAACTCCACTAACCACCATTAAGGCCCAGTTAATGTTGAGCTGAGTCGAGGTACCCCTGACCTCCAAACAGTCCCCTGTGCAGAGAGAGGTAGCAGGTTGGGGGTGGGAGATCCATAATTGCTACAAAGGGGGAGATTCATGCAGGTTTTTCTGGTAAGATTCAGTAAGGTCAACTTGGGCACAGAGAAGACACGTCATGCTCTTTCCAGTCCTGGCTCCATGCTGTCTTTTCCTAAACCTTCAAGCAGTTCTTCCTCTTCCTCCTGAGGCCTTCCTGAGCCTGGATGAACCCAGACACAAGGCTTCAGGTCTTTCTGGCCTCATCTTGAAACACTGGTCTCCTCAATTCTGCTTCGTCCTCCCCAATCTATCCTCCCACAAACGCCTTAGTGCTGCAAATACAAATCTGCGTGACATTCCTCCACTTAAAAATCCTGTACACAGTTGACCAGGTCTTCCCATCTTAGCTTTGAGGTCATTACTTTGGGAAGCCTTCCTTTAGCTCTCACCACCGGTGCCAGTTGCATATCACTAAAATCCTCTCTTGCACCCCTTGTTATCTGCTTGTAGCTTTCCCATTAAGTCTTCATTCATTTTCTTGTCTGTCTCCTTGAACAAACTCATGACCTAGCTGAGTGCAAATTCCAGCTCTATTCATTTTTACCTGTTACTTAAGTCAGAGTTTCTCAAACATTAAGATGCCTCCAAATCATGAATCAAGTGGATCATGTTTAAAAAGGAGATTAGTTCAACACGTTTGCGGTGGGGCCTGAGATTCTGCATTTCTAACAGGTTCTTGAGAATGCTGATGCTGCCAGTCAATGAGCCACACTCCAAGCAGCCAGACCCTAAACAACTTTCAAACAGGGCCTCTATGTCATATCCTCAGTGCTAAATAAACAATATAAGGTTTGAATGATTACCCCCACACCCAGTTGTTAAATGGCTAGCTGATAAGTCTACCTAACAATTCTTATGTCTAATATACCCAGGATGAGACCTCATATACTTAGGCTGCACAGACAGATTCAGTTCAGGAGCACAAACAGATAACTGTCCCCTCACTCACCTGAAGGCTCTTCTTGGCTTATCTAAATAGAAAGTTGACTCCTTGACTCCTCCTTTGCCACTCCCTAAAATCTCTTAACCCTGTCACTCCCAAAAGTTTTGTCAACTGTCTTCTCCCTTTACTTGCTGTTATTTTCTTTGTAGCATTGTTCAATTTTAAAAGTCATCCTATTCACATATCTCTTTCCTTGCTTATTATACATCTTCCCACTGGAGGATAAGGTCAACAAATGCTTGTCTGTCTTGGGTACTTCACCTCATCAGTACAGAACACATTGCCTTGCATTTAGGCATCAGAAGGGAAGTGCAAAATGACTGGGGCATACAATCGATTGGCCTACAAATTCTTTGTGTAGAGGCCTTTGAACCACTCTTGTTCATCTTCCTGTTACAAGCATTGAATGACTCAAAGAGCCAAAAAGACAGAGATCTAGTGGAAAACACTGTATTTTCACCTTGGAGCAGAAAAAAGGGACTTATCAGGAGAGCACTCAGTTGCTTTTAATGTCAGTAGGTTTTAAAATGCTAGAATCTTCTGGAAATGCTGATTTGCATGAAAAACAAACAAGGATCATTCTTTTGTGGTTATCTTTATTTTTACGGATCCTAGTGCCTCCATGTGTCCTAAGGCTGAGCAAAGCTTTCTATTCTTGTCCTAGTGCTTCTAGGAAAGCTGTTTAATATGGTGCCCACCCATGAAGTTTGGTTTTGGAAGGGGGCGGTTCAGATAAAATGAAAGATGGTTTCACTAAAGCGGCTTTAAAATTTTGAATAATACTTAACATTGAAGCAGAGGAGATTTGCATTTTCTGGCAGTAAGAACTAAGCCTAGATTAGGATGCTGAAGGTTTTACTATTTTCCTTAAACATTAAGTTACACATGTCGGGGCCCAAGATGGGCCACCCCAAAATATCCCACAAGGGCATATTGATTACTTCCAATTAAATTTACTTGATGTCAGAAGGGCGCCTCGACCCTCCCTTGTCCCCTTGATACAGAGAATAAATCTCCCATGTGACAGGTGTCCCCCCCCCCCCGGAAGACCTCCTTTATTATTAAACGACTTGGAGTTGAAAAGTCTATATAATCAAATCTTATTGTCTCTTTTCTAATTTACTACTTTGTTTAGATTCCTCACAAACGAACACCCAAATCTTGCTTAGATTCCTTTCTAAATGAGCACCAGTTTTCTTTGTCTTATCAATTTCTCACAGATTTGTTTCTTTATCTATATATTATAAAAAGTTTCCTGGTTTGATCATTTCTTTGAGCTTCATTTTATGATCTGAGCATCATATTGTGATTCTCCCATGCACATATATTCAATTAGTTTTTCCCCTGTTAATCTAGTCTTGTGTCAATTTTACTGTTTTATTATCAGTCTAACTGTAAGAATTAAAGATGGGTAGAAGGGGGGAATTCTCTCCCTCCCAACACACAAATATGAAAAATTGTTAGTTAAAGACAGTAACAAGAAGAAAGTCAAATATAGGCCTGTTTACCCTCCACTCAACATTTGTGGCTCTCTATTTTGTTCAGAAGTATTTTAGGAAGGAGTAACTGACAGGAAACCAATTCATAGCAACTTAAACTAAAACAAAAAGAATTGATTGGCTTATATATATAATTGTCAAGTTCACAAAAAGGTCTGGCATCAGTCATAGCTGGATCCAGTGTCTCTACAAAGGTCAGGCGTCAGAAGATCTGTCATTTTTCAAACACTTCAGTACAGACCATATGTAATCACGTATATGCAGTTTACACTTTAGTTCTAGGGACAATCTGTAGACCTAATAGAAACATTGCATTTAAAAAAGGAAATCCACCAGTAGTAACAACTGCATACACTTCTATCATTCATCTCTATCAATATCAGAGGCTTTGACAATTAATATAGTGACTGTAAGAAAATAGTGGCTAATTAGCATGATTAATATTAAGAATGGGTTCTTAAAGGTGAAAGTAAAGAGAGTAAAGACATGTAAATTGGCCAAGTATTTGAGATGTTCTTCCTTTTTGCAAAAAGAAAAAATTGTTTATCATTTCTGCCAAACCTATGATTTTCACCCCTAGCTGTGACTCCCTCACCCCCACTCTCACCACTTCATCTCTAACCAGTCATGTGTCAATCCAGGGGTTTGGAGTGCTTCTGGTTATCTAATGCTGACCTTAAATAAGGTAGAAGGATCTTGCCTCTAAGATACCATCATCTCTGCCTCAAGTCAGTTTTCCATGCAAAGACCTTGATGGATTGACCCATACCCAAAATTGAGTTCAGATGTAAATACTGATGGAAAGAAGACTGGCTTGCATTTTTATTGTGCTTAGGGGGTGGGGCCAGTATAGGGTTCAGTCAAGGGAAGGGGCTTACATGGTTTAAATCCCCCCTGACTACTGCACCACAGGAGCACTCAGGCTACCTATGTTCTTGCTTCTACTAAGGCTTTCTTCCTTCAAACAACATTCTCCCAAGCCAGTCTTCTGCTGATCATCATGCCTCAGGAAGTTGGGAAAACACTGCATGAATTAAAAACTTTCTTCTGCAGGATTTCTATGGGTCTCATTTTGCTAATGAGCTTTGTGAATCACTAAGAGGAAGATGGTATACCCCTTCTCACATTTGTCTACAAAACAGCTTGTTTCTCACCCCCCAACCTCCCCACCACACACACACACATCTTCTGGAAATAATATTCCGTGGTAAAATGGTCTGAAAAACGCTGCTTTTCAGAGCTAATTGGCTCTTCATTTCTTTGGATTCAGTGAGATACATACATAATAAACAAATCTCATTAAAATTGCCATTTTTTTCTCTTTAATTTACTCCAGGGTTTGATTCTTTGATCTTACCCTTTAATGATTATGCCACCTTAAACAGGTACCTGAGTCTCTCTAAGATTCAGTTGTCCATCCCTCAAATGAGAATAGTCTCTACCTCTCAAGATGTTAGGAGAATCTAATGAGAATCAATGTAAAATGCCTAATAAGTACTTGGTACCTTGCTGGTGCTTAACAAGATGAATCTTCTTTCTCTATTAGATATATCAAACCCTCAGAAGTATGTATATATCTCTCAAACCCTCACAATGATGGCACAGTGCTGGGTATATCACATACTTTACACAAATATTTGCTAAATGCAGAAATGAATGAATCAGCAATGCCCTGCTGGACCCATGTTTCTAGGCCACGCAAATCCAGGGTAGACTGTTCATGACAATGTGACAGCTCATAAATGGAAGAATTCTGGTGCTTTCAACTCACTCTCTACTAGAAGAATTTTCACCAAATCCCCTACAAAATGCATTTATCTGTTTTGCTTTTTAAAGATCTAAATGGGCCAAATCTTCACTTTAGGACACTGATGACACAATGTTACATTTCTAATGCAGGCAGGTGGACCATCCCAGTGCAGAAAGCATTAAAGCAGAGAGAATAGCCAATTCATAACACAGAAAAACCAGCACTCGGACTTTGGAATGAGACCACCTGGGTTAGAATCAGACTTGGCAGAGTACGACCTTGAGCAGTACTTAACCTCCTCATGCCTCAGTTTCCTGTCTGAGCACTTATTTTAGGGCCATGGTGAGAAATATAATTAATAAATGAGAAGTATTCAAAGCAATGCTTATATCATAGTAAGTACTCAAAAATTACATTAACTCCTCATCATTAACCCTTTCTAGCCCTATTCAAGCCTTCTCTCATCTAACTGTCCTCTGATCTCATGGGTGAAACAGAAGAGTCAGCCATACAAAAGAAATTACTGAAGAAGCTTTATTCATAGAACATGTGTGAAAATTTCTTTTTATTGGTGTTAAAAAGAAATTTTAAGGCTGTAATACAGGCTCTTTATTTCTCAAAGGGAAGTAGTTACTGCAAAATGTACTTTGAGCCACACGGCTAGTTAGCACCTTCCTTCTTCATTGGAAAACCATGAAATCTATTATGTTCTCTAAGAAGGGCAATTTTCAATGAGAAATTGCTACATATGTATAAAAAAAAAAAAAACATATTGACCATGAAGGAAAGATTTTTATCCACATCTACACAATGGTGACAAAATTAGACATGACTGAAAGGTTTGGGCAGCCCTATTCTTGGGAACAAAAAAACCTAGAAATAAATGTCACGGTACCCATAAAAATGTTTTGATGTGTCAGAGGACAGTGATCTAAGTCTTTAATTCACATTCCAGTGTAGGTGGCTATAATGGTGTTTCAGATCACCGGCTTTCAATTTTTTTTTTTTCAGCAGAACAACCCTTTTCTTCAAATAAAATCTTATATGGAAACCAAATATGTAAATAAAAACAAAAAACATTGCTGAGACACTGAGTTGAAAACCACAGGATGATAGCTACTTCTATCCAGCAGTGGCCCTAGAACTCTTCAAAGCATTTTCTAGGCTCCATGATATCATATGAGGTTTCATGAGTCCCCTCACCCCACAAACTTAGATACTAGCTCGGAGAAAATCTTGGAAAGTGGGGGAGGAGAGGGTGTTACAATTACCCTTTAAAAAAAATTACTCTCTAAAAAGACTTTTTGCAATTATTGGCTCATACCAAGTTCTAAACTGCATTAGACTAAATTTTGTTAATTTTTTTTTCTAACCAGTAAGTGTGGCTGACTATTGAGAAATACCGGATGAGCTCCAGGCAAATTTAAGAAACAACATTTTCTCGATACATTTCAGTTGTAGTTTCAGTAAATTTGCAACCTTGTGCACTTTCTAATGACTTTCTCCATCTCATCACTATTGGCATTTGGGATTGAATAACTCTTTTTCTTGGCAGGGCTAGGGCGGGAGTGGAGGGGTGGTCCCTTGCATTGTGAGATGTATAGCAGCATCTTAGCTCCTGTACACTAAATGCCAGGAACAACCCTCATGTTATAAGAAGCTAAATTACCTCCAGACATTGCAAAATGTTCCTCGGGGAGCAAAATCACCCCCAGGTGAGAACCCTGTTTTAGACCCACCCATTTAGACCATTTCCTATATTGGTAAAAAAAAAAAAAAAAAAAAAAAAAATCTAAGATGCCAATCTAACCAAGGGCCTCCCTAGCTTAAAGTCCTTCTATTGATCCATTCAGCCATGTGATAAACACTTGTGAGCACCTGATGTGTGCAACAATTTTCGTAGCTCCATACAGCCTTCAGAGGATTCCTTTGACTCTAGGTCCTCCATGATCTGAGCGCACTGTCCCACCCTGGCCATCACATAATACCTGAAGACTTGTTCATACTCTTGGGGCTTTGTACTTGCTTGCTCCTATATATGGAATTCCCTTTCCTAATGCATCCACCTCCTTGGGGATATATATATATTTAACATTACACAAATTTCCATCCATGGGCCAGGTTTTGAGGATAAAAGTAGCAGCCACACACATTGTCTGCCCCACCAAAATAGCCACTACAATACAATCAAACACCTTTCTCTGTATTTATTGTAACTTCAGGTTGACTCATCTGCCTCTCCCAAAAGACTGAAAATCCTTGAGGAGGTTTTATATGTTAGCATCCACATCTGTTAGAAGAGTGAATTTTTTAGGGTAATCCTTTTCTATACTTATTCAAAATTTTGAGGGCTTCAACAATAGTGTTAAATACCACTAGAGATGGCAGAGGGCAGGGGAGAGAAGAGGGGAAGCAGAAAAACATAATCCAAAAGGAATAGTCAATAGGAAAAAAAGACACTAATTATAATACATTGTGAAGACAGAAAAACCACAATAGATATTAGGCTGGAGAAATGAGTAATCAACTAATATCAGTTCTACTGATTTTAAGATGGCTGGAGAAAAATAACCCTAGTTGAAGCTAATATTGACCTTTCTCTTTAAAAGCTTTATACCAGCCAAAAGCTGTGTATTAGGTTAAATCCCACTGGTTTCTCTAAATTTGTGTCCAGACAAATTGCAAACATCACACCATCCAGTGGTCACTGCGAGTCTGCTTTTCACAGGCTGATTGATTTTTATAATGTTGCAAGCAATTTCAAGTTGTCAGTAAGAACTAATTTTGTCTCGTTACTGCTTTCACTCTTGGCAGCTCCGTGACCACTTATTGGTTTTTGTCTTCATGTTCATTTTCTCCTGCTAATTCTAGAGCTTTTTTTTCCCCCCTCTCCAGGTCTAAAGCTATAATCACAGAGCCCCCAATAGAGTAACAGGTGAAAGCATCAGCTCTTCTCATAGGCTCCAAAGGTGAACCCTCAGCCTCCATACCCCAGGAAACCTCCTGCCAAACCCCAACCCATTAGAGCCTGCCATGCTGTATCACCTAATCCAGCCACTCAAGGTAAAGCTCTCTCTTAAATTGATATTAAATCAACTTGTCAATCTGACTTCATGGAATTCCGCATCCCCATCTCACATCTGGAGAACAGAAGCTGATGGACATGGACATGACCCCTCTCTATTAATTTTCATGTGACCTAAAATAGGAATCATTTTCTTAACTGCTTCATTCAGAATCCATGTGGCAGGTGAGGCCTCACAGTCAGATCTCAACAGGTGCGTTTTACTAGCAGAATTATATAGTCCTAGTAAGACTTACATACTCAGAATCAAATTCTCACCATTAAGCAGAAACTTTGGCAATCGCTCGCTTTGTATCATCCATACTTCTTAGACAGTGGAAACTACAGTGAGACCTATACTCTAAATTAATACTAGCTACAGATTATGCCAAATATTATAAATAAAATGTTCTATTTATTTTCCCTGGTTCATGAAATCTGTGTTTTTGGAGAAAATAATGACAGGTCCTCTGAAACATTATACACATCATATCTTACCTCCATCTGATTATTGAAAGCCAAACATTATTCCTTAGGTAGAACTAATAAGAAGAATAGAATATGCTTGTGCCCTTGATAAACTTAAAATCAACTGAGGCTCTGAAAACTGAGACAGTGCTATAAAAGCTGTGTAGATTCTACGGACTAACAGAGGAGAGAAGCACCGGAGGTGAGTGTCCCTCAGATGAGGTGAGAAGAGAGCTGTGCCCTGGATGAAAAGGCCCCTGAAAAGTTACCAGAAAGAAGGAAACAGCTAGGAAAAGGTAAGGCACAGTCAAATGCGCCAGGGGCATCCACAGGCCAGTGGGAGAAAGGCAAGAAGGCTGCAGATGTGGCTGTAGAGGCAGACTAGGAAAGAGTTTTGATTATCCTGCAGACATCAGAAATTTTAAATGATGTATCTCTGTTTTAGAAATGAACCAACATGGCCTCAGTACTCCCAACCTCAGCTTGACTTACCTTCAGACAGGATTCTTCCCCATTCCAGGCCCCTAACCTCTCTCTTCTTAAAGAAAATTTGTCATCGTAAATTCTATCCCTGCCCCTCTGAAGTGCACATGAATCTTTTTAATAGCCTCCTGACAGTTTTACAACCCAGGACCTTCTTTCTCAAGGACCTGGGAACCACCTTGTGATGAGATCCCAGAAGAGACCTCATCACTGTTACCACCCAATTTTTTCTGCCACATGGGAGCCTAACTTCAGTGGGCACCTTACTCTAAGTTGTAAAACTACCTCCTATCACAAAGATATGAGAAGTTTAATATTCCCTTGGGTGAAGTCAATTAGCAGACATAGATGACACATACCTCTCTCTCACCAGCCTTTAAAAGTTCTACCACCCCCTACTTCAGTGGATTTGAGCTCAGATGAGTTCTAGCTTCTCTCACATATTCTAGTGGCATTGCACAAAACCTTCCTTGCCTGTTTAGCATTGTCCAGTGTTTTCTTGGTTTGCTAGGATATTTTCCCTTCTTGGATCCCACATTCCCCTTCAGCTACTTTCCCATTCTGTCCCCTTTGAGAGCAAAACTCTTTTCAAGGCTTGTTTGTATTCACTGCCCCTCTTCCTCTCTGCTCTGCTGACTTTTGCCCCCACTCCTCCACCAAAATGCCCTGTCAACCTCATTGGTGACCTCCTGTTATGAGTTTGTTAAATTAACATTTATTAGGTGGAGCACAGAATGCCAGTTCAACAGTTGTGGTTCAACAACAGCCCATAAAAGAAATTTAAGTAGAGAAGTTTATTAGACACAGGTCCTAGAGGAAGTATATAGCACACACCAAGGGACCACATGGGGAGGTCAAGGCAACGTGCCGACAGAGAGGCAGGACCTAGAGTACATGCCTTTATTAGGGTCTGCGGGTAGACTGCTGTGATGTTTCTGAGTTAGGGCTGAATTGATCAGTTTGAACCAAAACAGCAGGGTTTTGGTGAGCTCCACAGTGGTCTTATATAAGCAGCACACAAGGAGAAGCCCCTGGAAGGCAAGGGAGACTACTTATCACAAGGGCTATTGGAGAAATGATATCAGAAACTTACATTTGCTTGTGGTTCTGTGGGCTATTATCTGGGGCATGAATGGCATGAAAGCACTAGTGTCAGCTTAAGGTCCCTGTAGGCCACTTGGCTAACAAAATGGATGCCAAGGCTGCAATACTATGCCAAAACCTCCCATTGAATCCAAGGGTCACTTCACAGTCCTCATCCCACTTGACCAATCAGCAGCATTTGACTCAGGTGATCACTGCAACCTTCTGGAAATACTTTCTTCGGGTACTAGTACTTCACACTCTTCTTCTTAACCATGGTTGCATCTTCTCAGACTCCTACTCACCCCCTGATCCATAAACTCTGGAGCATCCAAGGACGCAGTCCTTGCTTGCACCTCCACCTACAGTCACATCTCGGTGTTCTCAGTCTCACTGCATTAAGTGTGATGTATTTGCTGATGACCTTTAAGAGCACGTCTTCAGCCCATACCTTGTCCCTCTCAAAATTTCCCTAAGGTGTCCCACCCTACTCAGAGCACAGCCACATCCCTGCAGGGGTCTAGAAGATATCACATGACTGGCCCCCACTCCTCAGCTGACCACTGGCCACCACTACGGTCTCCCCTCCCTCCACTCCTCACACACTCTCCCCCCTGCTCTTCTGCAGACACACTGGGCTCTCTTCCTTACCACAAAACCTTTATGTGAGCTATTCTGTCTCCCTGGAAAGTTTTTCCTCAGATATATTCACCCACCCTCAGGCTTCTACCTAAACGTCACTTTCGTAGAAAGGCCTTCCCTGAAACTCTCTTCAAAGTTATACCTCCTTCCCTGATTAGTTTTCCTCCAAAGCTCTTATTCTTTCATATTTGATTAGAACATAAGCTATGTGAGGGCAGGGATCTTCCAGTTTATTTACTGTTGCATCCCCAGCAACTGGAACAGTACCAACACCTAGCGTGTGCTCACTTGTGAATTACAAGTGAAAGCTAAGTCAAAAAGAATAGGAGCCTGGGTGAAAAAAATGAAGGGGTTAAGAAGTACAAATTAGAAGTTACAAAAATACTCACTGGGATGGCTACGGCCATGCCACCCTGAACGTGCCCAATCTTGTCTGATCTCAGAAGCAAAGTCGGGCCTGGTTAGTACATGGATGGGAGACCGCCTAGGAAGACCAGGTGCTGTAGGTGTTAAAAAAAAATACTCACTGGGATATAAAATACAGCATAGAAAATGCAGTCAATAATATTGTAGTAAATATGTATGGTGTCAGGTGGATACTAGAATTAACAGGGTAATCACTCCGTAACCACTTATATAAATGTTTAATCACTGTGTTGTACACCTGAAACCAATAAAACAGAGTATATCAACTGTAATTAAAAAATCAAAAATTATTTCTAAAAATTAATAAAATAAAATAAATTAAAACCCTCATATAAAAAAATAGGAATAATGGAATAGGGGAATATCAGAAATAAGACTTCCACTGAGATCTAGGTAAGCATGAAAAGGGTTCTGAACAAAGGCAGTGACAGCACAGACAGAATTGCAGACACAGAACGTTTTTCCTCTCTGAGAAGGGGTTATGGTAGGAGTTCCCAAACTTCACTGGCCATGTACCCTTTCTAGGTGAAAGTATTTTATAGGCCTGTAGTTCTGCAGAACCTACTGCAGAAAACCTGGGATTAGATACTCTCTAAAGCTTTGTCCCAGCACTGAAGTTCAATAGCCTGAGTAAAGATCATTGATAATTCAGTACATTTAGGCCATGTGCCCTCTTAGTTGCATTATAGTCAAATTTATGAAAACTAATCTGCAAGGTGGGCACCTGGCCTCAAAGACCAGAACTAAAAGTGCTCCATCAGTTAGAATCCTTCTACTCTCCCGTAACAAAGAACCAGATCAACATAGGCTGATGTGATAAAGATGTCAAATTTTCACATAACAGGATATCTGAAAGCAAGCAGTTCAGTTTTGGTGACAGCCTGCCAGTATCAGGGCTCAACTAATTTCTCTGACTTTTTTTCCAAAATCAGGATTATAAATTAGCTGCTACTGCTCCAGACATTGTGTCATCATAAGTTTCCATGCTGGAAGGAAGAGGTAAGCAGAAAAGCTTTCTTCTCTTTTAATCTGGGTGTTTTTTTTTTTCCCAGTCATTTCTGGAAACCACCATTAGACTCATTTGCCAGTGTCATGTGGCCACTTGGAGTTGGAAGGGAGGCTAGCAAAAGAGAATAGGATTATTACAACTGTCCTAGACCTTCATGATCCACAACCACCCAGGGTTAGGAGGGAGATCTCTGATCCCTAAGAGCAAGAGATCTCCACCCAACCTAAACAAAATAGGGGTCTCTTAGTGGGAAAGAAGTGGAAATAATGTCAGGTTTCTTAGGTAATGAACAACTATCGATGGCTGCCAGTGATTGTATCTGATGGCTTTAAGGCCATCATATCAGTCCCAGAAGTTTCTGATGGTACATGAGATGCATATTACCTGCCAACCTTGACTGAAGCACTTCTAGGATCTCAGAGAAGAAATTCTGTACTTTTTTTTTTTTTTTATCAATAGCTGAGACACATATGGCATAGGGGAGAAGCAAACAGAACATGTGTCTTTATCACAGATCTTTTCTTTCTAGATGGAGAGTCCCCAGCCTGTGATGGGTGAGCTTCAATGCATCTTACTCTGATGGCAATTCCCATTTTTTTCCACCAACATTATTCCCAACCCCACTATGCCTGCTTCTGCTTCCTGTGGGTCTGAATGTCATTTCTCATATTAAGGAGGAAAGGATGAGCCCAGGAGAGGCATAGGCAGGTGGAATCCCATGTTCCTCCTAACATCTGATTGAAGCACAAGTAAAATGAGCCTTATGCTGTCCCCACCAAGTTCTAAATATGATGGACTGTTCCACACCACAATCCTTGAATAAGAACCTGGGATAAATTGATTTGGAAACTTTGTGTCTGAAAAACTGTCTCAGCTTGAGAGCACTAGTATTTCTGCACCATTTTTCATATCTATTTTTACAAACCGTTTTTCAAAGGTGCCACTAGCAATAAGTCTAGGGTGTTCATTTCCAAACTTGAACATTTCATGCAAACTTCTCATCTTCCTGGACTACACAAATGCAAGAAAAACATTCATTTCTGTATAAGTTGTATTGCCAAGGCTTGCCCCACGAGAACACACGCTCCATGAGAGCAGGGATATTTGCCTGGTTTCTTTATTCTGTGTCCCTAGCACCTAAATCCAATGTCACATCAAAAGCAGTCAGTAAATATTTGTTGAATTGATGTCATAATATAACCATCATCCCTCTTGTGCTATATGATATGTCTGACATCACTTTCCTCTTGAGGATTAAGATATTGATGGGGCATCCTTCAAGATCAATATGAGAAATTGGGATGTGTAGAAGGAAAGAAAGCATTGAGTCAACGTTATCTATCCAGCCTTAAATGGAAATTCAAGAGACATGCACCAAGGCAACTAGGGGTAGGCTAGCTCCCTTGGATTAGGAGTAGCTGTGTAATAAAAGGAGCTGGTCATGCTGTCGTTAATAATAATAGCAAACACTTCTATAAGTGCCAAACCCTATTCCAAGTGTTTAATTTAGATTACTTCGAATAATTCTTACAGCAGGCTATAAAGCAAATACTATTACGACCATGTCCCTTTAACAGATGAAAAAACTAAGACAGTTTAACTAACTGCCCAACTGCCCAGTGTCTGTCTGTCTGTCTCTGTCTGTATGTATGTATGTATGTCTGTCTGTCTGTGTGTGCGTGTGTCTCTCTCTCTCACACAGAGGGGGGGGGAGAGGGAGGAAGGGAGAAGGAGAGGGAGAGAGGGAAAGAAGGAGAGACAGGATTGAGAGAGTGAAAGAAAGTGAGAGTGCACATCAGAATCAGAATCTGAACCTGGCAATCTGGCTTAAATATCTGCACTCATTACATCTCTACTGTGTGGCCACTTTGGCCTCCCAGGCCTCCAGGATCTCACTGTTCTTACTGCCTAAGGGTGGGGTGGGGAATGGTTAGAAATGATGGATTAGTAGCCTTCCAAACCTTCTGCGTTGCATGACTTTTTTAGAGAAAAAAAATATCTTACTTGGTTAGCCAAATTCATAGAAACTGAAAGTAGGATGGTAGTTACCAAGGGCTGGGGGAGGGAGGAAAAGGAGAATTGTTGTTTAAGGGTATAGAATTGCAGTTTTACAAGGTGAAAGAGTTCTGGAGATCTCTTTTACAACAATGTGAATATACTTAACACTACTGAACCGTATGCTTAAATTGTTAAGATAGTAAATTTTAGTTATGTGTTTTTTATCACAATAAAAAAGAAATCTCACCTGGCACTGACTGAATCAGTGGGAACAGAGCAGGAGCCAAAGATCCCAGCCCTTTGCCTTCTTTTCCCAGACTCTCCCACCAGAAAAGTCCCCCACGGCCAGGGGGTCATCAAAGCACAGGCTTAAAACCACTAAATTCTAGGAAACTTCTAAATTCTCTTCAAGATGATTCCAAAGCGTCAGACCAAAGCATTTTCTCAAAAGTATCAATCTCAAAAATCCTCACGGCCCTATAAAGTACAGTTAGTCAATTTATGCTCTCACCATGGTACTTGAGATCTTCCACAATTTGGTTCCAGTTTAAGTGTCCAAATTCACAAATCACTGTCATGTCTTGACTCTGACTCCCCACCCCACCCAGGATGCTCTGCCTGCCGCCCACTGTTCACTCCAGCCACATGCAGCTCCAGTCTTTCCCTGGTCAGGTCAGGCACTGGCACACTTCCATGTCTTTATGTCCCAACTCCTGCTTCCTTTGCTTGGCAAATCTTACTTCTCTAGACTCTCCTATTCCCCTGTACCCAAAATTAATCACAACAGTCTCTTGAACCTCTGTTTCTTTCTTGTCTGTGAAACAAGAACGGTGTGTACAACTACCCCAGCTCAGAAGCCTGATTCTATTTGCATTTTAGTTATAGGTAAGATGCTATCTCTCTTCCACTGTCACTTCCACCAGATGCCCAATTCCCCTACCCTCTGTATGTTCAGGGGGTTTAACCAGCACCCAGGACTCCCAGATGGAACAGTTGGTGGGAAGGAGTTCAGAAGAGTCGTGGGCACAAGCAAGTGTTGGCAATACACCATTCCTCCCTACCCATCCCCCGCCACTCCCCTATCCAGCCCCAACCACAGTTCTGAGCCTAAGGAAGAAAGAGGCAGTGAATTCAGGGAGGAGCCTCTGCATGACCAGCTTGTAGCAGTGAGGGCCATAAGACTTGAAGACCAAAGTAAGTGGAGGCACTGGCACATATTTTTCATTAAAAAAAAAAAAATTCTGATAAAAGGAAGAACAATTCTAATCTTTGAATTTGGAGCTCTCTTTGCATCTTCCTTGGGTCTTAAAATGATCTGCTTTCATCACATGTACATTTCACCAGCACCCACATTACATTCTGACCCAGTTCACATGGGGTTGACTGAAAGGAGGCACAGAACAGCATTCAAGAAGGAAATCTATGCTTAGTTTAGATCTGCACCAAAACCATTCCCTACCACAGGAAATTATTTGACTACTCAAACAGAGTAACCCATTTCTCTTTGTTTGAGAACATGGTGATTATACTCATGAGAGGGAGTAAATAAGATAAAGGACATAATGCATGCTAGATTTTTCATTTGGTGAGCAGAATGAAAATCATTTGAACATATCCCTGTGGAAAAAATAATCAATTTTTCATAGACTTGTTATAAGTTTCATAAAATATATTGTGCACATATTTTTAAGAGTAAGAAAATGGCTTTTTAATGATACTTAAAATATATGGCATGGCAAGAATTATTTAAAATGTGTTTCTGAGGCCTGAAGTTTGGTGCTGCCTGCTAAAATATAAATGATTTCGATAAGTCTGTCTTCTTGAGATAAATGTGAGGCCTGGTTCATCTTATTACAAAGTTAATATGAAGGAACTCGGTATTCAGACAGTTAAGTAATTGGTATAAATCCTCCCAAGATATTAGATCCCCTTAACTTCTACCAGTTAGCAGTTTATCCACTGGCCTGTGTGCATTAAATAACTACTCTTAACCCAGAGGTCAGAAAAACATTGTTCGCATAGAAAAAGTTGACACAAAGCAGAACAGGAGGAAGCAAAGCCAAATCCAACGGAAGTATAAACAGCACTCGTCTAACAAGTGTTTCCTGAGCAGTACACCAGGCCGCAGAATGTGGAGAGACACGACCCAGGTGCTCTGGGGTCTTAATCCTGGATCCAGGAAAACTAGCACTGTTTTGATGAGCAACTGACTTGATTTCCACATTGGTGGGCATACTTGTGCAGGCACACATCTCCATTCTAACTGAAAGACTATGCCCCTATACTCATGCCCGGTTTTGTTTAAGCATTTAACATTGGTCTACAGGACATAGGTAACAATGTTGAGGACAATCTGGTCACCACAAGCAAGGAATCAGGCATCTTCAAAACCATGGCTGTGAGTCATGAGGGTCCTGCCCATAGAGGACCTATTTGTCACAATTCCAGAAAAACCAAGGTGTTTTCTCTACTCTCTGTCAAATAAGGATGTGTCTGACATGTATCATGCATCCAGCACTTCATATATGTATATGTGAACAAGTAAATGAATGAATGAATGAGAGAAGATTACTTAAATCTACTTGAGGAAGATCTAATATATGAAGATCCAAAAAAATCCTTGGCTTTATGTTTTTTCATCATGCTGTAAGTTACTTAAACATTACATCATTGAGAGTCTAGAATTTTCCTACAAGGGGCTATAAAGATATAAGCATCACCAATGTAGGAATTCACAGTCTAGCTGAGACACTACATCAAATACATGACATCAGGATTTACAAAAGGAAAAGTCACCCTGGGCCCAAGTGGCTGAAAGGACTTGGTGCAGGGGGTGTTAACAAAGGCATTGAAAGATGGCAGGCTTTAGGTTACTAAAGGGGCATGAGTTGCATTTCAGAAGGTAGAAAAACAGAAACCAAGATTTAGAAGCAGAAATTAGGCATATCCATTTGCTGATAGTGATGACAGCACCTGCCCTGACCAGAGCTGCAAGAAACAGCATTGCTAATACAGCGGGTTTTATTATGGAGAAAGGGCTAACAAGCTGCCCCATAAGTTGATTTGTTATATCAGGCAGTCATTTTAGGATCTTGAGTAGGAGTAACAGAATATTCCTTAGGTATGGTGAGAACTCACTCCAGGATTACTTTGAAGAACACACACCCCTTGACATTAAGCTAATGCTTTCATCTGCATTCAGCTTTTCAGCATCTCCTCTCAGTGGATCCCTTACGGACCACACAGTTGTAACAGAGGTCATTTAAGTCAGACAAGCATTGCCTAGAGAATGACTTGCTCCTGGTAGATTGCCTCTATGTTGTTCTAATTTGCATAGATAAAGAATGAGACATAAAATGCAAATTCACTCTAAAGCAACAGTAACTTGAGATGTCCCAGGCACAGGGAGTCTCTTTAACAATAACTCAAATGTCACTGGCTCCAATCTCCCTGCCATTCATGCAGGACTTCAACTTCCTGTAAAATGGCCCTCGTGGCATTTCTAGTTCTCGAGAATTTTGTGCCTGTGCCTGCAAACAAGTCTGTCCTCTCCGGGTGGCCACTGGGCGGCACTGCATCTGCACTATTTCTCCTGCTCCATCACACACCCTCAGGCCTCTGACCCCAGCCAAGCTAAAGCCACAGGACGGTTTGTACGGAGTAGTAAAGGGAAATGCCTCATTACTCTTTTGAGCCAGCCATGAGGTGGAAGAAAAAGGAACCTGGAGTTTTTAGAAAGAGAGAGAGGATGGAGATCTTGAAACAGTTGCTAACGACTTGGACCATTGGAGAAAAAGCACGGTGAAGTAAGGTTTAAAGTGACCCAGATGTCACAGGGTTTAATGGGACCCCTTCAGAGTCTGCAAATAAACCCTTAACCAAGATCTAGAACACCGATGAGGTTTGGAGATCAGATCTGTGTTTCTTTTGCATGTTTCAATGCTGCCTCTAAGGCGAGAACAAGAAGCCTAGTTGAAGGTTGCACATATAAAAAGCAAGGAAAGCCACTGCAGTAATTGTCCTCGTGGTCACTTCTATAAAGTTAGATTAGGTACTGGTGGGCTTCAGAACAATGAATGTGTATCACATTTATAATTTTAACAGGTGTATGTTTTACTTATACTCTTCAGGTGAGGTAAACAAGGCGGCTAGGTGCAAAATTCAGGAGGACTGACTCTCAGGGTCTAGAAGGCTCAGACCCAGCATATAAATGCCCCTGTGGGAGAGTGCCTCTTTAAATTTAGCACCTTAGCTACCCTGCTTGCCTCACACCAATCCTGGCCTTGCTTACTCTCTTCTTGTTAACCATCACAGTTTTGAATCCCATTTAAATTCAAACTACAATGCTATCTGCCACAAACACTGTATACAGAGTACATTGCCATTTCAAAAGCACTTTCATGTGCATATTTCACTGGCTTTTCACAACAATCTCAGAGAAAAACGAGACAGTTATTATAGCTCCCATTCTACAGATGAAAAACCGGAAAGGTTAAGAGACCTATGCAAAGTCAGACTGCTGCTAAGTGGCAGCAAGCTCAACCCAGTTCAGGTTACCGCTACCTGCAATTATTCCCATTCCCCTGGTATTTCCATGAGACTAGGCTCACACCCAAACAAAAGAAGAACATAAAGAAAATGATACCACTCTTATAAATATCAGGGGAAAATGAATCTCCGAAGTGGACCTAACCCAAATGTTCATATCTCCCATCAACTAAAGCTCTTCATCTTCCTCTGCTCCCTTCAAAACCACAGGAGGAATCTGCGGCCATGCCACCCTGAACGCACCTCATCATTTGATCTCAAAAGCTAAGCATACTTGGATGGGAGACTACTTAGGAATACCAGATGCTGTGCGGGTTAAACACACACACACACACACACACACACACACACACACACACACACACGAGGCAGAAGCCACAGAAGAACAAAGGCCGCCTCCAGCCAAGACAGCCACCCTATTAGGAGTAGCCTCTCACCAGGGTGTACAAGGTGTGAGCCATAGAAACTCTTTGACAGTTGGGGGAGCAGGGGCTTCTGCAGAGTAGACCTTAGCCTAAGAGAGTCAGAGGTGGACAACCCTAGCATGCGTGGCAGTCAGCACTTCTGCCTTTTCCCCTTGGGGGGAAAGGAGTAGACAGCACCAGTAGCCACCAGCCTGGAGCTTGGCCAGGTGGTCTGGTGACCTAGAAGTTTGTGTAGGGAGTTAGTTCAGACAGACCCTGAACTACCTTGCGCATCCAGCTATGTTTTAGGATATTGGAGGATCGCAACACTGCAATAACAAAAATGAAGACTATTCCTCTCCCCACCGCCACTGACAAATTTGTTATTCTCAGTTCCCAGCTGGTACTTTCTTTTAAAAATGAAGCTTAAAAAAATTAAGAAATTGGAAGAACACATTCATTCACCAATTGTGTTCCCCCCCTTCCCCCCCCCAACCTTTCACAAAATTTAAATTACAGCTGGCAGAACTCATCCTGTTCTTGTTTACCTGTTCCTCAAAGAATGTGAATCCATTTCCCCCTTGCCTGGCTCTTTGGTACACTGTTTAGCCAAGCCTTTGCCTCCCTCTTCTGTTGAAAAGAAGAACAACATGCAACAAACAAATTCTACCTGTTTAAGAAAACATTTGAGGCAACTACCCTAGATGTTTACATAAATTGTGTAAAGTAGCTTTAAAGAAGGTATGGTATTACAGAATTATTATCCATTTAACATTTAAATTAATGTTTCCCAGAAAAAGTAAACTTTAAATCAGATAGGATTAAATCAAGATAAATTGCATGCTCACCTGGGTAGCTGAACAAAATCAATGGAGTAATTCTTTGGTCATTGGACTAAAAGATTCAAGATTGATTTTTCCTCCCTTTCAGTAAAATATGAAACTTCCTGATAACCTAAAGTATTATTGGAGTCCTGTTTCTTGCAAGAGTTTATGTGATAAAGGCATAACAATTTATCTAAAGTTTTTCAACTGCTGTAGGGATGGCTTAATTTGCATGATCTCATCAGGCAGTGATTTCTTTTTAAAAGCACTGACCTCAGAAATAGGAAGAAGGTAAAGGTTTCCTGCTAAGTACCAGAGTTCTCATCATAAAATTAAATACTCCATTGCAAACTTAGTAATATCCTAAAATAATCAATCACAGCCTCTTACAATATTCGGTGATATGCAGGAAATTTTGAGTTTCTGGAGGGCTTTATACTGTCTGAAACACAATGGTAGATTCCTTTAAGAGAGTTTTTCTTTCTAAGGAAGATGCCTATGCACTGTGGACTATTATCATAAAGTCCTACTGGGCTCACCTATTTTATGAGCTGTTTCCACAGTGGGGTTGTCTGGTATCTTACAGTGCTGCTCCTCTTAATAAGCATGACCACTATGAAGCACTGTATCAGGCACTCAACATATAGACACACACTAACAATGAATTAGAATTAACCTCCTTTTTCACATGAGGGAACAGCAAGTTAAAAGTGACTTACATGTGATGGCAAGTTTTGGTGAGAAGCAGAGCTGGGAAGCATCCCGGATGGTGGAAACTTAAACTCTGTGCTCTTGAAGGCAACACCCACTTCCTCTTTTAAAAGCTCTCCCCTTACCTGGCCAGAAGGCATACCGGAAATCAGCATTTCCTTGGTGATAAGAATCACCTGGGGAGCCTGTTCAATATGATTTTCCAAACCCCTTACCCTGGTGCTTCTGACTCAGTGGGTCTCAGTTAGGCCCAAGAATTCTTTTTAACAAATGTTCCAGAAAACTATGGGAACAATTTTAGGCCAGAGGTTGGCAAGATAAAGGGCCAGAGAGTATTTTTGGCTTTGTGCGCTAAAAGAGCTGTGTCACTACTATTCAGAACAAAAGCAGCCAGAGGCAATTCGAAAATGAAGGGGCATGACTGTGAACCAATACTTTATTTACAAAAACATGTCTGCCTATAGTTTGCTGACCCCTTTTTAGACTATCCATAATGCCATTATAAAAGAGACTTTAATGCTTGCTATTTGTCACCTCACTAAGGCTGTGTCTCAATCAAGCAACTGATCTAATGAAAATCTTTTCAACACCATGAAACATCACCCTCATCAAGGGATAAAGTTAAGGTTGTGTCTTCTCCCTCTTCAGAGAGCAGCACTTTTAATATCAGATGTAGATTAGTAACCTCCCTGTCTGCACAACTCATGATAGACATAAGCAGATCAAACACAGATAGGTGAAGCTTTTGCCCTCAGCATATTGAATGCGGTAGGCAGAATTCTAAGATTTTTATCCCCTGCTGAATAGAAACCTTCCAATTAACCAATCACATGCTAATTTAAGTCTTACTCTGCAGGGATTTTGTAGATGTAATTAAGGTCCCAAATCAGTTAACCTTAAGATAGGGAAATCATCCTGATAGGCCTGATCAAATTCAGTTGAGCAGGTTAGACCTGAATCTAGAGGTCAAAGACAGAGGAGTTGAAATCAAAACAAGAGGAAGATTCAATGTGGGGGGAAGAATCATTGCTGGCTTTAGAGATGAGGGGCCATGTGGCAAGAAAAGTGAGTGTCTTCTAAGAGCTGAGAGTGCCTGGCTGACAGCCAGACAAAAAAGGGGGTTCTCAGTCCTACAACCATAAGAAAGCGAGTTCTTGCAATAACTAAGAGAGCTTAGAAGAGGATGCTGAATACCAGAGTAGCACCATGCCCTGGCTGACACCTGGACATCAGCTGGTGATGCCCCAACCACAACATGCCTGAACTTCTGAACTCGGAAACTGAGATAAAAAAGTTATGTATGGCAAACTGCTCAGTTTACGCTAATTTGTTAAACAGCAATAAAAAAAAAAAAAAATTAATACAAGAGGCCCAGGGCTTTGATGTCTGAGTTACTGCTGGGGATTTTAAGTCCAACAATCTCTGGGTATAATAATAGATGGAGCCATTTTCATACATTTTGTCTGGATTCTCCCCTGACTCCATCCGCTTTTCAGAAATATGCTTATTACGACTCCTACTGCAATGACGTTTACCCAAGACCAACATGCAGGTTTATTTCAACACACTTGTCATACTCAAAGTATCAAACGAGATATTGGGTGTGGATGGGGAATAGGGGATGAAAAGATAAACAAGAAGTTTATGTTCTTAATGAGGAACAGATGTTTGAAAATGTAACTGTCAGATTGGTATTATAATTGAAGTGTAAGAAAGCAAAGTAGAGAACTCTGATCAAGAAAAGATGAAACTTACATTAGAAGACACAGTCTAAACAAGAGAAAAAAAGTGCAAGGACTAGAATGAGGTAGTAAGTGTAAGATTTTGGTGAAAATTGGGGAGGATAATGGGCCCCCGAGGGTCCCCAAAACTCTTCTTGCATCCTGAGAATTAGGAGCTCTGATCACCAAGTAATTTTCAGGGAATCTACTGGTGTGTGTGTGTGTGTGTGTGTGTGTGTGTGTGTGTGTGTGTGTGTGTAATGATAGAGAAATAGATGATAGATAGATGATAGATGATAGATAGATAGATAGATAGATAGATAGATAGATAGATAGATAGATAGATAGATAGATAGATAGATAGATAGATAGATAGATGATAGTTTTTGTTTGGGGTTATGATTTTGTTAGTTTGTTTTTTTTACTCTTTCATGAGGATGACTGATGCTCAGCTGAATCCAGAGGAGCATTTGATTTGCCTACTGTCCTCTGGGGATGCCCCTACTAAGTGAATGAAAAGTCATTTAACATCGAAGATCATTCAGCCACAAATGTGAGAGCTTCTATCACTTTATAGGGCTTACAACTGCCAGTGTCCTCTTAAAATTTTCCCCAGCGCAAGATACAGAGGTGGGGGATGAGGTGAGGAATGAGGGAGCTTGGCTTAATACAGTAGAATTTCTCCTGGCACTGGCTCCAAGCAGCCTTTTAACAGAGATGTTTAATTGATCTTTATTGAGCAGAACCTTCCCTTCTGCTTATAAAAGGAATGATCACTCTTCCTTCTGGTTCTATCTGAAAAAGTTAATAGCCCCAGTTTTCTCTTACAGCAGAGATACTTATGACTGGGAGACTATCATAAATAGAGTTTATTGTCCAAAACAGAAACCATGTTCTAATCAACCTTCACAAATCGCCTTGCTTAAATCTGTTGATTTTTGGAGGAGCTATTCCCAGCTGACAAGCACATTTTTCTTGCCACTCAGGGTCTGCTGTCCAATTAACAAATGCCTTCAGCAAAGAAATCTATAGGCCTGTGCCAAAGACCCTTGAGGATGCCATAATGTGTATCGATTTGATCCTCTTATACACTAGCTCCTGAGCAAGGCCTGAGAGCTGAGCCATAATCATTTGTACATGTTGTGCAGGAATATTTGGCAGGTATGAAGACGATCCTTGCAATTCTTCCAGTATTCAAAGACACTTGCTTGGTAGTGATTGAGAGGAAAAGTAATATCTTCCACATTACTTTAGTTCATTTTTAAGAGGCTTTATTAATATTAGTATTACTCCTTGAAACAACCTTCCAACACAAGCAGGTAGTAATGTTTCCATTTTACATCCAGGAATTTTGTATTAAATGTTCCTACAAGCATGCCATTTGAGGAATACATTTGGCAGCAAAGTAGAGGCTAGCACTTGCTGCTACAATAAACTGTTAATATTTGAGGATTTGTTCTAGAATTATGAATTTTCTGAATCTTTTTTAATTTTTTTCTCTTCTTTCTTGCTTTTGGCTTTGCCCACCTGTCACCTGCCATTCTCTCCTCACCCACCAAGTTATAATCCTGGCACAGAAGTCACCATGGCCATCATTTCTCAACCCAATTTTGTGTGAAAAATACAAGTGTTCTTAGGTGGACAAGAGGACAGAATTTTTGAAATTGTGATATGTCTACCAAAATCTGAATTATATCATCCCTCTAATAGTGAGGCTCTAACATATCCCCAAACGGCTAGCAAAAGAAGGTTCAAGAAGGGAAGCACCTACCATTTATTGATACAATTAATAGAAATATAATAAAGGCAGGTGTAAGACCTGGGCCTGAGGTCTTACCTTGAACATAAGGGGGAAGGAGAAGAGAGGAGGAGGCTTTATAGGTGAGATAGATGTTGGCTGTCTTCTTTTTTTCTCCCAGTTTTATTGAGATATAATTGATATATAACGTTGTATTCATTCCAAGTATACAACAAAATGATTTGATGTATGTATGTACATTGCAAAATAATTACCACAATAAGTGTAGTTAACATTCAGCACCCCATATAATTGCAATTTTTTTCCATGTGATAAGAACTTTTAAGGTCTACTCTCTTAGCAACTTTCAAGAATACAATAAACCCATCCTTCAATTTACATGGTATTTTTTTACATGAGATTTTTAAATATACATTAACTATTTCCCCCGTTTACAGGGACTTTTTATTCACGGAGTCCATTTATACAGTTTTATTTTATGAGGTTCTTTCTTTTCATTTCCATTATTGGCAATCACTCTTCCTAAAAAACAACAGCTTAACTCAGCAACATACAATGTTAGTAATACTTACTAACACACAATTATTAATGATCTTCACATTCATTGGATGTCAAATAAAAAAGCATGGGTGACTATTGATGTTTTCGGCATTGGTTTTGCAAATGTTTTGTTGTAGAAGCTGAAAATTATATGAAAGAAAAATGTCTTCCTTTTAAAATAATTTTACTTTTAGATGATGCCACTGGTCATCCACATAACTTAGAACTTTCAAATATAAAAGTTGCATATTTACCACCATATATAACTTCCTTGAGCCAACCTTTAAATGAAAACATTATTTCCACATTTATGATTAACTATATTAAACAGAAGATAATGAATTACTTGCTGTTACAGAAGCCTGAAATAAATAGACAATTTTAAGTTGTAACAAGAACATTGCTTTAGCTTTGAGTAATATAAAGCCATCAACTTTACATACTTGCTGGTTGTACCAGGAAATACAGTTTCAACAACTGAAGAGGGATTAACTGGCATTATTAATTTACTAAATAAATTTGAAGAAGAAGGCTTTCATAATTTGTTTATAGATGATAGTACAAATTACTGGTTGATTACAAATTAGCGGATAATGAATTAATTCACTTACTATCTGAAGCTCATCCTGCTGGTGAATACGACAGTGAACCTGAGCCAGTTTCAATCAATGCATAAAATATTTACAAAGCTCTTCAACTAGCCACAAAACTAGAAACTGCAATTCTGGATGTTGATCCAAACATCCAATGAACCTTAAAATTTTGAAAAGATTTTTTCAATGTTGCAATGAATATCAAAGAATTTATGAAAATTTAGCAAAAGATAAGGTTGGAAAAAGATCATCCAAAAATATAAACATTAATAATGAAACTGAAGTAGTACTTCCAAATATTTCACACGATAAAGACAGTGACTTTGTGCCAATTAAAAAGAGAAAGTGGACTGCTTTAGATTACAGTAAGACACTGACAGTGAATAAAATCTATTTTGGTTTTTCTGAATTTTTAATTAGCATTTTTTGGTGAAAATATATGAAATAAATACTTTTATAACTTATATGGACCTATTTCTTTAGGTTTCCGCCCCCCCCCCATGCTGGTGGACTCTTTTTACATGGTTTTCTTCAGTGAAAATAAATAAATAAATAAATAAATAAATAAATAAATAAATAAATAAATAAATAAATACGCATGGAATGGATAATCCACATTAATCAAGTATTAACCAGAGTCACCATGCTGTACTATACATCCCCAGTACTTATGTTATGTTGTAACTGAAAATTTTTTGGCTACCTTCACCCCTTTCCCCTGCCCCATGCTTCCTGCCTCTGGCAACCACCAATCTGCTCTCTGTTTCTATGAGTTCAGTGTTTTTTAGATTCCACATATAGCTGAGACCTTCTGTATTCATCTTTCTCTAGCATATTGCCCTCCAGGTCAACCAGGCTTTTTTTTTTTCACTCAGAATCACAATTAAACACTCAGGACTATGTCAGTGTTGTTACCAGGTCCTTGCCAGGTGTTTGGGCTGAGTAAATTCCCCCCAAAATTCATATATTGAAGCCCTAACCTCTAGTATCTCAGAATGTTAATACATTTCAAGATAGGTTTTTAAAGAGGTAATTAAGTTAAAATGGGACCATTAGGGTGGATCCCAATCCTATCTGACTGGTATCCTTATAAGAATAGGAGATAAGGATACACAGACACCAGGGATGCCCACAGAGGAAAAGAAGTCCATGTGAGGACACAGGGAAAAGGTGGCTGGCCATTGGCAAGTCAAGGAGAGAGGCCTAAACCAGGTCCTTCCTTCACAGCCCTCAGAGGAAACCAACCCTGCTGACACTTCAATTTTGGACTTCCACCCACTGAAAGTGTGAGAAAATAAATTTCTGCTTTTAAATATATTTCCCATTGTCTGGTAGCCCTAGCAAATGAATACTGTGCTCCAAAAGTGAATGTGGAAAAAGCCCTGGCACACCTACCACTTCCATGGTGTTCACTGCATGGCAAACACTGCTCTGAACACATTGCATGTATTAACTCAATCCTCACCATAGCCCCATGAAACAGACACATTATTCTCATTATCCTTTTACAGATAAAAAACTGAGACACAGAAAGTTCATTGAATCTTTCAAGGCTGTATAACTGGCACATGCAAAACCTGGGATATAATTCAGGCACCTTGGAGTTCTGTCTTCTGTCTGTTCTCTACTTGTATCTCCCAACTGATCATCCATAAAACCTTTAAAAACTGGTCTAGGAGGCAGCATGAAAGGCAAATCTGAGGATAATTTGTCCCCCTCTTGAAAGGCAAGGAATTATAAGGTAGGTAGCTTTGGAGAGAGAAGAAAAGCTGTTTCATCTCAGAGGCCCATGGGATAGAAGAGAGAGACACTTGAGCCTGGTGAATTGAGGGCCCCAATGCAAGTTGGCTTTCTCATGATGGCTGCTGCCGTTATCCACAGCCCTGTCTGGGACATAGCCCTGCTGTCAAGTAGCTTTGAGTTCCTCTGGGCATGTCGGTCCCTGTGGGCACACAGTGCACCATAGACTGCTGAGTCGTTCTGGATATAGAGTCAGAAATGGCTCACTCCCTTTCCAGCAGTAACACTTCCAGAACAAGCAGGTAGCAGGTGCCAGAATGAGAATCAGGCTCGCCTTTATCTTGAGACCAGAGTTTCTCAACCTCAGTTTTGAGGCAGGTAATTCTTTGTTGTGGGGGATTACCATGTGCAACATAGGTCTGCTTAGCAGTATCCCTGGCCACTACCCACTAGATGCCAGTAGCACACCACCCATTTGTGACAACCCCAAAATATCTCCAGTCTCAAGTACAGTCTAGGAGATAAAATCATCCCCATGGAAAAGTATTTCTATGTCCTCTAAGAGAAACAGAAAAAGATACTTCCTCAAGATACTTATTTCCACCTGTCAGAAAGTTGTCATAATAATATATGCAAATATTCTATGTCTACGATGTGTAGAGTGCACATGACAGCTCTTTTCCTCCTCTTCTGTTCCTTTCCTCAAGCCTGAGAAGAGAATGAAGCTAATCTGCCCTACACATGATCATTTCTATTTCCCATACTTCTGAGATACTATAAGGAACCTGAGGGTTGACTACACATCATCAAATCCAGCTTCCTGACCTCAGCTTGGGGTTGGGTTTGGGACTGACCTTTCTCTACCCTGAGGTGAACATTAAGAAACTAAAACCCATACTGATCCTTCTGATTTTCTAGTCCAGCATGAATGCGACAGGCATGAGGTGATAATAACATTTTTTTCCCTCTCTCATTGCTGAAGCAATAGTTAGAACAATTTAATTTATAGCTGTGTTCCCCTATCCCTGAAGCAGGCAGTATTAATTAGGAAGTAAAGCAGTGACAGGGCGTGCGTTAATGAGCTGTTAATGCCCGCCCTAGGAGCCCAGCATGGTCTGGAGCCAAAGGCCAAGCGATTTCTACCACCCAGTAAGTGCACTAATAGCCAATTAAAGTCCATCCTGAATGGCTCCTTTCTCTGGAGTTTTTTCTATTTAAAAAGTTGTGAAGTTTCCAAGTAAGCATAGGTTTGTTTTAGGGCACAGTTCCTTCTCTCTTCGTGCAATAAAGAGTGAATCCATCCACAGAAAAGGGGGAGAAATCAAAGGAAAGGACTGGCCAGATAGGACTGACACACTGATCCGCAAAGCAGCCCTTTGACCTGCTGGAGGTAACAGGCCCTTTAGTGTGAGGTTATTTACTCCACCCTTTTCTTTCCCCTGTGTCCAAGCTTCAGGAGAGGAGGCTGACGTATTTGTAGAAACTTTTGTTGCAGAGACTATTTACTCATGTTGACACTTTATCTTCTAATACTAATAAAAATAAGAGCTAAGTGTTTAGTGTTTCCTATATTCTAGTACTGCTGGGGGCTTGCACCTATTATCTCATTTAATTCCCATAACAATCCCCTGAGGGAGGTACTGTTGTTATCCCCCTGTTGCTGATGGAAAAACAGGCATAGAGTGGTTAAATGATTTACCCAAGATCACACAGCTGGAGGGTAGGGGAGCCAGTTTTTAAAACCAGAACATCTGCCTTTAATTCCAGGAACCTGAAACAGGATTCATAGCCTGCAGGTGTTTTCTGCCCACCTTGGCCTGGTGGTATAGGCCCCTTGCCTGTGAGAAAACTACAGATGTTTTCTCTCCTCCCAGGGGCAGATGTATTGCTCTGCTAGAAAACAGGAAGAAAGGCAGGAGATAGAACCTTGAGGCCCGTGATCCAGGGACACAACCATCACTCAGGACTTGTTAGAAATACAGAATCCAGGCACCAGCCCAAAACTAGTGAATCAGGATCTGCCTTTTAACAAGATCCATAGGAGATGTATATGCATGGTGATGTCTGAGAAGTGCCAAGCTTGCCACCAAGTCCAAGT
The DNA here is from genome assembly GCA_030015415.1 of Cynopterus sphinx. Classification (NCBI taxonomy): domain Eukaryota; kingdom Metazoa; phylum Chordata; class Mammalia; order Chiroptera; family Pteropodidae; genus Cynopterus; species Cynopterus sphinx. The sequence continues at coordinate 92,957,364 of CM057385.1, read as the reverse complement.
ATGCCATCCTGCAGGTCATATTCTTCTCTGCAACTAATTAAAAGTAAGCAAAGATTCATTCCATACCTACTAAGCTCAGTCACTTGGATAACACACAAGCTCATTTAATCCTCCCTCGAACCTGTAAATAAGACTGTGGGCCAGAGTGGTTAAGCACACAAGCTTTTCTAAAAAAACAAACAAACAAACAAAAAAAAACGTGCCCAAGATGCATTCTAGCTCAGAGTCCTACTGAGACAGCCCCTTAGCACAGCATCACACTACAGCAACTCTAACTCTGAGTCAGGAGGGTGGGCCAAGTCCCCCAAGCAGAGTTTACAGGGCTCTGCAGATGCCCATGGTGGAGCACAAGGCAAAGGCGAGAAATAAATTCTGGTTTTGGAGTCTCTGAATTTTGAGAGTTAAAGAAAAAAAATCTGGTTAAAACAGTATGACCAGATAGTAAAGAGAGGGCTTCTCAAGGCCCCTTCTGGACTTACAACTTAATGCTTATTTATTGAGAACTTCTTGGTGCATTTGCTCAGTACTACATCAAGATGGAGTTGTTCTCTGTTCCCTAAAAGCTTATGATGTAAAAAAAGGCCACAGAAATGGGTGAGACGTAAAAAATATCAGAACAATACAACAGCCCTAATCAGACTGTCTTTGCTTTTCTTTACTTGTAAGTAACTGGCTTTAAATTTAATATAGTGTCCTGTCTTTTTTTTTCTTTTCTTAAGGTTTTCTGAAAAGATCATATAAAGATTTTCTTCCACAGTAAGACTTTTATATTGTATTTTTCTTAAAATGGAGTATGGTGCATTTACCCTTCATCAGATGATTTCTTATAACTCACCTTACTTTATTAAGAAGACTGCAAGAGGTGGGTATACACCTAGCAATAAAAATGTATTTTCAGGCCTGTTCAGACCAATGAAAATCTGAGTTTTCAAAGCACAAGATAATGAAAATTCTCTAGATTGGTGTCTTTTGCCACTTTTAATCTATTAACAGACTCTGAGTGTCTCAGAGGAAAAGTTCTCTAGTGTAAACTGCTGTCTTTAACAGCATTCCATACAGGTAACTCTTGATTATTCCAATTTCTCACAAATTTAGACACTTTTACAGCCTCTTTAACCTCTCTAGAGAATGTGAAAGAGACCCGTACAATGTATTTTTTAAGAGGTACACAGAAATTGCACACACATATAGGGATGCCTTGTAAGTAATGTATGAGGGGGCAACATAATGTCAATAATAGAGCTCCTCATTTAGAGAGACAACTCTTGTCACAACTTGCCCCCTCACCAAAATGGATTGAAAATTTTTAGGCACCATCAAGCTAGAGATGGCAACTTGTAGGAATCTGGGATGTTTGAAAAATGAAGGTTTTCAAAGATCCCCTGGAGGAAGACAGCAGTTTTCTTCCAAAACTGCAAAAATGGCTCTTGATAGTCTCCTTGTAGCCTCACCCTTTGCAACATGACTTTACAGCTTCTCCCACTGAAAGGTAGAGTCAGTTTTTCTATCCTTGAACCTGGGTTCACTTCGTGACTTGCCTTGGCCAGTGAAATGTAGCAGAAATGATGGTATGTCAGTTCCGAGCTAGTCCTTGAGACACCTTACAGCTCTTGGAGCCCTGCCATCGCCATGAGCACAAGCCCTGGCTACCTGCTGGGGGATGAGAGCCTTGTGTGCCAGTCACCTCCACCCCCAGCTCTACTGACAGCCAGCCTGTTGCTGACCCCACAGTTGTGGGAGAAATTTCAACCATTATAAACTGGGTTTTGAGGAAGAACTAAGAGCATATGCATATGCTATATAAACTGCTCTGCAAACATAAGATATTTCTCAAAAGCATTTTTGTTATCATGAACATACTGAAACTAGCACTCCAATGATTGGAGTGCAAAGGATGCAAACTGAAATTGAGACGAAAACATAGTACATCCAAATTCACAAAATATTTTTACAAATTAATAGACAATTACCTGAACACGAGCAAACGTGAATGAAAAAACAGCCCAAAGAACAAGAATAGTGAAGAAACATGTCAATTTAACACAAACTATTTCCTTTAGGACACAATGTAAAGTGTATGTTTGGTTTTGTATAATTTTCATCACAAAGCATTGTTGGATTTGTATATACTTGGAAGGAAGCAAAGCATTAGCATTAGCCCTTGGTTCCCAAACTGGCCCTTATACTGGGGGCAAGAAAGAGAAAGGCCACTTCAGATGGGTAGATGGCAGTTTTAAGAATCAAGGAAAACTTACTCATGAGGTTCATCTTGGTCTACAAGACAAGCAGGTCTCCAAACCACCCGCCAGAATCTTAAGAGTTTATACAGAGGCCTTAACGGCATTTGGTCATGTGTATCATCCAGGTGGTCTCAACAAGGCGTGACTCTCTTGAGGCCGTGTCCTTGAAATGGTTCCCCCTGTGGGAATGGCAGGCAGAGCGTACATTCTGAGTATGGGGAGGGGGTGAGGAGCCTCAGATCACCCGCATCCAGCTCACAGGTCAATCAGAGGTCACATCCTCTCGATGACCTCCCCCAACATTACCAACAAGGAAAGATGCCAGAGAACATAGCCTAGGGAAGGAAAACGCTCTCCACGTTGGAGGCCTCTCCTAGCTGCAGTAGCTCACGTTTTGCATTTTTCAAGCAATATTATTCCTACCTGCAAGTAGATCCCTTCATCGGGTTCTCAAAAGAAAAGCAATCATCTCTCCCAGCGCTAGAGGGAAAATGGGCTACTTTGGCTTTTTAAGAAATAGTGCTGAGAGAGGAGAGGAGGCATCTGAAAAAATGCAAAGGGAAGGGCCTGCAGAAATGACCGACAGCCAGTTATGACTGGCCTCTCCCCACATGCTTCCCAGTGCTCTCCAGCTAACATGTCTTCATAGCTACCTCCCTCACCTCAAGGACTCTCCAGCTCACATTTGTTGATTCATGGCTTGCCAACCAACTAATGTTCTTCCTTACCTCTGTAGCTGTGTAGGAATAACAAGACTGTGTAAAACTGCTTGTTATGTTACAATTGGGGCTCAGCCTTTGGATAGGAATCTGCTGAGCAGGTGGCAGCATCAGTAAGTGCTGCTCTCTGCTTACAGCCTAGGTGTCCCGTCTCTCTGTTCAAGAATCCTATAATGGTGTTGATAATGCCAAGGTCACGGGTTCTACAAAACAAACAACTTGTAAAAACAGTGGTCTGCAAATTCCTCCTCCCCTGCAGACCCCTACACGAAGCTCCCCCCATCCTGAGTCAAGAGGCACATGTGAAAACTCAGACAAAGAAATCGCATGCCCCTTGCAAGGACACAGCAAGGGTATATAAACTGTAACAAATCTAACGAAGAGGAGATCGTGCTTTGGGTCTGTTGAATGCCCTATGTTCTCTGCCTGCAATAAATTCTCCTTCTAACATAGTTGTCTGAGCATCCAAATTTCTCCATCAGGTGTCACTTCCTGCAACAGTGTGTTATTTTTAAAATTTTTATGCCTACTGCAGCAGGTCCTCCTAGGTGGCCTCCCATCCAAGTACTAACCAGGCCTGACCCTGCTTAGTTTCTGAGATCAGACAGAATCAGGCTTATTCAGGGAGGCATGGACGCAGACCCCGCTGCTCCTCTTTATTTCCTTTCACAGCAGGATTTCTTGACCTGCCCCTATTTGCTCCCCTCCAATCTACACTTCAGCCCACTGTGCCCCAAGTCCTTATCAATGTGACCTCCAAGAAGTTACCATCTTAAACAATGTCTCTATCTTGACAGTATCTTTCCTTTGTTTCTGTGCTGCCCAACCCTCCTGATAGTTTTTTTCTCTTGCATCATGCCCCTAATCTCGTTCTTAGCTGATCTTTCTTTGTGGTGTTTCTCTAGGCTTTTTGCTCTTCTTCTCTGTTGTTTCCAGGAAAGAACTCATCCACGCCCCTGATTTAAATTAACATCTAAATCTGTCACCATCCAAGCCCACTCTCACCAACTTTAGACATATATATGTGACTTGCGGTTAAATGTCACCATTGAAATGTCTCATACCAGCACTTTAAACTCGGCAGGCCCATGTTTCTTCATGTCCACTCAGAAAAACAGCCAAGACACCCAGCTCGATACAGCAGATTTCATATGGTGATGGAAAAGCTAAAAGGGCAAATGAATTGGGAGGACAGCCCAGAGAGTCACAACAGCCAAAGCCTCAGCCACCGCATGCCTGGAGAGGCAAAGAGGGAGGTGGTGTTGCTACAGTCAGATCCAGGGCTGCCAGGCAGGAGCTGGAAATGCAGATGGAGCAGCTGCCTGGTGGGTCAGGGACACAGAGGCAAAGCAGCCACCAGCCCTGCTACCAGTGCCTGATTAGTACAGATGCAGAGGGAGAAATACCCCAGCTTCTCCCTTCCTCCTGCCCTCCAATCTCTTGCCAATGGTGTGGCCCTCCCTGAAAAAGAGTCGTCAGGTGGCTCCATAGTGTAGTGGTTAGCACATTTGCTTTACACACAGAAGGTCCTGGGTTCCTGTCCCAGGTGGAGCTACAAACCATACCCTAGGTGCACCCCATTAGCCTGTGGGAGGAGACGTGCCCCACCTTCAGAGGTCCAGCTCTTAAGGGAATAAGGGCAACATCCTTAGATCAGGGGTGGAAATGGGAGTGGGGAGGAATTAAAGAGGAGGGGAAAAAAAGTTGGCAAGAAAATCTTGGACATGGGGTTTGCAGGGGACAGGGGTCAGCCCTGTGACTCAGAGCAGTGAAAAGGCAGGGAGTGCATCCCTGTGTCTTCTGTCCCATCCAGTGGAACTCTCTTTCAGTCACTACATAAGTCATACTTGACCTTTCTCCTTCCCTCATCTCCCACATCTCATCATCTACCCTCTAGGTACCTCATCCATTTCTCTCTTCCTCACAACCACTGCCATCACTCACTATTACTACCGCAGCGCTGCACCACTCTCCCTTCTCCTGTCTCCAGACTCCTCCTCTCATCAGCCACTACACTCTAGCCAGGAATTTTCTCACATGCAAATCTGCTTAAAGTCCCACAATGGGCCCCCACAGTGCTTAGGATCAAGTCCAGATTTATTGGCAGAATTTTATTGCCTCTCCAGCCTCCTCTTTTGAGACTCGCGTCTCTAACCCTCCATGCTCCATCTGTCCTGAACTTCATGCCCTTGAATTTCCTGAGGCTGCTTGAGTCCACACCTTCACATGAACAGAACAATATATTCTTCTTGGAACACTTCCCTATCCTCCAACCTCTTCTGACTCACGTTGGCCTCAAAGGCATTCTTCTTGGAAGCCTCCCAGGTCCTCCTGTGTGTGTTCTCTTGCACCTGACACTTTCCCCAGTGGTTACCAGGTTTAACAAACCATGCAATTCTAACTGGGCATCCTGCATTTTATCTGGCAATCCTACCCCGTGAGCACTTGTCCCAGAGTATGCTAATTGCTCACATTTTAGTTTCCTTTCAGGGCTCCAAATCATTTAAGATAATGATCTTATCAATACTGCTCTGCATTTAGTTAAATGAATAAGTAAATGTGACAGAATTGGATGGATGGAGGAGTGACTTGTGGATGGGAGTATTTACTTATCTGTAGGACTGGACTTCAGGCCTAAACAAGAAATATGCTTCAGAGACTAAAAGTTCACTAATGACAATACCCATCCAAGCTAGGGGGGTTAGTTCTGGGTTTCAGGCTGTAAAAGTGGAACTTGGAGAAGGAAATATAGATTAAAGGGAAATGACAAGAGATGTAACTGGAAATGACTTTTTAATGCTTTCCGCATGCACACAGCTAACAGATGAACATCAGCTGTTTGGGGGATGGCTCTGGCTCAGTTTTGAGAGTCCTTTACAAAGCTCTAAAGTTTGTGTTCTTCTGCAGGGGTTAAAATGGGTGGTGTGTGGGGGCAGAAAGGTGGTGCCAAGGATGATCAAAGGTCTTAACTCTTTTGACCTTGGGTTGGTTTTCTAATAGAAACCTTAACACTTGCTATGTGCAGACCCAGTACTCAAGGGCCAGGTAGGTAACAAATAAGAAAGAAGAAGGCAAGGTGGAAGAAAGGCGAATTAGACCATGTCACCTAAAGATGCAGTATCTACTGGTTCCAGACAATTGTCACCACGCTGAAATGCAGGCTCAAATTTTCTACCCCATTCAAGAAGATATACTAATGCTTCATCTCATAATTTTTTAACACGTCCATTAACTTAGTAATAATAAGTACTGGATAGTTCAAACAAAACAGATCTTAATTTCTTTATGTGAGTTTTAAAAACTCTACAATGGAATCAATGTGTGTAACTCCAGGCTGAGATCCCCTCACCTCACTAACCTCGGGCAGTTGTTGATTCAACTTTCAGAAGCCTCTAGTTGAGAACCAATGCTTAAGATGGTCTGCAGAATCTGGGGAAGGATTTGTTAATTTGCTCTGGGGCAAAACCTTATCAACGTCAATCAGGCATGAATGTAGATTATTTTTATTAGTCATCTATATGTTTAGTTAACATTTAATATCAAACAAGAAAGAACTGATGGTTAGTAGACAGTGAGAAGAGACCCAGAAGAATGAGGTGCACTCAGGGCTGAAATCCAGCAGATGCATACCTCTGCGGCCATACAAGTTAGTACTCACGTGTCTATCTACTTCCATTGTAATTGATTAATAGAAGTTGTTCAAGCCTCAGCCCTTCTGGTCTCAGGTCCAGCAGGAGAGTGGCCCAGGCACTACAGTGGGCCAAAGTCATCTGCTCATCTGGCCCCCCTCCCACCCCTTCTCCAGGTTGTGTGTCCACCTGCAGCTGACTGGTGCTTTCCCGTAGTCACCCTTAGGAACTGTGGCCTCTATAGGGTACCAAACTGATTGTTCAGTATTTTAATTACGTACCAACTCTCCAGAGAAAATAAAATGATAATGTCCTCCTAATCACAAGTGACTCATCCCTCCCTAATCTCTTTATTTTTTAAATCCCCCCTCCCTACCACCACTTCCACTCCTGACCTATGGATGTTCCATCTCCCCTTAAAAACTAGATCTCCTAAGGCAGAGCATCTCCTCCCATGCACTTGTGTATGCCTGGTGTATCTGGGGCCTGGAACACCCAGGGGGCCTAGCACACCCAGGGTTTGGGCCGTGGCTCCACTGGGGCTCAAACCCAGGACCTTCTGCATGTAAAGCAGACATGCTAACCACTAATGTATGGAAACACCCCCCTCCCCAATCTCATTTCTTGACTAACCCCTGCTCTACCATTCAGATCTCAATACAAATGTTACTCCCCACCTACAAGTCTGGACAGTGTCCCTCTTACATAGTTTCATGACTGTGTTCTTTTACTTCATATATTGTATGTTTATTGTCTGCCTCCCAGAATAGGCCATGAGCTCTGTGAGGGCAACAGAAAGCAAAACTTACTTGGCAAACTGTGTGGGATTCCATGTGGTTTATGTGGTTGGCTCCAAGGATTGGCAGGGATGTGTTCCAGCCATCTAGAGGAAGCACGTTTCTTCCTTGGACCATAGTAGTTGGTTCTGGAATGAAAACCTGACCTGGGGCAGCTCAAGCAGAGTGAGCCTGATCACTCTAGCTAAGAAGGCAAGAGACATAAAGCTATTCTGAATAGACAATGTCACCACGGTGGTTATCATGAAACATGACTTAAAGAAGGGCAAAGGTGTGGAGTCTGAGAAAGGTGGACCCAAAGGCTATATGTACTGGGCCTCTGGAGCAAACCACACCTGGGCTGGCCCTGCTTTGGAGATTTTTCAGTTATATCAACCAGTCAACCAATAAATTCCTTTTTTCTTTTTTTTTCTTTTTTTTTTTTTTTTCAGCTTGGAGCAAGTTTTCTCTATCATGACCAACAAAATACTAATTTATTTAATACCTTATTTTTGGCTTGCTTTTATCCATAAGCGCCTTGCTTATGGAAAATACTGAATTTAAGTTCTGACTAATGTGCTGCTAGAAGAATTGGACACAGCTTAGTGGGAGAAGTGACCCAGTGACAGCCAACTAGAGCCTTAATTTGAACATATTTCTTTAGAAAATCTGTTAAGATTGCCCTAGATTTAAATGCATCAGAAATTGAGAAGTATTTTCCACAGTGCATTTTATAGCAGAGCACTTGCTATCTGAGGTTACTAACCTGTTCACCTGTCATTTCCCAAGAACTTCTGAAGATTTTTGCTTCAACCCCTAGACTTTCAACCTAATGGAACTATGGTTTGAGTGGGGGAAGGAAATAGGAAAGAATGATTCAGCCTCTAGCTGCCTTTTCCTCTGCTGGATAATTATTCCTTTCCCCCCAGAATAACCTATAAGATTTTACATTTCTTATATTTCAGGCTTAAGTTTCACTTCTCAAGTACTTAAGACACCTTTGGTTTTTACCTGGCTTGCTTGATGCAAGTCAAGGTTTTATTTTTCTCTTGAAAGCTACTTTGCTAGGCTAGAGTCATCAGAAGCAACTTTAGGTCATTATATGACATCTTTCAAAGTATAATCAGGCTGTGTGGTTCATGATCCTGCTATTAGATTAAAGGTCTGTATTGCCAAAGAGATGTGATAGTAAAATTATTGAAAAATAAACAAACTTGACTGGACAGTGAAGGAAAATTCTACAAGTGAGTCCCTATATCCCGATCATATTCTTTTCCTCTTTCTTGGTTCACTAAAAGCACACTTGCCTGTACTATTCACATTTTCAAAGTGTTATTTCTTACTCTCAGGGTTCCTGGATTATATATCCTCCAACTGTTGGCTTTTGACTTCTTGATGCACCTTTTGCATACCTTTCCTTATATTTTAGATTATTCTTTTAAATTACTTATTAACTACAAAGAGGCAAATAATTTGAAAGTGGAGAAACCTCATGGACACCACCTTAATCAGGACACCAATGAGACAGACAATAGGTGCCTCCTAATAGGATGCACCAAGAAGCATACAATATAATCTCTGTGGTTCTTTTGCCAAAAATGCATAACCTGAATCAATAATGGGAAAACAAGAGGACAAACCCAAATTGGGGATCATTCTATGCAACTGCTAGACCATACTCCACATACTGCCAATAACCTGAAGAACCAAGAAGCTAAAGACTAAAGACATGTGAGAACTAAATGCACTGCATGATTGTGGACTGGTTCCTAGAATGAAAAAAAAAATAGCTATAAAAGATGTTACTGCAATAGTGGCAAAATCTGAATATGGATTGCAGTTTAGTCAATAACATCGATGTTTAAAAACTGCTGTGATTATGTAAGAGAATATCATTGTTCTTAGGAAAACACTGTTTAGAGGTAAAGGGGCACAATGTTTCCAATTGAACCTTGAGTGGTTCAGAAAAAAGAAATGTATATACAGAGAATGAATGCCAAAGTAAATGAAGCTAAATGTTAATAACTGGTGAAAATAGGTAAAGCAGAGTTCTTTGTACTAATTTTGCAACTTTTCTCTAAGTTTGAAATTGTACCTATCCCTATATATGTCCATCTATACAGATATATAAAATAAACATATGATTCAAAATAAGTTCACAACCCAGTGCATCAACCTAAAATCCAGCTTATTCCTCAGGTTTCCTTAGACAATTGGTATAGAGACAAAAGCTAGGATAGCAACAGTGACTGAGTCAACAATTCATTAATTAGGGCCCTGTCTACATGTCTACTAAACGTTTTCATTTGAATAAAACATTTTGGACTTTCTTAAACTTAGAACCAATTACTTACACATTTAAACACTCAAAGTGCAAAATCCATACTTTTCTCCAAGTGAGGTACAAAGTTGTCAATATTCTCATACACTGACAAGTAAGGCTAATTTCTATAACCTAACTATAGAAATTTTGTGTACCTAAACTTTTTCTAACATGCCCAGTTTCCTATTTTCTTAGAAAATCCAATTTATATATCTGGGATTTCCAAGTTATTGTTTATGCCATGTCAAATAAACTGTTTTACTCTTTAGCTTCTTAAAGAGAAATTCAATAACTATGCTTACTGCTAGCTTTTCTCTCTCTCTTGATATCTCTTTGATCAAGCTTTTGCATCTACTCTGGAATAATCCAGGGGTAATTAGAACTTGTTACATTCTTCAACCCAAAAGAAGCCAATTTATCACAAACTGTCATGGATTCCAATTTTAAATTACCAAGAGCCCAATTACCGACAGAGGCAACGAATCTTCTTTCCAATTAAAGTGATTGATTTCTTTTCAGACTCAGTAGTAGCATTTCACTTTTTAATTATGTTCATTCCGATCAAATGTAAGAAAATTCTTCTTTTTTTTTTCCAAAGAAGATAACAAACATTCATCATAGTGATACAAGGCCAGACCTGCTAATGCCTTAGGCAGAAATGGACACCTAACAATGCGTCTTGTCCATTTTAAGGGTCTTAGTGCCCCTTCGGCTCTAGAGGAGGAAGGAAATATTTGTTACATCACATAATTCATTTAAGGGCTTTGCCAACCCACCAGCTTACGTTGTGATTAGTTGAGAAAGCATGAGATACTGAGATAAACAGAGAGAGTAGTGAAGGAATGAAGAATTAGGGACAGAACACAATTTTGTTTCTTGAACAAATAAAACCTCAGTGTTGGGGACAAAGCAGTGTTGGAAGGAAAATATAAGGAACATGGGCACGACTTTGTTTTCTCTCACTTGGATGGCATTAGTATGGTTATGTGTTGTCGAGAATTTTGAGAAAAATAAAACTTCAGTTTGGGGAAAGAAGTACAAATTGGATGATCTAAAGGAACACGAGGATGCTATGCTCACAGTTCCCCCAAGGCACTTACTTGTCTAACTCCCTTGCTGGTCATCTTAATGTAAAGACCAGCTGGTTCTGGCTCCTGCAGCCTGCTGACCAGGGAACCTCCTAATCTCCCCTCCTACCCCTCTCTACATGGCTAGCAGACTGGCATCAGTTCATTCACTTGAGACATATATGACAGTCAAGATTTTCACTGAGTGTCTTCGGCAGCAAACAACAGGAACTGCCCTTCGTACTTGGACAAATGCAGCTGCTGACCACTTTCAAAAAGATTTCAGATGCATAAGGATAAGTCTGGGAACCCTCCAAAATTTTAAATTTTCTCATTCAAACAGTTATATCTGATCATTTTAGTGGAAAATAAGTTTGTATTGTATACTAAGCTTTTGAAAATTAAAAAAAAAATCTATATATGTGAGATTTTACCTCTTTATTCCAGGCTGGAAGACCAACATGACTAATCTAAAATTTCATTCATTAAACAGACAATTGTTGAGCATCTCCTCAGGGGAAGGCAGGATGCCAGGCAGTGGAGCTGAAGGCAGAGTGCAGGCATCTCAGTAAATAACAGAATTAAGGTACTGTGATATGATAAATGGGTTACCTTTGTAACAACAGAGGAGGAGGGGCACTGTTTCAATAGAGACACAAACAAGGTCAGGAGGAGATTGGGAGGTATCTTGAAAAAGAAAGCCAATCATGCCAAGTTGGGGCAGGACCTCCAGGCTTACCTGTTATAGCATGGGCAAATGCACGCCACATTCTAAGAACTAGAAACATGCAGATGCCAGGCCAGATGCTAGAAAGCTGTGACTGCCAAGCTAAGAAGCCTGGGATTTGTTATGTATCGAGGAGGAGCACATGGAGAATTGACAGTCCAACTGACTGTACTAAAATGGGTGGGTAGGAGGAGATAAGGCTGCTGAGGGTCAACAACAGAGTGGGCATGGCCTTGGAAGTGAGATCTGAGGAACTTTGGGCTGGTACACACCACAGGGACTTGCAGCTGTCACATGATAGGATGAGGAAGAAGATGCTGGCTCTATTATATGTGAACACTTTGTTGGATTCCATGAACTGGCTGGCTTTTGCTATTTAAACATTTATTGTGGTTATTACCCACATCCTACACTGAGCCCTTGTAAATTCTTAAACACCCCTGAGATAAATGGGAGAGTTATTTCAAATTCTCTTTTATAGGTGAGAAAACCAAGACCATAAGGCTTAGCCCTGACCAGGGGAACCCAAATAACCAACCCAACTGGTACAGAACGGGGATGAGAAATCAGTACAGTCCTCATTACACAATCCAAAGAAACACGATGATTGCTCAAAACCATCCTATTTGGCACAATTTCTGGCCTGAGTAGGATAGAGTTCATGGAAATTTACACTGAGAGCTGTGCTGGAAGTTGGTTTTGCTGATAATATCCACTCCAAAAGTCAACGGAAAGCTACCACAGTCTGCAGAACCATTAAAAAAACAAAAACAAAACAAAAACAAAAACATGAATGCGCAGCACTCAAGTCTTACACCTTTGGTTAAACTAAATTAAATTACCCTTATCAAATGCTATTTTTAGACTCAAGTTTTCCCATCATAAAGTTTAAAAAAGAACAATCTATGTAAAAAGCAGGTAAAAAAAATCACTTACAAAGGTTTATTTAGATGCTTTACGACTTTAATGTCCTTCACGTATTCAACATAAAATACTGACACTGAATGAACAATAGGGGAAAAGATGCTTTAGTAAGAATCCTCCAGAACTCACAGCATCACTCTAGTCAAACACTGTAATGAGAACAGTCGAGTCAACAAACGATAAAGGAGTTTAACAGAGATGTTTAACGGCACTGTTTAACGGCACAACTGAAAAATAAAGAACCAACCAACAAGCCAAACATCTCTTTTACCCACTAAAAGGAAAATAAATCATGGAACTTTGAAATCTTGTGAAGTGGCTTTAAGAGGGAGGAGGGGAAAGGCGAGACAGAAACATATTTCTCAAGTCTCTACATACACCATCGAGAACCACGTTATTAGAAATATAAATGCATAGAGATATAAACTATTTGGTATTAAAAACAGGCCTTGCTACATAAACACATAGTGTGTCACTTTTATCTCTTTATGAGAGTAACAGTATAAAGATCTCCAGTTTGTGTTTTAACCTAGAACTCCTAAGCACTCACCACATGGTCAATGTTAAACCGATTAACAGCTGTCGAACAGGACATCCCACTGCTGTCATTTTGGAAAGAATCAAGATTCAGCACCTAGTGGCCCACACCCACCCTCCATGCTGTGTTTGGGCATCTCCATAAACAATTAACTGCACTTTCAGTCAGTTCACAGGCAAGTTTGAACACTGAGATCTAGCTAGAAAAAGTAGCAGCAAAGACAACATACGCTGGAATTGATAGAAAAGCTAAAGGAAGATTTTTTGAATGCTTCCAGTTCAAGTCAAAACTAAGGTGTCTGTTAAGTCACAGCAACTTTGCAGAGCTGTGGATGTTTTGCTGTTATCTGAGAAAAAAAGAATCTATAATAAGCGTGTTCCTTTAAGAAAAATACCAAGTTTAAGTTTCTGAAGCCATTGCTAAGCTACGTTAAATTTTGTACACTGTTCAAAGGCAGAGTATACACTGGTTAGAATGTGCTCATAACTGATGCATCTCCAAAAACTTCTTCATGAAGGCTGCCAGCTCCTGAACATCCTCGATTGTGACAGCATTATACAGGGAGGCCCGGATGCCTCCCACAGATCTAGAAAAACCAAAGGATGCCACCATTAACAAAAGCATCTCATTCAGCATCAAGACCGCCCTCTTTCCAGTCACCCCACAGGTGGCTAGGTGTTCAGATATCTAATCATTAGAAAATTCTCCCTAATACAGTGAAAGTCCATCATGTTCTCACACATAACCTAGATGAACTCAACTATTCCAGGAGTCTGCAGTGCAGGGATGTGGCAACCACTGGAGGGTAGGTCTCTTGCCTCTCATGTTGACAACATATTTTTCATGGAGCACGCAGGATTAACTACTCTAGCTGATGCTCCTCTGGAGAAACAGTGATTTGTTCTGACAGCGAAGAGGTCTGTACCAGCCTCACCAGAGATGGGATGGCAACCGCTATGCTCTAAGAGCAATTTAAGTGATTTTCAAGGGTAATTTTGATAAAATCCCCTGGAAGACATGGCTTCACCATGCTCTCAGCGGGGAGATCATGCTAAGGGCTCTATAAGCAACAGGAGAAAGGACTAACCCTGTGACAACTGGTTTTCCCAACAAGTTACAATAACTGCTACTCCAAGCTGGGCAGGCTCCGAGATCTGTTTCGTTCTGCATTTGAAAATTTAAACCCATTCTCTGACAAGTTCCTGGACTGGATGTGTACTTACCTATGACCTTTCAAGGAGATCATATTGAGCTCAAGAGCTTTATCGAGAAATCTTTTTTCTAAAGCATCATCTCCTTTGGCATTGCCAATGCGGAACGGAACATTCATCTTGCTTCTATTCCGGGGCTCCACTGGACATCTGAAAAACATGTTTACTATTCCAGTGACTTTTCTGAAATGTGCAACTGCCATTAACAAATCAATAGAAAAAAAAAATTAAACATTTTCTAAATGGAAATAGAATATAAAAAAAAAGACCTGCCCAGGACATTTATAATTTACTTAGGGAGACCCCTATTACATATGATACAGGGAGTTAGCATTCTCTTATGTGACTTGTACATAACTTTCACAAGCCTCAGTTTCCTCACCTGAATATTGAGAATAATAAACACTCATTTCAGACTAGTTAAGACAGTTTCAGTGGTTTGAGAGCTACACAGCAGTGAGTGACTCTTTCTCTACAAGTCCGCAGAGAAAAAATATTGGTCCTAATCGTGGCTGAAAGACTTAAAAATAATGAGCAGCAGCTTTCAAAGCATTTGTTACACTGTATTATCCCAAGCCGTGTGACCATGAGTAAGTTACTAATCTCTTTGTTGTGCTTCACTTTCCTTTATCTGTTGAATAGTGGGAAGAATAAGGTTGATGTGAATGAAGATTATGTATTTATAAGAAATTTTTGTGGCATATTTTTAAATGGTCACAATTCTCTGCAGCCCTCCCAGCAATACATGGGGTCTAGTTCATCAGACCTTATGAATCTGAGCTGGCCTTGTGACTTGCTTTGACCTAGAGATTATAGCTAAAGTGATGCTGTTCTACTTCCAAGCTTAGGCCTCGAAGGGCATGTAGCTTCTATATCTGCCGTCTTAAAACACTGCTGCTGCCACATAAGTAAGCCTGAGCTAGCCCTGCTGGAAATAAAAGCCCAGCCAACAGCCGGCATCACTATCAGACATGTAAGTGAGACCATTTTTTGACCACTGGCTCCAGGTGAATTACCAGATGACTTCAGTAGAATAAGTGGTCCTGGGTGAGAGCAGAACCACCCAGCTGAGCCTAGCTCAACCTGCTGACCCAAAGAATCACAAGCAAAGAAAATCACTGTCATATTCAGTCACTGTCTTGGGGTGTTCTATAATGCAAGAATAGATAACTAATACACTTTAAAACAGTGTCTGGAACAGAGTAAATGTGATATGAGTATCTGTTTAATTCAATAAATTGATCTTTATATTCCCAGCACCTTGCCCAGAGCTCACACAGACTCTCAGAAATGATGAGTGAACTTTTCATCTAGGAATGGTTAGGGATTTGACTTCAATTTCTGATTTGAAAAATAAGCAGCCAAAATTATTTTCCACTGACAACCAAATGAGACAAATGGAAGAGGAAATGACATACACTACTCTGGAATAAAAGAAAAATATGTAATGATCCTCTTTCTCCATTTTCAAGCACATCCTGTCTTAGTCTTACACTTCTACAGACTGGGAGTCATTAAAATTAAACAGCAAATAAAAGCAGTGTGAGGAAGCTCCCATTAAAAGTTACGCTCTCCCCTGAGGGCACATACATAATTCCTGTTAAAGTTAATAGGAGTCAAGTGCACACCTACAGGCAGAAGAGACGTGAGAAGGAAAACCAAGTATCTCATAGTTCACTGGCTTGAGCCTGAATTCTGGGCGCCTCCCCTTTTTATGAGGTGGTATCATGGTGGATATTTAAATTAAAAATTCAGTGGATACCATCTTTTTACATTCTGCCACCTCAGGCTCCCAAACTGAGCATCCAATTATAGAGTTGGAGGGGCAAAAAGTACAGTTAATTTAAGGGGGAAAAAGAAACCTAAAAGCAGAAAGAATGATGAATCCGTAATTTATAGTGAGCCCTCCACCCTATTTACATATTCATTGTGAGAGTAGATAAATCACGACACGAAAGCTAGAAATTACAGATTAAATTGGCACACAACAAATACTTACACAGTGCCCAAGAGTATCTCTGATATGAGACTGAAGGGTAGAAAAAAAAAGAGTAAAAGGAATTAGTGCCCCCAATCTAGTGTGATGGCTGAGTAGGAAATTAAAATTCCATGGGAGAAGTGCCATTAACAGCAAAGGGCTGTGGAAGCAAATTTGAACTAGAAATTCTGCCTGAAAGAAGACTGAAAGGGTTCACAGAAGGGGATACGAGATTGTTAGTTAGGACAGAAGATGAAAAACGAACATTGTGACAAAGAACTTGCATCTGCAAAGACATGGGGACCCCCACAGACTCTCTGATGCAGCTGGTGTTGGGTTTCTGGCCACGATAGGGCCTGGACGGTGAAGGGCCTGCAGATATGCTCTGCTCGAAACTGGATGGGATGGATCCTTGAGCAACTAGAAGCAATCAGAGTTTTTGGAAGAGAGAAAATGGAAACCTGAATTTTTTCCCCCATTCCACATGAAGGTGGTAAGAAAGGTGACCTCAGGTCTGAATGTGAACTCTATCATTTGGACATTTTTATAATATTAAAAATAATATCTAATACATATTAAGCACTGTGTCAGGACTGACCTAAGTGCTTTCCATAATAAATGCAAATAATATTTAGAGCTAACTCTTTTTCATTTGTCTTAAGGGAACTTTTGATATCTCCCTTAATCTCATTGTTAACCCATTTATTGTTTAGTAGCATCTTACTTAGTCTCCATGTGCTTGTGTATTTTTCAGTTTTGTTTTTTTTTTGTCATTGATTTCTACTTTCATACCATTGTGGTTGGAAAAGATGCTTGATATGATTTCAATCCTCTTAAATTTATCGAGACTTGTTTTGTGGCCTAGCATGGTCTATCTTGGATGGAGCTAACTCTTTAAGGAATGCTCCCTACGTGCCAAGCACTGTTTCTAGTTCTTTATACAACTAACTGGCACCAAAGCCCATGTTCTTAACCCTTGTATTATATACTGTTTGTTCACATGCATTTTTCACATCGTTCTGACAGTCAGATGACAGTTATAAGGAGTACGTACTATTATTACACCCGTTGTACAGATGAGGAAACCTGAGTCTAGAGCAAGTTCATGTGCTAGTAGCAAAGCAAGGCTTCTAAGCCCAAAATGCTATACTGCTCACGTGAGCTCATCTTGGGGTCTGCCAGTGCCATGTGGGTGGTTGGACTATGGAATGAACACAGAGATTTCTACAGTTGTCTTATTTAGTCTCTGAATTCTCTGCCAGGGTCAGAGGCAGAGCTGGTGCAATCCCCAGCAAACCACCCAGAACTGTGTTCAGTAAAGAGGATGCTTTATGACTCAGGGGGCAGGAAACAGGGGACAAGAACTAGAAGCAAAGGTGGTGGTGAATGGCACCATCTAATTCTAGGTTACTTGGTATTCCTCTTTAAAGTGTCTCACCTCCCTTTGGGGCCATATCCCACAGTTCGAAAGTAAAGAATTTCCTGAAAACCCAAGTGAGTACAAAGACAACCAGTGAGTACCCAGCTGCAAACACGAAAGGGAGGGGGAGTGAAAGTCTGCTCTTGACTCTGATAACAAGGTCCCATAGGAATGTCAGGAGCTAGGATGACATTTTCTGGGCAGGTGAATGAAAATTCCCAGAAAGAGGTTAACTCTGAAGAGGATGCAAGTTCTGGGTCAAGGCTGTTCATAGTAAATGAGTTTCAGGTGGGAAGCTGATAGATTCCCCACAAGAGGACCCACCTGCCACACTGGCTTCGGAAGGCTGCCTTCTGGGAAATACCAGATTGGATGTCTGCAGTTAAAGAACCTTGGGGGAAAAGAATTCAGGGGATTCCTAGAGTTCCTTCTATGCTCTTCTCCTACCATGTAGAATTGGCAAACTGGAAGTCACCAGCACTGAAGATATGATGCGGAGGGGGTCAGAGGCCTGTCCCTCTGCCTACCTACGTTACAGTGACCGGGACCGCATGCCCAATCCCCGCCAAGAGGAGGGTACTCTATGAGTTTTTAAAATTTGTTTCTAAGTCCCTGGATTTTTCCCAGGGGCATCACCATTCCTTCTGTCCTTCAATTTTGTGCCTACATATCTCCTGAGAAATATTTAGAGCCAAAAACTAATAGAAAAATTAGTCTCCCTGCCACAATAGCCGCCAAGTGCTTTCACTCATACTTAGGTTGTAAGCACTCGTTGGGAGTCAGGAAAGATGACTTTTGTCTTCTACGTATCCCCAGAGCCTAGAACAAGGCTAGTCCAGAATCAATCAGTACTCAAGAGCATGGATGGATGGATGGACGGATGGACGGACAGATGGATGGATGGATGGATGGACGGACAGAT
The DNA here is from genome assembly GCA_030015415.1 of Cynopterus sphinx. Taxonomy (NCBI): domain Eukaryota; kingdom Metazoa; phylum Chordata; class Mammalia; order Chiroptera; family Pteropodidae; genus Cynopterus; species Cynopterus sphinx. The sequence goes on along the minus strand of CM057385.1, from coordinate 92,938,890 downwards.
GGATAAATCAACAAGTGGATTACATGTTCTCAGCCTTTCCCAGACTTTCCCTCCAATCCCAGCACAAGCCATCCCTCCAGGGAGCCCACCCACTGCTCCCCAAGCACACTGTACTTTCTTCCCTCAATGTCTTTGTAGAGGCCACTCTCTATCTTCCTAAATATTCTTCCCTCTTCTTTACCCAACTGTACTCTTGCCCAAGGTTCCAGCTCATTCAAAAGCCCTTCCCTCACCTCCAGCCGAAGCAGTAGGTTTCTGCTCCAAGTTCATGCTTCATTATTTAGCCCTTGGCTATGAACTCCTTGGGCCAACCTACTGCTAATTGTGCATTTTAAAATGGCTCCAATGGGGCACCTTGGCCTGTGCATGCACATATCAGGGTCTAGGGAGGAAGATTCTCCAGGACCAAGCCCTCAGCCTGCACTTGCCTCTGCTATACAGAACCACAGAGCAAAAAGAAATGCAGTGTGTACCTCCTTCCTTCAGATCGCATGTGGGAGAGGAGCTCAAAGGCCAAGGCATCCAGCCAAGTGAAACTCCCCCAGAGACTGTGACTGGAGGGTCACTGCATGACTAGAACTCACAGTGGGAGGCATCAAGCCCTTTAAGGGCAGAGGTGGCAACAGCATGCTGCTTTATCCTAGCTGTCCAAAAAAGTATAACCAAGCAGGGTTGGGCCTAGTTAGTACTTGGATGGGAGACCACCTAGGAAGACCAGGTACTATAAGCGTAAAAAATAAAAATAAAAAAAGTATATCCACCATCCCAAACCCATGGGTCATTATGGAGGGAGATGACATTATGTTAGGACAGAGATGTTATTTTGTCTGCCCTATATGGCCCACTGAATTCTCAAAGAGAGTTCAAATTCCCATGTTACTATCAGCCAGACATTTCTGTTAAAACAGACTAAACCTCAAACAGTAATGGCCACTAAGAATAGATTCCTGGCTGGGTAGAGAAGTATTTATGTATATGTACGTATAAACACATCCACACTACATGTGTGCATGTACACAAATACACAGGATAAAGACTGGTCCTTATACACCTGTCCCCATCCTGAAGGACAGGAAAAGCAAATGAAGCCATCAGCTTCTAAGCTTTTCGTTTATCAGGCACGGTACTAGATGCTTCACATCTAGCATTTTGGTGAGAAGTCTGTTGTAGGGGGTCGAATGGTAGCTTCTGAAAAGGTATATCCATGTTTTAAACCCAAGAACTTGTGAATGTGACCTATTTGGAAAAAAGGTCTTGAAGATGCAATTAAGCAAAGGATCTCTAGATGAGATAGATCATCCTGGATTATCTGGACAGTCTCTAAATCCAGTGATCTGCCCTTGGAAAAGAAGACACACAAAAAAGGAGGAGGCCATGTGAAGACAGAGGCAGAGACTGGGGTGATGCAGCCACAAGCCAAGGAACACCTTGAGCCACTAGAAGCTGGACAAGACTGCAATGAATTTGACTTGGGAGTCTCTGGTGAAAGCAAAGTCTTGCTAACACCTTGATTTTGACTGTCTGGCCTCCACAATGAGGAGAGTCCATTTCTGTTATTTTAAGCCATCCAGTTTGTTTGCAGTACTTTGTTCCAGCTGTCCAAGGAGACCATTATAAGGTCCGTAAGTTTTCTGTACCCCTCACATACGCTGCTCCAGTGCTCAATACATTCATGAATTACTTAGTCACAAGAATGTTTAACTAGCAGTCAACTCATCCATTCACAGACTGCAGGCCAGGGATGGGGCTGGTAATAAGGGAATCAGTGAACCTTCCATAAACGGTAAATTAGCATGGAGGCCAGGGTGGGTGTTTACACCAAGGGTCTCTAGCATAGCCTTCTAGGTAAAGTTGAGAACTTCCACCAAGTACCTTTTGTTTGCTTTGGTTTTTGTTTTAATCCCAGGAGGCACAGAGAGGAAGCAGGAGGCAGTGGGAGAAGGAATCTGCCCCAGAGGTGAAATGAGAATCTTCTCCAGGGTGACGTCTTTAGTAAGAAATGTCACCACCCACTAGGACACAGGCCTAAAGCACGGAATTCCTAGGGTGACAATACAGGACCACCCTGCTAACTAGCACTTCGGTGTCTCAGAGAAAGGTGAATGCATCCATTTGCCTTTTAAAAGTACCAAGCGTAGGCATATTTTTGAATTCACAAGAGGCAAAATGTGAAAAAAAAAATCCATCAACTTACACATAGAATCCTTGAGAATTATCAATAATATCATAAATCATTTGCGATTTGATGGAGCTAAGCTTCTCCATGGCTGCTGCACCACCATTGTTCTTAATCCATTCTAGGACCAAGCCCACGACGTAGATGCTGAAACAAAGATTAAAACACAAAAATCCATTTAGTTCAGCTTTGCAAAAGTGGAGATTCAAGCCAACTGTTCAGTTGTACTAAAACAGACTTAAAGATGTCATTAGACACAGACAAGATGAGAGGGAGCTATGTAGAAACCAAGGACAACAGCATATTATGGAGCAGAAATTGGGATCAACCCAATGCCAGGCCCCTGAGAGCCATTCAGAAAGGATGTCTCATTAAACTTCTCATAGGATATCATTATCAGTCCCTAACCTGTCCAGCTTAAGTCCTAATACACACTTCACAACACCTGGAACACACTTCCCTCCCCGTACACCTACTGACATTTGGTCCCCACTACAAGCATCTTCAGATCCCTTGACCTCACCCCCACCCAGTTATTAGCCCTTCATTTCCTGAACTACCAGAGCCCTCTGCCCATACTTCTCAGTTTTTATCGTTCACTCCTTTACTTTATATTTCTATGTATCCCAGTCTTAGAAGGCTGAGAGCAAGTGGTATCCAGCTTTTCCACCCCCCTGCCCTGACACAGAGCCCTCCACCTGGCACGAGGCAGTGTGGCAGGGGCCCTACCCAGATGAAGCAGAGCCTTCTCTGGAATTCTCTGAATTAGGAGTGAGGAGAAAGAGGTTTGACATGTGTGTTGGTGAAACTGTGAGATATGAGGAAAGAGCCCAGGGAACATTTGAAAGTAGCTCATCTGAAAATATGAAGCCAGCATTTCAACAAAGATGAGTAAGGATCAGAAAAAGAACAGATGGGGTAGAATTTGTGTCCCTGGTTCAAGAGGCCCTGCTGTACCTCAGTCCTTCCTTCAGCTTGGCATTACCTCTTTCTGAACCAAATACTTTAATTCTCTGTCACCTGTGAGACCTCAAGGCTTGTGTGGGAACTACAGGAGACGGGCTGGATGAAGCGCTGATACAGGGCCTGGCGCGTAGCAGGTGGGCCACATCAGTGGCAGTTAGTATAGCATCTTTACTATTAATTGCTCAAAACTAAGCCAGAAATACCTGATGTTGAAGAATAGTGGGTGATTTCCCCAGTGACTGTCTGAAAGCCCCCCTTTGAGACCTCTAATAGCCAGAGGCTTGTCCCAGGGAAACCCAAGACACTGACTAGCTCATTTACTGTCTCACCAGGATGGTAGAAGACCCTGTAGTTTTTACCCCCAGAAGGTATAGCAGAAGCTAAAGATGGGTACCCAGTGAGCACTGAGCAAAGCATCCAGCACCCAGAACCAGGTGGCAGCCTCTTCAGAAGCTTCCCCAGCCTAGCTCTCCAGACAGCCCTGGGAAATAGCAGCTAGCTGCAGAAAGGGAAGAGAGAGCAGAACAGAAACAGGCCTTGAGTAAATACAGCCTCTCTGGGCAAAGAATGAGACAATCAGAGGGGAAAGGAGAAAGTAATGAGAAGGCAGTGAATATTACTGAGGTCCACTTTGGGCCAGGAATTCTGCTAGCTGCTTACCCTTTTATTGATCACAATAATCCTGAGGTCAGAGACACCATTATCCCATTTCACACATGAGGGAAACTGAGGCTCAGAGAGCCTAACTTGGCAAAAGTCACCCAAAAAGGGGCTGATAAGGCCAGAATTCCAACCTTGATCAGTCCGACTCCAAAACCCAAGTTCTTTTTACCAGTAACACAAGCCTCAAGTTTCCCTGGGCCTCCAGGGCCCTCAAACACTATCTCTCCTGCTAGTGGGGTAGCCAGGCCAGCACCACGTGTCACAGACACAGCTGCCAAGTCCAGCTGCTTCACAGGCATCATAGCGTATCTGGGCACGTGAGGACACGTGTGCATTTCAGATACAGCGCTGCCTACGAACTACTCTATTCTCTAAAATAACATCTAACCCCAAACTGCTCACTCCCCACAAACCACAGAAACACACCCTGCCACAACAAAAACCAAGAAAAACCATCATCATGCCTGTTCACCAACAGTATTTTTCAGAGGTCACGTTTTGCTTCCACCTGCAGTTCTGTTATCTATCCCAGGGTTCCCAAGCTGCTCTTTCAATAACCAAATCCAAAATTGCAGCAAGGACCTAGGCCAGGTCTACAGTCCCAGCAAGACCTCAGGAACAACACACTCCCCTCTCAGTAGCTGTCAGGCTCAGGCTCAGGCTCACTGCCATGCTCTCTGGCTAATCTAAATGCCATATGACCAGGGAGAGTCAAGAGAAAGTCCGTCCATTTTACATGTCTGGAGCCAGCACCCTTAGCTTAGGTGCATATGAAGCCTCGCCAAGAGGCAGAAGGCTGTCCTAGGTACCACAAGTCATCCCTGGCGTGGAAGGATATCTGGTCCCTGTGACTCTACCATGGTTTTCAGTTCATTAGTAATTCATGCTTCTAAGCCCCATACAATCCCAAATCTTCAAAATACAGGGCCCTAAAATGCTTAGGCAGCTTTGCACTGGGTCTCAGTTCTCTCCACTCTCAGAGCAGTGCAACACTTTTAAATGATTTATGCATTCACTTCTAAAATGCCACCTGTAAACACCCGGCATAGGTTTACCATCTAAGCCTGGCTGTTAAATAACTAAGTAAATCACAGCGTATCCATTCTATGGTATACTATACAGCAATTCGAAGGGGAAAAAAGGCAGGCATTTGAGCAGATATGACAATGTTCATAGTTTTTTGTTGGGTGGAAAAAAATGGAATTCACAGAACAGTGTGTATGGGAAAGTTCTATATGCATAATTAAATATATGGCTCTACACCTCTGCATATGCCCAGTTAAGGGTCTGTTAGGATACACAGCAAGCAATTAACAGTGGTAACCCCAACAGGCTCTAAAACCTTTTTTGCTAAAAGCATGTTTTACTCATTTAATTTTTTAAAATGCAAAATACACTCTGTACACTAGGGCTTAGAAAAGCATACAGGAAAGTCCCCGAAAACTCTCTCTGGCTATTCTGAAGATTCTAATTATGCTTCTGGAGTTAATAGTGAACAAGGATAAGCCCACTGGGGAGGCCTATAGTGACACTTCAAGAAGAAAGGTGGCTGGATTAGTAGGGTTATTTTATTTACTATTAGTTAATCTACCTCAAACTACAGCTAAAATGAATTTATACTTACATGTTCACTTAGTAATAGTAAAAACTTTTAATGGGGTTGGAGAAAAAGTTTAGACATCTTTTTGCTTATCCACTAACTGAGTTTAATATGTTCTACTAAATGGTTAAACAGAATGGCCAAGTGTCCTTTATTCCACCCCAATTCATTGCTCAGGGCTACAGGCAAGTATTTGAAGGCCAGTTATCCAGCACAGTTCACACAAACTTCCCAAGTCTATAGTCATTTGGCTCTGATTTTAAAAGGGGGTAAGAAAGGCTTCTTTTCAAACTTGGGACCTTTTCAAGGAATTCTATGTGATACAAAGTTCCAGAGTGTTCTGAGTGCCTTATCAGTTTATATTAAAAAATTGAGGAGGATGCTTTGCACAAATCTGCATGTCTATTTAGAGCTCATTCTCACTGGTGTGAGCTACAATTTTCTAACAGTGACTGTTTAAGTACTGCAAATGATCTCTACCTTTTTCAAGTCACAGATTCAGGGTATAATTATTCAATCACACTGACTTTTACTTTGTTCCTTTTCTCTTCTTTTGGGGTAAAAGAAAGCAAAGCAACTTCCAGGTGTTCTCCTGGAATAGAACACATTGATCCCAGTCTCTTTCATCGTCTACATTTACATGATTCTAATCAAATATTAACAATCTTGCCCTGGATAGCAATTATCACTATATTATCACTATTCAGATCTGTCTAGGGAAAAAACTTTGCCCTTTTTCTGCCCTTGTCTGTGGTTCAGCCGTTCCCTCAGGCAAGAAAGTTCTAGGGAGGAAGTTCCTGTCCCCCCCTGATCCCCCCACCACTCCCCCACCACCACTTCCTGTTGCCCCCCCACCCAGCTAACCAGCTAACCCAGCTGACCAAAGCCAGGTCAAGGACTGGGGCCCAAGGCTAGAAAGTGACCCTGTAAAAAAGTTACTGTTCTACAACTTTCTCTCTGTGTCTTCAGGTTTGACTCCAGATGCTTTCATCTCCCAGTGAACAGACTGGCCACCTTTTCTCACTGTTCCTGATGATTTTTCACCCTAACATTAACAAACAGCATATGAACATATTCATTACATTAAAAAAAAATCTGTTTTTCCAATCCTGTCTGATCTTAGAAGCTAAGTAGGGTCGGGCTTGGTTAGTATTTGGATGGGAGACCACCTAGGAAGACCAGGTGCAGAAGACAGCTTTGCTCTCCCTGAAAGGGCTACAACACAGCCTCTCTCACTTGGCTAATGGAAGTCAGGCTCACAGGACCTGCAGATTGGGTGAAAAACCAGGACGGTGTTTATTCCAAGACAGTATGTTTGCTCCCAAGCAGCCAGCTTCCTACAGGCCTGGCAGGGAAAGACAGGAATATAGGGGAGGCCCAGCCTTTGAAGTTTTTCTCTAAATCTGCACTGTTTGTTTGAGATGCAGCTATAGCACTTCACCTACAGAGCGCTTCTGGGTTAATGGTGAACCACCAAGGCTACCAAGATCAAATAAAAACAACCCCCCACCCTGCCCCAAAAAAGGGCTAGAAGACTGATCAACAATACACAGAGGGTAACGAGAGAGACATGAGCTGGACGACGAACCCTGATAGAATCTCTAGGCTATCAGGTCATGGGTTCATGGAAACATGCTTTACTTGAAAGTCACATCTGCTCTGACAGGAAAGAAATTCCCCTAATTGGTCCATGAGCCACACCCCGGAGTTACCTGAAGCAGGGAGGTGTGTTGTACAAGGAGTTGTTCCCAGCCTGCACTTTGTACTCCAGGATGGAGGGGCACTCTCTGAGGGCGAACCCCAGCAGGTCATCACGGATGATCACCACCGTGACACCTGCAGAGCCAATGTTCTTCTGCGCACCAGCAAAAATCACACCAAACTGAAAACAAGAAAAACGTGCCATTTTAGGTGCACTTGCTCATTTTTCATAAATGTATTTCAACTTCCCAATTTCTTTCTAAAGCACAATTTTTATGAGGAAGTAACTATTCCATTCCTATTCGGAATGCATTTCTTTTCTCTTAAAAAAGTCTCCATCTGAGACAACAAAATCGATACTCGTGAGTTCAAAGGCCTATTGATTATGTGTCTGCCTGGTCCTTCCCCAGTTTAAGGGGCTAGCCCAAGCCTACTACTATATATACCTTATACATGTTCATATTCACTCTGCATACTTCCTTTCTATATGCAAGCTAGTTTTTGAAATAGGGAGGCTAACTGCCCTTCGTAACCAAAATAAACAGAATTTTAAATCCATTTACATTTGTATAAGGGATAATCAGAAGAATGCTGAGAAATAATAAGACAAGCTGCCTGAGAGAGAAGGTGATTTTAGAAAACAGATATTTAAAGACATGTATGAAATTTTGCCTTGTAAGATATAGAACCCTCTCCCATGCCTCCCCATGAAAACTTTAGGAAAATGAAGTGGTATCTCAAGTGGGAAGAGTGGATACAATCCAGCCTGCAGGAGTATTTTATAGCTGATATTGTTTAGAATTGCTAGTACATGGTGACTGATACAAACCAGGCCATAACTAAAAGGTAGTATATTTATATAATGGAATATTATGCAGCCTTAAAAAAGGAATGAAGTTCTCACATGTGCTACTGCATGGATGGACCTTAAGGACATTATGCTGACTGAAATAAGCCAGACACAAAAGGGCAAATATTGCCTAATTACACTTATAAGAGCTAACTAGAGTTGTCATATTCATAGAGGCAGAAAGTAGAATGGTGGTTGTCAGGGGCTGGGGAGGGAGGACTGGGGAGTGAGTGTTTAATGGGTACAGAGTGTCAGTGTGGAAAGATCAAAAGTTCTGAAGAAGGATGGTGGTGATGACTGCACAACAGAGTGAATACATTTAATGCAACTGAAGTATACACATACAAATGGGTAAAATGGTAAATTTTATGTTTTATGTTTACCATTATTTTTCTTAAAAGCAGTCTACCATTTAGTTTGTTTTAAATTATTCAGATAATATACTCCCTTGTTGTGTGCACCTGGGTGCACTACTTCTACTGCCCACCTTGGTGTGCTGCCCACAAAGTCTACATGTCCTGTTGATGTTTTTTGAGATGAAGAGGTATGAGGCAACGTGGGCTTTCTTCATTGGCCCCCTGAGCTTGAATAATCTGCATCTTCCCTTGAAGACAGCAAGCCACTCCCAAAGTACTGACCAAAAAATATCCTAAGGGCCAGTCTCAAAGGTAGATAAATTCCCCAAGGATCCAACTGTGTCCCAGTGAAGACTCATTAACACAGGACCAAGACTGTCAAGGCTAATGTTCTCAGAGCCAACAATGTCAGCCTCTCCTGCTCCAGTATATGTTTAAATGCCCTAAAGAATCCAAGACGCTGGGGACCCCCCACCCAGCCTCTTTTACACTCTACCTTGGAAACGTCCACTGGCTTAGACAGGAAGTTCGAAGACATGTCACAAACCAGCACTGCCCCCTTGACATCAGGGATAAAGTCAAACTCCACACCATGCACGGTCTCGTTAGCACAGTAATACACATAGGACGCGTCCGGGCTGAGGGTCCAGGTGCTCGGGTCTGGAATTTCTATCACAGAAAACAAGTTGGAGATGCCAAACTTTTACTCCCCTCTTTCCTTATATAGACGTGAGTTGACCAGGAATAACACCCCTCCCCTAGCAGTGAAACAGATTCCAAAGTATTCACAAGGGAAAGCACCCTATCCACCTCGCATTATAATCACCACCACCATCCCGAAAGGATGATCAATCCCACCCTGCTAAATCTTCAAGAATGGTGGGGTAGGTATTTGGGATTTTTTCTTATCATCCTATGTCCACTGATGGTCCAATAGTTTACTCTTGGGGCTCCAGCCTCCCCCATTCTCAGCTCATTTGGTTCCAGTGACACAAATTTCACCCACAGCCCCAAAAGCAGAATGTGACTGGGGCACTGTCACATTACTGATTTGGAATGGGACACAAGAGACTGCTATTGGGGCGTTTGAGCAAAGGCACTGAAACTTGGGGAGAATACAAGGTCAGAAGAGGCTGCAGCCAACTTCTAAAAATGAGGGAACAGCTTTCCTGACTGCAGACCCTCCACAAAGGAGCATACTTGAAGCTAGTGTTGGGGCCCATGATGAAGCCATTCCTAAAGCCAAACCAGAGCTGGGCATTTCAGCTAAGTGAGTTTAATACTTTTTCTGCAACAACCAGTTAGTAGTCTTACCTAGTACAGGCATCCAGTTTAAATGGCAACAAACTGACTACTGAAAAGGAGAGGAAAGAATTAAAAACAACTGCAGATTGCTTTGGGAAAGGGTAACCTGAGGTGGGAGGGGACCCCAGTCAGCACTCACTTGTGTAACTCCCAAGTTTAGGATGGACGATATTCACAGTCCCAAACTTCTTGGCTTCTTCTGCAGCTTTAGCTGACCAAGTTCCTGTCACCACATAGTCAGCACACCTTCCTGCCTTGAGGCCAATCAGGTTTAATGGGACAGCACTGAACTGGCCAGACCCACCTCCTTGTACAAAAATCACCTTGTAGTTGTCTGGAACAGCTCTGGGATAGAAGCACAGGAGATACATAATAGAGACTCACAGGGTCAAAGATGGAGAATGAGTGATGCTTTACCAGCACTATATTTTGGGTGGGTTAAGTATAGGAAACTTGGGAAAATCCCACTACCACTTAGCCTTCCTCAACCTAGCCATTTATCTATACAGTCCTTGGACAACTATTTACTGGCTCTGTGGTGGAGCCTATGGTTACTGTTTGGAAAGATGCTAGTAACAACACCCCGCTGCCATTCTCAGTCCATACGGTTCTAGAATAGTCAACCCCAGCTCCAGAGGATGAGCAGCACATGACCCAAGGTGGCCAATGGGGTTTGGTTCTGAGACCTTTGATCTAACTTTTAGGAAAGAGAAGCTGTTTCTATTGAGGGGAAAAAATGAACTTGTAGGAACTAATCCTGCAGCCAATGGTGGCCATCTGATGAAGTTGCCACATAAAAGGCAGCTAAAAGATGGAGAAAAAGCCCTTCCCGACATCATCTGAGTTCCTACATCACCCCTGTACTCTTCCATTATGCGAGGTAATATTCCTTTTTTTTTCGGTCAAACCAGGAGTTGGACTTCTCTTCTGTCCCTTGCAACCAAAAATACTGAAAGTTTCTATGTGCTGCTCATACTATGAACCAAGTGGACACAAGAGAAGGATCTTTGATCATTTTTTAGGCCTAGTCACATAATTAGGTACCCAATACAAATCGAGATTGAGTGAAATTTTGTGACTCCAGCATAGAAAATTAAGATTATGGCTGGAATGACTATAGGCAGTAAGATAAGGCCAGCCCCAGAGGGATTAGCCTATGGAAACTAAATCTAAGCCTTTGAGCAAGGACAGAACTTAGGAACAGGCAGACATATGGCAGATAGCCAGGGACAGAGCTCCAGCACAGAGGCATAAGTACCAAAGGCCAAGGCTACATGAGAGGGTCTTGGGAAATAAGTGGTATACAAATACCTGGGTCTGAGCTGTGTCTGCCCAAACCATGCTCAGGAGGATAACAAAGTATGCAGGAAGGCTCTGCCCATGAGGTGTTCAACAAGTAGGAGGACTGGCAGCCCAAGGCAGGCTTATAAGGTTATGTTATTCATATGTAGGGCAGTAAACAAGGCCAAGAACTAAATGGAAGGGCGCTGGACAAAAGCTTAGGTACAGGGGTACAAGGTAGAAACTTGGTTAGAAGACAAAGAGATAGGCCCACAAGTTGAAATGGGAGTCCAGTCTGAAGAGGCTCACAGCCATGTGAGTCAAATACCACGTAGGGCCAAGGTTCTAAATGGCCCCTCCATGGAGGACATGATTGTTCTGTAAACATGACATGCAACCCAGCAAGCAGATGTGGCGTCTGCAGCCAAGCTGATCACCGGTTATGCGCACTCACATGACAACAGGCCTCCATGTCTCCTCACAGAAATGGCACCAAGCACACCCCATCTGAAGCATTTATCAAGGCAATTTCAAAGCAAAGTAATGAAATGCTCAGTACCATTCTAATTCTGTTGATGAAAGACTGCATGGATGGACCCTAAAACATCCTTTGACTGGTAGGATTATAGATAATTCCAGTTTAATTTGTTTGTTTTTTTCTAAACTTTCTACCGTGAAAGTACGCTAGTCTTGTGAGCAAGGAAAAAATGATTTTCAAGGTTACCATATTCTTATGTTTATGTAAATGTATTATAAAATTTCTCCATTAAACAGCAATCTATTTAAGAACAAGGTTTCTTCTGGACAAGAAAAGCAATGCAGATAATCTAGGACTTCATTTGAGCAGCAGCAGTTCCCCAAGTTCAGAACTCTAAAAATGACTCAAGGAACCTGTTAAAAATAAAGTTTCTACAAAGATTCTAACTCAGCAGGTCTGGGTAGAGCCCTGCACTTGACTTTTTTAATATCCTTCCCACCAGATAATTCTGACAGGTTGGATAAGGCCCATACTTTCAGAATCAGTGAACCAGACTGGTTAATTATGCTGTCAAAGATGACCATTTGGCACTTATCTTTTTTAGGCCAGCTGAACTTGAACTTCCACTGTGCTGGAAAATTCTTCCTAGATATGATTTCAAATCCTTGGAAATACCACATAACATAAAAACACACAAATGCAGGATGGGGAACAAGTAAAAAGCATTATGTACTAACTTAGTGAATTTGGGGAATCTTAATAAGATCAGTTTTAATTGTGAAATATTCTAAACAGTAGAGTATAGAAAATGATACAACAGGCAGCCAGGTATACATCTTATTGAACAAAAGTAATGTAGTTTGGTCTTTAAAATTTTAAACTTACAGCAATTCTCGCACAAGATTCTCTGTCTTGTTAATAATCTTAGCAAAATCTGATGACCTGTGGCTCATTTCTGTAGAAGGAAAGATAAACAAAAAAAGTTCCACTTCAAAACCAAATGAAGACAAGTAACTTCAGAAGTAATGACAAAATTTGCAAGTAATATAACTGGCAATTTTAGTTATTTTGCATTCAAATTACGGGCCAAAGCTCACTTTGTTTAGGAAAAATTCAAATTAATTTTGAAACTGCAGAAATTATAGGCTTATGGTCAAAGCAGAATCATTTTTCAAGTAGCATGGTTTGAGTCTCTGTGATTTCTCACCATCTTTCTTACAAACATGGGTCTACGTGCAATGACTGCCCTTTGGAACAACAGTACTAAATTCAATGCTACATACACTGTTATTTCACATAAACCTAAGCACATGTCCCAAACCCATAGGAACAATATTAAATAGCCATGAGCTTACAGTTAAATCTAGGGTCTCTTAATACTATGCAGCCATTGGAACTACTAAAAAGAAAAAAAAGAAAGAAAAAAGAAAATTAAATAAAAGAAAGTAAAATTTAGAACTCAAATGTCCTTTCGCTAGAAATACAATGGAGAGAAACTAAATGAAATTATTAATGGACAAGACCTCCATAAAAGCTTGTGTACTTTTAAACGTTTAATAAGTCTATTTTTAAGTGTAATAAAAACTAAAATGAATGTGAAGCAATATTATAAATGTTTTGAACACAGCATGTAAATGTGCAATAAGAATCTTCTCATCTCAAAACCAATTATGAAATGCTAAGCTGAAATGCATGAACCCTTCACCAGCATTTACGTTATGTTAATTTCAAGACTGCTTCTAACAAAAATGTAATAGAAGTTATTAAAATTTAAAAATACATCTATAAAGCCCTGTAGGAAGACTGTAGAAATTCTAGGCTTGATGCACTTAAATTAGTTCTCTGTGAAACTTGGACATTCACAGAATTCAAAAGCAAATCTTACCAAGAACACTAATCCCAACACCTCTGTAGTCTAGTAATTCTTTTTGGATCTCTAACAATACCTAGAAAAAATAGAAGAAAATACGTGATTTGAATATTCTGTGTACAACTCTCTCCCTCTGGACATACAAACCTGGGGAGGGGAAGGGGTCTACAGACCAAAGCGAGTTGAGGTCCAGAAGCTTCTGATCCCATCCATAGCCAATCCCCTTCCTCCCACTATTTTCACAGAGCCCAGATGCAATTTTTCAATTTACACACAAATTGAGTGTGAAATTACCAACCATGACTGATGCTAGGATGGTTGTTCTAAAGACATGAATTTACTTAGATATAAACATTCATTTGGATTTAAAAGAAAATGATCAAGTACACAATTTTTCTGATGACAAATCTTCAACTGTCAAGATAAAACCTCTGGAAAAAACCTGGAAAATGTTCCCTTTATGACATCTGCCATTCTCTTGAAGCAAAACACAAAATGCATAAAATCCTGGGTTCCAGGAACAACAACAAAAAAAATCAGGCCCAAATTAAACAGATAACTCGATTTTCCATATTTTTGTCTAAGGTGAGGTGGGCATAAATTATAAAGCACCTGCCATGAATTAAAACTCCTGAGGACTAATACACTGATCTTTGATCCCAACAACAGGTCCAGAAAGGTGATATTCTTATCCCTAATTTGCAGATGAGGAATCTCAGTTGAAGTTCCTGAGGGTGACTTAGCCATAGGCCCCTGGGTCAGCCATTTGGCCCATTTTATAGAATCACTGCAGTCCCATAACCACTTCATCCCTTACAGGGTAAGCAGGACTCAGTTTAGGGCCAATCCCACAGTCAGGAAATGGAGAGGGGAGGAGTGTGAGGGCTGCAGCTAAAGTGGCTCTCTAGGGAGGAAACCCATTGTTTTTCTTCCCTAAGGACAAGTAAAATGCAAATAAGTATAAACTAAAAAGGAAAACCCCTATTTTCTTAAAGATAGCAAGGCTTAATCAGAGATTCATAATGAAGTATTTATGAGTGACAAAAAGTGACAACTGAGATGGCTCTAACATAACCCAGGGGCAAGAAGGGAGAAAGAGGGTGTGGGGGAAGGCATGTTGAAACAAGATTGGCAAAATGTCTATAGTTGTTTAATCTCAGAGATAGGTCCATGGATTACATTATATTATTCTTTATCTGCTTTTGTGTTTGTGAGAACTGTCACAAAGAGAACGAAAAACTTCAGAAATGTGCACAAAATAGGTGATAAGTCCTCTGTAAAGCATCCTGCCACAGAGATGTTTTCCAAAGATATAGGCTAAGGAGGACATCATAAAACAACCTAAACTGGACTGTGACTTATCTGAAAAGACAATATTTGAAAAATAAAAAATTAAAGATTCCCTTGACAAGGGGGTTCAAGAATCTGTCACTGTTTTGGAAACTTTGGATCCTTATTAGCACTGTCTGATGAAATAAACTTTAGTGAATCCTTCCCTTTAATAAATAGAAACATTCATCAATGATAGAATCATCTTTAAATTTAAGATTATATTTCTCTTATAAACAGCATTTCTTGAAAAGACATCTATCTATAAGTTTATACCCAAAATCATTACAATGTTTTAAGATTTCCACCCAAAAAGCAGAGCTCTCTAATCCAGTGGGGTTTATTTTTTGCAAACTACAGAATGCTTCTGTGGGTCACAACTAATTTTTTAAATGAAAATGAAAATATTAGAGCAGAATAGAATATAAATTGTGCATATCACAATGAATTAGGCTATTTCATAAAGCTTTTGTTTTAAACATAATTACATGCATGTACTCAGTCATTTTGTAAAATTTTTCACTATGAATACTCAAGGTTTGAAAAGCTTCACTAATCTTCATAATTCAATTAAATCAAGACTCATACAAAGCAACATGTCTCCCCTACCCCATTAGAGGTCACACCTGAGAGCAAAAAATCTCCCAGGAAAATAAATACTAAATAAATAGTTGTATTACTGATAACAACTGCCATTATAATAATGTATAAAAAATTATACAAGGAACAAATAATCTGAATCCAAACGATGAAGAGGGAAAAACAGTGAGGAGGGTACAGGAAACATTTACACAACTCGAGCAGAAAAATCTCACCTAAAACCAACTGGAATATCGAGAAAAAAAATAAGTCTTGTTCTCTCGGCCACTATGAGTGTTGCCCCCAGAAAAGTAAGCTGCCCTTTTACTCCTAAAATCGTAATATTTCCCGTTGTTACCACAACACAGAGAAGACTCTGTTCTAGGGAGATTTCTATCCTGTTCAACAATGGGTAATTGTAAAGTACTTGGCTGTGCCCCATGTTGCTACAACACATTATCAGAGTCCTCCTGGTTAGAACGATAAAAATCGAACAGCAGGGGCAGCAGACTGTCAATGCTTCGAGGTATCTGAGACTTGGCCTGCTTCACAGCGGGGGATGGATGCGGAGGAGGGAAGGCGCTGGAACCTGGCTGGGGGTTGGGAAGGCGGGACTGGGCGCCCCTTGCAAGGTCTGGTTGTAGCCAGGGGAGAATTCAATCCTTCATTTGCCCCAGAGTTTGTGCAGCGACTGGGCTAGCAGCCCAGTGCCTACCAGAACGCTCTGGGGAGCGGGCCAGTTAAAAAACGGGACTGAACGCACGAAACACGGCGAAGAAAGAGACTTGAGGGAAGCGTAAGTTCTGTGGGGAACACGGAGGGAAGCCGGGCTGGAAAGCTTTTCCAAGTTCACGGTTCTGAAAAACGATGTTCCCAACCACTGGCTGGAACACAACGCTGATTAGCGGGGGCCACGAGTGGGCCTCGGGTTTGCAACGCCTTCCAGCTGGCGCGGTCCCCGCTCGCCATTCATTCGCTGTCCATTCACGCATGCATCCACTCGACACTGCCGGGGGAGGGCAACGCGGCGGGAGAGCTGCTGCTTTTCCTCTGCGCCCACGCCCGGGCCCGAGGGCTTCAGGTGCACAGCCCGGGCGGGCCGGGTCGTGCACGCACGCGGGCAGCTGCACGGGCGTGCCTCGCGGAGCTTCCTCCCCCCACCCCACCCCAGGTGCAGTCTTCCAGAAGCCCACCTGCGCGAGGTCCTGAACTGGGCGTGCACGCTGGTGCAGAACGTTTGAGGGGTGGGGGGTGCTCAGGGCGTGGAGTGGGGGTCCCAGCGCCCGGGGCGGAGATGCCCGGCCACCGCGCAGAAACGCGCCGCCACCCGCGCTGCGGCTCCCGCCCGGGATGCACCCTCCGCGCACGCTCGCGGGGACTTACCGACCGCGGCAGCTTGGCGGGCCCTGGCCCGAAGTTGACCACCTGCCTCGGGGCATCCATGGCGCGAGGTGCGGACAGCGAGTGACCAGGAGACAACCGGACGCGTGGGCAGCGCGAGTCTGTCCGCGACGCCGACTCTCGGCCTTCTCCCACCGCGGAGCCGACCCCCCATTGGCCCGCGCTGGCTCAGGCCCTGCGCTGATTGGCTCGTGCAGTAGGGCTCGCGTCCCCATTGGTCGCGCTCACGAGCAGGGGCCCGGAGCAGTGGCTCCTGGTGGTGGCTGTTTCAACTCCTTTTTTTCTCGATCCGTGCAAGGCGTGCGCGAGATTGCACCATCCAGCGTGCTCTGCCGCGCTCCCGCCCAAGGAGCGTGGGCGGGGGAAAGAGCCCCTGTCAACCTGCGTGGGTGATCCCGCGCTCCTGATCAGGCCAGTGTGGGTCCTCCAACCCTGGCGGCCCCTCTCTCCTGGCTGCTGGGGGAGATGCGGAGCAAATCGCCCCCCGCCACCCCCGCCCTGTTCCTTCTATCTAACTACCTCTCCTCCAACAGCCCCTCTGGGCTGGGCTCTAATGCGTTTCTTTCAGACTCAAAAGTCATTGTTAATTCACCAAACTTTTCTAAGCACCCCCACGGCTTCAGATACTCCAGGGAAGAGGCAGGGCCCCCAAAGGTGGAAATGTTGGGTGAAGCTTGAGCCCAGGGTGGGCGTAGGAGAATGAGGTTGTTTGCTCTTGCACAGGGGCCCAGAGTTCCTGCAGGATTAAAGGATGGGGGCGGCCAAGGATTCTGGGAGGATCACTGGCCTGGGAAGCTTGAATGCCCTCCAAGCAAGTCCTTTAAAGTTGCTGATTCTTAATTTTCTCTTATGAAACGTGCGAGCCAGAACCTGGAGATAGCTCTCAGGTTGCGCCGGCGCTAACAAGCTGTGAGTTTAGAAAATTGAGGATATGTTAACAGGAAGATGATACTCCTGGGGAGCCGCAGCCCAAGGCAGAGGAGAGGCCCAGAGCCAGGCCTGGAGAAGGGCCAGCGCTGCTCAAATGTTTCTATAGAAGTGTCATCCTCGAACTCCAGTGGAGATCCAGATGGGGTTCTAAAACAAGAAGTTTCTCTGGAGTTTGGAATTTCATCATTTTTAAATATGAACTTGGCGTTCTGCTCCATAATTTAACCTGGTTTCTTTTAATATAAAAATATTTTCCCAACACTTTGAGCAAAATTGATGTACCAGGAATACACGCAGTGCCTATCCTGGGTCTCTGTAACACCAGCCATAGTGTCAACTACTCCGTTTGAAAAGGCTTGTAAGCTGACAGGGTTTGGCCGGTTGTTTGCTTTTTGTGGTATGTGGGCAGGATGGGGCTGGAATCTGAGGTACTGCTTTGGGTTTGGGGGGTTGGAAAGCAGTTTCTAGAAAAAGCTGAAATGAACAAGATCACTGCCTTCCTCAGCACCTTCATTTACAAAATTGTAAGATTTCGTGGTGTTTAAAAAACAAAATTCGACTGAGTAAATTTGAAGATCTGACTTTATTAAGTGATTCACAAATCTGGGCAGCATTCCCCCATCTAGCAACTAGAAGGGTGCTGAGAGGGGTTGTACAATAAGGAAGGTTTTTATAGGAAGATGGATGGGGCAAAGGACCAAATAAGAAAAGGATTCCTTTTAGACCAGCCCAGTTCTCTTGAGAGAAGGAGAATGGCAAGGGCTTCTTATCATGGTGATTTCCTCTTGTTTCTATGAGAGATGGAGAAGGCCTATGTGACAGATGACTTTACTGGTGCTTGACAAAAAATTCTAGATTGATTGATTACGATTACATTTATGGGAAACTGAAATTAGATCAGGTATCAAATCTAGGTTTGGCATCGTGGACTTTTAGCACAAGCGACATCATTTTGGACCTATGGTTTTCTCTTTAAAAGGGTATGCATCTCAGTCCATAAATTCAGGCATGCAAAAATTGTCACATCGATTATTTTATATAATGACTTCACAGTAGATGCCTAGTACAAATCTACTATAGGCATGGGGAAGTTAGCCTTCCCCCTTCCTGGAGTTTCTAACTTTAGGGATTTACACAGTCCCTTGATGTGGGGTAGAGAAAGAAGCCCACATACATTTTTGTCCTCTGTCCCCAGAAAATTTGGCTGAGTTGTCTCTACTGTCCAGATTTCTATGGCTACTTCATTCATTCATATTAGCTCTTTACTACTTTTATGTCTCACAAGGGACACAGGAAATTAGGATGGGTTGGGGGTGGCAATCATCCCATCTGCTAAGGCATGCCATGCAATCATTTCTCCTAGAGTTATGCAGTTTCCTAGATGATATTACAAGAAATAAAGAACACAGACCCTCTGCTCAGAGACCTGCTACCTCTGTCTCTCTTCCTCCTAGCCCGAGGGAATCTCTTTTTCATTCTAGAGAGAATCCATTTCTATGTTTCTTTCTCACACTCTGTCCACAAATACCTTAAGCCAGGGCCACAAACTCCAATACCAGGACACTCTGAGATAAAAACATGGTGGTGGGACTCTGGTGAGCTGGAATGCACACACCGGTTAGTGGTGAAGTTGCACAACCCCACCACATGTTTGTGCTTCCCCTTCCATGGAAAAGAGTCATGACCATGATGTTGCTGCCCAGCCAGCTCCACCATTTCCCAGCTCCCCTTGTATGTAGATGTGTCACATGACTGGGTCCCACCAATGAAATGGAGCAGAGGATGTCACTTACATACCAAGATGGATAAGAAACACTTCTTCTTTTTTTTTTTTTTTTTTTTTTATCTGTTCCACATGCTGAAATCAAAGACTCCTAGGCCCTTGGGGATGGTGGAGATGCAGGAAGGAAGGAGCCCTAATCTCTGAATGACCTGCTCTGAGCTTGTTATACATAAGTGAGAAATCAACTTATTTGGTGTTATGCCACTGAAATCTGAGAAGCTGTTTGTTCTAGTGGCTCATGTTATCCCAATTAATATGCCATTCTAAATGCAGCAGCTGCAGGTTCAGATCCAGCTGTTTGTGCTAGGTGGGCAAACAAGGTTGCTCAAATTGTCTTTCAATTATTTTAAAGGAAAACCAAGAACCCAGATTTTTATTTAAGTTTTAGAAAACATTATACAGATCAATATTGTGAGGGACCAAGTCTGACTTCATTGTAGGCTTGATTCAGCATGCAGGTCTCCAGCTCTCCTAAGGGTTGTTCTGTAGTGTTCTGCCCTTAATTCAACATGGAAGACAGCCAGCTACCTGCTTGACTAGGAAAGGGAACAGGAAAGGGAAAAACACTAGGGAAAATGTAATTTAATCTTAAAATATTCTGTCACCCTTGACATGCTCAAGGCACCCTTAAATTTCAGGAGGGCCCCTTCCATCTTAGTAAATTCTCAATTTAACAGGTAAAAAGAAGCTTCTTTATGAAAAGTATATTTTGTCAATTTTCACAAGTATTATTTATTGAGCCCTTACCAGGTATGAAAGGTGCTGGGCGGGCTCTGTTTCCATTTCCAGTCAGATCACCTGTCCTGTTTAGAGGAGAATGAGATGAGAGGGCAAGCCTGAGCAGGTAAGAAACCTGTTTCAAATTAAGTGTGATAATTTCTGCTGCCTTTTTTGTCATTGGAGCTAATGATTCTTTTCCCTTATCATTTATTATTCCCAGAGAAAATGAGGAATGAAAAGAAAAGAAAGCATATAAATGAATCTGAAAAAAACTGGTAATACTAGGTGAAAGAAATCACCAGAACGCGCGGTAGTCCGAGAGGAATTCCAATTTATTAAATGGAGGAGCGAGCTTATATAGGGGGAGGATCCAGTTGGGGACGGCTAGTGTTCGTGTAGGGTGTTGATTGGATTGTGGTAGGGGGGCTAGTGTTGATAGGTCTCTTGGGCCTTCACTAAGATGGAGGGGGCTTTTGGCGCCGGTGGGCTTTTCACTAAGATGGAGGGGGGCTTTTGGCGCCGGTGGGGTTGCTAAGCATCCTGGGATAGGGGATTTCGTCAGCTTCACTTCAGGTAAATGGAAAGTTACAGGGTTTGAGGGGGTGAAAAGTTAAGGGTCATTATGTTCCAACATTCCCCCCTCTTTGTTTTTGGGGAAAGGGGGCGATGACCGTCTCAAGCTACTTCCTGCTGAAAGGGGGCGTAGTTTTAGGGCTGTTTGGGGAGGGGAGGGGAGTTGCTGCGGAAGGGAAAGTTGGAACAAAAGACCTGTATATAGTCCCATGTTAGGCGGGAGAAGAGGATAATTTCTGTTGGCTTGAAGTCCTGGAGGGCTCCCTGCAGCCAGAAATCGTTGATCTGTTCACGAAAATCTTCCCAGGAATCCTCGGGGTGGAGGGCCCACAGGTCAGAGTCGAGAGCCTCCAGGAACTGTACCCAGGTAGCCATCAGCATTCAGTGATTTGTTCTTTAAAAGAAACGGGATCCTGAGCCAAAGGACGGTAGTTATAATTCCTGAGGAGAAGCTGATTAAAGGTTTGGTTAGAAATTCTTCCAACCTGTGTCTGAAGAAATTTAATTAAGCAGGGAAGGAAGAGACAGCCGAGAAGGATTATAGTGAGCGGCCCTAGAATGGGCCAGAGCCAAGTGAGGAGGGGGTTTTGTAAAAGAGATGTCCAGGTGGCGGGTTGGGCATTAGTTTTATAGAATGAAGTGGCTAGGTCCTCAAGTTTTTTTATGTTGGTTTCAATAATACCTGATTCATTAACATAGTAGCAGCATTCCTCTTTTAAGAATAAGCAAGTTCCACCTTTTTCTGCAGTTAGTAAGTCCAGAGCCCTCCTGTTTTGCAAGGCAACCTTTGCGAGTGATGTTATTTGTCGTTGGAGAGAGCCTAAGGACTCAGCAGTAGATGTAAGAGCACCCTCGAGTTTAGAAGATCGTGTACGGCCCATAGAGTGCGTCCGAGGCTCCCGCCTCCCAATCCAATTCCTGCCACCGATGTTATAAGAGAGATTCCAATCAAGACTGGGAGGAAGGCCGCTCTCTTATGTTTAGAGGGCAGGTTGAGGAGGAAGAGTAGTTCAGAGTTAGAATAGAGGGTGAGCTGGGGAACAATGGTGACGGGGAGGCAGGGAGTAGTAACGTTGGGAAAGATGACAGTGTAGAGAGTGCCGTTGCACCAGAAAAAAGAACCCGGGGATGCTGCGGTGGGATTAGAAATGGTGATGTTATAGTCGCAGTGGAAAGGCGATGATAGAGAGGGGGCAGAGTTTCCTAGGAGGCACAGTCTGGGGATAAGGGTGTGATTGGACTGGTCCTCGGGTTCCCATAAGGGAACATTAGGGAGATGGGGGGGGAGTGTATGTTTCGAGGTTTTAGAAGGAAATGAAGTTAAGTTTAGAGGGACAGCGGCCAAGAGTGGTCGTCTGAGTGATGCACAAAGAAAACAGTTTTTGGGAGATATGGAAGGGAGAGTGTGATTAAGAGAGATAAGCGTCTTGGAGAGGATTTGTAGCCAGGTGTAGGTGTTTAAGGTAGTTGACTTGTCGGAGTCAGTGGACCCTAGGGCTGAAATGAGTTGAGTCTCTTGATGTTTGATGTCAGTAGATACCAGAGAAACCGAGTGGTTAATGGGAATGTATTGGCGGGTGATAGTAAGGCGTCCGCAAGGGCGTGAAGCATAGCCATTACAATAAAAGGCACCAGGAACTACCCCCGCCCATCTAGCGTTCCAAGAATCTTGGATGTGGAGTTTGAAGGAGCCACCTGAGACCTGTAAAATACTGCCACCTACCTTGGCCTGTTGGAGATATGGGTCATGGATTTTACAGGCCCAGTAAGGTCATCCACCATAAGTTTCCGGCCATCGTTTGCAATAATCCTGTCTTTGGTCAAATAAAAGCAGACATAGGGACGGGTGGCATGGGAGATAAGCTTACTGTCTGTCAGGGGTATAGTGACTGGCCCGGAACATCCCGCGAGGGGGCAGTCAGCAGTGGCGGTAAGGCGAGTGAGTTGGATTTGTTTTTCAGTGTAAGTTTCCTGAACCTTGAACCTCCAGACAAACTGACTGGAGGAGAGCCCAGGGTAGGGGAGAGAGACTAAAAAAGAAAAAATAAGAAAAAGGGTCATAGTTTACTCTGGGATAGGCGACAGGCTTCCGGCGCGAGTGATTTTGAGTTTAAGGGGGTTGGACGGGTGTGGGGAGCAGGCGTAGGTATCGCAGTGGCTGGTGTTTTCCGCCGTCTGACTGGAGGAGAGGTTTTTCGAGGTGTATGCCTTCAACCTGGAAATGTGAATCCAAGGAGTTAGATTTTTGTCTGGAAGGAGTAATTTGGCCGCTGTTGGAGTGGTTAGGACAACTGGGTAAGGACCCTCCCATTTTGGTTGGAGGTCCTTCTTTCCGTCAGGAGGGGTGTAGAGGACCTGATCGCCAGGTTGTAAGGGGGTTAGTATTTCTGACTTACGGGGTGCAGGCAATAGCCAGTCCTGATATTTCCATATTTCACCTCTTATGTATGACAGGAGGGGAATGGTGAGGGAGGAAGGAATGACAGAGTTGGAGGGAACTATGCCAGGGGGTAAAGGGCTACGCCCATACATAATTTCAAAGGGAGAAAGGTTGGTAGGTTTTTTTTGGAAAGCATCCCAAACCGAGGTATTATATTAGTCAGCAGGTGTTTGGCGACCGTGGACGCCTGTTTATTGGTGCATGGGAACGCCTCGACCCATCCTGAGAAGGTGTCCACAAAGACTAACAGATATCTGAGGCGCTTTACCGGAGGCATATGAGTGAAGTCAATCTGCCAATCAGTGGCAGGGGTGGTGCCCCGCGCCTGGTGTGTTGGGTATGGTGAGGGTAGGGTATGAGGGAGGATTATTGGATTCTTGAGAGTCAGATAAAGTCAGGGCCAGGATGAAGGAACTGGAGGGATCTGAGGAGGGAATTGAGATGGAAGCTCCAAGCTTAGAAAGTACATCTCTTCCTAGCAGAGGAACTGGGCATTGTGGGATAACTAAAAAGGAGTGTGAAAAGGAGTGGGGAGCGTTTTGTAATTGGCAAAATAGGAGGGGGGTTCTATGAGGGAGTATGCGTGTTCCTCCTACCCCGACAATAGGGGTTGAACTGGGTGTGGTAGGGCCTCGGAACTCCCTCAAGAGTGAAAAGGTGGCTCCAGTGTCCACTAAAAAATGAGATAGGCTGACCGTCTACCACCAGACTAACCCTGGGCTCTGCTTTAGTGATAGTAAGAGTCGGGACAGGCCCAGGGCCCCATCAGTCATCGGCCAAGGCGATCACAGGAGGGGATTGTAGAGAGTGAAGATTCGTTGTTCCATCTCCCCTTCGGGTGGTGGGACAATCGGATCCCCAATGTCCCATCTGTTTGCATTTAGGACACGGCCGGGTGGGGGCCCGGGTTGTGGACACGCACGCGACCAGTGGCCCTCCTTGCCGCATTTAAAGCACGCTCCGGGAGGGGTCTTTGTGGTAGGGTTGGCCTTTGTCTGTTTGGACACTAGGTGAGCCACCATCTGAAAGTCAGCCTGGCGTGCCTTATTACGGAGTTTTTCTTTTTCCTCCTCGCGGCCGTGAAAGACCTTAAAGGCAGTGGAGAGGATTTCGCTCTGAGGGGTTGCCGGGCCATGCTCTAGTTTTTTTAATTTTGTTTTTATGTCGGGGTAGGATTGGGCTAGAAAGAGGGTCATTAAGATATGTTTTCCTTCGTCCGTGTCTGGATCTAAGCTGGTGTACTGTCGGACGGCTTGTGTTAATCTGTCCAGAAAATCAGAGGGAGGCATGTGTTTGGGCAGCATCCCATACCCTATGGCGTTCCTGATAGGAGAGTATTAGCCAGGAGCATAAAAATGTCCTGATAAGTGAGGCTGTATGCTTGGAGCACCCATTGGAATTCTTTAATATAGGTGGTGGGGTCGGAGCTAAAGGAGCCTAGCTTTTTTTCAATTTGGGAGAGATCAGAAAGAGAAAAGGGCACATGGACACGGACTACCCCTTCTGCCCCTGCCACTTCCCGAAGTGGGGCCATTAAGGTGAGAGGATTGGAAGGGGTAGAAAGGGAGGGGGCCGGATGTGGGGGAGGGCCACGGGATCGTGTGTGTGGCGGGCTGAATGGAGGAGCGGAAGAGATATGAATTGGGGGAGGTGTGTTAGAGGCAGGTAGTGGTAGGGGTACAGCCAGATTTTGGGGTGGAGATCGATACGGAGGAGGCTCATCTGCAGGATCGAAGGTTTCGTTGGTAGCAGGCGGCGAGGAGGAGGAGGGAGGGGTGGGCGGAGATGGCTTTGGAGTGACGGCCAAGAGGAGTTGGGAGGGAGAGCATGAGGAGCAGAGAGCAGGGTGTTGAGATAGGAGACGGAAAGCTTGAACGTAGGGGATTTCTGTCCATTTGCCCAGGCGCTGGCAGTAATTGAAAAGATCATGGATGAGGTTAGAGTCAAGAGACCCCTCGGAAGGCCAAATGGACTGATTATCTAAGGAGTATTATGCCAATTTTGAGTACAGAATCTGGTGAGGAGTTTAGGTTTGATGTCTCCCTTTAAAGAGAGTGTGGAAAGGTTTCATAAAAGACATTGGAAAGGAGAGTCTGCGGCGGGGGAGGAAGAGGAGGCTCCCATAATGTTGAAGATACGAGGCAGGAAAAGAAGTCTCCGAACGGCGGGAGAACCTCCGCACAAATATATAGGGCGTCCCCTATACAATGTGGGGGTTCCGGAGGGTTCAGTAGAACCGGTTCGGAGACCTCCCAGAGGTCGTCACCCGTGGGAGGTTCCTAAATTGAGTCCAGGACTCAGGATTCGGAGAGTGCCGGTACCGGGCTTTAGGAGGAAGGCAAGGAACATGGAGGAAAAGTATAGGAGAAGAAGGAGCCAGCCCCTTTCTACCCGCAGCAGGTGTTGTCCCTATAAATTGGTGTAGGGTAGGACGAGGGTCCACCGTAGTCTTGAAGACCGTGGTGGGGTGTATTCCCTCTCTCCTCGGTAACGACAGGAGGCCGCCGGATGGTCACGGCTAGTTCTCCTGCTGTAGTCACCGGGGAGTGTCCGTCCCTAGAGGGGTTACTCACGGAATAGCCGGTTGGTCGGTGGTGACTGTGACGAGCCAGAGCCGGGTCAAATGGGCAGGGGAATTCCGGACTGGGTCGTTCTAGGTGGCAGACGGGAGACAAGGGGCCTAATGAAGGCACTCCTTGTCCCGGGTTTCGGCACCAATGAAAGAAATCACCAGAACGCGCGGTAGTCCGAGAGGAATTCCAATTTATTAAATGGAGGAGCGAGCTTATATAGGGGGAGGATCCGGTTGGGGACGGCTAGTGTTCGTGTAGGGTGTTGATTGGATTGTGGTAGGGGGGCTAGTGTTGATAGGTCTCTTGGGCCTTCACTAAGATGGAGGGGGCTTTTGGCGCCGGCGGGCTTTTTTCGCGCCAGTGGGGTTGCTAAGCATCCTGGGATAGGGGATTTCGTCAGCTTCACTTCAGGTAAATGGAAAGTTACAGGGTTTGAGGGGGTGAAAAGTTAAGGGTCATTATGTTCCAACACTAGGAATAAAAGGGTATGCAAATTAGGGATTTGAGAACACTGAGAAAACATGGAATGAGAGACGAACCCCTCAGAAAGAAAAAAGAAAGAAAGAAAAAATGAGGAATGGAGTGAGGGAGTCATCAGAGTTTACATAGGAAAAAAAAAACAAACCCAAATCCTGTTACATTTTTTATTCTGACATCACCAGACAGTAAAATGATATGTATAAAGAGCATCCCACCATAAGCTTTGCACAAGTAAAGCCTCTAAAGGAGTCATTTTAAGAGAAGTGCTCTCTTTGGACCAGTGGACAAAGTGGCATAGAGGATTGCACACTGCTTCTTTCTCTTAACATCTTAAAAAGATTCTGATATAGAAAAGCATCTGAATTATTTTAACCTGAAAATGTACTTATTTTACCACTTTTTTGTGTGTGAGTTAAGAAACAAAACTCCTGTCACCATATTTCCAGCGTAGACACACTATTCACCACCCCCAGCCGTGCTAGCTCAGATCATGTGCATACGCAGTTTTTGGATAAACCCTCTTTACCTGGACTGCATCGCTCCAGGGTTCCACGTGGAAGCGTGAAAATGGGCCACAGAGCACTTGTTTAATCACCTGTCCAAAGTCTACCTGTGCCTATTATAGAAACCATCAAGTCTCAGTTTTAGAATGACTTTTATTGTATGAATAATCAGGTGGTATTCTTTCCTTTGTTTTGTTTTATGGGTGCCAGAGCAAATACTAAGACAAAGGAAGGAGATAGAGCAAAGCCAGGGATCATAGGGGTGGAGCCAGCTCAGGTTTCAGAAAATCCTGTTTCTGCCCCCTTCTTTTTCCCATATCTCAAACTAAGTCCCAACTCCAAAGGACTACACACACTGCCTCAGAAATAAACAGGGATTGTGCTTTAATTTATTTTTTGGCTGATGTTTGGTACAGGAAGGCAGCAAAGATCAATAAAAAATAACAAGAATTCAAATTCCAAGCAGCCTTGTGTGAAAGCCCTCTCTGTAATCACAGAAATGAAATAGGGGAAGAGGAAGATGGGCAGTGTGGCTGGAGGGTAGTGACGGGGAAACATGGGGAAGACGACTTCAATATAGCATTGTTTATGTGGATGGTGAACTTCTATATACCACTATTAAAACTTTGTATGTATAGAAAGACTTTTTAATGGCATAAGAATATGTTTAATAGAAAAAATCAAATAAAAACAAAAGCTGCCCCTATCACCACGATTAACCATCTCTAATCACATGCAGCCAAACATAACAAAGATTATCCCCCACTAAAAAAAAAAAAGAAAAGAAAAAGAAAAATGCCCACCTCCTAGAGTCAGAATTTCTACTCAGACTTTTAGTCCCAAACTTCCCAAACCAGAACACTAACAAATGCAGATTCGTTCATTCATTTATTCAACAAATACAGTTGACTCTTGAACAACATGTGTTTGAATTGTGTGGGTCCACTTACTCACTGATTTTTTTCAATCAGCAATTTGAAAAAACTTGCAGACAAACCTCATAATCGAAAACAGATGATGTAAACTTATAGTGTCAATAAATATAGTACAGTACTATAAATTTATTTTCTCATGATTTTCTTAATGTTTTATTTTCTCTAGCTTGCTTTATTGTAAGAGTATTGTATGTAGCATATATAACATGCAAAATAGGTGTTAAACTGACTGTTTATATTACTGGTGAGGCTTCCAGCCAACAATAGGCTATTAGCAATCAGGTTTTCAGGGAGTCAAAAGTTATGCGTGGATTTTCGACTCTGAGGGTCGTCATCCTTAACCCCCATGTTGTTCAAGGGACAACTAACTGTACTGCATTCCTTTCATGTACCATGTCCCTGCCCTTCTGGAGCTTCTGGTGTTTAATATGTTTATATCCTTTTACATTTTTATATATTATATAATTCTTTTATATTTTACAAATGTCATCTGCTCAATGAGGCCTGCCCAGATTGCCCTATTTGATATCAAAACCTTCTTTACCACACCTGGTTTCTTGATTCCTCTCACTCAGCTAACCATTCTCTTTTTTCTTAAAGCATGACTCACCTATCATGCTATATAATTAGGTCATTTACTGTGTAGTAAAATACAAGCTCTATGTGGTCAGGGCTTATTTCTGCTTGGTTTGCTGGTATACCCAGAACAGTGCTTAGTCCTGGGTAACCTGACAACAATACTGGACCTATTGTGATAATTTTCTTGAAACAAATAGAGGTGTATTCCAAAGCTGAAACCTTCACCTCTAGAGACAGAAAACTGCTTGCCGTTATTAATGAATTATCCCCACTGTATTCAGCAGGGTTTTAACGGAAGTTTTATCTTTCCTCATTGTCATGTTCGGTCTCTTAGCAAGTCTGTCCTACCTCAAAGGTTGTCTGCAGTCTGTCTGCTTCTGTCTTTCTCCACCCGAGCACATGCTCCCATGGTCTTGTCTAGGCTCCCAGATGTGTCTCCTTGCATTCACTTTGCCTCCTTAGAATCCATTCTCCAAACAGCACCAACTGTCATCTTTTAAAAACATAGATGAAGTAGATCTGTACCTGCTCTGCTTAAGCCCTCTAATGGCTTCCTATTATATTTAAAGCGATGACTAAGGGACCCACAAGACCCTACTTGACCTAGTCCTCAGTCACCCTTTGGCTCAGCCCTTGACCTGCCCAACCTCCAAATTGCCCCTTCAGTCCCAGGACCCTCTCAAATTCCTTCCCTCGCATTCTCTCCCTCTCCCTCCCCAAAGCTGGCTCTGCTGCCCGATCTTTGGTCCAAAGTTCAGATACAAGCTCCTCACCTCTTGCCTGACTACCTTATCAAAAGTACCCTCAGCTAATCCTCCTGTTCCTCATCATCATATATGCCAGGTTATTTCTTTCCTAACTTGCCAGTCTCTGAAATACTTATGTACTTATTCACTATCCACCCTCAAATACACATTCTCTGAGGGCTTAGTCTATGCCCGCCTCATTCACACACGGCACATGCTTGATATTGCTTGAGTGAATGCACGGGACAGGAAAGAGGAAATAAAGGACAATGCTAACAGTCTTTATTGCTGAGAGAAAGATTGTGGGTATCTGTCATTTCTCCAGAATTTTCTATAGTGAACATTGAAAATTTAATAATCATTTTTGTAAAAGTTGGTTATTTTTAGAGTGGGGTGAGGAGAGGCATAAGGTCACCAAGAAGCTCCTGGTGGTCTTGGGATGCCACTTCGTAACTTTTAAGAGCCTGTGACTGCTGAGACCCACATTCCCACAAGGCGTTTTTGCTGAGGTTGAACGGCTGGTTGCTGCCTCTAGTACTAACATGTCACCATACAATTTTAAGTCAGTGTTTTCACTGAGTGAGGCTGCAAGTAGAAGATTACTAAATCATTCACGGTTGTCCAATTAGCACCAGATCCAATCATACTTCTCTGATTTTGCACAACTATTCAAAGTTCACAGCAGGCCTTGGCAAGTTGCAGGCTGTTGAAGGGATGTGTTTTGTGGGGAAAAAAGAGATGCTTAGAGGAGCAGGGCCAGGAGTAGTATGTGTTTGTTTCTCAAACTCATAGAGCTGGAAGGAATCTTGGAATTCCTTCTAAACTCATCTAGAGTCATCTACCCACACATTCTGAGAGTCGACCTCTCGCAGCATTGTCCTTGGGCAGCGGAGAGGAAAATTACATTCTCCTATAAATCAGCACAAAGCCATTCCCAGGTGACTGCCCAAAGCATGGGGTGGAGGCTTAGAATCATCATCATTTTCTTCATATTGATGCTATTTTAGCATCTCTGAAACTTATATCACAAGGAAATAATAATTTAAAAAAACCCTCTTAGGCAACAGAATGACTCCATGCCCAGGCTGGCCCCATGAGGCTCAAATCTCTAAGTGTTAATAAACTTCCATGGGCAACTTAATGAACCCTAAGTCGGTATGCTGATGATATGGAACTCGGGTCAAAAGAAACTGTATGCGTTCTGTACTCCAAGGTTGTAGATGAAAGAAAATGACCAAGTGTGCCTATGAAAAATAAAGTAAAAAGCGCCTACTCTCTTTCAAACAACATAGGATTATTCTCATACATCTAATTATGATGTTTGCAGTAGGTCTTACGTATATTTTTGAGTGTTTATTATCAAATTTAAATCACAAATTTCAAGAATTCAGTACAACTCCTTTACTTTCTGATGAAGAAAGTGGCCCAAAGAGGTAAAGTGAAACTGCTAGGCTAGGCTTTACAGGTGTCCTGTCCTATGCCCTGCTAGTAACCTATTCCCAGGGAGAAGTTGAAATCCAGATCAAGGATTTGTCCAGGAACACCAAGGATCTGCTCAATCAAACCCAGGAGATTTGGTTTGAAAGCAAACCATTGCATTTCTAGTCCTGAGACTCTAACCTTTCATCTTATACACACTTCCTTGCTTTTTAAAATGACTTAAAGATGTCGATAAAGTCTATTTAATTCTTTCAAAAGAGAACAAGCTCAGGGAAACACAAGCTGAACCTCAGCAACAGCGGAGATCTAGAAAGTGAAAGGCGTTAGCAGAGGAAGAAGTTGCACAAGCAGAGACATGCCTGCCTCACCCTGATGCCTTGGGATGCTGCCATGCAATCAGTAAAATTCTGCATCCTTTCCAAATGGCAGATAAGGGCTTCAGATAGTTTTCCAGGGACTTATTACTGGTGATCTTCCCCTATTCTGGCAGCCCCAGAATCGATCTATGGTATCTTAAGCAGCCTTGGTTAAGATTTTCACCCCAAACTACTTCTCACCTCTTTTCATCTGTTTATCACCAAGTTAACTGTTGCCATTATCCTGGTTTTCAGTTTTTCTCAATTGCTGAGTGCCACAGGGACATTTTAACCATCCCTGAGACTATGGCTCAGAGGAGAAGCTTTCAAACTGATTTGCAATACAAATTTTGAGACTTGTTTATATAGAAGACCTACTTTTTGAACTTGTTGTGTTTATACACTGTTTTAGTCTCTGTAAAAACATCTGATACTTTTGCTTTGTTTTCCTAGACCTCATTTTGTAGGGAAAATGTTAATAGCATTTGTTATTCCATAACAGTTTTTCCCTTTTTAAGTTTTCCTGAGACAAATGTAACACATGATTGCTTTACAATTTTAAAATGTTCAAACATTATAGAAATTCAGAATGTTGACAGAGAATGTCCAGCCCTGAAGGAAAATTTTAGTTTAGGTACCATGTATATTTTTTGAATTGTTGATACATTTACATGGTTCAAGCATCTAAAGGAATTATAGTGAAAATTTTCTTGTCTTCCACCCATATAGGCCCCATCCCATCTCTACTAGTAGCCAACATAAGTAAATATAAATATGCATTTATTCCTTCTCTTCTGTTTATACAAGTGGTAGCATACTGCATGTACTGCTATGTACTTCTCTATTGTACATAACAGACTTTAAGCAAATTTTTAGAATGTAAAGAAGCCAGAAATAAAATGCTACGTGCACATATTCGCATGTACACAGACATGCAAATATGTACTTTACTTTTTTGGTTATAACTAAGCAGGAAAAATTAATTAAGCCAGTAATTATTTCACCTACTCTTCCACTTGGGCCTTAGGAAGAAATAAACCAGTGAGAAGGTCTGATGTTCCATTTCTAAATTAACAGTTTTAAATGAGAAGATCCTGTTTAAGATAGTAACAGAAGGCGAGGCAGGTGAGCCCATGTGAGAGCCAGAACTGCTCAGGTTTGTGTCTTGCTTGTTCAGAAGACACTAGAAGACTCAAAATTGGGGATGCCTCTCCTCTTTGAGTAATTCTACCCTTCAATTCTTTTTATCACCAGGAAACAGAAATCATAGCATACCAAGTGACAGAAGCTAGACAATGGGCTTCTTTTTCTTTTTTTCTCTCAAATACAATGTCAGTACAAATACAAAACACCATCTGTCTGAGAGTGAGACTTTTCAACAGTCTAGATAGCACCAGGGGCGAGAGCTGGTGAAGTTCACTCCTTAGCCGGAGCCAGCCAAAGGTTTGCTGATAAGTTCAACTAAGCCTCGGAAAGCATAATTATTCCAAGAAATCCTTTGACCCATTTGTTATTTCTCTCAACACCAAAACTAAAAGTTTGTGGTGTCAACCAATCACAGTCTTCAACTTCTTTCGAGCACGTGTGCACTCACAAACACACACATTTCAAAGGAATGAAAGCAAGCATAGTTTTCAATGTGAGTTAGCCCTTTCAAGAGACACCATATTAATCTTCTTCCTGACAGCACAGACAAAACATTTTCTAAAAGGAACACAGAAACCCTAGTGTGTTTTGCTTAAGAACAATAGTTACAGTTCTGTTAAAAGTTCCCAGGCTGTTAAAAAGATATTACATGGTTATGCTGGGGGAGCACAGACATATACAGAGAATTGTTCCAAGAGTCTTCCATAATAGCAGCTCAAACCTCTCTTCAAAACAGCAGAACTCAGCTCCTGGCTGCACACCGCTTCTACCTGCGGCTGCTTCCATTCTGCAGTGAAATATCAGCCAGTGACAGATCCAACCTTTAGACCAGAATGCAGCATGAACAGCTTGAAATTTTCCTTTCTTTCACCTTCTTTATTTCGATACTGACACTAAATAGATATTTTTTTTATTACAAAATATGTGAGTGCTGAGTACAACTGAGAAGACATGGGGTACACTGTTTTTCCCTATTAGTTCCTCTACCAACTCAGGAAGGACTAAAAGGGAAACCCTATCAAAAAGTGAGCAAGATATGAGCAAAGAACTGAAGGCAGAGCTGGGGGCAAAATCAAAAGAAGACTCATTAGCATAAATCGAATTGACGATGAGGTAGGTGTCTGAAAGACTATAAAGGCTAAAATTGCCCTTTGGATGGTATTATTTTACAGAGGACTAGAAACTCATCCAAGATCACACAGAGCGTTAATAGCGGGAGGAGAAACCAGATCAGTCTCTTCTGTTCTTAATCCAGTGTTCAAGAGACTTTTTTCCTGCTCCTTGTTTTCTGATGAAGGGAAGGTAGTAGCCTAATCCTATCACTCACTGGTCCATCTTCGAAGGACAGCTCCTTCACTTTAGAAATGCTGGGGGGCACTTAGTTGCATCCCTGGACTTTTTAAACTGCAAGTGTTGAAAATCCAGATCCAACAAGCTTATGCAGAAGGGAAATTAATCCCTTCTTGCAACTTGGAACCAAACCTCAGGGCAGGTAGACAAGGGTAAGGCTTCACTTCAGTGCAACCTGGACAAAACCCCTACCTGCTGTGAGGTGTACATTTGTGGATGTCTTTCTCTCTAATATTTGCTCCTCTCATCACATTGGTTCATTCTCTCAAACTGGCTTTCTCTTCAGGCCTGAAACCATGGCCAGGGGCTATCCCATCTTTACCATAAGAGAAAAAGGGACTCTTCCTTTTTTTCTCATTTGAAAATCATCTGGGAAGGACTATAGGGCCTTTGGGTTGCACACACACTCCTGCCCTCAGGGGCACAGAGCAGCAGGATTTGTAGCACCCATTGAACCACAATAGTGAAGTTCGGAGCAACTAGCGTGACTCTAAAAGGGGGATGCTCTTGGCAGAAGAAAGGCAGAGGTCTGGGGAGGCAAACACTACATATTCCCCTCGCCTACCCTCTCCTTCGCATAGCTCAGCCAGGTGACCTCACTTCAACTTTTGTCACTGATCGGAATCCTGAGATGCATTGCTGATGTACACTGTCCCTCAGACATTCCAGTTCATCACCCGTGCAGGTAGACTGCTTAGAATGAGCTGCCAGCCCAGTGGAAATCCAAGGTTCAACTGAAAATCAAAGATTAACATTTATCCTAAAATAAAGTGCTAGATGATATTACAAAGTCAGAAGTTTTTATTTCAAAATCACTAAATCCTTATTACTGCAAATTCCATACAACATTAAATGGCTGAACTCAGAAGACCAGACATCATTGGGAAAAACTGATTATAGGTAAAGAATACTTTATCTATCCTAGAGCTTCAGCTAAAAAATCTGTCTTTCTTGAACTTCCTGTCCTGTCATCTCAGATTGAACTTCTGATTTACTAGCTTTTTTTTTCTGAGCTTGGAAACTCAGAAAAAATATTTCACCCTTTCTTTTGACTGTTAAAAAAATGAAACTACAGAATTGTTACTTCTAGAAAAACCTCAATCACTTCAGTGCTATTTTGAATATTTTTTTTTGTCACAGATATATGTCAGCCGCAGCATTCCAGAGCTTTCCAATGTGCCACTAGTTTCCAGTAATATGAAGGCAATCAGACATTCAGTGCTCCTTCCTGCATCTGAATAGAAGCTCAGTTGACTTAAAGGCTCTGCCTGTTGGCCACAATTAATTGCTTTAAGAATTATCCCCTTACCCAAGGGGTGTTCATCAAAAATCTTCCCCAGGTGTTTTGAAAAATCATGCTAAAATACACATAAATTTATTAACCATTTTAAAAGTGTACAGTTTAGTAAAGTACATTCACATTTTTGGACAACCAATCTCCAGAACTCTTTTCATCTTGCAAAATTGAAACTGTATCCATTAAAAAGCAGCTCTCTACTCCCCCTCCCCCTCCTCCTAGCCCCTTGGCAACCACTAATCTACTTTCTGTCTCTGACTATGACTACTCTCAGTGCTTCACAGAAGTGCAATCATAGAGTATTTGTCTTTTTGTGGCTGGCTATTTCATTTAACATAATGTCCTCATGAAGGTTGTAGCATGTGTCAGAACTTCCTTCTTTTTTAAGGCTGAATAGTTTTCCATTGTGTGCATATACCACATTTTGTTTATCTGTTCATTGGTCAATAGGCATTTGGATTGCTTCCATGTTTTAGCTATTATGAATAATGCTGCTTGAACCCGCGGGTACAAATAACTTTTTGAGACTTTGTTTTCAGTTCTTTTGGGTATATACTCAGAAATGGAATTGATGGATCAGATGGTATTTCAATTTTTAATTTTTTGAGGAACTGCCACACTATTTTCCATAGTGCCTGCACCATTTTACATTCCCACCCACAGTGCACAAGCATTCCTATTTCTACATATCCCTTCCAATGCTTATTATTTTCTGTTTGCCTCTTTGTTGCTGTTTTATAATAGCCATCCTAGGTGGTTTCTCCAGGATTCTTACTCAAATTGAGGAAGTCAATTTTTTCAATGATAGAAACTGTGGGAGTGGGACTCGAGTTAATTGCCATGTTTTTTGACATGTGAAGGAAGACTGTCACTGTTGAATTTTGGGGGCACTAATAAATCCTACCCTTCTCCCCTCCAACTGAAACGTATCCACAGAAGCCAAAGAGATCTCAGTAGGGATTGAAATAACAACAGTAGTTTTCAAGGTGGATTGGAGACAATGACTGAAAGCCGGGTCCAGACTAGGCTTCCCATTCCTTGTCTGTCACCAAATGAAATTTACTCCCCAGGCAATGGCGGGCCTGCTGTGCCCCACTCTGCGACAGAGTCAGAGAAAGCTCTGGTGAATTTGCTATAGAAAAAGGACAAGACTGAAAGGAAGATCACATGCTGCCTGGGGACAGCCAGGATCCAAAAGGGAACCAGAGGGAGGAGGTCATGCCTGCGTAATGATCACTTGCCAACCTCTCCAGCCAGTATAAGCCATGTTATCTTTGGAGAAAGAATGAAGTCTGAAAAGAAGAACAAAAGCTTAATCCTCAGAAGCTCTGAGGCTGATACATAAAGGGCAGGAAAATTGTTTGCTTCCTTGCCTCCCTAATATTTCCAACATTTGGGTTTGTTAACACTTAGGGCTCAGCACTGCGCAAAAGCAGCTGTTCTTCCTGGGAAAAGGTGCTTTGTGCATGTGAGCAGTGCTGCTCCCTGCCGTCATCAAGAATCCTGTGAATTCTCCTGCTTTTGGAATGGGACCCTAAAAGCTCTGAATAGAACAGAGATTAAATTTACTTGAGGTTTTTACCAATGTCTTAGCTTGAAAATTCACTCCCTATTCTTTTTTCCATTTTCCATTTTCCCAGGTAGAACAGTCAACGGAGATCACTGGAGATTATGCAATGAACTCAAATGAAGACATAAAACTATTCCAAATAATAAACACCAGCAAGATTTAAATGCCCTGATTTTAACTACATGAAATGCCTCATGTTATTAAATTCTCAGGAGAGAATTAAAGTCTAAAAAATAAATATCCTTTCTTTTAAAGGTTGAGCTCTAAAGAAATTAAAAGTTCACAATTATTTTGCCACAATATTTTTTTGGTTCAAGGGTCATCAGAGAGGTCTCATTCACCAATTGAGAGTTTGGCTCTTTTTGCAGCTGCCTCTACTGGAAAACAATCTTGGCTTCACGCTCCGCAGGATGCCAATCTTTGGACGGTTGTCTGGAGTCCATGGCTTCTGAACTTAAACTCAGTGTAGAGAAAGCCATTCCCTTCTCTGGCAGAAGTCCAAGGCTGGCTCTGGCTGTGCGCAGCCGTGGTTGTACTCAGAAGCTGCTTCTCAAAACCAGTAAGAAGAAACCCACCTTGCAGAGGCATCTCTGCTTACTTGGAGGTAAGACTCCTAATTTTTAGCAAGCCCTTGCCTTTTCCATGTGGGACTCTGAAGCCCCTGAAAGAATTGAAGCTGTTTCTATTTTCTCCTCAGTTCCTTTTGAAGGAAGGCTGGTTGTCACGTAGTCACTGGGAAGGCCTGTGACACGAAGAGCAGCATGAAGGACTGAAACAGCAACATTAGCTACTACAGATATGGAAATCCAACAACCTTGAAGGCCAATGCTTTTTAGCCCGAGACTCACGGTATTTGACTCTCCTTCAAGGGAGGTGGGAGAGATGGAGAAATAGTCGGGTGGAGAGGCATCTTTTTTTATTGTAGGGAAGAATTATAGGTTTCAAGTTGACCCCACATGAAAAAAACCTAAATGTTTATAGTCTCTCTGTAAGTTGTAGAGAATATTTAATTCAAGTTAGTGGAAAGTTCAATCCTGGTCCTCTTTAAAAATGAAGTGGAAATTCTTGAAAAACCTGACAAAATCATAGACAACTGAGGGTCTTGAGACTGAAGCTTTATTTCAACATGGAGTTAAAGGTCTGAATGTTAACCCCCCAAAAAAGATTCAGGGAAAATCTACTCCTATCAGTGAGGAAAACAGTAAACACTACCCTATCAGTTATGTTGAAAATATAAGCCTTAAAGACTATGGACTTTGCACTAAGATTTGTGATTTCTGACAAAAGTTATTTAATTTAAAAAATTTTAACTAATTTTTTTAAAACAAAAATGAATGGAAAACCCTACCAAAACTTTTTGATTCATTAGACAATTTAAACTTATAGTTATTGTATTAACTAAATTGCAGAAGAGAGAAAATGTAGAAAATGATATGTCTAAGTGTATAAAGAACATGAAACTAAGAAAGTGTTTCATAGCTTCACATTTGCTGTTCTAGCCACTCATCTCAAAAAGAGCCAGCAGTTCACTTGACTGTAACCATAGCTTGTATGACTATTACTTGATCTAAAGAGGACAATTTGGACCTCTTACAGGTTTTCAGATCTTGGAATAATGTATGAAGTGTCTCTTATCTGTAATATGAGTTATTCAATTATTAGGAAAGGTTTGGGTAAAGTTTGACTTGGGTATCAAGAAATTAGATCTGACTATTGAGCAAACTGATTTTAGTTTTTTTTTTAAATTGAAATATATTTGGTATATAACATTGTGCAAAATTAAGGTGTACATGTTGATTTGATACATTTATATATTGCGATATAACTGCATTGATGTTATAATTAGCATCTCTATCACATCACATAATTTTTTCTTTTTAGTGCCTGAAATAATTAAGATCTAGTCTCTCAGCAAGCTTGATGATTAACATATAATATTGTCTATATTTGATTAACATACAATATTGTCTATATTTGCTACATCATGCTTTAGATCTGTAGGACTTACTCCTTGTTAAGTATCTTTCTTACACTTCAACCTGATTTTAGTGTTTTCAAACCCTACTCAAATTTTATCATTTAAGATACTAAGCTGGGATTATCAAATTTTGATATTTTATGAAGCTTTATTCTTAGTTTTTCATTTTTTTTCTTCAAGATAAATCTTTCCTCTGTTTCATGGACTTTTGATGACTATGTAAGACATTAAATAAACCAATTAATCTCTCAGGATTAGTCTCTCAGGAACAGTTAATAATTATTTAATTTATAGGAGGTATCCTCATCTGCTTCTAAACTACTTCTTGTTTCTTGTGTCTTTAATTCACAGCGGGTAAAATGTACAAACTATGCTAGGAGAACATGATCATTAGGTTGAGGCCTTTCAATCTCTATAGTACATTGTGTGCTTTGTGAGCAGCCGGCCATCCATGCCAGATGATTGCCTTGTCACAGCCTTAAGTCACAAGACATTCTTATTTTTTTTTTAACTCTAATCAAATTATATTTTAGAATTCTCCTGTAGATATGTCAATCTGAAAATTCAGGCTTTCAGTGTAACTAAAGGGTTTTTAAATGCGGACTCATAATTTAGACCATTGAGTGTTAAAGAGCTCAAGAAAGCTGGGCTTTCGAGGTAATGCACAAATGGAGAAAAACTGTCAGACATAAAATAAAGCAAATGGGAGAAAGACTTGCATTCCATGAGCACAGTTTTGTCAGAGATAGACTGAGCAAATGCTGGAAGCACTCTAGCCAGTGTTTTCAAACTCCAGGACATGAGCCATTAGTGGGTTGTGAAACTTAATTAGTGGGTTGCAAAGCTTACTTAGTGGGTTGCAAACAGAGTATTTTTCCAAGGAATGAAATAGAAGAGAATGCATAGAGTGAATCACTAGAAATAAAGTAAGTATGATTTGATGAAATTTTTTATTTATTATGTATACACATAAGGTAGGTGTGGACCAGGATGATTACCTTTTACTTTTCTCAAAATATAATTTTTACTGTGGGTTGTGGTTAAAAATAAAAAGTTTAAATACGCTATGTAGGAATACCTCAGGGGTACAAAGCTCTGAAAGGAGGTTACAGAGTAAAGTTCATTTTCATTTGTATAGATATTAGTACAGACACATTTTGAAAAATAAACGGGCACAGGCTATATAAGAGATTAGATATTTGCTTTTTCTGTAATAAAGAGTGTTTTTGTCATCCATAAAAACATGCTTGTTAAAAAAAATCAAACAAACTAGAAGTAAATGAAATAAAATGAAAAGTCCCCTCTCCTACTTCCTCTCTACATCCTACTGCCTTTGGCAGACAAAACTGTCAACAGCCTAATAAGCGTTTTTACAGGCTATTTTCTAGGTGCACACACAGACACGTGTATGCTAAAAATATGTAAATAGATTTTTAACCATATAAATGTAAATAGGAGTGTGCAATAAGTAGTATTGTACAACTTGTTTTTCATATCATTATATCTTGCAAATATTTTCATGTCCACATTATAGAGTTATTATTTTGTCTGCTGCGGAGCACTGCATGGTAGGACCTGGTATGTACTAATTCAACAATTTCCGCATTAATATACAATTGTTTTCTAATTTTTATTATTTCAAAAAAAATGCCTCAATATACATTCTTCTCTCTGACTCTTACAATACTTGTGAGAATATTTCTTTGGGCTGGATGCCTAGAATCAGAGAGTTAAATCAGAGGCTAAACATATTTTAAATATTGATATATACTGCCAAGTTGTACACCCAAAAAGCTGTATCTACTTATATAACCTTCACCAACAGTGCTCATTTCCTCCCATTATCTCCATTCAGAACAAGCAATTACCAGCCCTTTAATATCTGCCATTTCAATGGATTGACAAATAGTATCTCATTTTAATTTTCCTAATTGCTTATAAAGTTAAATGTATTTGTTTATATTCTTTTTATAAAAATATTTTTTATAACCTTTGCTCATCTTTTATTTGGCTTATAGATGAATTTTATATTAAAAATCTCTAACCTTCTATTATATTTTACATATTTTTCCAGTCTTTTGTCTCTTGTTTATATTTAATTTGTGTAAGGAAGTTTTACATTTTTTAATGTAGTCAAACCTATCAGTCTTTTTTTTTTTCTTCACTTATATTGGGTTTTGTGTCTTGTTTAGGAAAGCCTTTCTCACTCCAAATTTATTAAAATTTTTTTCCAATATTTTCTTTAATTCTTTTTATATGTCCATGTTTAATTTATCTGGATTTTATTCTTTGTCTATGATGTTTTTGGAGTAGTCAATAATCTTGACATCAATTACTGAGTAGTTCAATCCTTCCCTACTAATTTGTAACACCATTTTTCAAATACTGAATTTCCACACATATATTGCTCTGCTCCCGGATTCTCTGTTCTCTGCCTTTAACCTATTGATTATTCTTGTGCC
This sequence comes from Cynopterus sphinx, assembly GCA_030015415.1. NCBI lineage: Eukaryota > Metazoa > Chordata > Mammalia > Chiroptera > Pteropodidae > Cynopterus > Cynopterus sphinx. The sequence goes on along the minus strand of CM057385.1, from coordinate 92,898,474 downwards.
AATACCACACTATTTCACTTACCCTGGCTCCATGGATTGTTTTGTGCTTTAAGTCTTCCAAATGAACTGTATAATTATGTTGTCATAGCCATTTAAAAAACCTTGCTATGATTGTATGAAATTGCTTTGAATTTATCATTTGGTAGAACTGACATTATGTTGGGTTGTCTTACAGAAAAATGTGGCATGCCTGTCTGTATTTCAAGTCTTCTTTCATACTCTTCAGTATAGATACTTTTTATTTATATAGGCATTACATTTCTTGTTAACCTTATTTCCAAATGAATGGAATATGTTTATAGCATATGTTTGCTAATTGTTTATTGCTGATGTATACAACAGCTTTTGATTTTGGTATGTTGTTGTGCCTGCCTCACTAGGCTTTCTCATTAGTTGTAATAGCATGTCAGTTCAGTAGATCATCATGGGCTCTGTGTGTGCATGTATGGGTGTGTGCATGCAAAAAAACATTACAAATGATGAATTTTGTCTCACTTTCCATCATGTATGCTTTTTAGTAGTTTTTGTCTTTTCTCTAAGTTAGCAAGAATACTTCAAAATTTTCACCAAGTTTGCTATAAATTTCTTTAGCAACAGGTAACATTTAACCAAGGTAACATTTAACCAAGCTGTGGAAGCTAAGCTAGGGAAGTGTCCTTCTATTTCCAGATTGTTAAAGGTACCAGAGGATGTTGGATTTATCATATGCCTTTTCAGCATTGAAGGTGATATATCATTGTTAATTTAGTGAGCCACAGTGATTTTGCACCTCTGTTAAGTAAGATTGGTTAACAGCTTTCCTTGTGTTTCATTCGTGCAGTGTGGGTATACGAATCCTGCTAACCACATGGATGGAACTAGAAAGCTTTATGTATTTTTCTGTCCTCTGGAATGGTTTACAAATAAATGTGTTTCTTGAAGATTTGTCTAATAATATTTGCTTTTTAAAGATGTTCTGGTACGACATTTTCAATTTCTCCTAAGGTGTTTGGTCTGTTTACACTTTCTACATCTTGTCACTTTTTAGAATCTATTTTTTACAGTCCTCATACTTTGTTTAGTTTTTCGAATTTTTTGGAATGAAGGTAAACTATCATATCAGGAGTAAATTATAAATAATAATTCCATGTAACTTTCTCTATTTGTAGCTATCTTTCTAAAATTTATCCTTAATGCTGGTTATATATTTTTGTTATATACTTCTTGTTTTTATCATATTTTCTTTTATTTTGAAAACATTTGTCTTATTGATCAAATTTGCTATTTTATTTCTGCTTTTAACTTTTTAAATCCCTCACTTCTACTTTCTTTCAGCTTATCTTTTTTCTAGCTTCTAATTTATTTCACCTATTTTCAGTTTTCTTTCTGAAAAATAAATCAAAATTTATAAATTTTCTTCTAACACCTGACTTAGCCGAATCCCCAAGGTTTTGAGAATTTTTATTAATACTAAATAGTCTGTATTTTGATTTTCCCTATGAGTTATTAAAAAGATAATTTAAAAATTTCTGTTTTATTAGTTTTTTTCATTATGCAGAAAACATGATCTGTATAATCTTTTTATTTTTATTTCTCTAATATGAATCATTTTTAAAAATGTTCTATAGGTTTTCCAAAAGAATTTGTATTTCTGATAGGTACAAAATATTTGTTGGATGATATTTTCCCTATCTTGATCTTTGGTAGAAAGGGGAGGAGCCCGAGTTTTTTGTTTCAAAATTATTGTAGACTAAAAATGACTTTTTTTTTTTGTAAGGGGTTGTACAGTTCCATGAATTTTAATATATGTATGGATTCATGTTACCATAACCACAATCAGAAAATAGAATAGTTAGTCACTGAAAAAAACTCCCTTGCACAGCCTTTTTTTAATCAAATCCTCGCATGACCCAAACACCTGGCAACTACTGATTCCCTATTATTAATGTCTTTTAGAGAATTTCATATAAATGGAATTGTAAAGTATATAATCTTTTAAGATTACATAAAGATGTAAACTTTTGGCTTCTTTTATTTAGCATATGACTTTAAAATTCATCTAAGTTGTTATGTGTATTAATAATTTATTCCTATTTATTGCTGAATAATATTCCATTGTGTGGATGCACCATTATTTATTTACCCATCCACCTGTTGGAAGGCATTTTGGTGATTATGAATAGAGCTGCTATAAACATTCATGTACAGGCTTTTATGTCAGCAAGAATTTAATCTCTTTGGGTAAAATACAGAGGACAGACTGATGGGTCATATGGTGTTTGTTTAAAGACACTGATTTTGAGTGACCACATCATTTTGCATTATAAGCTATCTCTGAAAATTCTAGTTGCTATGTATCCTCACCAGCACTTGATACTGTATTTTAAATTTTTAGCTATTCTAGTAAGTGTATAGTGGTAAATACACTGATTTTTAATAGACATGTTACAGTTTCTTTCATAATTGGTTTGTCCATTTTTCCTTATATTTGTTTCATTCTAAAAATTTTAAAACTGAGATTTTTAGATTGCAGATATGTAAATATATATTTATATATAAATTTATATATATATATATATATATATATATATATATAATTTTTAAATCTTTCTTTTAGAACTATACTTTTTTATTAGTCCCAAAAAACTTTTTATTTATCTCATATAATGGTTTTCATCTTGGGTTCAATTCTGTTTAATCTGGAGTTAACACAGCTATATCCACTTTTGTTAGCATCTGCCTGGTACGCTTTTATTGATTTCTTTATAATCACAGTTTTTTTTAGATTTGTATTTGGCAAACAGCACTTTGTTGGATTTTGTGTTTTTACCTGAGCTTAAGAAATTCCAGAATCTAACCTACTCATAGTTAATGTGACAAATGCATTTGGTCTTGCTACTTTCTCACCTCCCTCCCTCAAGTAGCTTATTACTTTTTTCTTTCCTTTCCTGCATTTTCTTGGATTTTTAAACTCCATTCTTGCTTTCCTGGTAGTCATTACAGTTGACATATATTTGGTTCTCTCTCTCCTCTTGGCACACAGTAAGTGTGTACTTTCTTGCTCTGATGAACTCAAGCATGGCCTTGGGCCTTGCCTGGCCAATTAAATGTGAGAAGTAACATGTATCTAGGCAGAGGCTTTAAGTCAGTGTATGTTGCATCACACTCTTTTTCCTTGAGTATAGAAACCAGCAATGTTCCACACCAGGTTGAGGGTGATATGGGGTAAGGGCCATAGCCAATCTGTCAAAGGCATATAGCATGAACACAAATAAACCTATGTTGTTCTAAAACGCCAAGACTTTGGCCTTGTTGCAGCAGTTATCACCTATCTTTATTGCCATACATTTAACTTTAAATATATTTTAATGTATTTTTCTATCAATAACTAGAAGTTAACAATCCTTTCCTTGAATAAGAACCTGAACATACTTTCTATATCCTACTCTGCTATTCGTGTTAAAACCTAGAATTTTATTTCACTTTATTTTCACATATGCATTAATATTTAGACTTTTTCTGATAATAGGCATCTCTGGTGATCATAAAGAAATGGCAGGTCACATGACATCAGTTTCTTTGTTTTAAAATCTTCCATAGATTGTTTTTTTGCTTATAAATTTCTAAAGATTTATTCTAGTTCCTGATAAGCCTAATACTGAATCTGTGTACTCATTAATTCAACATACATTTGTTCACTTACTATATGCCAATTACTGTGTTCTTCTAGGATTCTCTTCCTTCAAAGCTTTCCTCATTCCTTTGCAGTGCATGTTTAAGGGGATCCATCAATCAAATCTTCCACTTCATGAATTTAAGCTTTAACTAAATCCATTCTGCTATCTAGTCCATCTTGTTTTACTTTCATAATCATATTTTTAATTTCTAGAAACTCTATTTCTCTTTTCTAGCATTCTATTCTTTATTGATGAAATATCCTTATGAATCTCTGGAGATCTTAATTGTATAAATTTTAAAATTCTTGTTTCTTCTCATTACTTTCTTGAACAGGTTGTTTTAATTTGGTGTCTCCTTTTTAGCAGTCCCCAACCTTTTTGGCACCAGGGACTGGTGCTCATATGAGAATCTAATGCCTAATGATCTGTGGTGGCGCTGAGGTGGCCATGCTAGTGCCGGGGAGCAGGTGCAGACAAATGAAGTTTCACTTGCTAGCCAGCAGCTCACAGCCTGCTGTATGGCCCGGCCCCTAACAGGTCACAGTCCAGTACCATTCTGCAGCACATGGGTTGGAGGCCCATTTTATGTTACTGGTTTTCTTCAAATTTGATGATATTTATAAATAAGACTAAAGTGTGAAGTGCTTTGCCTGAGCCAAACGAGAATTCTGATTTGCTTTCAATAAACACAAATTCTGATTATAGGCATCTCTTGATTGTAGAGTGGCAGGTCACTGTAGTCTGAGAGTGAGTGTGGGTAGCTTATTTTGAGTTTTTCCTTGTAGTCATTTTGGATAATGCCCCTTTCTCCAGTGTTTCCTCTGTCACTTCAGAGAGCTGCTTTCTTAGCCTTAGCCTGGTAATAAACCCCAAGATTAGGTGCTTCAAAGATGAGGGGAAAGGCTTAGCTATCCTTATGTTCAGTTATAAGTTCCAGCACGTAGTTTATAATCATAATCTTTTAAAAACCTAATCATCTCCTCTCTTGTTGTTGCTCAAAAAATCAAGTGTTCCTTTCTTGAGATTAGAGATTCTGTAAGTATCCATTTGAAATAAGATTGAATAATGGATCTAGTACTGGTTAGGCATACAATAGTAATTTTTGACCATTCACAATTATGGGTGGATTAGGGTAAGATGATAAGCTATTTGCTATAGTATCACATCTGATGCTATTAAAAACAAAGACCAAAATAACCCCTATTTGTATAGATTGCATATGCTCTGGTAAACACTCAGCAAAGATATATCATAATCTCAGTAAAGATCCATGCTTGTAACCTTCTACAACCCAAGAAAATACTGTATTTCAATGAAGTGATATTACATCAGGTTTGGATTAAAAATTTAACAATCAAGGGACTAATATTACATATATTAAGCAGCAGAATATCCATATTTTAAATTCTTAATGGAATAATTGTGATTGATAAAACACATAAAATATGAAAGAATTTTAAACCTATACTATGTGTGTCTATGTACGAATCTTAAAATCTGTGGTCAAAGAAAACTGAGGCTAACTCATTTAATTTCTACCTCTTCCCACTTTTATTTCCTTCCAAACTTACCAATCTGTCCAACTCCAAGTATGCCATTTGTATATATTTTGCAATGGGAACCCTGCCCAATTCGTTTCTTACCTACATTTCCATGTTTCCCAAATACTCTAAATTACTTATCTAATCATTTTGCACTGAACATATGTAGGTGAGCCACCTCAAATTCACTGAGGAACCAAGTAATCTACATCCCCATCTCTTCAGACCTTTCACTTTTAAAAGCATTAATGTATCTCATACTCCCATCTTCTCTGAGACCCTACTGTGTAGATGAACCTCTCACTCTTTAGCATCTCCTTTAATTGGTTCCTTCCTTTCAATCTCTAACATTTAAGTTCCTCTCATTCTAAAACAGTTTTAAGCTTAATTATTCATCTTCTCATCCAAACTCCTTCAACGAGTAGCCTATACCCACAATCTTCACTGTCTCCTCAATTTACTGCAATTTGGCTTTCTCATCCATCCACTTCTCTGAATTGGTCTAATGTCACCAAGGACCTGTCAAGATCCAATGGATACTTACATTTTCGCAGCATGATGGTATCTACTTCCTCCTTCTTGAAACTCTATCACCTTTCTCAGAACCTTTTCTTTTTATTACTCAAACTTCGATAGTCCCCACAGTTCTCTGTAATTTCACCCACTTTCACGATTTAAACTACTGCTTATATGTAGACAACATTCAAATTTTTATTTAAATACAATATTTTAAAAATGTCTTCACATGGATGTTCGGTGCTGTCATTTCCTGAATTCTATGGGTGCTTTAAAATTCATGTTCAAAATGAAACTTTTCCCCAATGCAGTTCTTTATCCCCTATTTCTAACTTCAATAACAACACCCAACCTAGGTCACACATATGGGAGGCCAGCCTATGCCTACTTCTTCCTTACTTTCCATAACCTGTATCTGCTATTTTCCTAAATAAAAACATACTTCCTCCCTTCACCTAAACCTTATTTCAGACCCTTTTCTTCTTGATAGTACCTAATTAAAGTTACCAAATTGGTGTTTCATAGAACCAGTTGTTAGACGCTCTTAAAAAATATATTTGAGAAAGACTACATACCATATGGCTATCTTAAAAGATTCAGAATGAATATTAATCTACAGCAGCTCTAAGAAGTCATACAATAAAGTAACTTGTTTAACTTTATTTAAGCCGGGCTCTCCCTTATGTTTGCCCGTGAAACCCTTTTGGTAGAGACAAGAGAGAAAATGGGAGTGCTGAAATCACACTCAGAAAAAAAATGCTCCTCAGAAGAGTGTGGCATGACCTTTATGCTTCTTCAAATTGACCTTTCATATTGAACCTAATGATCTGAAATGCGAACCTGAAATTATCATTTCCATTCTTCAACCCTGTTATCAGTTCACTATTTCCTGAGGAAAAAGAACCTGCTCCATGTACCATGGGTTGTAAAGCCTGCTCTCATTTCCCTGCTTCCTATTTCAGCATCACCTGCAATTGCCAGATGACATTCCACTAATTCTAAACAACTTGTCACTATAGTTCCCCAAACATACCACTCACACCATGGCTCTGTTATCCTGTACTTGTGCTTATGCTATTCCCTCTATCTGGATCAGCCTTTCCCTTCATCACCTTATTCACCAATTTCCAACTAGTCCTTCAAGACTTAGCTTAAGTATTACTTAGATAACTTTTCTTGCCCCACAGCTCCCTTCTTTTCCAAACACTGGCCAAACTGCTTAAGCATTCCCATTACAGACTATAACATGCAGTGTTAAGACATCTGCTTGTGTGTCTTCCCATCTTACTCTATTGAAAAAGGGTGAAGACTACATTTTGTTCATTGTTTTATTCCCATAACACTCAATCCATGACTAATGCACTACACAGTATTATGGTAGCTCTTCTGATAACAATCAGTCAGGATCATCTAGAAGAAATCTGACACTCCAGCTTTTCTCTAATGACTTATCTGCACACATTTTATTGGAGAGGCTCAATTTAGTCTAGAGACATGTGTTCATATACTTTTATATATTCTGCCTTTACCTAGATGATGGGAGGGGACAGGTATGCTTTCTTATAGCCCCACTCTTTTGCATTTTTATTGCTCATTGGCTTTTCTCTCAATGTCTCCCTTAAGCTCTTCTTAACAAGAAAACAGGTTAACAAAGTGATTAAAAGCATGGTTTCTGGTTCAAATTCCAGCTCTACTACTTATTTCTAGCTGTGTAATTTTGTATAACACACATAATCTGTCTTCTTAGCCTCCTCATCTGTAGAATGGGCATAATACTAGTTTCCTACCTTACAGGGTTGCTGTAATCCACAAACATGGTTAAGTACTTGCTAAATGTATGCTGCTCTGAATATTATGAATTAGGATACGTCAATGGCTTCTGGCCATGTGATTTATAATATTTCCACATTTAACCAAATGGTAAAACTCTTCCATTTATTCACTCTCATCCCTTTCTAGTCCCCTTACCCTGCTCTGTTGTTTACTTTTTTCTCCTTTCATAGATTATTAGCTCCATGAGGGTAAAGGCTTTGTTTTAGTCACTGCTCAAAACAGTAACACCCAGAAGATTATTGTATTTATCAGGCCCACAGTAAATACCTTCTGAGTGTCAAAAGAAAACATAAACCAAGTTTCATTATAATGAAAATAATACATAAATCTTTCTCTAAAGGCTTCTGTAGTCCTATATCTAAAAACACCATATGCCATAATGAAAACATAAGAAATTTATTAAAATTTTAAGGCAAAAACATAATTTCAGAAGATTTAGACCTATGTCAGGCGTGATAGAGTATGGATGCTTTCTTGAAATTCAAAATCAGATCCAAGAGTGTCACTTTCAGAATGTTCTAATAGACTGAAGTTACTTTTAGCTGTCTTGGATGAAACAGTCACTATTCTACTTTCTTTCTTGACAGAAATGTGTTTTTTCAAAGACTCACTTTTAATTGGTTCATTAATCAAAGAGCTACTTTGCCCCATTCCTTTGTTTTTCTGGTTTACAGGTGAATCAGAGCAGGAATGCAGGTCCTTTCCAGGTTGTTTCTTAGCAGAGTGTTTTCTGGTATATTCACCTGTTTTGGTCATTTTCTCTGAAGAAGGTCTGCTATTTCTACACAAGTCATCTTCTTTTCTTTGACTTCCAGAAATTACATCTGCTGAAGGAGAACGTGTTCTAGCAATGAATTCTTCAAAAGACCCCTGCCGCTGCTCAGTGACTTGGACTCCCAAGTTGTCTTTGGAAATGTCTAAGGCCTCCTGAGTAGAAACTGGAACATGCAAGGAGTCAAGAGGCAAAGGAATTCTAGCATCACCTGTAATTTTCTGAAACTGGAGGGAAAAACAAAAGAAAACAAGACAAAAATTCAATGATAAAGAAAGACAACCATTAAAAAGTAGAGTCTAAAACTTCAATGTTACTCTGTGGTCTTTTTGTTAAGACACTCAATTAATTATTCAGAACATTTTAGACCCAGTTTTTTTCTAATTATATCTTTTCAAGTGATTCCCAACTTTACTATACCCAAGGCTACGTCCACTAATTTTCAGACTTTTGTGTTTGAGTTAATTATTACCCATTTCCCTTTCCTTTGTTAAAAATAATAAGACTTTATTCCCTAGGAATATTAATTTCTTTTCTATCCTCCAGCCACATGTCAGCAGTACTCAATTTGTGACTGGACTGTTCTCAAGTTGTCAGTTCCCACCATCAGTCTGAGATTGTTTGAGACAGGAGATGGGGGCTCCAAGTAAGGCTGGAGGAGCAGCAGATAGGTTTTCCCCGCCCATTCCCATATCTGGGTGATTAACTATGATATATTGCCTATTAATTATATCTCGATTACTTATTTTAAAAATTATCTATATCAGTACTTGTACCTTCATTAGTGTTCCTTCATTGTAAGCTGACTGCATACAAATAGAAACCTAGATAAAATATAATAGAATAGATATTTACACAATTTAAAATTTGGAATACTTTCTCTAATGCTTCATTTTTCCTGCACTGAGGATAGTTTATGTTAAGCCATCAATTTTCAAATGAACTTCCAGTTTTTCTTATTTATGACAATACAGTATGATGAAATGGGCAGAGATTTATTATCCTCAGATTTAGAAAGGTCCCCAAAGAGGTTGCTAGCTCCCAAGCATGTGAACTGAGACAGATTGTTATTGTTTTCTTTGACTTGGAAACTCCCTTTCTCCTAATCATTCTTAGCATCATTAAATTCTGTTCTGTCCACTTACTTGGATATTTTGCATTTGTCCCAGGGCATTCTGTTTTGATTCTGGTTTTTCTTCTTCTTCGAGTGCTTTCTTTTCTTCTTTAGGTGGACTACTAAGGGTGGAATTCATTTGTGGATGACCTAGTAAATGAAAGTCTGACTGATCTATACCAGCTATTGTGGCAAGCTGCCCAAGCCTAAATAAGAGGAAAAGACAAGGTTTATTATAGTCATATAAGAGCAGCTTACATTTCCCTATACCTACAATCGTGAAATACTTCTAAAAACCAATATCCCACTCTAGATTCTAAGCCTCTATTTCTCCCAAATTCACAGACCTCTCCATATTCACTATCTGGGATCATATCAGATCATCCAATCCTTCAAGCACTTTTTCTGCCCCCAACAGTGTGTTACCATTTTAATTTATTTTCTTATCACTACTCCTTTTTAAACAAGGTCTCATAGCAGCTGCAACATCTACGATGCGCCTAATCCACTGTCCCTCATCTCTATTCCCATATTTCTTTACCACCTTTCCTACAGTTTCCAAGAATGTGTTTGTTCATTCCTTTCCAAGACTAACTTATTCACATATGTTACTCCATCAATTATCAATTTCCAATTTTCTCTTTTGGCATCTTCTTTCAGCAAAATCACTCCTCATTGAGAACCAGTGATCTATATCTATATTTTCCCTATAGATTAGTAATAATTTTTATGTCTAGAACAAAAATAATTTTAATTCAAATTTATTTAATAAGCAAAATGGCAAAGTAGGGACATTCCTATGCATTCTAAAATATTTTCAATTAAAATTACCTTCAATTTAGTCTTTACTAAAAACTATACCTATTAATTATTTTGAATAAAGGTTACTTTTATAATGGGCTCTCTACCAAAGCAGGTTTACCATTTTGCATTTCTTTAAAAATTTAATTCCTTATTTAAAAAAAATTATATTACATATAATTACACACTGAACATGACTATGGAAGTGAAGAAAATTGCTCAAGTTCCTCAGCAAACTACCATTATAGTTGTGAAGAGAAGAATGCCATGGAGAGAGAAATTAACCAACCCAGCATCTTTAAGGAGATCCAAGAAAGCGTGGAACTTCTGAAAAGAATTCTCAATGCTGCCCAAAACACCCTCATCATCCAGGATCATATTTGTCAATGACTGTGCACGAAGGGCTTCAGACAAAGAGAAATTTATATTTCTTAACTGGGCATTTTCATGTTCCAGCTATAAAAGAAGATTGAAAATGTCTGATACAATTTTCTCTCACTGTCATCGAAACAGTTTTTAAGTATTAAAACTAAAATAAAACATTAAAAAATTTGTAGATAATTTGTAATTAATCTAATTCAAGTATTTATATTGTGCTGTCTTAAAAAGAAACATTATGAACAGAAAATAAGGTGGTCACATAAAAGCGCACATGCACACATGCACACACACACGCATAAAATTTTTACACTTTTAAAAATATTCTTTCCGGAATACAGACCATCACATGACCACTAAATATAAGTAAATACAAAGGCTCTTATGGTACAACCAATTTGCAATATACTGCAGTAATAAAGTTTATAAACTCTATATATGTCTTAGAATTAAATGAAAATAGAGCCAAAATACCATCAGAAGTATAAGAAAAAACTTGTTTACCTCACTGACTCGTTTGTCAGCCTTAAGTCTTATTACTCTTTCCTCCTTTAACTGCTTTAGGCACTCCTCCAGTTTTTCCTAGTGTGAAGAAATAGAGTAAATATTATAAACAATTCATATGATGATATCCTAAAGTCTTTCCAGCTATAGATCTCATTAAAAATTTAGGGGCAGAGCCAGAAGTGAACTCAGATTTCAGGATTATAGTCCATTACTTATGACATACCATGCTAGTGAGATTAACTACCAAAATATAATAAATTAGCATACTAAAGATTTATTTCCCACTCTTTCCAAAACAGATTTGTGGAAGCTCACCATAAAAGGCATATGTGTATAATATAGTTAAATCAGAAATAAAAAATTTTAAGGTCAAGAAAGGAAAATTCTATTTTTATTTTTGGGTCCTTTTAATAAAAGCCCTGTCAACATGCTTAACACACTTGAATTATGTAACTGCAGATTCAAATGCATTTTTTACTAAGTAAAAACCTTCAGATCACTTTACTATATGCCAAGTACTGTTTTAGAAGTTTCCTAGGCATTAAATAATTTTATCATCAAAACCCTATGAGGAAAGAATGATTACTAATTCCATGTCTTTTTTTTTTTTTTACAGATGAGAAAATAGGCAGAGCGTAGAAGAGTGTCACACAGAGGCTACATCATTAAATAAGTAGTAGAGCCATGTGTGAACTCAGGAAGTTTGGTGCTATTCCTGTTAACAGAAGCAGTAATGTCACCATTAACCAAGGCTAATAAAATAAGGAGGACACTGGAGAACCTCCTTATAGCTTCCTAGAAACGAGACACTTAAACCATTGAAGTGAGGGACACTATTTCTGGACTGCAGAATTCTAAGATAGCCAAGATTCTACCTGCTGAAATACACAGACCTCCCAGTTATTCACTCACTCACGTAGGTGCTACATGAAGAGATTTTTGCAGATGTAACTAAGGTTCATCAAATCAGTTGATCTTAAGATAGGGAGATTATTCTGGGTGAATGTGACCTAATCAGGCAGCCCACTAAAAGGGACTGGCTGTTCCTGGAGAAAACCTAAAGCACAAAAGGGACAAGAGGAAAATTCCCTGTTGCTGGTTTTGAACAAGTCAAGTATGATCCTGTGGCAAGAAATAGAGCAGGAAGGACTCTAAGGACTCCAAGAGTTAAGATTGTCCCCCAACTCAGAGGAACCTAAGCCCTGGGCAATAGAGCAGTACAGGTGCCTGGCCTGTTAAGAATCAGGCTGCACAGCAGGAGGGGAGCTGTGGATGAGCAAGCGAAGCTTCATCTATTTTCAGGTGCTCCCCAGCACTAGCATCACTGCCTCAGCTCCATCTCAGATCATCAGGCATAGATTCTCATAGAAGCACTGGTTCCTGGAGCCAAATAGGCTGGGGACTGCTGCCCCAACTGATAGCCAGCTTTCCTATCAAATCAGGAGACCTCTATCTTACAACTGCAGAAACTGAAGCATGCCAATGAGCTGAATAAGTTTGGAAGTAGATTCTTTCCCAGAGAGAGCAGAAGATAGCAGAGCTTGACTGACATCTTGATTTCATCTTTTTGAGACTGAGCAGAGAACCCAGTCACGCTGTTGTTCCTGGACCACCAATCCACAGAACTCTGAGCTAACAAAAAGGTGTTAGGTTAACCCACTATGTTTACAGTAACAGAAAATTAATTTACTGCTCAACACCCAGGTTCATGAACAAAATAAATGATTATTATCTGAGGCCACTGTCTTCGGTTGGTTTCCTATGCAGCAATAAAAACCAGAATACCTATATTTATTAAAACAGCAAGGTATATTTATGTATTTTAAAGGCTTTTAAACCTTCACTTAAATTAGGAATTTCAACTTAAAGTTTAGTTTACCCCTGGTGTGTGTGTTGAGGGAAAGAACTTTATATGCTATCGTTTCGAGTGGAAACCAGCACCACTTTCTGGAAAATGATTTTTACTGCATACCAATGATACTATATCCAGGAATTTACCCTAAGGAAATCATTAACGATGTGGGTAAAGACTTACCTACCAACATGATGTCACAGGAGTGTTTATAACTAAACCCTAAAAGCCTTCAAATTGAGATTAGTTTAAGTAGAAAGAGCACACCCATACTAAGGAATGCTCTATGGAGCCACTAAAAAACAATAATAACAAGAGGTCTCAACCAGAGTTAATGAATGGGCTTCAGGAATTCTATATTCAAAATATATCTGTGCGTTTTTCTTGGGTGACTGTCCATAAGCTTAATCAGTGACCTGACAAAATATTTTGATCCTTTTTTAAGACAAAGGGCAGATCAGGTGTGTGTACATGCAGAGGTTGCTTTTATTTCCTTCGATAAGTTTTTCATTGTTTTCAAAAATTTGCTCAATGAATATATATTTTTATACATAGAACATGTTTAAAAACTTAATAAACAATCTAATAACTTCAAATCCTTTAATGTTTCATTACCACTTCAGCCAGCCAAAATTTTGATGAAATAGGAAAACTGTAAAATTCTTCTATTTACATGTTTTTAATATTTAAAACTGATTTCATAGAGATTCTAAACAAATAAGCAAACAAAACCCTCACCACAATCAGAGAAAGTAGACTAAAACACTCCATTCTTAACTAGTTCTAAATATCACATCAAAGTACCATTATATGAAATGGTTTCTCCCTCTAGTGGAGTGAATTAAAATGTAATGTTCATTTTTATGAAAAAGTACACCCTCCTCCTACAAAGTAAATCATGTTCCTTAAAAGGAAATGCAAAACAAAAAAAATCAGAAGTAAAATTGCCTGATATTCTATTACTTAAGTAAGATGAATGATAAGGTTTTAGAGTCATTTTTCTTCCTGTCATCTGCTCTCCCCTCCTCATGTACATTGGCTTGTTGATATTTTTCTGGAACAAAGTTCCCATCGTACTGGATATCAAAATTTTACGTTCAAGTTTTTATTTAATTTAATTTTTTTTAAGTGAGGCAACCCTTGGTTGACCTCATAGACTGCAAGGACCTTGTCAGCTTACAATTCCTTATTTTTTAAAAATATTTTTTACGCCTATAACACCTGCTCTTCTTAGGTGGTCTCCCATCCAAGTACTAACCAGGCCAGACCCTACTTAGCTTGTTCAGGGTAACATGGCCATAAACTTCATTTAATTTTTCATTGAATCAATAATTTCTCATACATTCAGGGGATCTATAACCTTGATATTTTCAGTGGGCTACAAAATATTCCAATGAAAGGGTTTATTAGTCCATATTAATCATTCCTTTATGGTTAAACACTTAAATTCTTTCCAACTTTTCACCGTTATGAGACAAAAAAATTATTTTTATGCATGGGATTTTTTCATATTTAGCATAATTTTCATGCAATAAATCAACAAAAATGAGGTTGAGATCAAAGCAAATGAACATTTTTAAGGCTCTGAGGTACCTATCTCAAAATTACTTTCCAAAAGATCTCTACGATTTTATATTGGTAACAATAACGTATGGCTTGGTAAATAACCTCTATAACTGTTGGCTCACTTCCTCACTTAAAGATATTTTAGGGAAAGGAGTGTTTTTTAAGCATTTATCTCTAGCCTCTGTGCAGAGCACAATACAGACAATCAATAATAACTGCTGAGAAAAAAAAAGCCCTGCCAATACAAGATTTGTGTGTGAAAGAATGTTTGTCTGGATAACTGGATGGGTGAAAACATGCTATCTTTCTTAAACGGGCAATTCTTTGCTTCCAATTAGTGAATTTCTCTTTTAGATTATATTTTAAAAATTCAGATTCTCTAGGGGCAAAATCTTGACCTAACCCTTAGCTATATAATGTTGGACAAGTTCAATAACTCTTGGCTTCATTTACTCATCTATAAAATGGAGATAAGCCCCCATATCACAGAGTTCTTGTGAGGATTACATGACTTAACATACATATAAAACTTAGAAGAGTGCTTGATACATAGAATATGTTCAAGTAATGCTAAATGATGAACATGTGACTGCAAACAGTAATAATAGGCTTAAAATACAGTCGATCCTTTGAAAAACGAGGAATTGAACTGGGTGGGTTGATCTAAATGTGAATTTTCTCAATGGACACCCAGTTCAAACCTGAGTTGTTCATAACTGGTGGTTGGGAAGGCCAACTTAAGTTATACTTGAGTTTTCAAGTGCACAGGCAGTTGGTGCCCCTAATCCCACATTGTTCAATAGTCAACTGTAGTCTCAGCCCACTCACACACACATTCAGCTGCTTAGAGGCAACCATTTTTAATTGTAAAATATGATATGCATACTGAAAAGTGCATAAAACAAAACTGTCAGTGACAAATAAAGAGAATACTTATATAACTACCATTCAAGTCTGTAAGTACAACTTTTAAACATCTCAAAAATCCCTCATATCCTTTCCTCATCACAAGCCCCTTCCCTTCTCCCAGAGTTAAAAACAATCCTCATTTTCTGACAATCATTTCCTTTACATGTATGGAACCCTAATAATATAGTTTAATTTTGCCAACTTCTAATTTTATGTAAAGAGAATCACAGTGTATGCGGTCTTATTTCTTTCACTCAACATGTTTTTAAAAATTCATCCACATTGCTGCCTATAGCTCTAGTTCATTCAATTTTATTGCTTTATAGTTTCCCCACTATATGATATAGGTAACTTATATTTTTAGCTTTTAAAGGACATTTGAGAGCTGAAAGGGTCCTCAGCACATCCTGAGTCAGCTATTCTCTAGTTAAAAGCTTCTGATGTTCTTGGTTTTCCCCAATGTCTTTAATCACTTTTAGAAATACAATCTTCTAGTCACTTGGTGAAGGAAATGAATATAACACATCTAAAATGATAATGAATGCAGTTTAGATGCTCTAGAGTCTTGTCTGTTTTGCTGCAACTTAGAATAAACCACTTAAGAGCTATAAATTATAGGTGCTCATTTATAAATGAAAGGAGTAATTAATTCTACATCTATGTTATAGATTCCTCTTATTCTAACATTTTATAATTTTCTAAGTACTTACCTTAGAATTTCTCTATATTACTATCACTAATTTTAACTTTAAAAAAATACGTTTTGTTGAAAATCAAATAGTAATTTCCATAATCCTATAATAATGGGATAACTTGTTCTAAATCCATCAGGCTTTATACTAAAAGGAAATTACACTAAATAATTTTTAAAAATTAAATGTGGACTTTGTAGCACAAAAAAAGACAAGGTCCCTCAAATGATGTTTCCTTTATTTACTACGAATCATCAGCTCAGCTTTAAAGTTGAAATAAAATAAATATAGTACTTTTTAGGTATAAAAATTTGTTATAAAACCAACTTTTCTATCCATTTAAAGAGAAGTATGGAATGACAATAGGTGTCAGGTTTATTAGGCAATATAATGTAGCTTCTTAATTTTTATTTTAGGAAAGGAGAATATCAACATCAAAACTTTTTTCAACTTTCCTTTGGTTAAAAATAAAGTAATATTTTTCTTCTGTAGAAAGAGAGTTCAGCTAGAAGAGTCTATGTCCTAGTCCATAAATTATAAGAAGTGAATCAGCTAACTACTTTATTCAGAACAAAATTTCTTAAGAGTTTATCTTTTGATCATTAAGGTTCTCCCTAAATCTGTATTGTTCCAAGGAAAAGAAATATATTACTGATGACTTTTTGATTTTTCTTTTTTTTCTTTTTTCTTTTTTTTCAGGCAAGGCAACCTTTGGCTGACCTCACAGATTACAAGGACTTTGTCAGTTTACAACCCCTTATTTTTTTCAAATTTTATTTTTTATGCCTATGACACCTGGACTTCCTTGGTGGTCTCCCATCCAAGTACTAACTAGGCCTGACACTGTTTAGCTTTCAAGATCAGACTGATTTTTATTTCTTAGAATTTAAACATCCGTCTTTCACGTTGGTCTAAGCTACGGAACCATTCAAGGGGATATAATACAGATGGAAGGGGAAACAGAACCCTCCGGCAAGCTGTTCAGTGTTGTAATCAGGCTTCCACCAGATTAACAACTACAGTGTAAAAATAATTTCCTCTGTACCTTTAAAATGGTAATGCTTTATACCTGTAATGCTTCTTGTTTTACACTGGTTTTCTCAGGCTCTTCTTGAACACTTTCTGAAGAGTCATCAACCTCTTCAACCTCTTCGATTTCTGAGGAGGAAGGACTCTCTACTGTCACAGTCACAGGAAAATCTGATTGCTTAAAGAAGATGAGAAGTATAAGACATAATATGAGCCAGATACCAAATATAAAGAACATTTAACAAAAGTGATCTGAGTTAAAAAAATTCTTTACAGATATCTTTCACTGCTCCTTAGTCTAAAGCAAGTGATGATGAAATAAAATGACTAACTTATTTTTGTTGCACTACTGCATGCAATTCTGTTGTATAAGGTTAGGATTAAAACTTGGAATTGCCCACATAATTTTATTAAATATTTTTCATATAAGCCACGTGAGGAGCCAGGGTAAACATCTTTTTCTCAGATCAACTTTATACTGCAGATGAGGAATTTGTTCTCTATCATCAGACACAAAAAGTTTAGAAGACAATGTAGTTTTTAAGAAGAAAATCTATCAATAGGGGACGGATAAGAATTACAAGAACAATTAGAGTGAAATTCTAGAATTAAAAAAAATACATCACATAAGCATACACAACTAGAACTGACTCATGAAAAACTTCATCTTCTCATCATCCATAAGCCATAACTAGTGTGATATTAATACAACTTTCCCATCAAGTTCACTGCCACTGGAATGTTGTTCAGTATGATGTTTCCAAATATTTAAAAATTGACCTGATCACAACCCCATAAAAAGTCTACAGATTAAAAAGAAGTGTGTTGGGATCACACAACTGCAGAGGAGTCACTAGGATATTTCGACCACAAGCAGCAAAGCCAGCAGCGCAGGAAGATCCCAATGGTAGAACAAGGTGGGTTTTCCTCTTCTGGACATGAGGGGGCAGTACTGACATCTAGGGTGCTCTCCTCTCAATCTCAGCAGTGCTACCTTTTACAGAGCAACTCGTCTCCCAGGATAACTGGGAGGGAGAAATGCTGTGAGAGCAGAGGCTTGGAGATTTGTTGCTTTATTTTGGCTTTATGTAGCCCCCAAACAGCATTTCTTGAAAGTGTGAAGACATTTTTTAATATGACAGCTCCATGTGTTGGGGCAGAAACGGTAGTCAAATTCATTTCACTGAGTAACAGCTGATTTGTGGACTGGAGAAATGGCTTCTTTGTTTATAGATGAAACAACCACAAGGCCCCCAGTGTGTGCCATATCTTCACAACTACAAAGTGGCACTGGGAGAGTGACCTGACAAATTTTAAATAAATTTATTTCAGGGAAAGAAATGTTTCTTGAAAAACTGTTAAGTTTAAAAAGCAAAGAGAATGACCTTCCACTTTTCCCACTTGAACCCCCTCTATATTATAAACATGGTTAACTACATACCTGCAACTGATTATATACATCACGAGTTTTGATAAATGGGAAACCCCTATAGAGATATAAACAAATTAAGTTATATTTTAATGGAAATACATCACCAGTTAACCCCAGTTAATAAAACTTTTCTGGATTATGTACAATATCCATACAGAATTATAAAAATAAATGTCAAAATAAGGACCTGGAAGGCTCTGCTATAGAAAAAATTAAATAGAATTTAGCAGATTGGTTATGGCTTTGTGATAACTCTAAACTGTTGAGAGGGACCTTCAGTTTCTATGTGCAGTAAGGTTGAGATTTCCAGTCTGATTTCTTTAACTGGTGATATTAATCATTCTCTAATTTGTGACTCTTTATGACAAGAATGGACTTGAGATTATTAAGTGTCTCAAGAAGAAGATATAAAATCACAAAACTAATGTGCAAACATAGAAAACTAATGTGTAAAAACTGAGGCCTCAGCATTATAATTTATGCAATAATAATTGTTAATATTTAACAATTGTTAATTGTTAATATTAACAATAATAATTGTTAATAATTGTTAGTATAGTCTTGGTTGTCCAAAGGAGACCACAGACATCAATTTAATGTGAGCAACTAAATAGATATTTTACATAGTACCTACTTCAAGTCCTATTTAAAATCAATTTTCTTTTTCTTAAGAAATTGTTAAACCCCAATTTCTTGAATACTATCACGTAAATCATTTGAAAATAATCTATAGCAATTTAATTCACTAGCAAGCCTAAATCTATATAGTCCAACAATTTTAAAAGACTTTTACATTTCTATGACAAAAATTAGTGTGGATAAGCAATCAGTTAAAACTAGTTAAGTCAGGTGGGATTCACTAACTCTGACACACTAAAATGAGGTGTACAGACTAAGTCTAATCCATATTTCTCATCCATTCTGACTAAACTATTTCTCACGCTTCAAACACGTTTTCTTTTCATTCATACATATCCAAATTCCTATTTCTGTGCTGCAGAGATTGGCTCAACTACACCTGCCTTTAATGAAACCTTTCTCACCTGCACAATCAGAGATTTCAGTCTCCTCTTGACTCCCACAGGGTTGCGACACTCAAGGAATAACTTGAAACTCTCAAATATAATTAACTTTTGTTTTACCTCCTTGAATGTGCGCTAGGCAGAAGCCATGTGTGAGTTATCTTTTTTCCTCTATAGAAACCACCAGAGAACTCCATCATAGAAGCTCCAAAATAAAAAATTCTGAATGACTGAAGACAGGAAACAAAAATATTCTACCTGTTCCTTTTTGCACGTTCTGCAGTACGCCATGGCAGGAAACCAGACACACCAGGTGGTAGAGGTTCGGGAGCATAATCTTTACCAAGGGGCTGTTTTCTTCCATTACTTATAGGTTTCTTTGTAGCCACTCCTACATGTGAGAAAGTATTAAAAGAAAGATTCAAGATGCACTAAGGGTCTACAAAGCAATTATCAATTTAGAATGAATTTTTCTATGGGAAAATGATTGAAGTTATAAGGCTGAAAACTGCTGTGTGGTAGGTGAGTCAATGTTACTCTCCTTTAAGTCTGTTGACCCTCATTGCACATTTGATTTTATATAGAAAACACAAAAGAAACAAAACCCATTGGATAAAAGAGTGAAACGTGGACACTTATCCTACATTTCAATACTATAAGAGTAGAGTATCTTTATATAAAATATTTGGTAGCAAAAAAGTTACATGTTAATATATTATTTAGAATAAACCATATATTAAAATACACATTTAAATATTTTCTATTAGTGAAAACAATGTTTGTTAAAATGGTTATAGTTATCCTTCAAATCTATTTTACTATATACTTTAGCAGCATTGAGATAGCATGTAAAATAGTGTACACGGTAACCTAAGACAAATATTTCATATAGTGTAGCTTTTTGATAATCATCACATGATCTCGTGTGAGCTCTCTGGATAATTTATATCCCTCTAATATATATAGGAGCTTGAGTCATCTTATGCTATCATGATTTTGTTAATTACCATCCAGCAAAAAATGTTTGTATGTGGTTTATATGTATATACTTTTTCCTCTACTTTCAGAAACTAATGCAAATATATTTGTAATTGAAACCAAAAGAATTTACACTTATCTTGTTAGACCTGAACTCACCCAGGTCTAACTATATAGCCAGACACTGATTTGGCTTACCTCTATGTCTCCAAATAACTGAGGCAAATACAAAACAAAACGAAACAAAACCAAAAACAAAACAAAACAAAACAAAAAAATCCAAGAAATAAAATTACTCGTTAAATAGCTAAGTGAGCTTGTAAACTTATCATATTTCCACTTTGTTTAATCATGCTAAGAGAAAAATTTTTGTTTTATTCTCATTCCATGATGTCCTGTTACGTACCAGTAGGTACTAAAGTTATAGAATTCTTAATGTTATATATATACATGTTTTTTTACATGTATTTCTGTTTCTAACATTTTCTCAAACCACCAACTTAGACACTTTTCGGAATGGTTTATACATGATATAAGTTTTTAACAATGTATACTTAGTGTGCTTTCACAAATCTCAACTTCTTTGTATATATTATTTGGCTACAAAATAGCATTGTTTTGAAATAAAAATTGGTAGGCAAATTGTAAGCTTTCTTTTGATTTAATGAACACCCTTAACAATTATTTAATACATTATTGACAAAATAAGTTGATTAATGAAGAATCAAAACCATACATATTTTAACAGTAAAAAAAAGTTGTATTTATGAAGATGTTTATGATACTTAAAAAATTATTTAATATTTAGGTTATTTCCAAATTTTCACTAATTTAAAACATTTACCAATCAACTCAATGAAACATTGTGAATAAATTAAAAAGTATAAACTATGAATCATACAAAATTTTAATTTAATATGAGTGAAATAAGAATGGCCAATTATATTTAGGCAATATGGAATTATGTTTATAGACAATAGGAGGAAAAAATGTAAATATTGCTTCATAGGATAATGGAATTAGAGGTGGTTTCCATTTTTATTTCCATTGTTATACAATATCATAAAATCTAAACAAAAGCTTCAAACACATTTAAAAAAAATCGTAACTTAAAATTTACCATCTTAACCATTTTTAAATGTACAGTTTAGTGGTATTAAGTCAAATAACAACTTTTTAAAATTTTTGGTAGCATTACATAAAAAATTGTTAACTGTCTGGTGATCTTCATGTATCTGATATGTAACTAAAGTCTCCATAAACCTTTTCCTGGGAAATGGACAGATTGTAAATGAACAATTTATTTTGCTTCCTTTATTCAGACCTTAAGTTTTCACTGTTTCAATTGAAATTTGTTCACGAAACAGGGCCAGGTTTATATTAGATTTGGTTTAACTGATTCCGCTCTGCCATTAATTCTTATCACAAAAAAGAATAAAAAAGCTATTTGTGACTAAAGATGTGTTCCAGAAAATAAAAGATATCTATAGAAACAATATAAAAATATCAGTAGAACTGGGTTATTTCTGATTTATATACTGAAAAGAATGTGAAACTTATACCAGTTTTTGTTAAAGAGTTTTATAAAGATTTTAAAACTACATCTGGTTATAAGTTATAAGCTTAATTTTAAAATTCTAGGTTAACTATTATTTGGAAAATTGAATATATGTTATAGTAAACATTTAGAAAATTTTTTTTCTAATGTTCCATCTAGGGTCAATAAATTTGTATGCAGCATTCTTTTATAAGGATTATACATACTTTAAAATTTCTTATTTTATCTTTGAAAGAAGAGGTGTTATGTGATTCAATTACTGTAGGTGGGAATTTCCAAGGAAGAAGGGAACAAGGGGAAAACAAAAAAACTGGGAAGAATTTTTTTTCTTACAGCAGAAAAAGATAATTCTTTATTAAAAAAAAATTATCACTCAAATGTGCCACTGCTAAAATTGTCATCAACGCGCACCTTGAATTTCAACTGCAAAGTATTAGAAGTAATCAAGAAGGAAATATATTCAAAATAATGAACTTTTTATGAAACACAAACAATAAAGTTGGTTAATTTTAAAAAATGAAAATATTAGCATTTCTTTAAAATCTTCATTCCTACATTCTATAAGTTTTCATAATCTGTATAAGAACAATTATAATTCTAATATGCATGTACTTAATATTGGTTATCACCATCAATATCATGCAATAAGAAGAAATTTTAGTTTTAGTATACTAGAACATACAAAGGGTATAAGTTCTAGTAGCATTAAAAAACCATAATGGAATGAGTTACCAATTCTAATAGTAGCTTTTCCTTTTCGACCACTCCCCAGAATTATAGTTTTCTTTTTCTGTCTAGCAGTTTTGGATGGTTCCTTCACTGATGGAGAAGTTGTCCACTGATACTGGAAGGAAAATAATAAACACTCTATTTCAGATACAAGTAACTTATGAGGGCTTGATCTTAATTATAAATTATTATGATATTTTAAATTAAAAGGTTTACAATCTGCATTTCTGCGACTCCAAAATAAAGATTTGCACAATATTTTCAAAAACAGAAAAGCCATTTCATTTAACTAAAAACTTAAAATGGCAGAAAAGTAACTTGATTTTACTTTATTAGAAAAAAGAAGAGAAACAATCAAAAATGGAGAAATTCTTCCTAGAGAACTAAAATATGTTATACCTCTGATTTGGCACTCCTTCCATTCTGGAGAACTTTTTTGATAACTGCTTTCATCACAGAATGATCTAAAATAAAATGAAATTATAGCATTTGTTTCCTAATGAGTAGCTATTCCCATTTAAAAAAAAAAGCCGACCATTGCTTTTTCCATAAGATTACTTATGAAATCCATATAATATATATCTATTGCCAATTTTGAGTATTCTAATTTGTTACTCAAAAACCAAAGAAGTATGCCACCTCACATACTGCCCTCTGACGGCTACTATTTTGGCAGCAGGAGAGATCAAATCTAAACACTCTGGATACCTTTGTGTAGAAAGCAAAGAATGTGGCACTGTTCAGAAATTTAGATACTTAAAAGGGCACCTACTATAGGAAAGTCTCAATTTCTCTCAAATGTGCTCCTCTCCTCAGCCCCCTTTTCTCAGTATGTAGTACCACCCAGTTACACACATAATCATCTAGGACTTGTTTGTTACTATTACCTTCAAACCCTACATCAAATCTATCTGCAAATCTTATTAGCTACATCCTCAAAACACAACCAAAATCAACCACTTTTCACCAACTCTAACTTTCTGCCCTAAGCTAAGCCATAACCATCTCTTACTTGGACAGCTGTGATAGTCTTCTAACTGGTCCCCTGTTTCTCTTCATCTCCCCAGAAGTCTACTCTCTATACCAGGGTCACCTTATTAAAATACTATTAGAATCATGCCTCTTCCCAGCTCAAATCATTTTCTGCTCAATTTGAATAATCAATTTAGAATAAGTCTTTACTTTGGCCTTCAAAATCTTACAAGATCTGGCCTCTGGCAGCTACTTGACCTCACAACATACCACGCTCTCCTTCACCCAGTGTTCCCGCTATGTTGGCTTCCTTGCTTTTCTTTATATACTTCACCTACCCTGCCACCTACATGCCTACCTGCCCGCCCATTGCTCTTCTGTCCTGTAATGTGCTTCCCCCAGATATTTCATGGTTTGCCCTCACTTCTCAGGTCTCTTCCACTGAAACGTCACTTCTCCAGTGAAGCTGCCCCATGACAAACCTATCTAATAATCCTAACTGCCCGCCTCAGACTCCTTACCTTATTTTTTACTTTCTACTATCTAAAATTATACTGCTTATCTGTTTACTCATTTCTACATGAACTCTTCCATTAGAATGTTAAATTCCACGAGGGCACAACTTTGTATTAGAAAAATATAAAATTAGGAAAGTAAACACATTAGGTCTTAAAAACTGTTAATACATGAACAAATTCTTTTTGTTTTACTATGAGTTACAAAAAAAAAAAAAAAACATGTAGAGACATACCAACAAGTGGATTTTTTCTTATATCCAGAACAACCAGAGTTCTGTTGGTTTCCAGGGCTTTTAGCAAAGCTTTTGCTCCTTCATTGGTGAGGCCACACTGCTGCAAATCAAGAGCTATTGATGAAAGATAAGAGGTCACTTGTGAACTCTATACAAGCTTAACATATAGACAGTTCTCACTTATTCATGTGTAGAAGATTCCTGCACAAGACTACTCATGACAGGTTTTTTGTATTAGGTACTAAAAACAATTTTTAAAAAAGTACATGTGGACACATAATGCAGAGTCCAATAAAAAATTCTTCATAGATGTACCATGATTATCCTGCCTTCAGTAAATCAACCAACATATTTTACAAATAGAGGGAAGAATAACTTAATACAATCTATGAGTGAAAAACATCACAAAATGAATCTCAGGTCGTAATTAGCGAGGATGCTAGTAGCAGTGTAAACCTCAAAGGCAAAAACTGGGTGGAGTAGAAAAATTGCACTATATTTTTTTTGATCATGATCTTGAATTCCAAATCATTCTTAAGACTAGTTAAAAGGGGAAAAACAAGAGAGAAGAAATGTAATAACTGTTAGTTTTAGAATAAAAAGGCAGAGAAAAGACATCTAAGAGGATACAAATGACAAATCCGAAGAATGTGGAATTTATCCAAACAATATATGCTAAATTTGCAAAAAGCTTCTATTTGCTAAAAGCTGATTATAGAAGAATGGTGATCAAGAACTCTCTCTTGGCAAAAGGTAAGACAAAGAAGAGAACAAATGATCATAATTACTAGCAGTTCTGAGGTTGAACAACCCTCTCATTCAAACCTAAAGGATCATCACAAAAGCACTGGTATAAAGAGTATTACGTAAGAGAAACTATCATATGAGCCTTTAAAAAAATGTTGTGCATACCATTACATTAAAATAAATGGAATCTTTCAAAACCTCATGACACACAGAAATAACAAGTCAGATAAATGGACCTGACAGAATATAATGTTACCCTTATCAACTCTTACCATCAAAGAATGGACACATGACATAATTAGGGACCTAGCCGAACTAATAAAAATAGCCAGTAAAATCTCTCTAGTAAATCAAATGAATACAAGTTAAAACAATAAAATGTGACTGTTCTCCAATCAGATTAGGTTAAGAGCATTTAAAATGTGCATACTCTTTTGGTCCAGCAACTCCCTTTCTGAGAATTTAACCAAAGGAAATAGAGATGTAGGCAAAGATGTATATCAGAGTACTGTTCATAGTGGTGAAAAACTGGAAATAGCTTATGTATCTAACAAGAATGAATAAGCTGAGTGTACTATGGAATATTCATATACTAGAAATCTGAACAGTCACTAAAAATGAGGTGGCAGATTACTGAGTTGTTAAAATGCTCATACTATACTCATACTAATGCTTGTTATAAGTTAAAAAAATATATAAAATTTGGAGTAATCCCATATACATTAAAAAAAAGGGTGGGGTGGTATTCATTTTTGTAGTTTTATAGTTTTTCAAAATAACACAAGCCAGTATTTGTGAGGGTGCAGGTTTCACATACATTGTTCAGGTGTCCTATAAAATGGCACAGCATTTCTGCTTGGCAATTTGGCAATATATATAGAAATATGTCACTTAGTTATTCCAATTTTATAACTTCTTCTACAGAAGTAATCACGATGGACAGAGAAATGAATATACAAAGTGTTCACTACGTAGTATTTCCAACAGGGGGAAATCACAAACTGTCTAAATCTAATCACATGAATTGATAGATTATTACATATCAGTGTAATAGAGTACAGCATGATACATCATTAAATGAAAAAAGCAGGGATGTGAAATAGTAACTATACTATGATTTCTTTCATAATCTCTAAGTGTACAAACATATTTATAGAAAAAAAAAACTGAAAGTACATACACCAAAATGAACAGTGATTATGTCTTGGCATTAAGATTATGGGTAATTTTTCCCTGTTAGCTATAGGAAAAAATGAGGCTTATTTTTTATTCCGATGCCAACAGTATTGAGCCAAAAAGTAAGCATATTTAATATTTAAAAATTCAATATTTTCAATTTTAGAATTTACCTCTAAGCCATAAATCCTCACTAAGAGATTCTGCAAAAGCACATGCACCAAGGTCACCAATGAGCGTGTTGCAATTCAAAGTGATACGCCTCAAGCCAGCCATACAGTCAAGATCAGGTCTCCTATAACGAAGACTCTCAGCCCAGGTTTCTTCATGTCTTCTCATGGTCTGATACTTCAAAGTTTAATAAGACAAAATTAAAACACTTAAATAAGAAAACAGGGTATGCCTACTGAGTATGGCTCATCATGTCTGCAATTTATACACACATACTAAGTATATTTGCCAGGAGAGTCCACTGGAGAGATTAAGCAGTCTATTGAGATTTAGTAGTCCAATGACCCAGATTCTAGCTTGCCAGTGATTTAGACTCTAGCCATTGGATGATCTCTTGCTAATTTGTTATGTAAACTTTGACAACTCAATTATATTCTATGAATTCTATTTTTCTTATCTGCTAAGTCAGGGAATTGGTTTTTAAATTCTATCATTGCTGAGGCTTTAAATTCCATCATTCTGTCTTCTAGTGGTCCCTAAACACTTGATTGGGCATCTCACAACAAAATATTTTTTAATATGCATCTTATCAATAAATAAATGTACACTATAAATGACACAGACATTTTTAAAATGACACTAAAATAAATATAAAGGTTTTAATATTTTCTTCTTCTAATCAAACAGATCTCACATAACTACACTGGGTATGCATGCCAACCTTAGAAATCTAGAATATGCAAAGCCAGTTTGACATGCCTTGGAAAATAGATGGTTGATTTTTTTTAAACATAGGTATTGTCTGAAAGGCATATTTAGGTCTTTATATTCATAAAATAAATTTTGGTAACAAGGAACACTGACTTTAAAAGAAAAATATCTCATTACATTCTTGAACAACAGAAGACTGAAAATTCTTATGACACTCTAAAAGGAAAATAATTAGTGTCATTTTCTATTAACGTTATTAAAGCAACAAATGGATATAACAGCAAAGACTTACATAGTGCTTATTATGTGCCAGGCACTATTTTATACAAATTAGTTCATTTAATGACATAATGAAGCACAGAGGTTAAATAATTTGTCTATGGTCAAGAGCTATGAAACAAGAGAGCTGGAACTTGAACCTAAGCCATTTGGTTTCAGAATCCTTGTTCTTGACTGTTTACTATACCAGGGGTCAAAGGACTTGCTTTGTACAGCCCAAAGGTAAATTCTTCAGCTTTGTGGGCCATATAGCAGAAACATCAGCTACTCAATTCAACTGTTGTAGGATGAGAGTAGCCACAGCTACTGTGTAAATAAATGGGTGTGGCTATGTTTCAAAAAAATCCTTTATTTATAAAAAGAGGTGATGTGTTCAATTTGACCTACCAGTCAAAATTTACCAAACTATTAAAAAGCTTTCATGTTCATGTAATTTTAGGCCTAAATATAGTAGTCACAACCATTATAAAATTTTTAAGTCATTGTTTCAAAAACTGTATTTACAAAACGCTAATGTAGGGGTTTTTATTAGTTGATTAATTATAGCGGTTAACAATAATTATTTGACCTAAGTCACTGGAAGGCTGTAATAGCAGAAATTTTCTTCACAGTATCACAATAATTGTTTTCAATAACTAAAAATACATTCAATCTTTCATTTCTAAGATTAAGTGGGCTACTTTTACTAAATGGTAGAACCCTAAACTGAAAACTGGTCATATTCTTTCAAAAAAACTATAACTGCAATCACTACCATCTATCAAAAGACAAAAATAACTGCCATACTGTATCAAAATATTAATGTGCTTTAATTACATGTTTTCATGAAAGTTGAAATATAAATCACCTTTAAGATCTTGGCCATGTGATTTCCTCCCTGCCAAGTCAGATTACACCCTGTGAAGTTTACTGTCTTAAGAGAGAT
Organism: Cynopterus sphinx; assembly: GCA_030015415.1. Taxonomy (NCBI): domain Eukaryota; kingdom Metazoa; phylum Chordata; class Mammalia; order Chiroptera; family Pteropodidae; genus Cynopterus; species Cynopterus sphinx. The sequence continues at coordinate 92,869,857 of CM057385.1, read as the reverse complement.
AGAGTTCTTTATACCTTGACAAATAACTAAAAGAAAAAAAAAAACAGTAAGTTGAAGAACCTATACAGTCTGGCTAATCTTGATTTACTGCTTTTCTTGAGTCTATTGGAGGTGTATAGCTGTACTCTTAAAATTATTATCTATGCTCTTCTCAGATGACTGATGGATTGGTGCTCTCTAAAATATGTCAGTAACAAAGTGTTATTCTAGTTTATAGCAACGGTTTAATTCTATTTAGATGCTAAAATTAAACTCTGAATATTGCACACTTTATTCCCAACCACTCCATAAAGTACTGTCGACCTTTTAAGATATAGGAAAACCTAAACCACATGAATTTTCCTATTTCCATGTCCTATAATCTCATCTTATCAATCGATGATTTAAACATCAACTATAAACCTAGAATTTTATTAGGTGGTATGCTATATACTAGAACTATATAAGACAGAAGACTGCAAACTCTGTGTTCCCTCAAGCTGAAATGTGGGCTTCCTTACCCCTCTAGACCACTATCGGACACAGTCAACACTCACTAATCCTTCAGGATCCCAATCAACAATCCCCTTCTGTGATTACTTCCATGATACACCCCTATCAACACAGAGTTTGCTGGTCTTTTATGTGCTCTCATAGATCTTTGCATATATTATTTTAGCACCTACCACAGTGCATTATAATTATGATTGCATATAAGTGTTTTAATTACTTAAAGATAATGATTTTTTTTCATTACATATTGCTATTTTTCTTCTCATACTACTTCTTAAAAAGAAATATAAAGATAAATAAACACAAAAAACATAAAATACAAAATATTATATATTTGTGTGGCTTGTGGCTTAACATAACCTTAAGTAAAATTAGGTCAGAAAGTATCAAACAGCACTAAGAAAAGGAATTAATATAGCATGTAGGGGAATCATGAGACCAGTCTTATGGGAAGAGACTTAAATAAGATTAAAACTCACTTTCTAAACCTCCATCTCCAATTGGACAATTTGCAAGAGACAGGTGCACCAAAGCTGTCGATTTATTCAATCCCTTTAATGGGGAAAAAAGGTTAAAATTCATTAGTTTAGTTTCTCCCAAAAGCAACTATCACATGTTCTCAGGACACAACAGAGAAGGCTTACCTTTGTTAAAATAGTTAAATCTCTCTCTCTCAGAACTAGTCCATTTAGTTCCAGGTTCTTTAGGGCATTTGATATACTTAAACAGCACTTAAGAGCTTTACATAGCTGGAAGGTCACATCTTTGTTTCTTATAGCAGGAACACGACTTCTGCAAACTTTACTTTTGTCAGAACCTAAAACAAAATATTATAATGTTCATGATTTCAATCATACATTTTTTCATTAAAAAGGATTTACTCTGTGCTACAGCATAGAAACGACTCTTACCCCCAAGTTCACTTTAAGGAGGGATATGTATATACTCAAAGCTTCAACCTCATGAGCTATAAAGCAAATTATGTCTGCAGAGGTTCTGTGGAAGCAAAAAGTTTTATCTAAGTGATGGCTTCAGGATAACCCTGAAGTTGGATCTAGAAAGACGAGAATGACTAGAGTCAGAGTGGGAGGTGCATAAACTGCAGAAAGGAGTACATGTGCCAAGACTTCCAAGCTTGACACCTGCTGGGTATTGACAATACTGCAGGTGGGCATAACTAAAGGCCAGGTGTGCAAGAGGGAGAAGAGACAGAAATTAAAATAGAGAGGTTGGCTAAAGTAAGCTTGGGAGAGAGAATGGCTTTTATCTCATAGGTGATGGGGACAAGGGCTACCATTGGAACGAGTGCCCCTGTAGGGTAGAAAAGAAGTGATCCATTGCTAACAACCAATTAGATAAAGGGAATGATTAGAAAAGCACCCCTTCCTCAGGGATAATGAGCCCCATGAGGCTTGGCAGAGCACAGCTCAGATATCATGTCTCTGTGCACAACACAAGCTGTGCAACCAACATGCACTAATCCTGTGGGGGTGAGCCATGATAAACATTATTTTAAGCATATGTTTTCATTTTAGAAGATCACTCAAGACAAGTAAGCAGATGAACTGAGAAAACTGAGCCCAAGGGCAGCAAAACCAGTTAGATGCTTCTGCAATAGTCCAGGCAAAACATAAGGACGAAGAAGCAAATCTAAGGGGTTAAAATCTACAACCTAAACCCACAAGATGTAAGACATAAAGTAGTTTCAGTGAAGGAACTCTGAAGAGAATGGTTTGTGTAATATATTCCTCTAATATTCAATGTAAAATATTAGGCAAGATTAACTACCGTCGCCTTGACAATAAAGTCCCTTCCAACTGTAATTTCTTTTCACTCCTAAGTTATTACTTTGGTTAAATACAGTCCCTTTGGAGGCAGAGAACAGTTCCTACTTCTGAATGAGATGCAGAGAATAACCAGACTTCTCTACACCAGGTGGAGTTGAACTGTCCTTGCAGAAGAGGTACAGACAAGATAAACCTCAGAGCCTAGAAAAGGGGCAGGCATATGACAAGTATTCAGGTTTTTAAAAAATAAGTCAATAATCATTTCTTCTTCTAGATCTTCAAGCACTCCCTCTCTGTTGGCTACTTTCTCTCAAACTTATGAACATATTCATCTGTGTCCATTTAAAAAACATATTTCAGACCTAGATTTTCTGGACCTTCTTTGTGGGTAACCTCAATCTCTCCCATGTCTTCAAACACCTGTCTTCTCTTAGAGCCCAGATGTGTACCTTGGGCCAAGATCTGTCTAGCAGACATGTTTGGAAGTCTCACAGGCCGCTCTTAAAGCATCAAAGATGAATTAGGATCCTTTCTCCACTCCTAACTCCTTCCTAATATGCTCTGCTCTCACAGTAAAGTGCTTCTTGAAACTGTCCCCTATGCTTGCTGCCCTCCGTCTTCTAAATGGTCATCAGGCCCCATCCATTCTGTCTCTTCAATCTCTGTAATCCAGTCCTCCCTCCCTATACTTTAATTGGGACCCTTAAATTACAATCTGCCCTTCTCCCAATCAACTAACTGCCTTCCATGTGGATGTCAGAGTGGGCTTCCAAGTTAAAATTCCATCTCATCATTCTTGAGTGTTTCACACAGCCTTCAGGATAACATCCAACCCTTTGACAGGACAAGCAAGGCCTCTCCCTGTTTGGCCAGGTTTCTAGTCTTAACTCACTTCTTTCTCAAACCCTAAATTCTAGTGCTGTACCTTAGTTTTGCCATATATGCTTATATTTTCCAAGCTTTGACATGAGCTGCTCCTTCCTGCCATCTGAGTACCTTCTACACATTCTTAGAAAGGATGGCGCCTTCTCCAAGAAGCTTTCCCCTCCTATTCTCTCTGCATCACCAGAACTCACTTATTCCAGAGAACTGACTACCGTGCTTATATTTACCTGCAGCTTTCCCCAGTAGAAAGGGAGATCCTCTAGGGCAAGAGCCTTGTCTCTAGCAGTGCTTGGTGCTGACTGAGCTCATCAAGTGCCAGTATACTTACTTAACACACAAAAAACATGCTAATTCTAAGAAGCCACGAAAAAAGTGGTTTCTAATGCCATTTTACAAGCGTGGGGATTATAGTTCGAAAGTAACTCGCCCAGGTCACAGAGTATAAGCCCTGTAATTCAAACCCCAGGCTGTGTTCACACCTATGCTCTTTCGACTATATTATGCTATTAGAAAGATCCCCCGCCACCACCCGCAACAGAGCCCGTCTGGAAAGGAAATGAAATGAAAGGCTGGGATGTGTCAATTTCCTAATCGCCTTGTTCTACATTAGAGTCATTCAATAAACTAGGCAATACTTGTCAGATGCTTGACAATGTCCCAAACCGTGCTAAGTGCTCATCACGACATTGAGTTGGTCCTGTTGAGACCATGTGATGGATAAAAAAAGAGACCGAAAGGCCTTCCTTAATGGACTTGCTCAGGGTCACCGACCTAGTGAGACTCATAGGCCGTACGCCCCGTCCGCGGCCCACAGACCCCGGCACCGGGTACCGGTTCCGGCGTCCAGGCTCCACTTGCACCGTTTAAAATCCCGCTTCGCGGAACCGACCCTATAGCGTCACGGCGGGCGGGAACTACAAACCTGTCTCGGCAAGCCACGGCTGGAAGCAGCTCTTGATGGAGACCAGCGGCAGGTCTCGGTTAACCTTGAGGGTGCTCAGGAGCGGCGCCCAGTCCACCAAGCGCAGGCGGTCGGCGTTGAAGTCCAGCACACCTTCGCGCAGGCAGGCGCGCACGGCGGGCAGCGGCACCGAGTCCTGCAGCGCGCACAGGTACTCGTAGTGCGAGAAGAAGTCGGCCGCGCCGTCGCGGCGCATCTTCGCCGAGTCGGTCCGGGCCTGGGAGCGGCCTCCGCGGACGCCGGCGGTGGAGACGACCCCCACAGCCGCCTCCGAACCCGGCTCGCAGCCCGGGCCCTTGCACGGCGGCTGCGGCCGCGCAGCGTGTGCAGGAGCAGTGGCTCGACCAGGCGACGCAGGGCCCGGGGCCCAGGCTCCGCCGCCGCTCACCCCCACGCTCCCGCGCTGCCGCCCGCTCCCCGGCGCCGGCGGTTGGCGTCCGGCTCATCGCCCTGCGAGGCGCGGGGCTGCAGCTCCAGCGGGCGGGAGGGCGGCGGCGGGGGCGGGGCGCGCTACGTCAGCGCGCTCTCGTGCGTCGGCACGCAGGCCCCGCCCCCCGTGGAGACGGCGCCGGCGGCCAAGGGGCGGGTCCTTCCAGGCGGGGGCGGAGCCAGAGGTAAGTGGTGCTTGGCCCGCGCGGTTCCCGAGAAGCGTGTACGGATGGATCCGAAGAAAAGGGAGCTAGGGATGCCGCAACGCAGCTTGAAAAGTGCTCTAAGCTTCTCACAAGTGCTTGCAGTGCCCAGGAGCGCTAGCACTGCCAATAAGAGATGTAGGAACGTCTGTGTCAATTTCTGCAAAGATTTAATTTCCGTAGTTTCTTCTTACCTCACGTGATGGTTGGCAAACTGTCGTGTTCCAAGTGTTCAGGACCTTAGTGTGGTTACTACTGATCTCCTTGCACTGATAATAACGATGGTTAACTCTGATAACTAGTACTTTCTGTCTCCTAGGCATTATTTTAAGCACTGAAATCAGTATGGAATCATTTAATTTTCCTTAACAACTCCACAGAGAGTTTACCATTGGATATCCATTTTACAAAAGAGAAACCAAGGCACATGAAGTGACTTGTAGCTAAGTGGAAGAACTCAAGACAATTGAGGTTAAATGAATTAAACAAGGAAGTCGTTAGGCTGATGTGTCACTAAAGCTGTGGCAACTTACATATACAAACCAAAATGTAAGCCTGTAAATGCTTCAAGGTTATGAAATCAAAAAGTTAAGGACAACCGGTCACAAACAGCCAACTTGGCTTAAAGCTATAGTCAGTCAATAATTTCCATGCTTTGCTTCCTGTTTCCTATAAAAGTCTCTCCGAGCTCCTGTTGGTAAAGCACTCTTAACCACCTCCAGTTTGGTGCTGCCTGGTTTGAATTGATTTTTGCTCAAATAAACTTTTAAAAAATTAAATATGCCTCAGTTTACCTTTCAACATTGGCCTCCGAATCTACACGTATTTGTATTCAGTTTCTGGAACAATCATAGTCATCCAGTCAGGCCTTAGGTATTATGTGTAGAGCATTCCTGTTCCACCCACTGCTTTTTGGATACCCCCACTCATTACCGACATGCACACACTCCACTAAAATTCTCTAGGTGTAGTTACTGATTTTTACATGCAACATGCTAAAATTATCATATAGTCACGAGCCTCATCTCCCTTTCCCCATGACGTTTCGGTTAATGACAGACAATAGCGGTATACAGTATAGCCTTGGTGTGTAGTAGGCTATACCATCTAGGTTTGTGTAAGTGCACTCTATGATGCTAGCACAATGATAAAATTGCCTAATGATGCATTTCTTAGAACTATCATTAAGTGGAGCATGACTGTGTAGCAAATACTCCTGTGTCCTCCAACTAGCTTATGAAATGAAACATTACCATTCCTGTTGAAGAGTTCTGTCTAACCACTTTCCCGATCACAACCGCTCTCTACTGACCCTGGATATAACTGCTCTTCTGTACTTGGTTTTACATCATTGCAATGTATGTTTTTATATTTCTGCAACATTTGTATTTTTAAACAGCATGTAACATCCTACTATGTTTTCTTATGCTATTAGCTTTATTTAGTTTTATCCTGGCTAGGTTCATCCATACTGACATGTAAAGATCTGGTTGATTTATTTCCTTTGCTATATAGGATGCCCATGTATGAAGATGCAGTAATTTGTCTATTTTTCTGTTGATGGAAATTTAAATTATTGCCAATTTTCAGTATGATTTCTTTGTTGCTACAATCATTTGTCAGTCTTCAGCACCACTTAAATATAGTTGTTCACTCTCTTCTTGAAGCTCCCTCTTCCCTGTTCTTCATGAAGCCACCTGATATACTTCTCTAATTCCTTCTTCTCTGTCTCACTCTTGGGTGTCTCTTGCTTACTCATTCTAAATATTGGTGTTTTTTCAGATTCCCATCCTCAGGTTCATTCATTTCACAGTTTCTTTGGGTGATCTTTTCCTGTGTTCAGGCTTACTTTCCTCTCCAGGCTGATGATTTCTAACAGAAATATCTCTTTCCAGACATCAGACTGCCTCTTGGAAAGCCAAAGATTTCTCATTGCCCAGTGTCAGATTTGTAGTCCTTAGCTTGCCATATAGAATCCTTTGTGATTTGACTGCTTTTGCTTTTTACTTCTTGCTACATCCCTCCCTGAATGTAGGCACACAAAACTGCTTAAAGTTTTTTATATTCAATCATTTCTGTTTGGTCCTTCACAGATGCTGCTCCATTACCTGGGACCCTCCTCCTCGACTCCCTCCTTAGTGGGCTAACTTCCACATGTTTCTCAGCTTTCTCCCTGGAAGGACTTCGTTCCCTAATCCTCATCTCACCTCCCTGCTTGTTTAGTGCCTAACTGCTCTACTGCCTGATGTCTCTGTATCATAACACAATGATAAACATCTTTTTAGATGGTTTTCCTCCCATAGACTGTAATCTCTTTGAAGGTAGGGAAAATGTCTCATTTATGCTGTATTCCCAATATTTAGTATAGTATTGGTATGTAAGAAATACTGAATAATGTCTGTTGGAACATTCTCCTTTATTTTTTCTATAAGTCATTATCAGCACCTTGTAGCTGCTGCTTATGAATGCAGTTGAGAAAACATTCATATTAATTAATCATTTAACACAATTAATTTAAAATTTATTTGCCATAAGCTTAGTTATTTTCTGTCTGGCAAGATTTCTTTCAAGGCGTTCCTGATAAACTTTTCTCTACTTCCATTTAATTAGGGCTTAATAGTTCTTCTTTTGGCTTCTATGACTTTAGTTCTCTTTTCAGCATCTGATGGGTTTTACCCATATGCTTCCCTGAACACAGTGAGCATAAGCTGCCTCTGCACAGCACCCCTGGATCCTCTGGCAGGCCAGGTTTATGCTTGGCCTAAGACAAATACTTTGGTTTTCCTGCAGGTACATGGCTTTGAAGGAACATGTGGTACAAGAGATCGGCTCTCCTCCTTCCGGGGTCTGGTGAGTAACTGTTTGACCAGAACACAGTTAAGTGGGATCATTTTATCTCTTATTCACTCTACACCACTCTTGATCCATCCTGACAACATTATACCCAGAGTTCCAAGCCAACCTACCTCTCCATGGAACCTCAATGTTAATGCCAGCTACTAATTTCAAACATGCATCTTCTCTGGACCTGTTTTTTGAGCAATGTTTGCTAGAGCCAGCCCCAGGGCTCTATCAACAACACAGGCTATCTTATGTTAAGTGACATATGGTCCCCATTTCTTTTTTCTACTCCCTAGCTTAGAGCTATTCATAATGGCTCTTCCAAACCTCCTCTACTCTTTTCATGTCACCACTAGATTCTGTTCCATATTCCTGATCTCTTACCTAAAGAGGATACCTCTTGTTTCACCAGGAAAATTAGTTTTCAGGCACAACCTTTCTTGTTTTCTTTCCACTGACTCTGGCTGCCTTCCAATACGTGGTCCATAATACAGCCACCACCACCTCCTCTTCAAATCCTTCCATGACTTCCTTTTGCTGTTAGGATAAAGACCAACCTCCTCACAGTGGTCTAAAATGGTGCTACTCAATGTGAAGTCCACAGACTGGCTGCTGGTTGAGAACTGTTACTCTTCTATAAGATAAAGGGCTTGCTTCAGAATATAAATCATGTCCATTTAGTTCAGCAGGCAAGAATTTCTTGATGAAGGAAGCAATGAGTTGAGTAACATTCTAGAACAAACTCCTTATATCATTATGCACTGGCACTTTAAATGAACTAGTCTGCAGTGTACTGTATCTCTTGGGCATGAGGAGCCATGATCTCTGCAGCCGCGTGTTGTACCCCACTCCCTTTCATTCTCAGTAAAGTAGCCCTTCAGTGGCCTCATTTCAGGCCTGCATACTTACAGTGGTTTATAGTCCATGGTACACCTCCCAAGGTTTTTGACTTTTCTGTTGCCTTGTTTCAAACCTTTTTTATGATATCCATTGCCAGCACAATACAGCCCAAACTCTTAAGATGGACATAATTTGGCTTTAATTTCACTTTCTCGACTTAAAAAAAAAATCTTATGAGTCTAATTGTCTCTGTATCTTTGCTGCATTCCAGCTCTGCCTGTTAAAAATTCTTCTAGTCATCAACCTTATGCCTCCTTCTTTGGGAACACTTCACTGAGAATTTAAGCAAGATATGGATCCCTCTGCTCCTCTGAACTTATAAACAGTTTAAGGGACACATCTGGAATTGCCGTGAGGCATCTATATCTTATCTGCCCTTCTAGTATCTAAGCTAAGAGTGGGGGCACTCTCTATTCAGTGCAGCTCTCAGCATGGTATTATACACATAGCCAACCTGATCAGTAAATATTTGGTGAATAAATGAATAATGGATCACCATGAGAACATGTTCTCTGGCTATTTCTCTCTTTTTTCCAGTTTCAAGGTTCTGTAGTTACGTCTAGACATATAAATACTCTGCTTCATAGCAACACAATACCTAAGCTCACAGAGTGTTGCAAATAGCTGCTAAGAGCATCCCTCCACTACTTTAGAACAGTCTGTTCTCCCTCTCAAGTGGAGAGAGCAGGATTCAATAGTGATTAAGTGCTTTGTTCACTTGGCATTTAGAGGCACTGGGGGCATCAGTGTTCTATACTCAGAAAAATGCCCATCTTGGTTGTAATTTTTTTCTGTGAATAACAGCTGTCCACAAAGATGTTCCTTTATAATTTTCCATCCTTTTAGATTCATAAAAATCATTTTAACTACATACCTGAAAAAAATAAATGGAAATAAGTTTACATTATATTTAATAAAAGTTTAGAGAGATGTCTTTATGGTACAAAATAATTTAGGAAAACTTTAACTATGAAAATTGTACTGGAGAAGAATCAAGAGTTCAGGAATTATAAAAATTTCTGATTATACTGCAAAATTACTGTGGAACAAATAGCTCCAAAACTCAGTGACATAAACAAGAATTTGATTTTCTTGTATTTTTGGGTAAGCTGTAGTGACACTGCTTTAGACCTCCAGATGGCTGGTTTTGCTCCATGCTTCTGGTCAATTTGAGATCTGTCCCACACGTCTTACTCTGGGGCCTTGTGTGTAAGATGGGGCAACTGTGGAGCAGTAGCTCCCAGAGCACACTCTTCTCATGATGGTCACTGAAACATAAAATATGAGCCCAACCACACAAGCTCAATTAGAGCCACTGCTGGCATCATGTCTGCTCACGCCATTGGCCAAAATATGTCACAGATCTAAGTTGTATTTAGAATATGTACAAATATTTAAAGTTGTTGGGTGATAACATGGAAGAATTTTGCCTCTTGGACAGTGCTATCATAGCATTTTCAATGGAATTTGCAAACTTGATAAACATGAAAACTTTTACAACTTTGAAAACTTTTGAACTCGTGGAACGACTTCTGTAGGAAAAGATGAAGGTACACTTCAGACTCAACTATTGTTATGCAACATTGGGAGAAGAATTGCTAATGATAGGTCAATATAAACTAAAGATTTGAGATTCACATACTCTTCATAATATCAGCATTGTACAGAACATTCCTGGAGAACTGTGATGGTAGCTTTATATGATTTCTATCATTAAACAGTATAAATCTGAGGTAGATTCTGATAAGACATGTATCATAAGTCCTAGGGCATCTATTACTCAAAAATGTAGTTAAAAATTAGTTGAGGAATTAAACATTACACTAGAAAATACCTACTTTATATAAAAAGAGGCAGTAAAGGAAGAAGAACATCAAAAACAAAAACATAAGACGTAGAAAACAAAGGATATGAATGCAGATATAAATCCTACCATATCAATAATAAAATGAAATGTGACTGTATTAAACAATCCAATCAAATGGCAGAAATTGTCAAACTGGATTAAAAATATCAATTATGTTGTCTACAAGGAGACATGTCTTAGATTCAAATATACAAATATGTTCAGAGTAAAATATATATACATCATGCAATAACAACCATAGGAATGTAAGAATGACTAAACTAATACAAAAAAAAAAATAGATTTTAAAACAACAAAAAAATGTTACCAGATAGAAAGAGTGACATTTTGTCATGCAAAAAAGGTCAATCCATCAGCAAGACATAGAAATTATCAACATATGTGCACCTAATAAGAGAATACTAAAATACATAAAGGAGAAAAATACCAAATATATAAAGAATTAAGAGGAGAAATAGTATATCTAACAATATAAGTTGAAAACTTAATACTTTACTGTCAATAATGGATAGAACAACTAGGCATAAGACCAACAAGGATATAGAAGATTTGAGCAACACTATAAATTCATTAGACCCAATGTCTATACAGTACTCAACCCAACAGCAGTAAGATACACATTTTCTCAAGTGCATATGGATCGTTCTCCAGGGTAAAGCATATGCTAGGCCATAAGACAAGTAATTGAAATCCACGTACATTGATAGTGAGAATGTAAAATGATGCAGCCATTTTATAAAACAATTTGAATGTTCCTTACGATGTTAAGCACAGAGTTACTCTATGACCCAGCAGTTCCACTACTAGACATATATACTCAAGAGAAATAAAAACTTATGTCTACACAGAAACTTTGTACATGAATTTTCATGGAAGCATATTTATAATATCAAATGATAGAATAACTCAAATGTCAATATATTGTTAAATGAATAAGCAAAATGTGGACTATCTGTACAGTGGAATATTATTGAGTCATGAAAAGAAATTAAATATTGATACATGTTACAACATGGATGAGCCATGGAAACATTATGCTAAAAAAAAGTTACTTACAAGAGATCATATCTTGTATTTATATGAAATGCCCCAAATAGGCAAATCTGTAGAGACAGAAAGTAGATTAGTGGTTGCCTAAGGCTGAGAGAATTAGAATAGGAAATGACTGCTAATGTGTACAGGTTTTTTTTTTTTTTTTTTTTTTTTTATGTGGAGGGGATGAAAATCTTCTAAAGTTCTATTGTGGTGATGCTTGCACAATTCAGTGGATACACTAAAAGCTATTGTGTATATTAAATGGGTGAAATTATGGTATATAAATTATATCAACAAAGCTATTAAAATTATGATAAATTTTATACTTATACATTTGAAAATTCATTTGAATTACACACTTTTAAAAATGCAACTTAACAAAACTAACTCAAGAAAGAAAAGACTATCTAATTATCCTATATCTATTCAAAAAATTATTTGTGTAATTACATACCTTTACAGAAAATAATTTCCAGGGGTAAGTGGCTTTCCTGGTAAATTCTTCCAAAGACTTAGAGAAGATATAGCAGCAATCTTATATACAAATTTTTCAAGAAACAAAAATAAAAGAATATACTGTTTATATCTTTTTATGAGGTCAGCATAAACTTTAGCCTAAAGCTGAAAGAATATTACAAGAATGGAATCACAGGCCAGTTTCTCTTCTGAACATACATGCAAAAATTATAAACAAGAGCACCGACTATATCTATGATATATGTAAAATAACAATACAACACAACCAAACTGGTTTTATTCTAGTAATGCATGGTTGGTGTAATGTTCAAACATAAAACAGATCTCAGGATGAGTTAGAACAGAAAAAAATTTGAAATAAAATCTTCACCAGGAGAAACACAAGAGTGAAGAAACACAACAGATAATGCCTTATGAAAAAATAGATGAAGATTATGGAATATTCTAAAATTGTAAACAATTAAAAACATTTCAGAGAAAGGGACAGATATTAAACATAGGCAAAAATATAATATATCAATTATAGAATCCTTAAAAAACAAAGTTGAAACAACAAATACTAATAGTATAATTCAGAAAACTTTTCTAAAATAACAATAATAGAAACTGCACATTGATAGAGTAAATTCTATACACGAGACTATTAAGCCAGAATAACCAACACCACAATGTATTCTAGACACACACATAAACACATCTTATCCCTGTCCATTGAATAGGCCAAGAAATAATAACCAACTCAGTAGCAAAAAGCATCGATAGGGCCAGGTTATGAAATTAGAATAGTTGATTTCAAGTCTGTGGAGCATTTCTGAGAGATACACTTAGAAAACCTTGTGATACCAAATAACATGGAAGTAATCAAAGACTACGAGGAGGGACATTTCAGAAGAGCTGAGGAGCCAAATGAGGAGGCTCTTCATGGACAGTGGAAAACATTGCACTTCAGTATTTTTGGACATTTAAAACCAATCAAATGTGTTTAAATATGGGTTTCTGTGAATATTAAAAAACCAAATACCAACTTATGAGGATAATTGCAAAAAAGAATTCATTATAATGAAACCTGATTTTTTAAAAGGTAGGAGAGGTGTGGGATGGGGGAATGACCATGCTTTTATCCTGTTTTTCCACTGTGAACTAACTATGCTACTGTGTAACCCAGTTGTAGATGAGGAGATAGATCTGTTTGTAAGTATTCCAGCCAATAAATGAAAAATAAATGGTCAAGTTAGAATGTCACAAATTTGCAATCCCTGATGAGTCATTGAGTATCAATGGCTGCTAATATCACAAAAAGAGAAATAACTGGACATTATCTGCTTCCTGATGAAATAAGATAGTCTTTTCAAAAGAATTGATCAGTTACCTCTTTTCCAGGAAATATAAGGGACAGAGAAACATGTTGAACTGCACTGTGAACATGTACTCAGCAAAATCCATTTTGTGGAAGCCTGTATAGGTCAAGTGGCCTGCATTCTTCAATAGATAAATTGAATGATAATTGACATAGATTACAAGAGAAAAAAATCATTTAAAACTGGACAAAACTAAACCATGCTGTCTAGGGAGGCACACTTGGGTGAGAAATTTATAAAGAAATTTAAGGAAGAGTTAATTATAGAAGTTAGGAAAATGATTGCTTTTTGGAAGAAAGGATTTATAATTGGATCAGGTCAAATGGATGGGCTTCAGGCAAAATTCTATTTCTTGACCTAGGTAGTGATTACAAGGGTATGTCTAATAATATCATTAAGCTATAAATTTGTTTTTGTGGTTTCTTGAATCCATGTTTTATTTTATAACAAAAATGTTTTTAAAAATCAAACACATAGGAAAAAACTCCACACAGAAGAAAACCTTGTTGAGAGAAATTAAATCAGACTTAAATGGAAAAATATATCGTGGTCACTGATTGTAAGACTCAATGTTGTAAATCAATTTCCAAACTCTCTATAGATTCAATGCAATAGTGCAATAGCAATCAGAGTCCCTTGTGTGTGTGTGTAAAATGGCAAGCTGAGTCTAAAATTTATATGGAAATTCTTAGGGCTAATTAATCAGAAGACATTATGAAAAAGGACAAATCTGGAGGACTTATACTATTAGACAGTAGAACTCATTAAAACTCTGATATTTAAAATAATGTGGTATTGACACAAGAATAAATAGAGCAGGGGAACAGAACAGAAGGTTTGGACTCTGACCCAGATATACATGGTTATTTTATTTATATCAAAGATGACACTATAGTGGGTAAATTTTTTTTCAATAAATGCAATTGTGTCAATCTTCATATAGAAAAAATGATTTTGATCCCATTGTACTCCATGTATAAAAATCAATTCTCTGTGGATTGTTGATGTAATTGATTGAAAAAATGATCACTAAAGAGTGAAAAGGCAAAAAAAAAAAACCACATATTTTTTCAATATCTACTTCTGGATAATTGATTCCAGTTTATCTAAGAATCCAATAAGAAAAAGATAGACAACTCAACGGGAAAATGAGCAAGCTTAAACCAGTACTTCAAAAAAGAAAATATTAAAAATAACCCCAAAACTTGATGTACGTGTCTTAATGAGGGAAATTAAAATTAAGTAATTAAATTAAAAAAACTATTAATCATTACATATTTGGATTATTTCTAGTTTGTGGCTATATGAATAGTGCTTCTTTGAACATTACATACCCACCAAAATGGCTAATATGAAAAAGAAAGCTGACAAAGATGTGGAGCAACTGGAACTCTCGTGCACTGCTGGTGGGAGAGTAAATTATCAGTACTTTAGAAACTGCTGGCAGTACTATGGAAAGCTGAATATATACATAGCCTATGACCTGGTGATTGCACTCTTAATATGTAGTCAGCAGATGTTGCACACATGTATGTCCTAGGAGGCATACACAAAACTGTTCAAAGAAGTATTATTTATATAGCCACAAACTAGAAAGAATTCAAATATCTCTCAAGAGAATAAATTGTGGTAACTTCAGACAATAAAATATTATGAAAATGAATGAACTCTTGTTACATATGCAAAAATATGACTACATCTTACAAATTTCATGTTGAGTGAAAAAAGCCAGATGCAAAAGATTGCATATTGTATATTATCTATTGCTTCATAACAAATTACACAAAATTTAGCAGCTTTTGATAACACACATTTATTATCTCAGTTTCTATGTGTCAGGAACCTAGGTGTGGCTTAGCTAGGTGCTTCTTCCTCGAGGTTGTAATCAGGGTGTCCACTGGGGCTGTGATTTCATTTGAAAACTCAATAACTAAGGAAAGATTTGCTTCCAAGTATGCTTATGTGGTTCTGGATAGGATTCATTCCTCATAGACTGTCGGACTGAGGACTTGAGTTCCTCACTTGGGCAACTCTTTTCAAAGACCTACTTTTTCATTCTGTGCAGCTCCCCTGCAGTGCACCCTAATTGACTTTATTGACTTCAAGGGATTTTACTTGAAAATGAACTTTCCTTCTGGCCTCTTTCCAGTTCAAATCCCCCTGGATTGTCTTAGAACAGCTTCCTCTTTCAGATTCTGCTTTTGGGTACCCAATCTAAGTTACTTGTATAATTAAAAACAATAAAAACAATTTGTGCTTATTGGAGGATTAGATAAATATCCTCCGCAATCAAACTTTTCACTCTCAGTGGCTCCTAATTAATTTGAAGAGATGTCTAGGGTCAGCTGCATAACTTACAAGGTCCAGGGCAAAATGAATATGTAGGGTCCCTTGTTTGGAAAGCAGGAAAAGTGGTATTAGCAGTACTAAAATACAAAATATATATTTTAAGTTCGTCTCTAAAGTAGTCAGGGCATTTTTTTATTTGCTATTGATCATGATCTTTATTTAAGTAAAGAAAAATTAAAATTTTACTTTATCAGCATGAATTTTGCCATTCATCTTTATATTGTATAACGTGTTTTATGTGCAAATGTAAGAGCTTTTCACTTGTATGCAAAAATCACAATTACATAATTTATACTTGCATCTGTCTTTCTTCTCCATACTGTGGAAATGCTGCACAAAACTAACTTTTAATTTCACCTCTTAATGTGTGCAGTTTCTACCACTACTCTTTACCTTTAGTGTACTGATATGTGAAGAAGGACTAAAAGGGAAAGGAACTATGGGTTACTCTATATTTCCCTTTCCTTTTATGTCATCATCTTCAGTGTAAGCAATTGGCTAACAGAGGGAAGTAAATGAGTGAGGAAGGATATAGTAAGTTCTTTGTTTGTGTTTCTTAAAATACCATTGCCTTCTTTTTGTGTGAAGCACTCTGATTAGAACGTAAAGTGTGGCCTCAGACCTGTCAGCACCTCCGCTTACTCAGTCATACAGGAAACAGGCTTTGAGTCTTGCTGAACCCCCGCCCATCACAGGTCCATCCGAATTGTGTGCACATGGGCACTGCAATTGCTATATACGAATTGGGCAGCAAGGAACAGTGGGCATGCATATTGTATGTATCTGCTCCTCAAATGCATGCTTCCATGGACTTCACTTAGAAAATATGTTAGAAGATAAAAATTAAGAATTTCAAGACGATAACAATAGGCCATTAAACCAAGAGTGGGCCCCTTCTAAGTGTTGAGCCCTGGGGACTGCTCCTGAAGACAGCCCTGGTTGGAGTACAAGGTGAATAAGGCCTGGATCTTGCTCAGTCCTGTGGACAGTTAGCCCACATATCTCTAGGGTTCTGTTTTGGACATACTTTAGGGCAGCCTGGGCTTCTGTGTTGACATACCACTCTTGTTTCAGCATTTACAAAAACATTTATTTAAGACCATGTTATTTCTTTTGAGCTTAGTAAGAAATTTAAAGGGTTGTTTGCTCTAATTTATCAAGCATTAAGTATTTTGTGATAGGAAGGATTTTCAGAATATTCAGTTTTGTTAAACTCATGGAAATGGAGATCACAGAGCACATTTTTTTTTTCCTATTTAAAGATTTCACAGTGTTCTACTTCATATTTCATAAACCTCTGATTAATACTCATTTTTATTTTGGTTATTTTTTGAACCAATTTTATTTTTTATCAGAGTAATGCATGCCTTTTATTTGAAATGTCGAATCTTGCTAAAAAGTCTCATAACAAAAACCATAATTCTCTTCCAAAAGCCCCACCCTCTCCACCTCTAGTCCTGCTTCCCAAAGGCTATGGCTTTAAAGTCACTGTAGCCATTTCTTATAAAATTCATCTCCATATTTTAAAATAGTGTGCTTTTAGTCAGTATTTTATTGAATCATCAGTTTTAGACCTGTATATTGTAGTGTACTCTAATCATGTTAATTCTCTTGGGATATTTTTTCTTAGTGTAGGCAATATTTTTTAAATTTACAAATTTGTTTTTTTAATTAACCAGATTTCCCATGTACCTTAAATCTCATGCCTATTTCCTATGTGCTCTAATCATCAAACAATCATTGCCTTTATCCCCCTGAAGAAGTCACACTAACAATCCTACATCCTCTTATTCCATATAGACTACTTGTTTTCTGGACCTGCTATACAGCTGCCACCCAGGGACCCGATTTCCTGGAAGTTAAATTTTTCCTTTTCTTATATTTTCCTTCTTGTTTTAGTAGTGATATATCCTCCAGGAGCTTCCCGATGCTGAGTGAAAAGGAAGTCAATTTTGAAAACCTCAAATGTCTGAAAATGCTTTTATTCCATCTTCTCTCCTGATTAATAGTTTGTGAAAGTAGAGAATCAAAGGTTTAGAATCATTTTCAGTCAAAAATGTGAAACACTCTTCAGCAGACCTGGCTTCCATTACTGCTATTGAGAAATCCAATGCAATTCTGGTTTCCCTACTGTTAGTTATATCTGGCTTTCTTCTTTATACCCTAAGTTTTTTTTTTTATCTCAGGGTCTCTCAAATTTCCTGTTGATGTGACTTGTTATGGATCTTTTTATTTTTTGTTCATGGTACTCAGTGATCTCTTTATATTGTGAAACTCAGTCCTTCAGTTCTGACCACGCTGCAGCATATACTTATAAAATAATTTTTCTCTCTTTTCCCTTCTGGAGGACCTGTCCAGTAGGATGCTTATTTTCTTAGACCAAGCCTCTATTTTCTCATCTTTTCTTCTTTTGTCTTTTAGTTCACTATTGTGGGACACACCTTAAAAGTTTATTTTCCATTCTACCTATGAGCTATTTTCATATCAGAAATTATTTTTGACTTCCAAGTATACGTTCTTGTACTATACCATTCAGTTTTTCTGGTATTTTAATCATGTTTCAAGTGTGGAGTATTTTATTTTACTTTCGAGGATATTAGTAATAGGTAGTTTCTTTTTATAGTTTTCTTCAGCTTTATTACCTTTTTCCTCCAATTTCTATTATTTGCTTATTTGTGTAAGTCTTATATTTTAGGTTTTTTCTTAAGTGTGTGATGACCTTTGGATTTCTGTCCATCTTTAAGAATAGGATCTTAAGTATATGGATTCTGTGTACAGATGTGTGTATTTACTATAGAAAAGCTGTGTGGTGAGCTTCCTGTTGTGGTTGGACACTCAACTATCTGTGTCTGGAGGCCTTTTGCCCAAAATTTAAAAAAATATACCTGGGGAAAGCTCACTGATCTTTTGCCTTGGTTTTTGTAGCTAACTGCTAGAATTTTTGAAGCAATGGTGGGTGCCTGAAATGAATGGTTCAAGAGGGGAATTACTGTTTTGAAAGTACTTTCAGGCAATCCTACATCTCACCCTGCCCTCTTCTTTACTTGGATCTCTGATTTCAAAGCCTATTAAGTTCCACTTCTCTAGGAGGATTTTTTTTGTGTGTCTGGAGTGTTACCTGTCTGGGAATCATCTGAACTTAACCTTGAGGTCTCCTGCTGATTGGGCATCTTTTCAGAGAGGAGGCTATTCTCACAGAGTATTTCCATGGTAGCTTGCTTGGTGACTTCATGCAGGACAAAGGGTTCACCCATCCATCAGTAGTGGCAGAGTTCATCATACAGCCATAGAGGTCCTGGGAAAAAATGAGACAGAGAGTGGGGGGAAGCTTGATGGATGTTCAAGTGGCAGGGAAGGAAAAGGAATGAAGAGGAGAAAGAATGAGGTGGCAGAGGAGAAAGAATAGGAATGTCTGCATTCTACCTAACATTGCTCCCATTCTGTCTTCTTTTCCCTCTACTGATTCAGGCCACAGGACCTTTTGCCTGACTGGGTCAATGTGCAGCACTTGGATGGACGTTCACACCAATGTCCAGCATGGTGTGAATGCTTTATGTGCAAACACAAAAACAGTATTTGCATGGATATTGTTAGGCCAAGCATTGCTCTGTCTTGGGAAAATCATCTTCATGCCTTTTCTAGCAATGCTGGATGACAATTTGTCAGATTTTGTCCTTGATGCAAACTATTCAGTCATCAGGGTTGCATCTTGTGGTCTTCATTAACTTGGAGGAGCCAAAATAGGTGTCTTCCAGGCCCCTTTAGCTTACATGGCTCTGTCCCTTGTGCTGAGGGTTTAGTGGTCCTGAGCTTGCCTTGGACCACTTGAAGTCAGTGTCCAAAGACCCTTAATGCTTCCTCATCCTCATCCCCATTTGTGTTGTCTGGGATACAGCATGGAAGGGCTGAGTGGAGCAACATTCCTGAAAACTTCAGAGGGTGAGATCAGAAAGGACATGACAAAGGAAGTGTGGATTCTCCAGGAATGTGTGATGTAAGAAGCCATTGGAGCCACCTTTTGTTCCAAAGCCACCCTTTACTCCTAAAGGGGTAGAGAAGTTAGGGGCAGTGTGGCTCACCTGGTTCCCTCTAGCTGTTCACCTGCCTTAGCTTCTGGATTATGAAGCTAGAAAAGTACCCTTTAGCTTCTATTAAAAGGGGGCAGGCTTAGAGACTAAGCAAAGCCCAGAGTCTGGGAAGATTAATTTCTGATTATGTCATGAACAATACTGCACATCTATTATCGTGTTAGATTTTTCCAACCTGAAGTTCAGAGATTTTCAGTCACTCATTAGGTAGAAAAACCAAGACTAGAGACTCATCTTATGACCTCTCCTGTTGGTGATCTTTGTCATATTATTAAGACCCAAGGTCTTCTCACCAAAGGAGTTTATGGTTTGAAAGAGCCACAGGATATTCCCAGGACAAACCTCCGTTTACTTAACTAACTGCAACACATAATCCGGTAAGAAGGAAATGCTAATCCTGGTATTTTTGCAACACCCAGGTACAGTATACTGAAAACTTTATCTATCTCAAGATACAGAGTTCATTCAACAAAGCAGCTGCCCAAATATGTTTATATCTTATGGACTGGGATTTAAAAAAAAATACTTATTTTTATTATAGTGACATTGGTTAATGAAATCCAGTGTTTCAGGTGTACAATTCAACAGTCAAGCATATATATATATATATATTGCATTGCGTGTTCACCACCCATAGTTATATTTCTTTCTGTCACAACATATTTGACCACTTTTATCCTACCTCCCTCCCCCTCAACCCTTTCCTAACCACTAGTCTATTGTCCATGTCCATGAGTCTCTTGTTTGTTTGTCCTGTCTGTTTGTTGCTTTAGGTTTATATGCCACATATAAATGGTATCATGTGATTTTCAACTTTTTCTGTCTGGCTTATTTGGACTGGGATTTTTTTACTTGTGGCAGATTCTTAAAATGACCATAGCAGTATACTAAATCCAGCATTCTCTTACAGTCTTTATTAGTCTCTACCAAGGTTTTTGTTTTTTGTTTTTTGTTTTTTAATCTCTCCCTTAAGGTTGAGTGGGACTTTGTGGCTGTCTCGATAATTAGAATGCAGCACACCTGACTATACGTTTCCTAGGGCTGCCATAAAAAAGTATCACACACTGGGTGGCTTAAACAACAGAAATTTATTCTCTTATAGTCCTCAAGGTTAGAAGTCCAAAATCAAGGCTTCAGTAAGGTAGATTTGGAGAGTTCTGTGGGAAAGTCTGTTCCATGCCTTTCCCAGTTCTGGTGTTTGCAAGAAATCCTTGGCATTTCTTGGCTTGTAGATGCATTGTTCCAATCTCTGTTTTCATTGTCACATGGCATTCTTCCTTGTGTGTCCTGTGTTCAAATCTTCTAAGAACATCAGTCATTGGATTAGGACCCACCATACTCTAGTATGACCTCATCTTAATTTTATTATATCTGCAAAGACCCAATTTCCAAATAAGGTCACATTCACAGGTACTCGGTATTGTAACTTGAACATATTTTGGGGGTGAGGGGTAGACCCTGTTCTACCATGACAATGAGGTTAAATAATTTCTAAAGTTAGGTCTTAAAGGCAATCAGACTTTAGTCTGGAACTTTTTCTCTAAGGTGCTCACCTTTGGAACTCAGCCAGCATTTTGTGAGGAAGCCCAGAACACATGAAGGGGCCACATACAGATGTCCGGGCTGACAGCCCCAGGTAAGATTCCAACCCATGGCTGGTATTAATCACCAGTCATGCAAATGAATGAGCTTTCAGATGACTCCAGTTTTAGCCTTTGATCTGTGCCAGCTGATGCCAGGTGGAACAAAGATAAACTGTCCCCTCTGATCCCTGCTCAAACTGCAGATTTATAAGCAAGATATAGTTAGTCCTTTAAATCACTAACTTCTAGGGTGGTTTGATATACAGCATTGGATTACTGGAACGCTATCCCATGTCCACTGTCCTACCTGAGACACCTGAGATCTTGGGTGGTAGGATAGCCTTTTGTAGTAAGAATGTAGCCTTGGGATCTGGCCATTGGTTTCTTTTGGATTTATCCATCCTTCCTTCAAGATGCAGTTGAAGCAGGTTAGCTAACTATGTGGGCATTACCTGCTTCAGCCTGGTTTAAGATGTAGCCAAGTATTTACTGCCTTAATTAGTGAGGTGTCTCTCCCACTCTCTAGAATTCCAACTGCTTCACTCTTCTCATCTGTAAAGTAGGCATAATGATACCTACCTCATTTATGTAAGCTTGCTCAGTGTCTGGCCCATTGTAAATACTCAAGAAGTCTGATTGAAAGTTAAAACATTAAAAACAATTTTTTCCATATAAAATAGTCTCAGTGATGGAGGTTGTACAAATTTGTAAAACATTCATACATAGTAAACAGCTGTAAATCTGTGTTACTTTGGAATCATGATTCTTTAGCATCAAATAAGGGATAGTAAATATTAATTATAGCAGCACGATCTTTGTTGCCACAGTTCACAAGAATATATTTATTAAAATTGGTGGCCCTAAGACAAGAGTAATTATTAAGTTGACAAGTTGAAAGAGTTTTCTTTTTTTAACTAGCTGCAGCCCCCTTACAAAGCAAGAAAAGACCAAAAAATATCAAATGCTTGGGAAATTTCTAACTAATAATATTTCTTTGATGATGGTAAAATTTATCCCCTATATTAGAAACATACGTGGCATGAAACTGTGAATTTTTCTCAGATGAATATGAAGACTCAGGATTAACTAGATTTGGGGAGCACTTATGTGATCCTGGAATCTCAAATGGAAGCCAAGTTTAATGCTTCTGAGTCATGCTATTTTTGTATGTGAGATTCTATGTATTATTTGCTGGTAATTTTTATTCAGTCTTTCACGTATCTCAGAAACATGGACACTTTTATGAATTGTCAAATACAGATGAGTTTTATCCATATAGTTTTTGGCAGAAGGAAGTTTCTTTCAATAAAGTCTATTTGGTTTTGTTTATTTTATTCTCATACTTCCTGGTGTATGCCAAATGGAATCCATTCTTATTTATATTTCTGTCTTTTTTAAAAGCTCCTTTCCACTCGCTTTTCACAAACCTAGACACTACTGGTAGGTAATTTTTTCTTCCTGCATTTCACAGAACGCTCACACACTCTAAATGCTAAATGGAAAGCAATCAAAACCTCAATATACAAATCTGTTCACTTGAAAATCCTTAGCTGCAGTCAATCCTTTCTCTGGAGCCTGGGAAGAATACTTGATTCTGTTGCTAGGTGGCAGTGTTCCTTTACCAAAAAGAAGGTCCTTAGACTGTAGATCCCTTACTTAAACAGAAGGGAAAACACTGCCCCTTCATTAGCAACTTCTCACCCAAATTTCCCAGTTTTAGCCCACAAAGAGGACCCAGCCCTGTCTGAAATTGACAAACTGGAATGATCAAACAAAAATTTCTTCCTGCTAGCCACTATATATTGCAAAACAGGGCAGTCTTCAGTATAAAGCACATGGTTGCTTCCACTAACTGTAAAAATCTAGAGTTTATCTCTGACTCTAGTAAACAAGTGATATAATCTCACGTGTTCAGTGATTGGTAGTTTAGCATTAAGTTGACAAAAGAGCTCTATCATTGTGGTTATGAAACATATATGTATGGTGGGCCTATAAATTATGGACTTTTTTAAATATATTCATTATTATTTTATTGTTTACATTAAAATTATTGGGTGACATTGATTAATAAGATTATATAGGTTTCAAGTGTACAATTCAAATATAAGTCATATGTATATTGCATTGTGTTTTCACGCAGTTAAATTTTCTTCTGTTACCATATATTTGACCCTCTTTACCCCATCCACTTCCCCTCCCCCTTTCCCTCTGATAACCAGTAATCCCCTGTGTCTATGAGTCTCTGTTATGTTTGTTTGTTGTTTTCAGTTCTGTATTCCACAGATGAATGAAATCATATGGTTTTCAACTTATTCTGTATAACTTATTTCACTTAGCATGATAATATCAAGATTCATCTATGTTGTTGCAAATGGCAGTAATATTCCATTGTATATATGTACCACCTCTTCTTTATCCAATCACCTATCATAGGATACTTTGGTGAAACTTCTTTTAAAAGTTTCTTTCATTTGATTGTCAGATATGGTTGCCAGATTTGGCAATTAAAAATATCGGTTAAATATAAATTTCAGATGAACAAAGACTTTTAAAAGTTGGGTTTATTGAGGTATAATTTACATAGAATAAAATTCATCCTTTTTAGGTGTACAGTTCTACAAATTTTTACAAATGAACATATCATGTAATTACTATTACTCTCAAGATAGATTATTCTCATCACCTCTAAAAGTTTCTCAATGTCCTTTTTTAGTCAATCCCTCACTCACCCTCCACCTCTGACAACCACTGATTAGATTTCTGTTTTTATAAGCTTACCTATTCCATGGTGTCATATAAATGGAATAATATATTACATAGCCTTTGTGCCTGGCTTTTTTCATTTAGCACGGTGCTTTTGAGATTTATCTTTGTGGTTGTAGGTGACAGGAATTGAATTTTGTTTGTTTTGGGCGATGGTATAAGTATCACCCATATACCAAAATTGGGGAAAAATTGGGACTTACTTATAATTAAGAAGTATTTGTTGTTTATCTGAAAATTTCTGCATCAGCAGGCCTGGGGTAGAACTTGGAACTTGAATTTTAACAAAAACCTATGGTGTTTCCCATGCAGGTGATTCTCAGATCACACTTTCAAACAGCAAGTATTTGAAGCTGTTGGGTCAGAAATCTCCTTGAGAATCTCGTTAACTCGATTAAGTCTTTTACCAGAAGAATACTCATAGAAGCTCAATGCTTTCACATAATTTCGAGAATTTGCAGAATTGACTAAAACTCATAAACCCACGAACCTGAGGTTAAGGACAGTTTTGTCATCTTGTGTGCTTTACTGAAAGCTCAAGTCTTTCATCGAAGTGGGAGGAAAACAAGTTCATTTCAGATTCGCTCACTCCCTCTCCTTATCATCTTTCCCCATCCCTTTTCAGTGCAAGAGGATTTTATTTTATTTTTTAGTCTTTCCACAAAATATGATGACTTGTAATTCTGTTTTCATTCCACTTTAAATGTTCTTTTATTAAAGCAAAAGTGGATTATTTACCTATCATAAAGCCAGACATAGTTGTCACAAAAAACTAAAATTACAAAGAAAATTGGAAAGTCAGAAAGAGGAATACGTAGTTCTACCACCCAAAGAGGTAGTGAGATAATCACTTTATTTGTCTTCATTTTTTTCATAGCTGTGATAATAATGTAATGATGAATGGGTTTCACCCCACATATTCTGATTTACTTGGTATGGGGGTGTGTTCTGGACACAGCATTTTCAAAACCTCCTTAGGTAATTATAGCACGCATCAGAGTTTGAGAGCTACTGCTCCAGTCACATGCCATTGGCTCATTCTTTGTGCTTTTCTTACTGTATTCTTGGTTGGGCCATGTAGAATGCTCATATAACCCATTGGGAATCAGTTGTAATCATAATTATGCATAACATGAAAGGGAATCCTTTAATTACTAATTCATACTGAAGGGATATCTGCAGTGACCATACATGATGAAGGATAGGAGGGGAGCTGTGCTGGAAAAAATAAAAGTAGGTCAGAATGAGAGAAAATTATATGCAGAAATTATTCGATTTACCACAAACCCTTGGAGTTGCTTGAATTTTTGTGATTAATGAGAGCTAATCAGGAATGAAGAGGAAAAGGAGACAGCGATGGCAACACTCCAAGAGGAAGACCTCTTAAGATTGGAGGCACCAAACCAAACCCAGGTCTCTAGAAGTGGTAGAGACATGTTCCAGTGACTTGAAACCCTGTCTCCAGCAAAGAAATATGTCATGAACAGGGATATACTTACCAGGGAACCTCACTGCTTCCCCAACCCCAGACTTTCCCAAGGCTGACATTGGAGACTCTAGCTTGCTTTCCATGTGGTAAGATTTATTGCAAGTAAAATCACTGTGGCAGTCCAGGTACCAGCCTTTTAGTGTTCATAGTCCAAGTTGCAAGGGTTTTGAAATTCAATGGCAACCTTTAGGCTGCACTGAACTTTGGGAAAGAGGTTGAAAGAGTCTTGAGGCTTATTTTATGAGGAGTTTCAAAGAACCTCTTATGATTGGTTACACCCATGAAGAACTCCATAATCACAGCAACTTGTTCCCATGCTCAGATTCAGAGATCCTGGAGAGGAGTGAAATAGTCAAGGGCCTTCTCAATGCTTTTTCTTCTCAGAAGGTCATCCATCAGAAACAAACATGTTAGTCCTCATATTGACAGTGGAATAAATGTGTCAGGGGACTCTGAGTGGAGATTCTCATGTGCATATCACATTACACTTATTGCAGATGCCTCTCAATGTAATTTATTATAAAATTATGGTAGTAGTCATTCTGTTAAATACTGCTATTGATTAATAAAGCAGCATATATATTATCACATATTTTAATATCTTGACAACTGTATTTCAATATTATTGGTATTCTTTGTTATCCTGTGTGTTTTATGTATTTGCAAACAGGATTCATTTTGTGTTATTTTGATCAGTGATGCTTGTTGCTTTTGTTTTTTAGTGTAGAGGTAATGGAGGAATTGGGAGGAGAAAACGAATAGAGCTATGTAGGGAAGTTTTACCTAATTATAGTTTATACTCTTTTATTCTATACTTTATTTTCTTTGTTCCAGGAGTATTTTTAAAAATCTATTAGTGTTACTTACATATGTTAATTTGCTTTCAATAAGGACCCCCTTTGAATTAACTTTCCCAGTGAATAATTATTTACTTCCCAATGGGAGACTAGGACGACTCCTGCTTGTTCTATTGCAGAATCAATGATAAGGTACATTAGTGA
The DNA here is from genome assembly GCA_030015415.1 of Cynopterus sphinx. Classification (NCBI taxonomy): domain Eukaryota; kingdom Metazoa; phylum Chordata; class Mammalia; order Chiroptera; family Pteropodidae; genus Cynopterus; species Cynopterus sphinx. The sequence goes on along the minus strand of CM057385.1, from coordinate 92,843,349 downwards.
ATCTCAGGATTGTTCCCAGGAGACTGTTTTCCTTTCTGTGCTTTATCCTGTGATGTGACCTCTCCTTTTCACAGTATTGGGGATTGTGAGTCAGGTATGTTGTTTATTAGCTTTATCATCTGTGTATCCAGATGTGACTTTTAAAAACATCTCATGTTCAAAGTTCCAAAATCAATAGGGGCAGCTAAGAGGTGGTTTATATACCACCCTCCCCTCATTGATATCTTAGGAATAAATGTCAAGAATAGAAATGAAAATTATATATTGCAGGAGACCTAATCATAAACACTCTAAGGGCTGTTTTTACAGAGAAATGTCCTGAGACACTGCTCTGAACTCTTTTTTTCAGGACACATGCCAGAATGGTATCTCAGAAGCTTGTTTTAGCAGACATAACTGTAAAAGAAACTTACATTAGTATTAGTGAAAGCTAATGTTCAAAACAAATAAATGTGTTTGTTTATGTGCATTGTAATATTTTTTTATATAATGAAGAAAAGTGAATTTTCATCATTTGCTTTTGTGAGTCCTATGTAATTCCCTCTCATTTGTCCTGTGTGACATGAAGTCAGTCCATTTCATATTCAATGAAATGCCTAGCAATAAAAGAAAGGGTATAGAGACAGAGTAGTAGGTAATGCTCTGTAGCTAAATAGTTCTTAGCTTTACCATTCCCTTAATCTTTTCTTGAGTTTAGGATATGAAAGGAAGTTACAAAGGTATCCTCTCTGCTTTTGACATGAAACTATGAGAAGAGAATTGAGGATCGTAGTATGGTCAAGGTATGGAATTTCTTCTGGAGAATGCTTCCTTGCTTATTTTGGGAAAGATTATAGGTCTTCTGTGTATATTTTACACCTGCCCTGCATTTTAGATATCATATGCTATTTTCATTGTAATGGTACATTAGATTTATACACAATTAAATGTAAACAACCCCAATTTTGATGGAGAAGGATCATGATGAGGGAACATTTTCCATAATCTGTCTTTTTTATTTTTAACAAAAAGCACAAAACAGTTTTATTCTTAAACATTTATTAAATAATGTTTGCACAGGGCTCTGTTTGAGCAAATCAACTCCTCTTGCACTTTGACATAATAATGTTGTGAAGAAACAAACACAATTGCATATGTCAGAGCATATCTCTGTTTAAAAGCAATGTGCTGTGTACTGTAAGGTATGCATGGAAGTCTGCTTTCATGACCTTCAAATCTTATAACGGGGAGGAGATAAGCACATAAATAAAGTACAAAGCAGGGAGGTAAATGACATAGGGGAGAGATGCTTACTTGGGAGTTCCAAAGAAGATGAGTCTCAGATTCCAACTTTACCTGCAGCAGCTTGTTTAGAAAGTTTGGAGTGTGGCTCCAGAACCTGTAACAGGCATTTCAGAGTATCTGATGCAGCTGGTTTCCAGACCTCACTTTGAGAAATACTGATCTAGGTGTCTTTTCAACAATACAGCTTTGTTTTCCTTTTGAGTAGCTTTTTATTATTCAGTTTATGAGCGCTATTTCATAAGTAAAATTTAATGTTATCCAGAATACAGCACTCATATACTATGAGAGAAAAAGTTTTTTGCCACACCTTCTATTAAATTACTATTAGGTCTGAAACCTTTTTGGCCAGATGTATTTCAGACTTCAGAATTTTTCTTAGAAAGGTGCAAAACAAGCCATTCCTAATAAAAATGTTAACTTACATTCTTCCATCAGCATCCTTGCTTATTTATTATTTAGGGAAACTCTCCAGGATTCATAATCCCTCTTGAATCTTCCCAGTTTGACTCTACCCACAGGTACATTTGGGGTCAGAAAATGCTCATCTCAGGGTAAAGCTTCAATATATAAAATATCCAAGTCTTTTATATACTGGTAGGTGGAGTGATTTTTTAATTGAATTTTTTATTTTCATCATCAGAACTTGTTTTTTCCTTAATTGTATTACTCAGCCACAACTGTGGGCTAATATTTTAAACTGTTAAAGCCTTTTGATTCTTGAAACCTTGAGGACCTAATGTGTGAAACATTTAGAATTTAAATTCTTAGTGCTTGGCGTGGGTAGGTGGCACTAGAATGATAGTTCCAAATCTAGTTTCTTTTTATGTTATTTTGAAGAGGATGCAAGGAAAAGATAATTACTGCGGAATTCAGCTTTGGATTCATGTATCTTGTCCTTAGGTCATGGAATTCATTAGCCCACCTTCTTACCATCATGGTTTCTGCTAGCACATGGCCTCATGCTGGTTCTAACATGTTCATTTTATAAGCTTAACCCATCGATATGAGCCAAATTTGTGGGTTCAACTGTGGTGGGGTGGAGTTGGGTTTGACATGGAAGGTGATTTTGTTCTCAACAAATGTTTAAAGACAAATAGAAACTCTTATTAGTCAGAAAAATATACAGAAAAAAATCAATGAGATTACTAAAAATCTAAGAGCTGAAAAGGAAATTTAAAACCTTATGCCTAAACACTGTACCTGTGGACTCTAGTTTGCTTCAAAACTCGAAAAGAAATGTGGTCATCTTATAAACAGTTGTTGGTCTTACAGTCAGAACAAGAGCATAAAACACATCTATTTTATCTCTTATCTATCTATCATCTATCTATCTATCTATCTATCTATCTCTATCTATCTATCTATCTATCATCTATCTATCTATCTATCTATCTATCTATCTATCTATCTATCTATCTATTTATTTTTCTACCTTCTATCCCAAGAAAACATTAAGTCTCTGCTATGTTCTCTGACTGCCAACAGCAATGTGGTCTCAATTATACCATATGCTGGAAGCGAGAGAAATAACTTTGCTTAGAAATAAACACTATCAAGACTTGGTATTCACTTGTATTTTGTGGGTGTAGGCTGATCCACTGATGTTCTTATATGTTCTGCTATGCTTATGGACTTGAGAAAACCAGAGTGGTAAGCAAGTGGGTTTGGATTAATCCAATTTTAGAGGGGTTTGCAGGAGCTCCACCCATCCCAGTGAAAGATATTCTAGGCCACAGCTGCGAATAAAAGGAATTGAGACTCCATATAAGCGAAGCAACTCCAACAGAGAGTGAACACAATAAGAAGTGAGGATGGTGAGAATAATGAACTATAATTTCTTTCAGATTTAAACTTCAGCAAAGGGAGGGGGATTTTGTTTTAGGACTTCAGTTTCTCTCTAGTAAATTCAATGGAGAAAATTCATATTTTTCAAATTTGAGCTATTCTTTATTTCATTTTAGACTTGTGGGATAAATTCTGGCAAGCTAGTCTGAACACCATGATTGCACATAGTGAATGTAAAATAGAATAGAAGGTGAATTTCTTACTTGAAATAACCTGTGGCCTTTAAGTTAACTTAGTATACTGTTGTGAATCATTTTTAGAGGCTTTTAGGGACAATAGCTAAACTAAACAGATTCTAGGAGGGTTCTAAGGAAACGTGATGAAGTGATTAATGTTGGGGCAATTATTCCAAGTCTGAGGAAAGCTCCACTACTTTAAAGTACTGTTTGGCTCTGATAGGGTAAGTACCTTATCCAGAGCTGCCTGGGACTTTCTTAGTTTTAATGTTCCAGGAACCAACCCTTCCCCTATCCCTGTTTTGGTTTTGGTTTGTATTGGTTTGGTTTTTCTAGAGAAATATGTATAGGTATTTTATAAAATAGGTATAGATATAGATAAAGAGACTTATTATGAGAGATTGGCTCACAATACACCCTCTACAAGATGGAGATCTGGGAAAGCTGAATGCCTAAGAACAAGGGGAGCCAACATTATAAATCTCATTTCCCATCTGAAGCCTGAGAACCAGGAACACCAGTGTCCAAGCGCAGAAGACCAATGTTTCAGATCAAGCAAGAGAACAGATTCGCCCTTTCTTACCTTTTTGTTCTAATCAGGCCCTTAACAGATTGGAAAATGCCCACCTGCATTGGTGAGGGCAATCTTTTTTACTTAGTCTACTCAAATGCTAATCTCTTCCAGAAGCACTTTCACAGGAATAATATTTTACTAGCTATCTGGACATCCCTAAGTGCAGTCAAATTGACACACAAAATTAATCATCATATTTTACATCACTGCTCCTTAATTTCTGTTTGCCCTCCCAAGGGGATAAGAGGCAATCAGAAATGAGAATGAAAGTGGAGGGGACACCTCATTTGTCTCAGCACACCTGGTACTGGTTCCCTGGGAAAGACAGAGTTGATAATCAGCATGGTAAGAGCCCTGGACAGTCATTGGGCATTTGGTATTTTTAATGTCTATGTATGTGTGTGTGTGTGGGAGGGGGTGTGTGCGCACATGCATGCATGCATACATGTGTCCATGTAGGGCTTCTTACCTCAGAAACAAAGCAGAGTCTGCTTCCCAGGACAGGCCAGCCATCCTCTTTCCCAGTGGTTCTGAGATAGGGGAATTCCTCACCCCTCGTCTTCCTGCCATGCCCAGGTACACTTGTCAATGTCTGGAAACATTTTTGGTTTTACAACTGAGAAGGTGTGTATGTTATTGTCATCTAGTGGGTTCTGGTCAGAGGATACTGCCAATCATCTCATGATGCACAGGTCCACACCCCTCTCCCCAACAAAGAATTATCTGGTCCAAAATTTCAATAGTGTCACGGTTGTGAGCATTGCTCTTCACTTTCTTTTGTTTCATAGGGTTACATATGTAAGTGGGCCAGAGTACAGGCCCTCCTTTCCTCTGCAAGTATAGTGAAGTGTGTTGCTTAACATGTGGGGGAGCAAAAGGCCTTAGGTTTTTAGGTTTTAGGCATGTTTTTGAACGTAGACATTATGAGGGAGCTTTGCATTGTCTATCTTGTCTATTAATTTAAAAAGTAATAATGTTTCCCTTTTGTCTATTATTCTTCTTATTTGGTGCCCTCCTTTGGGAATTCTGTAGCAAATCATAACAAGTCATGATTTGGATTCTTTGTTTCTAGGCTGCAATACCATTATAGTATCATGAAAACTTTGCCTCCTTTCATCTTTTGTTCCCTAACAGTGTATCTTCAACCTTTCCCTCTTTATAAAATCTTTTCTCTCAGTGGGAAAATGTGCTCATATTTCCTCCTACAGCTTAACAAATACAAAAAAATATATTTAAAAAACCCCTTCTCTTTCTCCCACACCCCTGTCCTCTATTTAATAGTGAAGCTTTTTTGAAAGAATTGAGAAATAGCAGATTTAACACAGCCAATGAATGATCGATTAAGTGAAGTCAGCTCATGCTCAGACCCAGGCCAGATGTGTGCTCATAATCAAAGCATAATGGAAGTTATTGCTTTCATGTGGTCTATGCTTAGTAAACACTGTTACAGATAAGTCAAAAGAGTAAACAGTTGAATCTCTTCTCAGAGTCTCTGCTGCAGCTGTGGCACAGAGCATTAAAGAAAGTCAAGAAAATTTAAAAGTTTAGGATGCTCTGAGTTGGGGCCAGATTTACTTTTACCCTTGGAAGCCAGAGTCTTCTTTTCTGACTTCCTTGAAGCTAAAACACATGCAGTATAACCTAAAACTCCCCAACCAGGTGCCCCTGTGTCAGAATTTGATTCTTTGTGTTGCTAGTGATCCAAAAACTCAGGGACTACGCATAATTGTGAAGACATGACATCCTGGATTGCTCTCTCATTTCCAGAGGCAGTAGTAATATTATCTATAGCCAGGTTCAAGGTCCAGAAGGGGTGGTGGGAGTGTTACAAGAGAGTTTTCTTGTCTAGCAGTAGAGGACTGTGTGTGACCAGATTTATAGATTTTGTATACTGTTCCTTGCTATGTAGCCTCTAGACTTGGTTATTCATCCTTTCTGAATATGAAGCAAGCTACCCAATATCTCTTAATTCATTCTTTTCTGACTAAATTACCGAGAGCTTATTTTTGTTGTTTGTCACCAAGGGCCCTTGACTAGTACCTAACTGAGATTCCTTGGCAAAATGGCAACCAAATATGGTATAAATATGACACAGTCAGGCCCTGCCACTGCAAAAAAAAAAAAAAAGCAGTTAAATGAAGTGTTTAATAACACTATATTTTATTTATTAGATTCTCCGCTCTGTTCTTCTTCCTCCTGTATTCATGGTAGCTGCATCTATTATAATATAAATGGTGCTAGTAGAGTTATTTTGTTTTGTTTTGTTTTGAGTGTTACAATCAAATCCCTTCTCTCCCCTTAAGGAAACCAGAAAATAAGGGAAAACTGATAAGAAGTGTGGATGTAGATTGTTTAGATTTTCATAGTCTATGACAGAGGTCTGTAAAAAGACAGATGGTAAATATTTTTGACTTCATGGACCATAAGTTTTTGTCATAATGGCTCATCTCTGCCATTGTAGTATGAAAGCAGTCGTAAACATCACATAAGAAAATGGGTGCTGCTATGTTCCAATAAAATTTTATTTACAAAAACAGGTGGTAGGCTGGATGTTGGTTATAGTTTGCTCTGTCATACTAGGTTCTAGTTTTTATTTTATTTTTTCTGTCTAATTTTCTTATGTTTATTCATTCACTCATTCACTCATTCATTTATTCATTCTGTAATCAGTTACTGAATTATTTTGCTTCCATAGTCAAAGATTCCTATAACTCAAAGGTGTTCACGGTCTGGGGTGGATTTGGTAAGAGGAATATTGCCTTATTGATGCCTTAGCACATCCCTTCAAACTTATCTCTTCGGTCCACACAGGCCTAGGTTCCTACTGCCAGAACTAGCATTTCTTTGCCTAGGAGTGTTTTTGGCCATGAGGTATATACATTTGCATTTCTCAAAGTTTCCCAATACACCCCTTCCCTTGAATCAAGGTGGGCTCTGTGACTGCCTTGACCATTAGAATCTAGCAGATTTTAGCCTGGACCCAGATGTTAGTCTGAGCCCAGGCCTGAGGAGATTGCCAGTTTGTACTTCCTATCCCTTGGAACATCTGCCCTGAGAATCTAGGTGCCAGGCTATGAGAAAGCCCCAAGAACCTCATGAAAAAAAAAAAACAGTGTGGAAAGGACCCAGTACCAATTTGATAGCCATGAGAGTGAATCAGAAACAGAATCCTCTAGCAATGGTCAAGCCATCCCAACTGACACTATGTGGAGCAGGTTTGAACTATCCCCACTGAGCCTAGACCATATTGCAGATTCACTAGCAAAATGCATGATGTTGTTTAAAGCCTTTAAATTTTGGGAGATTTTTAATGCAGCAATAGATACCCAGGACAGTAACCTAGGACTGAAAGTGGTTATTATTGTAAGCCTTTAACAGATGAAGGATCTGAGGTTTGGAGAAATTAAACACACTTAACCCAACATTTCACAACTAGTAAATTACAGATTAGGATTTAAAACCCAGGCCTACCATATTCCAAAACCCAGGTTATCTGTCTTATTGTTTCTTTAAGCCAAAATTTGAACTTGAATGAAGTGAAAGAAAATGAGACAATAACAAGATCGTTAGTGCTAAACTAACACTGTCTGGTGCCACTTTTTGAGGAAATATTTCAGAATTACTATTCTTCCCATCACCTTTTGCACACTTGGACCCTGCCTATGTTTACTGTATATTATTATTATTATTATTTATTTTACTACTGTCCTAACACTTATCATATGCAATATGTGCCTGTCTTCTGCACTTAGGTGAAGTTGCTCTAGATATCTTTAATCTATGTATCCCTGTGTCTGGCTTAGTGTTGGCCTCATAGCAAATATTTAGTAAATGTTCTTTTGAGGCTGAATAAATTCTGGAATGTACTGTGCATGCACAAAGAACCTTATCAGTTAGACTAGAGATACAACCGTTAGATATGTACTGTCTATAACTTGGAAAGAAAGGCAAAAATATATAAATGAGGAGTTAATCAGTTCTTTTACTACATCCATCCCTACCCACACCTGCCTCCCCCAGTTAATCCATGTTAATAACCTGATTTCATCCCTCCATTCTTTTCTTCATGTTCATATAAATTTATATAAACACATGAACATATAACATAGCATTTTTTGGGGGGGACTTGTTTTTATTCAAATGTTATATGTCTTTCCATTTCTCTGCAACCCATAAGCTACACAAAAAGCATAGATTCTTGAGTTAAACTGATTAGGCTTAAATCCTGGCTCATTGCTAACTATCTCTGGTATCTTTGGCAAATTATTTAACCATCTGTGCTCAGTTGCCTTTTCTACAAAATGAAGTAGGGGAAATAATAGTTCTCATCTTATAAGATGGTAAAGTGTACAACACAGAGCTGACATATACATGGTAAGCACTCTAAAGATGTCAGCTCCTATATCTGCTGTCAATAGATATAGTCTAACTCATTTTAAATAGATGCATAATATTCCATAAATGGAAGTACCAACATTCATTTGATCATTTCTAAAAATGGCCATTGGTTGTTTCCAGTCTTGTTATCACTATAAACATTGCTACAGTAAACATTTTTGGACTTAAATCTTAGAACTTTTGTTTCCATAGAATATATTACTCAATTTTGCTGTGTCAATTTATTGAATAGATTTATAGCTGACATAGGAGAGGGTGCATCGTTCTCCACACAGCTGGGTCTCAGAGATTAACTACTACAATTCCAACCTGTTTTGAGATTAACTACTATGATCCCTCTGTCCCACAGACTGGGAAACCATTATCTATAGCCAGAAATCACATGAGCTATCATGAGTTGTATGTCCACCTTACTCTTTGTTGGAAGTTCAGATGGGTTCTTTTAATGTAGGGCACAAGATCCCAGTGGCTTGGCTAAAAACTTTGCCTTTTCTAGATAAATTTATTTTAATAGCATGCAGATGAGTGTTGAAGAAATGTGCCATAATTAAATGACACTGGAGCCATCACTGTCTTTAGCTTAGAAAAGCATTTGTATAAAATTAAGAACTCAGAAAGAAATAATAGGCCAGGCTTCTACAAGGTGGATATACCATATTCTTTCATACCTAATGCCCTGTGTGACTCAATTCTTAACTGATCTTCCACTTAGGAATCTATTGGTAATTCAAACAATCCTGCATGAAAATGTCTGCTGCCTAGTACAACATCTGTGTCTAGCATTTCTTCAGAATAGGCTATTTCTTTTCTAAATTGGGTTCTTCTTGTTCCCTACTTTTTATTTCCCTTTTTCTTTGTACTTAGACCTCAGACTCTTGGAAAGGCTCACAGTACTACCCTTGAGATTTAGAAATAGATTACTTTTAAATTACCATTTCCTTACAACAAAGCAACTTGCTGATTTCTCGGGCACTAGGCACTTCCAAAGTTTCTAAAACAGGATATGTAATATTTCTTGACATGTTCCTGCTTATCACTGATCTTCCTTTCTAAATATTTTTAAAAAAATATTTATTGCTCCCCTACTGTGGGCAAAAAAGGACCTGGCTTCCTTTTGCTACTTTCTAGTGTAAATGAATACCAATGTGCCTCACAAAATAAACAGTCCTCAGGCATCCATGAACACCAAAAAAACCCCTCAACCATACTGAGATATTTGAATATGTATTCAGCAGCCATATTTTTTTATGTGTATAAAAACAAATCAAGCCCTTTGTCTTTATGAGTTATTCTCAGCAGCCTTTTGTCAATCTGAAACTGGAGAACAGGTGGCAACAGATATAAACAGTATGAGGGAAAATAAGTTATTCTAACAACCTGGTTAACTTTAATATTTTCTATGATATACTTCAACAGCAGCAATATGGCTTTTGAAAGCTTTGCAGAGCCCTAAAATGGACGAATATTATTGCAGTTGTCTTCAGATAATTTTTTTTTGGTTCTTTGTTTATACCTCTGTTCTTGATCTCTTTTTTACTCTTACTCTGACTTTAGGCCCTGACCACATTCTACATACATATATATTTTTCTAACCCACCTACTTTCACTTCTAGTATCTTGCCTTGGAAGCAGAAGGGCGAGAAGTTGTGAGGATGCCCAGGCTATTCCCCACAGCTGGAAGAGCATATCCTCTGAGGATTTTTTTTCAGAAAGTTCCTTAGCTTGGGTCTCTTTTCAGGATGTCTTTGTCCCTGGCTAGTTGTCCAAAAGGCAAATTGACTTAGAAACCTTTTTGAAACACAGACAAATGAGCCGCTCAAAAGTTTTTTTAAATTTCTGTGGAAAGATAAACTCTCACTTATGACAAATTATTACTATCTAATATCCTTGCTTTTCCAGGCCAAGTTGTACAGGTCTAAAAAGGATGCTGCATTTCACACTCGGGAGGTGTAAAATGTCCATATTAAAAGATACTACTTTTCAAAAAGCATTAAAAATACCCCATTAAAAGCAAAACAGAAAGACTAAAATAAAAGAAAGGGCAAAGTTATGTTAGGTAAAGGCTAACAAAATTAAGCATATGGCAGTATTTAGTGAAACATACCAGAATTCAAAATGAAGAATTAAACTAAGAAGGTTTATTGAGAAAAGGTATAATCCTCCAAGAAGATCAAAGTTATAAATCAAGCCCTAGGTAACATAGAGCCAAAATACATAAAGGAAATAACTGCTGGTGATACTGAAAGAAAATGAAAATACTTAACAGTAGTGGCAAAATGTAACATGACTGTATCATAATTGATACATCAAATATAAAAATTTAAATAAGTATAAAACTTTGCAAATTTGAATTTTCAATTAGTAAGCATAATTTAATAGATATACTGTTAAGCGTGTTTCCAATGAACAGAAAATCACAATTCTTTCTAGTAGCCATGAAAAGTATGTAGCACTGTACCAAACATTAGCCCACAATAAAATCTCAGTAAATTCTAGAGAAATGTACTAGGTTATATTCTTGGACAATAATCAAATAAAATCTAAAATATTAATATTCAAAGGTAGCTATATGTGTGTAAGTCGCACATACAACTGAAATTAAAAATGTTCTCTGAGTGAATCTTGGATTTGAGATTTTTAAAAGCTAAAATTACAAATCAACTGGAAATAAGTGATTATTAAAGTTCTATATACTGCCAATAGGTTGTGACTAAAGATATAGACAGGAATACAGAGTTCAATGTGCAGGATACTTATTAGGAATCAGTGCCTGTGGAAGAGAGGAGATAGAAGAATTGGGCAGAGAGAAGCTTGTCAGCAGTGTCCTGTCTTGGGCCTAGAGGGTTATACCCCTCCACTAACAACCACTGGACATGAGGCATTTTGGAAAGGTATGTTCTCGGCTGGGGCAGGTCTCTGTAGCTGAGGGAACTGAGATCTGTGGCAGCAAGTCCTTCTTTGAAAGGGGATCTGGCCAGTATATCTCCATACCCACCACAACCTGTTTAAAAAAAAAATAGTGACTTAGAATTATTTCTAGTAAAGTTAGGCATGGTGAATACTAACATAACTACCGGTCGTCATAGCACATCATAGACAATGCAGTAAAACAGGAAAAAACTGATAAGAGATGTACATATAAGAAAGACGTACCAGTAAGAGACAACACTGTTATTTGCAGGCAATATGACTGCATACAGAGAAATGTAAGAAAATCAATAACAACCAAAAATGAATATTTAGTCTATAAAATATACAGAATACAAAATCAACAGACAAAACAGTAGCTTTACTAAACATCTACTCCTCTGATTATCATCTGAAAAATTAATCTGTAAGTAGATTAAAATATAAAAGTACAAAAAGCTATTTTTAAATAAACAATAAATATAAGTAAAATATAAAAGTATATATAAAATGCAAAATTAAAAAATAAAGCTACAATAAATGTTTATAAATAAAATGTTTTGGTAACATGGTAAATTGAACTTATAGACCCTCTTTCCCTCAAGCACAAGCACATTGAACTGCTGGAAAAAATATGGTTAAAAAACATTAAGTACTTAACGGAGCTCAAAGAAAGGACATCCCCCAGAGGGGAGAACTCAGATGACACATCACATCGCGTCTCAGGGCTGCAAGTTTGGAATTGATCCCCCAACAGCTTAGAGGAAACAGCGCAATGAGAATGGGAACCTTAAGGACAGCTGCCCTGTGAATGGTATTCTTTGGAGTATTCTTTGGAGGTGTCCAGTAAAACAACATTGTTGAGAATGATAAATCCTGGATAAAACCAGGTCCCTAGAAGGGCTTCTACTTTTGAAAAAACTGCCCACCAGTCCTGGGAAGTCAAAATAGAGCTTGGCTCTGTGAGCTTTAAGGTAGATATTAAACATGCGTTCTGTAAGACATCAAAGTTCCACATCTGGACTATGCATAGGGTGAAATAAAAATTTTTATTACACATTTAGTGTGGCATTCACCACAGTGAAATATTAATATAACAACAGCTCTCAGATTAGTGAAAACTCTTGGAGACCCCAACTGAAGCAAACATTTAGACAAAGCAATATCGAAACCATATTTACAACCCTGTTTATAAAATTCCCATCAAGGGATTTCAACCCTGTTTATAAAATTCCCATCAAGAGAAAAAAATCCCAAGTGAAGTTTTGATCATCATAAGAGAATTATAAGCCACATGAGAAAATGATCAACTCTGAGACAGCCAGCAGATAATTAGGAGTATTATGAACCTAAGAATGTAAATAATAAAACAATCATCTGAATAATTCTTTAAAATAAAGATATTTATTCATATTTACATAATTAGATTTTTTCTAAAGGAATATACACTATGGCAGATGTTTTTGATTGTGTATCAAATAGCTATTTTCTCCAATTTCCTAATTGTAACAGGATGCTACTTTTATTTAGATCATCAGCAGCCATTTGCTTTAGGGAAGGCTAGGTTGTTTCCCAGTCTTAGGAAGCAAGTTATAATTGGTCTAAGTCAGTCATGGCAGTACCACCACCTTCTAATTTAGGTAGGGCAGGTAGCATAATTCTGATCAATAAGACCTGAGGAAAAATGGCTGTGAGGCTTTTGGCAAAATCTTCCGATATCATATAAAGGGACATTTGAAGGAGTATCCTACTTTCTGCTACTGGACAACTAACTGCATGTGGACAAAGTATTTACAGCTGCTGCCCCCATCTTGTGATCATAAGGGCAAAAGGCTGAGGACCAAAGCCAAAGACTCAAGATGGAAGGCCAAAAGGTAGAAAGACCTTGGTTCTTTGATATTACTGATTCACTGAAATCAGCTACTCTGGAGCTGCCCTATATCTGAATTTTCTATTATGTGGGATAAATGGGAAAATAAAGAGAAAGAGAGAGAGAGAGAGAGAGAGAGAGAGAGAGAGAGAGAGAGAGAGAGAAGGAAGGAAGGAAGGAAGGAAGGAAGGAAGGAAGGAAGGAAGGAAGGAAGGAAGATGGCACAGGGATAGGTAGCCCAAACAGAGCAGAGCAGTCTCTCAATGAGGTGAGAAGAAGGGATCAGAATTCAGGGAACCTGAAGTGGCTAAAATTTGCCTAGGAGGCTAATGTAGAGAAGGAAGTTGTGTACAAAAGAAGATCCAAAAATCTGCATAACAGACTCCTTGAACATTGATCAGCTACTAAAATATTCACTCACTAGGGTTAGACTTCACAAGGGCAGAAGGAACTACTATAATGGAAAGAACAACTTCCAGAGTGCTTTGAAATGAGCGCCTTCCAGGGATGGCACAGGAGTGGGAGACATCTGAGTACTGACCACTGTGAGTAGGGAGAATTTATTGAATACCCAGAGCATTTGATGGAGAATTGAGAAGGGCCATAATATAGGAATATGGCTAATCAAGTACTGGGCGTGGTGGCAGTAGAAAAAACCACTTTAGATCTTTCCAAACAAATCTTGTAAAGAAGACTTGGAAAGATTAAGCTAATTCTCAAGTAAATTACCTGCCTTCCAGAACAAGCTCAATACTCTCTAATAAGATGACAGCAGAATTCAGAAACTTAAGAAAATATCCAACATACAATAAAAACTTTTTAGATATGTGAAGAAGCAGGAGCATTTAACCCATAACGAGAAAAAATATCAATTAATTAAGAACGCCTAGAATCAACAGAGATGATGGAATGAGCAAATATTTAAAACATGATCAAAAATTAAAAAGAAAGCATAACATAATCAGGGGATAAATAGGGAATATCAGGAGAAATTAAACTGCTTTAAAAAAATTGGAGATTCTCAAACTGAGAACTATTATAAGAAATAAAAAATTTACTGAATGACTAACCAACATATTAGATACTTCAAATGAAGAGATCATTGAAGTTAAAGACTTAGCAATAGACACTATCTAAGATAAAGCATAGAGAGAATAAAAAGCTAAAAAATAAATTAATGAAACCTCAGTGACCTGTGAGAAAATATCAAACAGTCTAAGATATGTATACTGACTCCAGAAAGGAAGAGGATACAAAAAAAAACTCTGAAGGAATAATGGTTGAATAATTTTTCAAGTTTTGTGATAAGGGTAAACCTACATATCAAAAAAATTTAATGAACCCTAAGCAAGGTAAGCATAAAGAAAACCACATCAAAGCACATGATAGTGAAATTGTGGAGGACCAGTGATGAATTAAAATCCTAAAAGTAAGTAGAAAAAATATCTTGTGTTTTATTCTACTAAAGGTACCACTAGTGAACAGAAATTCTTAATTTTAGTATGGCCCAATAATCTGTGTTTTTATTTATAAATTGTAATTTTTTGCCCACCTCAATCTCATGAAGCTATATATTTTTAAACAAATAATATAGTTTTACTTTTGAAATCTAGATCTTCAATTAATTAAAAAAAATTTTTTACATGGTATAATATAGAGGCCAAGATTTATTTTTTTCCGTATAGATATTGACTCCTCACTATTTATTGAGAATTCCACCTTTTATCATAAATCATGTGACTATATTTGTGTAATTCCGTTTCTTGATTTTTTGTTCTGCTCTACTTGTTTCTTTTTATGTGCCACCCTCTCTTTTGATTACTGTCATTTTATAATAAATCTTGATAGCTGACATACCAGAGACAGCAAGAGACCATTAAGAAACTATTACAGTAGGACTGGGAGAGTTGATGGGGAGACAGTATAGTGGATGCTGTGGTATCCCACCCAGAACCCCCTTTCAAAATGGAAAATTTTATTCCTCTAGTTGTTAGGAATGCTGACCTGATGACTTTCAATTGACTCTCATCCAGAAACTGGCCCTTTATCAAAGAGAGACTGTAATGCTCAGTGTAACACCACTCCCCAGGGGTAGCTTGCTCTCAATGACAATCAACCCTGAAGTCTAAAGTCTATTCCCCCTTCCATTGCAGCTCCAGAACTCCCGAGACCTTGTTGCAATTCCACCTCAATTCAATTCTCTCCCTGCCCAGTTCTACTTCTTTTCTCACTGACAATTGTTTATTCCAAAAGAATGCCACAGGAATCTTTCTGCATGCAAATCTCCATCTCAGATTCAGTTCCCAAAGAACTTAACCTAAGCCATATGGGCCAGTATAGAAGAAATAGAGGTGTTGAAGAGTGGAAAAATTTAGATATGTATTTTAAGCAGTGCTGATATGATTTTTCTGATGAATTCAATGTAGGATGTAAGAGGAGGAGAATAAATAAGATTGATTCCAAATATGAGGCTGAAAAATTAGGTGAATGGAGGTGCATTTGCCAAGTGGAAGAATCACTGGGCTAGGAGAATGAATGGAGTCTATGTAAGAATTAGGTATTAAATATTTTTATTTTGAGATACTTATTAGATATTCAAGAATAGTCTCAAAAATGTAGTTGGATAAATCTGAACATCAGGGAAGATCCTGGGATAGGCATTACAGCACTTAGCATGCTGTAGAAATTTTTAGAAAAACCTTTTCATGGCAAACACCATATTAACAGGTTAAAGAGAGAAGAGCCATATGATTATCTTAATAAGATAGAGAAAAAAATATTAATTTAACTTCAACAACCACTTATTATTAAAAACTCTTCAAATTTTCTTCCACTTAGTTAGACAAAAGGTTTGTACCAAAATATCACAGCAAACATTAATTTTAATAGAGAAAATTTAGATATGTCCTCTTTAAAATCAGACATAAGACAGGATGTCACTTTTTTACCCCTCTGTCATTACATGAAAAGTCCCTGTGCAATAAGATGAAAAGTGCCTGTGCAATAAGATAAAGAGTGTAAGAGGAATACGAACTGACAATAAATTAAGAAGGAGTTGGCAACATATAACACAAATTTTAAAATAACAATTTAAACAAGATAGAAAGTTATTTTTATGTTATGTAAAAGAAATTTGAGATGGGTCATCCAGGGCTAGTGCAGTAGTTTTAAGAAGTCATCCACCACCAAGATACCCTCTGACTTTGTGTTTTGCCATCCTAAGTGCTTGATTTTCATTCTCAATATGCCTCATGTTACAAGATGCTTTCTATAATTCCAATAGTAATGTTACATCCCAGCTAATAGGGTATGGAAGTGATAAAAAAAAAAAAAAAAAGGTATACCAAATTAACTGTTCTTATTTGAAGGATCTGTCCCAGAAATCTCACCTATCAAGTTCTTCCTATGGTCATTTGACCATAGGAAGCAGCAAGAGAGTTTTTTTTGTTTGTTTGTTTATTTTTTTTAGTTAAAACTATTTTTCTAAATAAAATTTCCTTTTATTACTAAGGAAGATAGGAGAAATGGATATTGGTGAAGACCTCTGGGTGTTGACTCAGATCCCGTCTCACTTTCTTCTTTAGCATATGTGTGCTCAGCTAAAGGCTGTTTTCCTAGCCTCTAGCCTCTCGTTCCTACATATGGTCTCGTGGCTAAGTTCTGACCATTGGAATGGGAATAAAAGTGTGTGCAATGTCAGCTTCACTTAGTTAAAAGAAAATATGGTTTTTCCCTTTTTCCTTCCCCATAGACAGTAATATGGATATGTCTGAACCCAGCCTGTAACATGCATTTGAGGAAAATCTCTTAAGGATGGAAGAGAATCAAGACTAAATGAAAATTGGTTTTCCAGATGGAAATAACGCTGGATCTCTACCTTCCACCATCCCTAAATATAAATGCCACATGGTCAAAGACATAAATGTGATAAAACAAAATTTTGAAAACTTTTTGATCTCCAGATCAGAAAATATTCCTAAATAAGACTAAGAAATAAAAATTTAAAGGAAAATATTGAAAATTTGACATTAAAATTTAAAATTGCTTAATGGTAAAGGAAAATATAAACAAATTTAAAAGACAAATAGGCTTGGGCTAAACTCTAATATACAGACTATTTATACCCATTGATAAGAAAAGTAAACAATGCAATGGAAATATGGACAAATATTTACACACTCAGTTTAGAAGAAAAAATTCTAAATGGCCAAGGAACAGATGAAATTAACTCAGCCTTGCTGTTGATTAGGGGAATGCCAACTAATGCAACAAGGTATTTTTCCTCATAATGACAAAGATTGTAAAGAATTAAACATCTGATGCTATCACAGAACAAAAAAACAGACTTACTGTTTGTAAAAGCAGAAATTGTTGAATAAACTGGGGTAGATTTGTGCTGTAAAATATTATGCACTTATTAAAAGAATTAGGTAACTTCCTATGTATTTGGAAATAAGTTTCTCATGTTTTTAAATGAAACAAGATACTTAGAATAATAACTATAGTGTGATCTCATTTTTTGTAAAAACCAAACAGCCCTGCCCCTTTTAAGCAATTAAATTCTTGTAAATATATGTAAAAGAGAAATCTAGATTGATATTAAGTGGATCCATTTATTAAGGTAATTCCTACATTACAGAATGGGAGCTTTCAGGAGGCTGTGAGCCAGCACTTTCTACTCTTGACACTACTGTCCCAATTACTTATTTTCCATTATTTATAAAAGTTTTGGCTTTTATACCATTTCCCAAGGGCACATTGATTAGTAAATGAGGCCTTAGCAAAGAGACATGCAAAAACTTGAATGCTGTTAGTGCTTCTCAATACCTATGTGAATATTCCTGAACTCTTTTGAGCCTATTCATATCCATATTTTCAAAAGTTGAATCTGTTGAAAATTTGGTTCTCAAAATCATTTTTTATCTTACTCTGAGGTTGGGATAAACCATTATTCAGGAAGTTTTTTTAAAAAGCTATTAATCTTTGAAACAGAATCTGGCATGTGGCCAAGTCACTTTCTGTTAGTAGTTTGACACTTGGGTAGAGACATTAGGTTGTTCGTGCCATTAGGATGCTATTATTTGTGCACCAGTAATGGGCTAAATGATTCTCCATGTAATGCCTATTCCCGAGGAGATTCTTAAGAACAGAGTTCATTATGTTCACTGATGCTGTGATATTAGGAATCAGCAGAGTAACAGTAATCACAGGGAGATACACAAGTGGTGGAACAAAGTCATACGGCCGCATAATGTAATAGAAAATACACTCTGCCTAGTGGGGTTAGAGACCTGTGCTACAGACACTGTAGTGCTATTCGTTGTGTAACTCTATGCTGTTGTCTCTCCATCCAAGAATAATGGACTTGTCTTATATTATAAATTTTTCAGCCAATGTTTTTCTAATTCTTAAGGTTCCATGAAGCTTTCGTAGGGTCAGAGGTGGGAGGGGTGGCACAGAAGGCAAACAAGGTGGGGCTCTAGTCTTCTCAGACCTGATGAAAACAAGACAGCTCTGCTTCTCTGTTTTATATACTAGGGTTCGATGTAATATTTGGTTTGAAATAACAAAATTTCAAAACCTTTCCATAAGATTTTTTTGCTTATTGCCAAGCAGTTCTCAAAATTCTGTAATTTTAGGTACAGATAGAGATGTTACATTGAACTTTCTATTTTTTTTTTTTAATTTTGTTAAAGTCCTTGGGGTGACATTGGTTAATAAAATATTAGTTACAAGTGTACAACACTATAATATATTATCTGTATATTGTGTTGTGTGTTCATCACCCAACGTCAAGTTCCCTTCCGTCTCCATTTATTTGACTCCCCTTTATCTCCTCTTATCTCTGCCTGCCCCACTTTCTCTCCAGTAACCACCATACTGTAGTCTGTGTCTATGAATTTTTATTTGTCTTTTTTAATTCACAATTTCTCTTTGTCAGCAGGAGTGTTTTTCAAAGTATGTTCTTTGAAGCTGTTTGATGTTAATAGAAAAAAAAATGGGAGGTCTGTACAGACTAATACATTTTATAAAATCTTTACTGCAGGACTTCTCAGAGCCTTTTATATGTTTATACATAATTAGAACTTTAGGTGGGATACAGTAACACTCTCCTCCATATTTTTTTGTGCCTTATCTTATGTGACCTGATTCCCACTGAACTCTACCTTCCTTTACCTTTCCGCTATAATTCCAAGAAGCTCTATTTTATGTGGCAAATATCTCTACATCCTTCACATTTTCACTGAGTGCTATTTTACTTCTTGATTTATCTATAATCTCTTTTAGTCCATGAACCTTGAAATAAAGAGTATGACCACTGTTCACCCTTCTGCCCAGTGCCACATTTGGGGCATTATTACTCCATATATTTTATATCCCCACATATATTCCACATTAATTTTAGTTAATAGCAGCACCATTGTGGTAGATTATACTATTTGCTAGCATTTGACACTTTCCTCTGGGAATGTTAAACTGCATGACTGTATTTTCTTTAGGCTTGGCCACATGTCTTGTTCTTGTCAGTAACATATGAGCAGAAGTGACATTTTTCTCATTCAAACAGAAGCTTTAGCAACCAAATCATGTTGACTATGTCCTCCTTTCTCTCTTCCCTAAAATAGATTATATATTCGATAGATGATACTCTGTCAATCTGGGTCAGAGGACACTACCTGGATATTATCTTTGACTTCTCCATCACTCTTCACACAAATATATTACCAAGTTGTGTTGTATTTACCTTTTAAAGATCTCTATAGAACATTCATTATCTTCATTCTCACTGCCACTAAGTTAGTTCAAGCCATACAAAAGGCGAAGTCCTGGGTTCTTAATCATACTTGCTATGCCTCCAGTCCAATCCAATTCTCTCAGGAAATAGTTGGGAAACAAAGAATCTAGGTAGCTTCGAATGAGTATGTGATGTTGAATGTGATACAATGAAAGGAAGCTGTGTGCTGGGTGTAAATGAAACAGAGAAACAGTATCTAGAAAAAGAAGGGGAAAAACAGACATAATGAGAAGCAGATATTCATGAGCATATGTCAGGTGGGAGCAGGGGTTAGCAGTTGTCTCTGTGCCTGATGACTTTCCTGGATTTCAGTCTCTGCCTTACCTCTTACCTTGCCTCCATGTTTCTGCCCCAATGCCATGTGCAACCATCTTTTTCTTCCTTTCTGTTGTTCTCTAATTCCACTTTTCTCTTTGCTGACCAGTGTTCTAGTATTGGTGACAGAGGGGCGCTGCCTTTAAAAGCCTTCAGAATCAAAATTCAATCCCAACATAGAAGTATTTCTAGGGTCCATCACAAGTGTATATATGGCCAAGGAATCTTAAGGAATTTTTGTAGAACTATATTCTATTAAAAAAAAAGAGATATCTAAAACATGCAATCATCATCTTTTGACACTTTTATGGGCTGCATTGCATCCCCCTCCAAAATATATTTGTTGAAAGAATGTATTTTATATGTATACCAGGGGTTAAGACCTATACATATGTCTTATATGTATGTCTTATTCATATGCCTTATGTCATATATATTTTTTGTATACATAAGACATACATGTATGTATATATGCACACACATATATATTCATGTATATGTGTGTGTGTATGTGTATGTGTGTGCATGTCTTAACCACTAGTATTTCAGAATGTGACCTTGTTTGGGAATAGTGTTCTGCAGATTAATTCACTAAAATGTGGTCATACTGGAGTAAAATGGGCCTCTAATCCAATATGACTGCTCTCCTTCTAAAATGATGCCAATAAAGACTGTGCAAAGACATGCAGGGAAAAGATTGGAGTGGTGCATCTAAAACCAAAGGATGCTGGCAAACACTAGGAGCTAGAAGAAAGGAAACATTCTTCCCTGAATCTTGAAAGAGAGCTTGACACTGCTGACATCTTGATTTCAGACTTTAGTCTCCAGAACTGTGAAACAATAAATTTCCATTGTATCAAGTAATCCAGTGTTTGGTGATTTGTTATGGCACATCTAGGAAACTAATGCACCACTATTATAGAGGCCCAGGTCTGAGAGATGACAATCAGTCCCAAGAAGCCAAGGCTTGAGTCACTTAGGTTTATAATATTTAGAGGCCGAGGTGTGAGAGATGGGAGTTCAGGTTGGTGGGGTGAGAGGCCAGCCCCGCTAGGGTCCCTTACTCTCCTTAGTCCACAGCAGATCTCCTGCTTGTCTGAAGGCCGCTAAGGGGGCTTCACTGATGCAGGCAAGGCTCGACTCCACCCCACCTTGCTTTTTTCCTCTCCCTTCCCTGACCCCACTGTCACCACCCATTGCCACAACTGCCAGTGTCTATGTTTCTAAATGAAATGTAGTTAAGAGAGTTTTGAAAATATCATATTCATCAGTATACAGTTTGGACATATAACCACTGGTAAATGATGGAAAAGCAACTTATAGATTTGGAGCAAGTGGTTAAAAGCCATTCGTGTCCCAAAGCATGGTCCCCTTAATACCTTTTAGCACCATCTCCCAGGCTTACTTACTCTCCTCAATCTTTCCCCACATTTTGGAACTATCTTCCCTCAAGATTCTGCAATTCTGACTGTCATTCTTTTTGATTTACCAGTTTGGTTCTGTTTGTATTAGAAAGTAGCTTTCCTTTCCCAGCCAACTCCAGACTTTTAATACTTTGAGTCAGTACAGATGTCCTTTTTTTTGTGGGAACTTCTAAACCCCTGATGAACATCTTTCCCTTTGGGTATGAAGAATAGATTTGATCAGAGAGGGGAAATTAAAAAACAGTATCTAGTATAAACCTCTTAAAACGATAGACAAATTCCATGTCAGATTACCAGGCTAGGGCTTCTAGGTATGCAAATAAGCTTCTGCTCCTCTGACTACGTAAATAAAAGAACTTCAGGTTTTTGACAGCCACCTAACACCACCAATTTACTCTCTGGAATAATCTGATTCTGTCAGAAAATAAATAAATAGCAACAATAACTAAAGTTATTGCAGATAGAAAAAGTCTGGAAGGAAACAATAAAATATTAACTATGATTTTCTCTAAGAAATAGAACTAAGAGTGATTTTTACTTCTTTTTTTTTATACCATTATGAATTTCATGACTTAAAAAAGTAGGTTTTAGTTTAGAATCAGGCAATGCTGTCTCAAGTTTGAAGGCAACCACTACCACCCAATTCAATTCAGAGAATGGGTAATATGCGGATCTAGCTTAGATAAAAGGAAACTTCTCGATTAGCTGGTACATAAAAATAAAAGCAGGTATTAACCTATCCATTTTACCAGCATTGGTTGTTATAATGTCCATATGTGTCCACTATAAGTCTACACAATTTAAGGTCATCATGAATGAATTTGAAAGATACTTATGACTATAAGGAACAGAACATCTGACTAAAAGTAGCTTATTTATTCTCACAAAACTAGAATTTGTAGGGAAGTAGCACAGGGTTCAGCTTCTCTGCGATTCTTTTGGCTTTTCCTCATGGTCACAAGATGGCTACTGTAGTTCCAAGCATCATTCTCTCCAGTAATGAAAGTGGGAAGAAGAGGATTTCTATGTGATCAAGGAAGAACATCTCTCCAAAAGCTTCCCAGCACATTCATCTCAGGGACCAAGTAGCCAAGATTGGGTCATTTGTCCATTCTATGGCAGCAAGGGATGTGGAAAACTTCAGCCTATGATGGAAAAGTCTCTTCCCACTAAGAGGCATCATGGGCACATGACTATGGACAGGCAACCAGGAATGTCTTCCTTAATGGAGCACTTGGAGAAAGTTCAAAGAATATATCCAAAAATATTAAATTCTTTATAAAATCCTTTATAAAAAAAATCTAAGATTTCGTAGCCTAAAAAAAGAAAGCTAATGGTGAGATTAATGACTGACTTTGAAAATATGACATTTTTATACCACAGAGAGCTAGCTATTCACAAACTATTATAAACAAGCGTTATTCTAGGTACTTTTAAAAATATAAAAGTGTGATGAGGAAAGGAAAGATACCTACTGCAAATTCACTATAAGTCAGTCACTGTGGCAGGTGATTTAAATATATTGTATGCATTTAAGAGAGGAACTATTGGATTTTAAAGATGAGGAAATGGAAGCCCCAAGGAACCAGATCATTTTTTGCCACCTTCCCCTCCTGAGCCCTTTTACTTCAGACCCATCCCATACCTAGCAACACTTCTTTAAGAGAAAAACCACAACCAGTTTATACAAGTATACACAGAATATGACTAAGTAAAACATGAATTTATTCACTGATAAAAGAAAGTGGAGGTAAATATGAATAATTTCAAAGCCAATTAGGCTTTACTTATTTTTCCTTTAAATATGCTTAATCTCAATGGTGTTTTGAGAGATGAAAGAGCTTTTGGAAGTTTTTATATAGATCCAGCAAAGTATGTTCTGGGCTACTTGTGAATAGTTCCTTTCCATCTTCATATTGTTTTAGTGTTTTAAAAAAAGGAGTTTTCACCATATATATCTATGTTATATTTGTTACATATAGTTATTCTATGTATGTAATGTTATTGTATTTATTAGCATGTTGATACGTCCCATTATTAATACTGCAAATTAATTAGAATGGTAAGCAACTTAAAGATATACATTTATATACTTTAGTAAATTATAGTTTAAAAGGTTAAAATGTGTTATTTTTCCTCTTAAAAATGCATGTGTGAATTATAGAAAATTTTTAAAATAGATAAAATTAGAAAGAAGTAAAATAACCCATCTCTCATAACATCCAGAGACAGCTACTGAATTTATCCAGAATTTTATTTTTTTATTTTAATATTTTAAACTTTTAAAACAAAATTATATATCTATAATGCTTATTACATACCATCTCCTCCCCCACACTCTACCTTCCAATTTTTGTTCCCCAGGGACAATCATTCTAATTATTTTAGTGATTTCTTTGTTTTATTGTTTTTTTTTTTTTTAAAGGTATTATCTATTGACTCTTACGCTCTTGTTTCCTTCTCACTGCTTGCCTCTCAAATACACACTTTCCCTCCCACAATGATCCCAATGGATTTATATCACATTTCAGTATGTATATTCAGTATCTATATTATTGTGACCGAACCAGTAATATTCACAACTAAGCCATGCAATTAACCTAATCACATTTTCTTTATTGTGTGACTGTTAATATTGCTGTTAATAATGCTGTTAATATTGGCCTTGATTTTCTGCTTGCTTCAGTTTTTATGTTACTATCACCAATTCATTTTCAAATTCTCTGAAAGAAGTGTAATCTGAATTTGTTTAATTAAATCAGGAAAATCTATTCATTTCTCTGTTAAACTTTGTGATGTATATCTTGGTCTGGAACATATTTTTTACTTGTTATGTGGAGTACTCAATAGGCCCTTCCACTCAGTTTCTTCATTCTTCGTTTATGGAAACTTTTTTTGTATAATTCTTTAATAATTTTCTCCTCTTTCTCTCTCTCTCTCTTTCCAGAATGTCTATTAGTGAGATGTGGAATCTCCTATCTGATTTTCTCATTTTTTTATCTTTTCTCTCCAGTTTTCCAACTTATTGACTATCTGTTCTAATTTCTAGAAGATAGCCCACTTTATTCTCCAACCAATTTTGATTTTTATATATCAGCTATTATATCTTTAATTTCAGTGCAGCAACTTGACCTTCTTTTGGATGTAATAACTTCTCTCATATCTCTGAAATGTAAATGATTTGAAGTTTTCTTATGATCTTGGTATTTACTATTTTCTGTAGGGTCTCTTTTTATTCCCATCTGTTCTGATCTCTGCTTACGGTTAGGGATTGCCTCCAAACGACTGGAGGTCCTTGGCTTTTCAAACATGTTAATAAGTGAGGGTCCTGAAAGCTGCTATTGGAAGCTCTGTGTGCAAGTGACATGGTGGACTGTCCTAGAAGATAGTCTGGCTGTTTTGTGAAGAAATTCCCAATTGTCAATATCTGTAGGTATTTTTTCTTAAGCCAGAACAAAGAATAATTTAATCTTCAACATAAAAAAGTGTAGATTTTGGCAGGCTGTGTTCTTGGAAGTGAATGGAGGAAAATGGGATTGTCACTTAATGTCCCTCTTTTTCTACCACTCTCCATCCAATAATTTATCTGAATACCTTGATGTTCTCCTGTTTAACTCTCTTGTCAATAAATCTTTAGTCTTTGCCAGGGGTCTCCTGGCTCTATGAGAGCAGCAAGGAGACCTAGAGAGTCTAAATGTTTTTAAAATAGGCTTTTTAACAATTTTACACTTCTGTCATTAAAGATAATCGACTTCGCCAATTCCTGAGTTTCTCATGGGTATGGAGGCATGAATTGGTTTTCTTGTCTGTTTCTTTCTTATTGCTTTAGCTTTCTCTGGGTTTTCAAGTCAGTTATCACTTGTATATCTTCTTTCGGGAATCTAAAAATTTAAATGACATCTCCCCTTTCTTGGCATTTCTAATGTCATCTTTGACCTCTTGGGTTTATTGTGCTTGTTTGTTTATTTTTTAACAGCTTTTTTTGTTATTTTACTGTGGTTTCAGGAGGTATCAGAGAAATACTTGCATTTAGTCTATAATGTGTAAATAGAAGTCACATCTAATATTTTACATGCTTTTGAATTTAGGTCACATGATTGGTCATATTTAGGTCACACACACACACACAGTGGTGGGTGCAGGGGAAGAGAGAGAGAGAGAAGTGTCTTATGAAAGACTACACTAGCTCTATACTTTAAGAGTAAATTATGTGAATATCATCCTACTGATCAAAAAGTATTAACATATTATCTTGGGAAAATGTTTATGAAAATAACAGAGGACAAAGGTTCTGGGAAAAATAACAGACAATTTCCATTCAACTATGAGATATTGTTACCTAGAAAGCTGTGTTCTAAAACCAATTACATATATCCTCCCCATCACTAACATGGATTCAGAGGCCATTTGGATGAAATTAAACAAACTGCCTCAAAAATGCTTTTCTCATGCAGTATACAAGATTGGCCTAGAGACAAGTTATAATAAGGAAGGGAAGTTCTGTACAGACAGATGACTGCTCAAAACCTCATTCTTCTAAAAATATAGGATTGGTAAATTCTGCCCTGATAATCACTTTCCTTAAAAAGGGTGGTAGAAGGAGTAAAGTGAAGCACAAATTTGGACCTACTTCTAAAGAACAATGAAGAAATTATAACTGTGGAAATGATAGAATTCTGGGTATTATCAACACAAAGAGTATCAGAATAAAATAAGGGAAGTTGGCAAATAATCAGGCATATGCCAGCTGTCCTCAACCTTTTGGGCACCAGGGACTGGTGCTTCTATGAGAATCCAATGCCTGATGATCTAAGGTAGAGCTGAGGAGGTGATGCTGGTGATGGCCACTGCAAATGCAAATGAAGCTTTGCTGGCTCAAATGACTCTCACCTTCTGCTGTGTGGCCTGGTACATAAGAGGCCACTGACCAATACTGGCCTGTGGCCCCTGGGGTTGTGGACCCCTGCCTAGACTGCCAGAAAACAGTTTGAAAAAACACATGCACATAAAAAAAAGGAATAGCCAGGGGGAAAGAATCTCTATAAATAAAATTCTTCCTCTTCAAATGGGGATGTTTCTGATGCAGAAGAAAGTTCTCAAATATACTTGATGATGTTGAACATGTAACAAGCCAATTTTAAGCTTATATTTTTAAAGGCTATGTATAGAAGGTATTGCCTTTGTAATTTATGAATTCCTGCAAACTTAGACATAGATTAGTACACAATTTTAGTAGCTAAACTCGTAAGTTTGTTTATTTCTCTTTCCAACCATGAGGTAGTAAGAAACTAGAATTACCCTTCCACCATAAACAACTAGAAAAATGAACAAAATATAGGAAACACCTGTCTTCAGGCAGACATTCAACAAAAGGCCAAAGGGCCTATCCCTGAGAAAAGAAATAAAAGTATTGAGCCCTACCATTGCCTAGATTTTCTCTTCTGGGATGATTCTTAGACTGTGACACAGGAAAGGTTTAGCAATCTTATATTAAGAAGATAGAGATTAGATTTCAGGTGACTAAATATACATGATAGAATACCAGAGAGGACAAAGCTACACAGAGAAAGAACTCCAGAAATTTATATAGCAGTTCCTTCATGTTTTGACAAAGTATCAGTTTGAAAATACACATAATGAGACTCCTTGAAGCTGGAAAAGAACAGCTTCTGAGGAAGGAACAATTACTGGGGACGTGTTAGATGAACAGTCCCCAAGCTCACGTATGTTAACGTTTTTTTTTTCTAACCAAACTAGAAAGAATTTATTAAATATAAAGAGCATTCAGTAGAGACCCACAAAGAGATACAAAGCCTAGAAATGAGACTAAATTAGCTCCACAAAAGTCTTTTCTAGACTTCTAAAAAGTCATAAAATATCAAACTAACCTGCCAGAAATTTACCTACCAATCAGTAAATATTCAATACTTTTTAAATGAGTATAACATTCAGTCTAAAGCAATATAAAATTAACACTGTCCAGTATCTAGTCAAAAATTGTTAAGGAACAAGACAGGGATGCCCACTCTTATCACTTTTATTCAGCATAGTATTAGAAGTCCAATCCAGAACAATTAAGCAAGATAAAAAAATAAAAGGCGTTTAAATTAGAAAGGATGAAACAAAACTGTCATTATTTGTACTTGGCATGATGTTATTTATAGCAAGCCCTAAAGACTCCACCAAAAGCTGTTAGAACTAATAAATGAATTTAGTGAGGTTTTAGGATACAAAATCAATGTACAAAAGTCTGTTGCATTTCTATACATTAATAATGAGCTATCAGAAAGAGAAATAAAGAAAACAGTTATGTTTACAACTACATCAAAAACAATAAAATAGCTAGGAGTAAATTTAACCAAGGAGGTGAAAGACCTGTACATTGAAAATTATAAGACATCAGTGGAAGAAACTGAAGAAGACACAAATAAATGGAAGTAGAAGAACTAAGGGGTTAAAATGTCTATACTACCGAAAGTAATCTACAGATTCAATGTAATCTCTATCAAAATTCCAGTGACAGTTGTAACAGAAACTGAACAAACAATTCTAAAACTTAAAAAGAATTACAAAAACCCCCAAATGGCCAAAGCAATCTTGAGAAAGAAGAACAAAGTTGAAGTTTTCACACATCCTGATTTAAAACTATATTATGAAGCTATAGTGATCAAAACTGTATGATACTAGCATAAACTGTATGATATAGTCAAAGGAACAATAGACAAAAAAATAAATGCATGCATATATGGTCAATTAACTTGTGAAAAAAGAGCCAAGACTATACAATAGAGAAAGGACAGTCTCTTTAATAAATGATGTCTCTTCAATGGAAAAACTGGACAGCCACATGCAAAATAATGAAACTGGACCATTATCTCACAGTACAGAAAAATTAAGTCAAAAGGATGAAATATTTGAATGCAAGACCTAAAACCATAAAACTCCTAGAAGAAAATATAAGTGGTAAGCTCCTTGACATTGGTCTTGGTGATGATTTTTTTGGACTTGATACCCACAGCAAAGGCAACAAAAGCAAAAATAGACAAGTGAGACTACATCAAACTACATCTGCCCAGCAAAGGAAACCATCAACAAAATGAAAAGGCAGCCAACTGACTGGAAGAAAATATTTACAAATCACATGTATAATAAGAGGTTAATATCCAAAATATATGAAGAACTCATACAACTCAATAGCAAAAAGCAAATAATCCATTTGAAAAATGGGAAGAGGATCTGAATAGACATTTTTCCAAAGACATCCAGATGGCCAATGGATACGTGAAAAGGTGCTCAACATCACTAATCAGGAAAATGCAAATCAAAACTGCAATGAGATCAGGATGCAGAGAGACTCCAAAGATATGCAGGCAGAGAGGAAAGACCGTGTAGGATACAGTAAGAAGGCAGCCACCTGCAAGCCAAAGAGCAAGGCCTCAGGAGAAATCAAATATGCCAACATCTTGATCTTGGACTTCAAACCTCTAAAACTGTGAGAAAATAAATTTCAGTTATTTAAGCCACCCAACCTGTGGTACTTTGTTATGGATGCTCTGGAAAACTCAAGAAAAATCTTTCTCTCCCATTTGACTCTGCCAAATCACTAAGTGAAAGTCCAGACTCCTTTGTTTCACTAAGTAATTCTCACCCTTTACTTGAAATCCAGGCCTGGACTCCTGGTCTAAAATGAGCAAATGATGTCCTTTCAGAAAGAAATTGGATTTGGAACTTAGGGAGAACTAGGGAATCTCCCTATGAGAGGAGAGCTTAAAGTTGGAAAAATCCTGTATGTAAGGGCAAGCTAATAAAGCAGATGCCCAGAAATGCCACGTGAAAGAGGGAAACTTCTTAAATTTTCTAGCTTAATAGAACTTTCTAATCTAATAGAACTTTCTTAAGAGCCAGTGGTATTCTGAGAGATGGCCTAGGATTTTATAATAAACTCTCCATTTTGATTAAGTTAGCTCAAGTTGGTTTTAATGACTTGCAGACAAAGATTCCTAAATAACTTAATTTCCAACAGGAGTCCACCAACAGTGGACATTCATGGGATGGGAGTCTAGATGGAAGAACATGAGAGGACTCCTGACCCAGGCCCTCATTCCTGGCATACCCAGAAATAACTGGAGAGACCTGTGGTGAGGTCAGAAGGTCTTTTGTGAGTAAGTGGGCATGAGTTAAGGAAATTTGAACTATTACTGTAAACATGATCTCATTTGTACTCATAGCCTTGAGAGGCCTGGGGAAATTGGAGTTGCAAAGAAATAAATTGAAAAGAATGATAGAAACCCATGACAATAGTGTCAGGTCAGCCAAAACCTAGAGTGAACTAGGGTTTAAAAGAAGTGCTAAAGAAAAACATAATAACTTTAGAAATAAACAGGACAATTTGAATCTGCTGGCAGTGTGCCACAAAATGGTTGGATAAGGTGAAAAATATAATGATAATAAAATAACACAAAAACAGTTTTTCAAGAAGAAGCTATAAAGGCCAAAAAGGAACCTGAGGGAAGGCCTCTGGCTCAGCTGCTGGTAGAAGGGGTAAAAGAGGCAACTCATGCTTGTTCTGTGCTTGTCAGTCTTGACTTAAAGCTGCTCCCAAGACAAACCCAAAATCCACAATGGATTGGTTCCTCGTGGAACCAAATCACATGGAATGAGAAGGACAAATGCTAGATACATGGCTTAGGGAGGAACTAGGGGGCCAATCTACCAGCCAGGAACTCAGTTCTATCCAAAGACCCAGAAGCTTCTTGTCCCTATGCAATGGCATATACACCCTGACAGAAAAGAAGATATATCCTTTTAGGCACATAGGCAACATATATCCTGATAGCAATAACACATGTGGGAAACTGAATTATTGTTCTTCAATACTTGTATCCTAAGGAAGGTTCATACTTCCCTATTTCACTTATGTCAGGCCAGTCCTTAAGATTTCCTCTGGCCAGTGAAGTGTAAGCAGAAGTGGCAGGTGCCATTGCCAGACAGTTGCTTTTAGACTCAGCGTATGGCTTGCCATTTCTCCTTTTTTCTCAACCACAAGAATGGCAATGTTCCAGAGAGAGTCCATTCCATCAGCCTGAGCTTCAGGGTAAAAGGAATATGAGCAAAGCTGTACTGACTTGTAATAAACATGAAATGTAATGAGAAATAAGTTTTTGTGTTACAAGCCATTGTGATTTGGGGACCATTTGTTACTGCAGCATAACTTAGCCTCTCCTGACTCTGATAGCCTATAGGATCAATGGCATTGGGAATATAATATTTCTGGTCACCAAGACGAATCTGCAAGGTTCAGGTAATGGCAGTGAAAGAGTATTATAGGAAGAACCTTCAGAAGCTAAAGAGCCAGTATAAATATGAGGATTGTCTAGACAAAGCAGAACATAAGAAATCCCTTGGAATAGCAAATATATTATTAATTTTTACTCCAACTGAGGAAGGAACTATATGGCTCTTCTAATATAATTCTCTGACTTTTAAATTGAGAACTTGTGGTCTAGTAGAACTATTTGGAAACTTGCCCAAATGAGTATAAATCATATTTCCTCCATTAGGTTTCATTATTCACATAGCACTCCTTTATATTGCTCTTACATCAATTCCCTCAAAAACAATGCCCTTCCACATCTTTGCCAATACTTGGTATTATCAGACATTTTGATCTGAACCTTTCTAGTGTGTGTATAGTGGTATCTCATTATGGTTTTAATTTGCATCTCCCTAGCGATTAATAAGATTGAGTATCTTTTCGTGTGCTTATTTTCAAGTCATATATCTTCTTTGGCAAAGTACCTGTTCAAATACTTTGCCTATTTTTCTATTGGGCTGTTTGTCTTATTGAGATACAAAAAGATTTTTTTATATATACATTTGGTATCTAAGACCTTTATCAGGTATATGTTTTGTAAATGTTTTCTCCCAGCCTATGGCTTGTCAGTTCATTTTCTTGTACTTTGGACAAAAATTCGGATTTGATGAACTCCTATTTGTCAACTTTTTCTTTTATGGAGTTTACTTTTGGTATCATATCTAAGAAAATTTTGCCTAATCCAATAATATCACAAAGAATTTCATCATCTTTTTTTTTTTACTTTTAGATGATTTATAGTTTTATCTTTACTAAAAAACAAAATTCAACCAAGTAAATTTGAAGGTCTGATTGGCTTTATTAAGTGATTCATGAGACAGCCAGCATCCCATCTAGCAACCAGAATGGAGCTCTGAGGAGATGTACAAAATGGAAGTTTTTTTTAGTGGAAAAAGTGTGGGGCAAGGGAACTATTAGGGAAAGAAAAGAGTATTTGGGGTTGGAGCATCTTTATTTTGGGGGTGCGTTTTTATTATGTAAATCACCTCTTCTTTCCATGGAGGATGGAGAAGACCTGTGTGACAGATTACCTTGTGCTTGGCTAGAAAATTCCATACTGGTTGATTAAGATTATGTTTCTGGGAGAGGTTGAAACTACAATTAGATCAGGAGTTAAATCTAGGTTTGGTGTCATGGGCTTTTAGCCTGAGTGATGCCATTTTGTTTTTTCTTTGACAGCTCATATTGAGATCTATAATCTGTTGTAGTTTTTGTGTATGGTATGAGAAAAAGTGCTAAGTTGTTTATTATTATTCTTATTATTTGCATTTAGACATGCAATTGTTCAAAAATTATTTGTTTAAAAGATAGTTCTTATCCTATTGAATTTCCTTGGAAACTTTATCAAAAATATGTTTGCTATAAATGTATATATACAAATTCTCTATTCTGTTTCATTGATCTGTGTCTAACCTTATGTTAATACCACAGTGCCAATTCCTACAAAAAAGTCTGCTGGGATTTTGGTAAAGATTGCATTGAATTAAGTATCATGAATGAAATTGATTTGTTAATTTTTCTTTTGGATTGTCATTGTGAACTTATAGATATAAAATTGATTTTTATAGATTGATTTTGCATACGCTGGCCTTGCTAATCTAAATTATTAGTTTGGTAGGTTTTTTTGTACATTCCTTAAGATCTTATATATTCAAGATCATGTCATATGCAAATAAAGACAGTTTTACTTCTTTCTTTCCAGTCTGATTCCTTAGCATTGGCTAGACTCTCCAGTATAATACTGAATAGGAGTAATGAGAATGAACATCTTTGTCTTGTTTCTGATATTAGGAGGAAAGAATTCAGTCTTTCACCACTAAGGATAGTTATGTTAATTATTGGTTTTCTCAGAGATACCCTTTAGCATGTTGAGGAATTTTGTTGAGAATTTTTACATGAATAGCTATTGAATTTGGCCAAGTGCTTTTTCTGCATCTTTGAGATGTAATATGGTTTTCATTCATCACCCTATTAATATATAGTTCATTACATTAATTGATTTGAGATGTTAAACAAGCTTTGCGTTTCTGGGATAAACTCCACTTAGTCATGACATATAATTGCTTTTATATGTTCCTGAGACCCATTTACTAATATTTCACTAAGGATTTTTTCATCAATATTTCTGAAGGATATTAGTCTGTAGTTGTCATCTCTTATTGTGTCTTTGAATATGTATCACTTTTTGACTTGAAACTAGTATTGTATGCATGTACTGTAAGGTCACAAATAGAACAGTGATTATATTGTACCTAATCTCTACATGCAAACTTTATAGTCCTGTTGTAAAAGTTAGAAATAGTAAGAAAATATTTTTTTACAGATACAAAGAAAATAATTATTTCTTGCTGTAAAGAAAGAAATAAAAAAGGACATGATTTTTAAGCTGAAACCTAAAGAATGAGCCAGCTGGAACAGGGAGAAGGGGGTGTGGGAGTGTTTCAGACAGAGATAACAATAGATGCAAAGGCTCTAGGTAAGGAAAAAAAAAACTTTGATGAATTAGAGAAACTGAAAAAGGTATATTCAGCCATACTAAAAAATATAGAAAGACACAAATGACTAATGGATTGGGGAGAAATGGGGATGTTTTACTGAAAGGTAAAATCCCCTACTTTGCATTGTAAATTGATTTGGCTCTGAGCAAAATTAAAATTCTAATTGTGAAGCCCAAGGATTGCTTGGATGGAAAGATAATTATTTCTACTCCTGTTTTTATAGAGGCTGAGGATGATGGAACACTCACAAACCTTAAGGTCCACCTGGTTGAATGTGACTTAAGTGGTTTTCAAATATCTTATATACCAGAACCCAAATAAGTGAAGCCTGCCCAACTGCAATTTGCTGGAAGTTCTTGCATAAATAGGTATGTATAGCTTATATTCTCTGATGCTTATAAAGGTTTTTCTGGCATTAAGGAATTACATACTGAAGAGGTTCAGAACAGGCATCCCCAAAATGTGCCACTTTAGCATGTGAATTATTTTGAGCTGAATGTAATTGAGACCCTTTGGGCTCACAAGAAACTTTTACCTCTCAGATAATTTAAATTAGGGGTCTTGTCCATAATAAGAGTTATCATCATAAATAACTTTTTATAACCTATCTACAGGCCAAGGCCAATTCCTGGTTACTGAACACCTGCTCTTCTTATCATTCTGTGAATGACCTTCCCCCAAGTTGCCTTCTAACCTCATCATTTTGAAATGGCATATATATTTCATTTTCCCTTTTTGTCTCTGCACCTCTCAAACGTTGTGGATCTCTGACTTTCTCATATATGTGGGGTTCTCACACATATGTATGCAATTAAATTTTGCCATTTTCTCTTGTTAATCTATCTCACGTCTGTTTGATGATTAGACCAGGTGGAAGAACCTAGAAGGGTAGAGGAAAGTTTTTTCCTCCCCATAATACCCATTCATCTGTCAAAGCTGAAAGAAATATTACTCAAGAAAGTGTTCAAAGGCACATGTCTAAATAAATGCAACAAAAATAAGACAAGTGAAAAATGGCTCAGTCTTAACTATCCTAAGCATTCTAAGCAACATGTACATTTTAAAACTGATTGCTTTTTTACTTCTCTGTGTATCATATTATGGCTTTTAAAAATTTTTACTGAATTCCTTGATGAAGAGTTTATCAAATGCAGAAATTGAATCTTAATTTTTGAATGCTTTAAATGCTCCTGATTACTTTTTGTTTTTTTTCATGTGTTTCAGTTTAATACCATAGAAAGCTTTCAATCATTAGCTCTAGAAACATAAGCCAGTCACTTAATCACATAATGAGTGAATCACTGGCATTCAGGGAAGCCAGAAAACCTGACCCGGAGGTGTCTTTCTAAGGCTCAAAAGTGGGAGATTCATTTCTCTTCAGTGGCTCAAATAATTTCTCATTTTAGTAGAAATTCTCAGGATGTCCTCACAGCTATAAATTTCCAGCTTGGCATAGAAATTCATTGTCCCATTCACAACTGAACATTCTGGATAATGGAAGAAGCTTTTAATTATATTCTCTTTCTGAAACAACATGGATCTCTTAAATGCCTCATATTGATAACCTCCTCTCTTCCCTCTCCCCCCACCCTGAAATGGTATTATACAAAGGTAAATGACATATAATGAAAGTTATGGTTAGCTCTTAGCTTAAGAACACAAACTTCACAATTAGAACCTGGGTCAAATTCAGACTCCTCGCTTTTAGCCATATGCCTTCCAGAAAGTTATTGACTTTCTACAGAATGGAGGAAATAATCTGTACTTCAAATGGTTGTTAAGTCTGATTTAAAATGCTTCCTCTTTCTATTTTGAATATCTCTTTGTTCTTGAACTTTTTTTTCATTCCATCTTCATATCTTTACTCTGAAGCAATGTGACATTGTTTAATTAAAGTAAATTTAGTAAATTTTGATAACTGAAATGCCAGGTCCTTCCTCATTGTTGTTCTTATTTTTTTTATTTTCTTAATTTTGTTTCTTTTTCTTGTGCATTTTTTCTTTCACATAAACTTTAAAAGCAGCTTATCATTTGATAAATCTTCTGTTAAGATTTCTATTAAGATTGTATTGAATTAATGGATTAATGTGGAAAGTTGACATCTTTAGAATATGAGTCTTTCATCCAGAAACATGTATAGTTTCCATATACTCAGGTTTTTTTTATATGGTCAAAATTTTACAATTTTCTTCACATGGACCTTGCATTGTTCTTGTTGGCTTATTCCCAGGGGATTAATTTTAAAACTTATGTTGCCACTGGGAATAAGATCTTTAGATTTAGTTTTTTTTTCCTACAGAGAAAGGACATGAGAAGGAAAAGAAAGCAGGAGTTGAAAGAACAGGAGAGAGAATAGAAAGAGAATTTTTAAAGGTCAGATGAGGTGATACAAAAAGAACACAGAGAGGAGAATTTTTATTTTTTGAGTATAGCAGGTCCTTGATTAATGTTATTTCATTATAACGTTTATGAGAAAAAAAATTGTTTCTTGCCAGAGCCCCCTGTCTGTTGGAATTTGCACGTTTTCCTCATGTCTGCATGAGTTTTCTCCCGGTGCTCCGGTTTCCTCCCACATCCCAAAGATGTGCACGTGAGGTTCATTGCCATGTCTCAATTGCCCCAATCTGAGTGTGGAAATGGTTGTGATAGAAAGGCATCCTTTTCAGGGTGGGGTACCCACCTTGCACCCTGAGCTGCCTGAAGAGGCTCTGACAACCCAAGATTCTGAACTGGAATAAGTGGGTTAGAAAATCATTATCTTCCTTTTAAAATTAATTTTTCTTAAATATCCATATAGCTCACACTCATTTTAATGTTTACTATTAGAAGTGTTTTTGGTCTTTATTTAGAAGTTTGGTGCTGTCTTTGTGAGCAGAAATATTCTGTAGGAATTTAACTCTTGTTTATATCAATTAGCCTATGGTAAAATTGGTTTCCTTTACTAATTTTAATGTCATTTCCTGAAAGTCGCAGTTTCCAACAACCTATCTACAATGTTAAGTGAGGACTTACAGTACCTATTATGTGGCCTGCTCTGTGGTAGAGGCATTCACAAGCCCCATCTCATGCACTCTTTCTTCCTGCCAGGTGGCTCATTTGAGAAAACCAAAGTGTAAAAAAGGTCAGCAAAGAAGCATGGAACAGGAAACGGAAAGAGAGCAGATTTGGAGTGAGATCTGGGAACGCGTCCCAGAATCCACTCTCACCAACTATGTGATTTTGCTCCAGTTACCTAATTTTGTTCGTCATTTGTAAAGCTTGCATAATATCTGCTTAGGTGCTTGTAAGGATTAATTGGGATAGCATATCTAAAGTGTCTACTGCATTAGATGTCGCTCTCCAAGAGTGCCAGTTCTCATCTATGAATCCATCTCTTCCCCCTCCTCCCCCCCTCCCCCTGACCACTTTGTGTCATAGCAATCTCAGGGTCTTCCCTGGGCAGCTTGGAGTTGCAATGAGATGTTTATTTTGTGAGTGCCCAACACCCAGGAGCACATACCTAACATTCTTAAGAAACACTGTAGGAGAAATGGTTGTTAAGAGTTGTGATCTGAGTCTCAGAAAAAAAACAAACAAACAAAAAACACATAAGCCTGAAAAAATTCACTAATTTTTACAAAAGGAAGCATTGTTGAAATGTGAATTCTTATTCAAGTTTAAATCTCCAGTGAGAAATACCCTCTATTTCTACTCGAACAATAAGTTCCTTGTCCTTAGACAATGTTGGCTACATAGCCCTGGAAAGCATCATATCCCCATGGCAATGGCAATGGTTTCTCCCGGGACACTGGAAACAGTGTCTAGAGGAACTGCATCACCTGATCCAGGACCTTGACCATTGAAAAGAGGTTCCATTCCCAGCCTGAGCAGCAGGAAAACAGAACTGGCTTCGATGTTCTAGTGATGTTTTTGTATTTGCTGCAGGGCTCCAATTCTCCCAGGAAGTTGTGCTTAAGAGATGTGAGTGTGAAGTCAAGAGAGATAAAAATAAGACATATTGAAATGCCCAACATAAGTGTTTTCTTTTAGAGATCATGTATGCTTGTTCCCAAAACATTGCTCTTACTCATCAAGAAAATGTGTGAGCTAGCCTGCATTTAAATCTTTCTGCTCTGCAGCTGGGAGCTTGGATTACCTCTCTGAACCTTTTACGTCACCTGAAAAATGAGGTTAATAACAAGGACCTCAGAAGATTGCTGTGAAGATTAAATCACACAAATATAAAAATTTGCTCAATAAAAATCAGAATTATTCTTTCATCATACAGGGAATTGCATTCAGAGTCTCCGAATGTCTTCAGTGATTATGGGTTTCACTTTTCAAGGGGAAATTCAATTTCTGCAATAGCCAAATGTCATATAATTCTGAGACTAGTAAATAATGTGTTTGATAAAGCTGAGCAACTGTATTTTTAACTTTTTTAAAGCAGTAGCCTCTCTTAAATACTGAGACTGGTTTCCATATGTGACTTGTAATTTGAACTTGACCCATTGGATCTATATTCAATGTATACAGAAGCCATGTTCTCTGCTATCCACCTGTTTGAATTGAAGCCATCATCATCTTTTTCCAGGATTATTGCAAATAGCCTCCTGATTTCCCTTCTTCCAATATTGCCCCTAAAATATTCTGAGCAATGGCAATATCATAGGAATGAGTGCATCATCTCCCAGAGGAATACTTTGATCATCATTTATTGGATATTTACTTATTAAATATTTATGGAGGCCCTACCACATGCCAGCATTATTCCAGGATCTGGTGTTACAGCAATAAATATTATAGACACAGATCCCTGCCTTATAGAACATATATTCTTGAGAGGTGCAGAGACCATTAAATCAACAAGCACAGTATAGCCTATGCCAGGTGGTGATGGGCACTATGGAGAAAAATAATGCAGAGTAAGGGCTGGGGAGAGGAGCACAGAGAGTGGGAGTAGGAAGTGGAGATTGTTATTTTAAAGATGGTAGCTCCTCTGGTAAGCTGACATTTGAACAGAAACCAGAAGGAGAGGAGGAAGCAAACCTTGTGGTTATGTGGGAGGAAAGAGAGGGTAGGGTGTTCCAGGCCAAGGAAACAGCAGGTACAAAGGCCCTGAAGCAAAGCTAGAAGGCCAGAATGGCTTGGGCACAGTGAGTAAAGGGAGAATAGAGAAGTGGTTACAGACATGGTGGGACTGGGGAAGGGTCACAGTGGGCCTTGCTGGCCATCATAAAGATTCAGGCTTCTGCTCTAATGAGTAGGAAAGCCACTGGAGGATTTTGAGAGAAGTGACCTTGGCTAAATTTACATTTTAAAAAGATCATTCTGGCTAACCACTTCTGTAGAGTAGTAGTTCTCATATTTGAGTAAGCACCACAATCACCTTGGAGAGTTTGTTACCACAGAGTTTCTAGGCCCATCCCCAGTTTCTGATTAAGTGTGTCTGACATGGTACAGGAGAATTTGCATTTCTAACAACTTCCTAGGTAATGCTGATGATACTGCTGATCTAGGACTACATTGTGAGGGTCATTGGGGCAGGGAAGAGTTTGTAGGCGGGGCAATAGTAGAAGCAGAGAAATTAGTTAGGGGGCTATTTGCAATCATCCAGAAGAAAGATGGTGATGATTTCAATTTAACTAGCAGAGGAGGTGGTGAGAAGTGGTTGAATCATGGATACAACTTGAATATAGATCCAATGGGATTTGCTGAGTGGTTGAAAGTGGGAAATTATGAAAGAAAGGATTGAATGAAGGATTTTAGATTGAGCAACTAGATGGTGGAGTTTCCATTTACTGAGATGGAGAAGACTGTTGGATGACGGTGGGGGCAGGAGCAGATATCAGGAGTTTAGTTCGGGGAATGTTAAATTTGATATTCTAGGTGGAGATGTCCATTAAACCTTTCTTTTAGAAGAGTCTAGAATTCAGGAGGGAGTTCTGGGCTGGAAATAGAATGGCTGATATCATCACTGTAGAGAATGAAGATACAGAAAAGGTTCAAGGACTAAATCTGTGGCAGTCAATTCTATGGTTAGAAACATGCAGTGAAAGGGACCAGAAATGATACTGAGAAGTGACCAGGGAGTTGATAGGAAAACCTGGAAACTTGGATGTCTAGTGAGATGAGTATTTCTACAAGTTCTGGTACGCTTACTACAGAGTCACCTTGTCCTGATAGTTACCACCAGGTATCCACTGTGAAGGAGTAGATACTAGCTACCATGAAATATGTCACATTTTGAAGTGGGTTTCTTGTGGATAAATGATTGCCATAAGAAAAGATGGTCACTGTGATTGAAATTTGTTATTTTTTATGTATACATTTGAGCTGATTTTATATTTGCAACCAATAAATATAGCTCTGAAACAATTTAGTCATCAAATATACTAAAATATTTTTTTCATCTTCAGTTATTCTGTCTAGCTAACTCTTGAAGCAAATTGTCCAATTTTGAGAGATGGAACTATAAATCAAGATATTTGTATGTGTGGCCAGACTGCCAGGAGTTTGTATGGGCAAACTCAGTGTTTCAGGAGGTACAGAGTGTTTTTCTTGCCTTGCGTCCCTTTATTTTCTGACATTGAGTCTTGCAAGTCTGGTTTTCAGTGGAAAAAACAAATTGTGGAAACAAATGCTTCAAATTGTTTACCAAAGAGCAAGCAATCTTTTCTTTAATCTTTTGCACTTTTCCAAGGGCAGCAGCTTGAGAGTAGCCATATAGTTGTGATGGAGAGAGGAGCGGGGAAGGTTAGATGTGATACCAGGATAAGGTTTGGGTTGGTGCCAAAGAGCAGGTAGAACATCATCTGGATTTCTTTCAGAAGCCTGAATCTTTGGAAGGCAGTCTACCATCGGGCCTGAGAGATGGACTCTGCAGTTAGTCAGCTTGGGTTTGACTAGCCAAATAGAGGACATGAGGAATGCATGGCCCAGAGCCTTGTGTTGCTCACCCTGGCAAGACCCAGTTGAGGAATAATCAGCTCTCTGAAGTTCTTACTACAGGAAACAGTCACTTGTTTCTCTGTGAGAATTACAGTTGCTGGCAATTCAGAATGCACCAAACAGTCATTTGTTGCATCTTTTATCAAGGTATATCTGATGGCAAGTCAGCCTTACTCAGAAACCTAGATATAGAAAATCCATTTCACAGAATTTTACATTGCTTTTTTTTATGAGTTATAATTTCGGGAACTCATCTTTAAATCCAAAATAGTATATAATAAATGTATACCACAGACAGTGTATTGCTTCTCATAAGGAAGAATACTTGTAACTGAGGATGTTATATTACAAATAAAGAGGAAAATGCCCAGTGCTGTGGGTGATACAACTGATGAGAACTTGACTTTACTCCAGAAGAGGTGAATGAGACACACAGTACAATGCTGTATGTCACTTTTTTAAGGGAGGCTGTAGGTGCTGGTGCTAAACACTCTTCCTCATAGAAGCTTCCCAAACAGACTGCATGGAGCTATATTCTGCTTCTCTAGAAGGAGAAACCAACTGTTTATTATTCAGGTTTACTTCTCAAATGGGTAATTAAAACACTTAGGACTAGGTATATAACCTCTCTATGTTTCATTCATTCAACAAGCATTTCTATTATATTTTAGGCACTGGTCTATGTGTTGGGACTATGTTTTCAACAAAACAGACAAAAATCTCTTGTGCTCTTGGAGTTTACATTGTAGGGGGAGAAAAAAATAACTAAAATTGTAGTAGATAATTAAATTATGTAATATATTGGAAAGCCATAAAATGCTATGGAAAAAGCAGAGCATGGTGAGAGGTTCGGGCAAGCAGAGGGAGGGACAGGTTGCTATTTTCAATAGAGGAGACAGTAAGTCTCCTTGAAGTAAGTTTTATTGGGAGTGCAATATTTGAATACAGATTTGCAGGAGATGAAATAGCCAAATGGATTTCTGGGGGAAGACTGTTTCAGGCACATGGAAGAGCCAGGGCAAAAACCTTAGTAGAAACAGGCTGGGAATGTGCAAGGAATAGCACGGAGACCAGTGTGGCTGGAGTGGAAAGAATGAGGGAGAGAGTAACACGGGGTAAGGTTAGAGAGATGGGGCCCTGCTTGTAGAGGACCGCAATGGCTCTCTTAATGACTTAGGCATTTAGTCAGAGTAAGATGGGAAGCTCTGGGAAAAGTTTAGACAGAGCAATATTATGATCTGGGCTACACTTTAGGAAGACCATCCTGGTTTCTGTGGTAAGAATAGTCTCTTGAAAGGCAACAAGATGACAATATTATGAGGCTGTAGTGATGATCTAAGTGAGAGATGATGATGCCTCAAACTAAGACATGGAAAGAAGTGGTGTGAGTGAGAGGAATCAACAAAGATACCACAGTTTTTAGTAGGAGCATTTGGAAGGATGGAGTTTCAGTCTTCTGAAATAAAAAAGAAAAAATACTCTCTGATGGGAATAGGTTAGTGGGAGAAGATGAGAGCTTCATTTTTAGATAAGTAAAGTTTAAAACGCCTGTGAAGCATCCAAGTGGACATGTCAAGTAGGCAGCTGCATACATGAGTCTAAAGTTCAACAAAGAGGTTAGTCACAAGATGAAAATGTGGGAATCATTGTCATATCGATAAAGCAGGTTATTAATAAAGATTGTAGAGGGAAGAAAACCAAGGACTGATCTCTGGGGTGCTCCAAAATTAATAGCTCTTGGAGAATGGGGGAGGGGAGCTAAAATGAGGGCTTAAAAGGAATAACCAGTGAAATAAGAGGCAAATGGAAAAGAGTATGGTGTCCTGGAAGCCAAGTGAAGGAAATATATTGAGGAAGAGGGAATGATCAACTGTGCCACTGCATTTACAGGTGAATTATCTCCTCTGTAAAATGTAGGTAATGATAACACCTTTTCATAGGCTTAAATGAGATAATTTATGTGAATGGCCAGTCACAGTGCCTGATGCCAGTAAAGTCTCAAAAATACTACCTATTATTTTTATTCCTAATACCTCTGAAAAATCACTTAGAGTCATCCACCCTTGTCTATTGTTTCACTTTTCACAGTTT
Source organism: Cynopterus sphinx (assembly GCA_030015415.1). Lineage (NCBI taxonomy): Eukaryota > Metazoa > Chordata > Mammalia > Chiroptera > Pteropodidae > Cynopterus > Cynopterus sphinx. Next base: position 92,800,868 of record CM057385.1, on the reverse strand, counting down.
GTTCATTATTTCACTTTTTCACAATTATTTACCCATGGTCAACTGTGGTCTGAATATATTAAATGGAAAATTTCAGAAACTTTTCATAAGTTTTAAATTGCATTCCATTCTAAATACTGTGATGAACTCACGCCATCCCACTCTGTCCCTCCCAGAATGTGAATCATCTCTTTGTCCAGTATATCCACTCTGTATGTGCTAGATGCCCATGAGTCACTTAGCAGCCATGTTGGGTATCAGATAGAGACCAAATTCACATAGTATTTAGCACAGTATATTGTTATAATTAATCTATTGTAGTATATTATTGTTATTACTAATTTATGTTATATTGCCATAGGTATGTATGTATAGGAAAAACATAACATATATAGGGTTTAGTACTATCTGTGGTTTCAGACATCCACTGGGGCTCTTGGGATGCACTTCTCATGGATCGAGGGGACTGCTGCATCATTATAAAGCTGGTCGCTGTCCAAGTTAACCCCTAGTGGGCACTCAGGGGCTTACTTTCTTCCCCTTTACTGTTTTTCCCACAAAAGAGACTCAAATTCAGATGTAGGACAAAATGGACTCCCAGTGGCAAGTGAATCGTCTCTAGTAAAGGTGGAAAAATCTAATACGATGGGTGTCAGACTTCACTGTACATAAGACTTACTTGAGGAGCTTATTCAAATTGAAATCCACAGCAGGCCCAGCCACCAAATAGTCCAAGTAAATTGGGAGAGGACCTGGAAATATGCATTTTCCCAATCCTGGGTGATTCCAACGTATGTATTCCCACACTGCTGCAGTGTGGAGAAATGAAAGATAATAGTAAGTGGCCTATAGCAAAAATTTACTTTCTCTTTTTTTCTTGGGACTTTCAAATGATTTTTGCTTCTCGTTTTTACATGGGAGGTACTAAAAACACCCCTGGGGGTGGGTGATTTGGGCTAGCTTTTAGTCTGTTCACATCTGAGGGAGTAAGGTAGTACCTCCCAGTCCTTTTCTGGACCCCAGACCTTTCTTTCTTTCTTTTTTTTGAGCAGTGTTTTAATAAAATTTAAATTACTCAAACATTTAAGACTCAAAGGATTTCACATACAAACCCAGGTTTCTTGCTTTTCCAGGACAATAAGGAGATTTGAAACTTGGTCCTGCATTCCCATGTAGCAAAGTTGCTTCCTTTGGTCATGGGCTCTGTATATTGCCACTGTCCCCTTCATTTCTTATTGTTCCCTGCAAAAATATCAAAGCCAAGTTTCAGTTGCCATTTATCATAATACTTACACTTAAATTTTCTTCACAGTTGAAGAAAATCAAATATTTCTTTGGAAAAGAAAGCTAAGACAAGAGGGTCTGGTGTTTCAAGAATATGTTTTCTTCTACCAGCCCTTCTCTCATTAATATACTGCCTGGCTTCTCTGGGCATTTAAGCATGTTTTATCTCTGGTAAAGCTCTTAATCCAGAGGTGAAAAAGATGTTCATGTGTTTAACAATGATTTGAAATACTATTCAGCAAAAAAAGGAATGAAATACTAACATACACAATAAAATAAATGAATTTCAAAATTAGACTAAGCAAAAGAAGTCAGAAATAAAAGAGTAATAATGTATAATTTTATTTATTTGAAATTCTAGAAAATGCAAGACTAATCTGTAGTAACAGAAAGCGGAGCAGTGGTTTCCTATAGCAGCAAAGGGCATGTTTTGTGATGATGGCCATGCTCTATGTCTCAATTATAGTGGTGTTTATACATGGGAATATACACTTGTTAAAACTCATCGAGTTTTAAATGAGTACATTTTATTATGTACAAACAATATCTAATAAAATAAATTTTTAAAAATTTCTTAATAGAGTTGCCCCAGGAAAGAGATGAAATAAAGTGGATCCTTGTCTGGGGTTCCTTTTTGCATATCACTGTCTACCACAGTAGGTGGCAGGACAGGATTCAGGATTCCAAGTTTCATAAGCATTGTGACCAGTATTTAAATCTCCTAGGCATATAAATAGCATCTGGCACAGGGCAGCAGATATAGATGAGTTGATAGAGGAGATGCAGATGTGAGCACGGTTTTCCAGGGGACTTTAAAATGTCATGAAGAACTGCACTCGGCCTCATTTTACATCTAGAGAACCTTGGGGCTGGCTGCCTTGGGAGAAGACCTAATAAGCTGCATGAGGCATTAGGAGGAATGTAGGTGCTTTTGTTCTTTCCATGTCCTTCACTTCTTCCTCTTCCTCCTCTTCTTCCTCTTCTCCTCTTCTTTCTTCTCCTCCTCCTTCCTATTCTTTCTCTTCTTCCTCTTCCTCTTCCCCTTCCCCTTCTCCTCTTCTTCTTCCTTCTTCTTCCTCTTCCTCTTTCTCTTCCTCTTCTTTCTCTTCCTCTTCTTCTTCCTCTTCCTTTTCGTCTTCTTCTCTAGAGTCACTCAGGAGTCTCAACCTACAAAAGTACTTTTCATATCTGCTGGATGACATTCCACACGGAGAAAGTGGAGCCTAGTGTTGGCAACCCTATCCTTTCTCCTTTAGGGACAGAGCAGGTCACTTCAAAATACACAGGGTGGTGATTTTGATGTGTAGACTATTTGATTGTATCTGGCATTGGTGGCAAATGCCCCATTTTTCCTTTTTTAAAAATGTTTCTTAGATCAGGGTTGTGGAAAAAGAATTGTGGGATGTGCAGGATGATGAATCTTTATGGTTGAATTGGCCCACTTACAGGAACCTAACAGAGCCCTCAATAAACTGGGAACTGAAGTACAGTTACATGGGGGTGGAGTCAGATGCTGTGAGTACCCTACCCAAATTTTCTTGCCCTAGCCACCGCCTCAGAGTCTGCCTGATTTGAACTGCAGTGCTTACATTTCTTTGCCTGTGGTTTTCCTAAGAGGCTGTACCACTCTGCACATCCAGCAGCAGTATCCATGACCTCAGGTGCCACTCACCCGTCGGCACTTGGAACTGTCAGGTTCTTTGTTTTAAGCTACGCTAATAGGTGTAGTGTTGTCTCATCATGGTTTTAATGTGCATCTTCCTAATGACTAATGATGTTGAGCACTTTTCATGTGCTTATTAGCTACTGTGTATCTCTTTTAGTGAAATGTCTGTTCAAATCTTTGATCATTTAAAAAAATCAGTTGTTCATTTTCTTATTGTTGAATTTTGATAGTTCTTCATATATTCTGGATACAAGTTTTTTGTCAGATAGAAAGTTTGCAAATATTTCCTCCTGGCCTGTGGCTTGTCTTTTCATGCTGTTAGTAGTGTCTTTCAGAAAGTAAAAGTTTTGCATTTTGATGAAGTCCAATTATTTTCTTTTATGGCTTATGCTTTAGGTGTTGTCATATTTAAGAACTAATTTTTCTAACCCAAGGTCATGAACTAGAATCAGCACCTGAATGTTTATGATTTTAGTTCATCTTTGTATTTGTTATGAGAAATGAATCGAGATTCACTTATTTGCATGTGAATGCTTCCTCCAGGCATTTTAAATAACACATTTCAGATAAATACTATTCAACCATTACTTCACTTGTTTTTCCTATCTTTACTCCACAGATATTGCCAATGTCAATATCAATATCAATATCAATATCAATATTTTTGTAGGACCATTTGTTCCAGTTTTTATGCATTTGGATATGAGTATGTCTCTATTAACTAAAGATAGTATTATGTTTATTTTAACATGTTTTTGAGATCTAGCCATCTTGATACATGTGAATCTAGTTTATTCTTCTTCACTGCCATGTAATATTGCATCATGTGCATATACCACATTTTACTTATTCATTTCTTTATTAATGGATAATAATAAATTATAAAATAAAAAATAATAAATATAAAATAATATTATAATATAAAATATATTATATTATAATATAATATAAATGTTATAATATTAAAATATTTATAATATTTTATTATAAAATAATAAATAATAAAAATGAATTATAGAATTCATTTTTTCACTGATATGAACACTGCTACACTAAGTATTCTTGTACATGCTCCTTGGGCACATATACTAGTTTCTCTAAGATCTAGAACAGAAATTCAATTACTAGGTACTAGAATGTGCTTTTTTACTAAAATGGCTGACTGATACACAATCCCACAGCACAATATGATTTGCAATCCTGCAGCTTTGCCAGATCACAAGATTCTGAAATTATTACCAATCTGATAGGTATGAAATAGTTTCTTTTTAAAAAACAATTTGCATTCACTTAATTATTCGTGAGGTCAAGCATCCCTTTATATGTTTATTGATCATTTCTGAATTGGCTTTTTCTGTACCTCTACTCTTCATATAAGTTAATTTTGATAAAGAGATTTGTCATTATTTTCTGTATAGAACTTTGTGTATCCCCTTAGGGAATTATTTTGTACTCTGACCTCATAAAGATATTTTTCTATATTTTTACCATTCTTTCCCATATCTAATTTTTCAGTTGAGTATTTTCCCTACAAGGTAAGTTTATTGAGATATAATTTTTTCAAGAGTTGTAATACAACATGAAGTATATAGTTTGATCGGTTTTGACTAGTATACTCATGTAACCTATACTTCAATTAAAATGTAGAACATTTCCACCACTCTAGAAACTGCCTTTGTGTCCCTTCCCTTCCCTGAAGATACCACTGCTTTTTTAAAATTAATTTTTAACTTTTTTTGTGTGTGGTGACATTGGTTAACAAAGTGTGGTAAGTTTCAGGTGAACATTTTAACAGTAAGGCATATATATATTTGCATTGTGTGTTCACCTCCCATAGTTAGATTTCTTTCTGTCACCGCATATTTGATCCCTTTTACCCTATCTACCTCCTCCCTCCATACTCCCCCTACCCTCTGTTTCTTTTTCTTTTTTTTCTTTTTGGTTGATAATATAACATAGTGATGTTTATTCTAAGGAATTTTTTTACATTTTTTATAATTTTATATTATTTTCAGGTATACAGTACAATGGTTAAATATTTGTATAATTAATGAAGTGATCTCCCTGATTACTCTAGCATCCATCTGGCACTGTATACAGCCATTACAATAATATCGACTATGGCTACTCTTCTGATTTTTTTTCTACCATAGATTAGGTTTGCCTATTCTAACTTCATATGAGTGGAATCATACAATATGTACCCTTCTATGTCTGGTCTGGCTTTATTTGCTCAGCACAATAACTTTGAGATGTATTAATGTTGTTGCATGTATCAGTAGTGCATTCATTTTTATTGCTGAGTAATTCCATTGCATGCATATACCATGTGTCCTGTTGATGGACATCTGGGCTGATTCTATTTTGAGGCTGTGATGAATAAATGTGCCATGAGTAGTCCCAGACAGGGTTTGTGTTGGACTTAGTCTTTTCTCTGAAATAAATTCCTAGCAGTGAAATTGCTGGGCAGTCCCTTGAACTTTAAGTTCAGAGGTGATGGTTACTGAACAACTGGAATAGATTGACTGGTTATGCTTGGTGAATAGAAACAATGACACTTTTCTCTTTATTCTGTTCACTTTTCTCTACTTGTTTCTTCCAAGCCTCCCTCTCCTCCAATCCAATCAAAATCAACAACTGTAACAGCAATGTGATAATAGATTAGGAGTTATTTATTGGTGTCTGGGAACACTACTTGAGCTTGGAAAACATTATTTTATAAGGCAGTAGTTTTCAAAATTTTGCAGAAAGATCAGTACCTATTTTTCAAATGAAATATTCTGAGGAGCATACACGCACACACACACACACACAGACATAATATAACCTTTTAAAATGGAGCTGCTTTAGTTTTGGGGGATACCACTGTGCCCATACTTGCTGAGAAACTCCTTAATCTTTAGATCATGTTTTGAAACATTTTGGTCTAAGAAAATTGATACTAAGGATTGTGAATCTTGTCTGAATTATATGCATGGTTTTGTTGCCATGATACTTTAAGTGATCAGTTGACTCTATGGACTTTTGGAAAAGTGATATACATGAGAGACTTTAAATTGGAATGCTCTAACTCTGGAGATTCAGAAGAGCTAGCTACCTTATTCTAAGAGAAGTACCTGTGGTTACAGCTGCTAAAAGAAAAGAATTTGGCATCTAAATGGGACCTCCCCCCGTTTTTTTAGGACTTTAATTTCTCTGTGATGCAAAGGGATTGAATTGATAATAATAAGGCATGTGTGTTTATGTTTTACTGAGCTATCTTAATACTGTAATGTAATATTTTATTAATATACATTATCTGGATTTCACTATAAAATTTAAGCAGATAAGTGTTTTGTTTTTTGTTTCCTTTTGGTAGCATTAAGTAGATGGGGAAAAGACTAAGAGGGTTTACTTTGTCTAGTGTACGTGTGGCTTAAAGTGAGGTTCTATCACATTTTAGACTAAGTATTCTGCAACTACGTTAGAACATCATTCACTTTTGGTTCTGAGGGCCTGAATTGTCCATGTCATTGGTCCCAGATAAATAAGAGGACTGATGGCACAAATTAGAAAAACTGTTTTTCTCTAACATTCTGATGATATTTATTTGTGAAGGGTGCATAGCAACCATGTGAACTCTTGCTGGTCTATAATGTAGCTGGCTTAATACAGAAAAGATCAGAGTGGACAGGAATGTTAGCTTCACATGCAAACCCCTAGGGAATACTCAAAGCTTTATATATTCCCTCACCACCTCACTATCCTCCCTAAGTCAGAGACCTTGGATCTAGGTCAAGGACAAAATGGACCCCGAAGATAAATTTAAACCACTGTACTAAGGAGCAGAGTTCTGATAAGAGGAGGTAAGGGTTTATAAAAAATTGAAGTAAGACAAAAACCATTTTTGGACTTCTTTGGGAATGCTTCATGTGCTTTCTGTATTTCTCTGAACTCTTAATGAAAGATGGTCCCTAACCTCCTTCCTCTGCTTGAAAGGTGTTATCATAAGCTTCAGAGTTGGGCCTACAAGCAACTAAGGACTACTTCTAGGCAAGAAAAAAACGTCTCATGGCTCATGAGGAGTGGAACCTGCCCTACATAAGAGAACATAAGGACAGAGACCATAGAAACTTGCCCAAAGGACTGTGGGCACAACAGAATACCAGTGTTTCAGGTCCTGCCCCTTTTCCCACTTGATTTTGTTTGAGCAGAGTTTTTGACCTTTGTCTTGTCTCTCTTTTTTTTTTGTCTTGTTCCTGCTCTTTGCACTTGCTCACTTAGCTCGATTTTCTTGACCTGCCCCTCTACATTCTCTGGTGACTTGGACTCATACTTCTGGTTCTCTCCTTGCCTTGCCAACTCAGGAAGCATCTTCAGTTCTAGTTTGTACTCCAATCCTGGACCCCTATGCTGGAATGAATGCACCTGGACTGATGCCCTACCTTGGCCAACTTCCCTTGATCTGGGTATCAACAAGAACTGAAAATTCCAGTGAATACTTGAAACACATTTTGAAAAACAAATACTGTCCTTGTCCTTAGAGGATTATAATAAAATAGAGGCAAAATAGATTGAGCATGACATCAGCAAAATTACATAAAATATTATTATTCCGATTAAGTCTATCATGGTTAATTTATCTTAGAGGTATCTGAATCCATTTATTGTCTTGGAATAAGATGTCTAAAATTATTAAAATATTTATGTAAACTTACATTTAGCATTTGTTAAAAAAATTTGATCTGTATTTCAAATGCTTTGAAAGCATTAGAGTTGTAGCTGTACAACAGAAAGTGCTACTTGAGAATGTCTTTCAGGAAGAGGTAATTCTCAGGTTTAGAGTTAAATCAAAGAAGAGGATGAGCCCTTAGATAAATTTCATAGCCCTTAGAATAGAACTCGGTAACATTATATGACAAACTTTGTAAAAATGAGGCCCGAACATGAATTTCCCTCCTTCTCCCAAGAAAATTAGAGTTACTAATGTGATCTGTAGTGCAGTAAGATGAGAAAACACTGCTTGAAATTGAATTTGCTGATTATTTTTAAGATATTGTCTAGCAAATTATAGATACTCCCCCACCCCCAAACTTGAGTTTTACCTAAATTAATATGCATTCTGAGTTTTTGATAAAATGTCTTCTAATGGTTTTGTATGGGCCAAAGTAAATAATGATAACTATCTCCAAATAAGGTATTTGTGATGCAAGTTATTTGCTCTCAGCACTCTACTAGATTAGAGAGTTGAATCACAGCCTTATGTTTAGCTCTGTAAGATTTTCAGGTCAAAAGGACTTTAGTAACCCATCCAGATTCCGAATGGCTTATATCAGATTATCTCTGAAAATCTTTTTGTCATTCAGTTCTTGTTCAAAAAGACTTATAAATAATGGTTCAAGTTCAGTTTGAGGAGGGACACAATGATCATTTGGACTAGTTTTCAATTTGAATACTTATTTGATTTTATTCTCTCCCTCATTTTTTGCAGGGCCTTTATTAGCACACCAAATAAACTTTAAGTTGTAGAGCAAACACTGCATTTCAAGTGTCATAAGAGATAAACCAAGTACTTGAAACCAGAGCAATCAATAATTTTTTTAAAAAACACAATAGAAAAAGAAAAAAGAAAAATATTTGTTTGTTTCTCTCTCACATGCATTTTTTTCACCAATCAGCTTTTGGGTCCATTTCATTATTCATAGAAATTTGCTTATCAACTTTGATTCTAGTTAGAACAATTCATTTAATCTTTTTAGATCTGCAGTGTCAACCACCTCTGTTTGACAGTTTAAACAGAACATTATAAAAGATACTAGCATGTATTATCTAATTTCCTGATCTTTGTTATTGTGACATCCTGTAATAATTGCAAAATCATAATTAAATACCATCATGCTGATGCTATTTATTGCTTTTAGTTTATTGACAGTACAAAAAGCATTTCCAAAAATAATGTATTTGTGTACAAAACTAAAAAGTAGTCACCGGGTTGTAGAATTTTAGAGTAAGAAAATTTCTTTCAAAGAGCATTGAGTCCAACATCTTTATTTTACATGTGAGGAAAACGAATAACAAAAAGTGTGAATAATTAAAGCAAAGTCCTCTAACAATCTTCAAAATACCCTTTTTGGCTCTAAAAGAGTAGTAGGAGTCTCTATACACAGTCCAGCTCACTCCTAAGTCCCAGCTTTTTCCCCTCTCTCTACCTCAAACATAGAATTAATCATTATGCCTTATCTATTACACTTACTCAGATGTCCCAAATTTGTCTTTTCTCTTCATTTCCAGCATCACTACCATAATTTAGGTCACTACTGCTTTTGGGATAGTCCAAAATGCTTAGCTTGGTAAGAGCCCTTAACAGGCTTAACTCTGTCAATCTGTCTACCTTTTTGTCACTTTCTTCTTCCATCTTATGACCCTAAAAATGATAAACTACTTGCATGTTATTTCTCATTTTTAGTTCCATGCACTTACTTAACATACATCTGCTTCTTCCTCCTCCCATGTTAATTTTTTGACCACTGTCTATTCACCCATTAGATCTTAGCTAAATTATCTTTGCTCCTCAACCCATTCTGATTTGAGGCCCTTTTTATGTATCCTCATAGTACCCATATTTTTTTATAGTACTCTTGCACTCACAGTATTCAGGACACTGTATTATACAGTCAGGTAGCTTAATAAGGTCCATGTCTAGACTGTAAGTTCCATGAGGACCAAGACTGTATCTTGTGAGATGTTATTCTTCAGAACCTAACCTAGTACACAGCAAAAAATAAAAAGTAGATACTCAGCAAAAAATAATTTTTATCACTTGTTGTCTACATTAATTATTGCACTAAACTTGTTCCCTGCATTATCATTACTCTTTCTGTGATGATTAAGTATCCAGATATTTGGTCAAACATGCCTGAATGTTGCTGTGAAAGTCTTTTTTAAAAGTCTTTTAAAAATAAGATTAACATTTAAATCAGTATACTTTGAGTTACACAGATTACCCTTCATAATGTAGGTGGGTCTCAGCCAATTAATCGAAGGCCTTAAGAAAAAGACTTACCTCTACATAGCAAGGGGGAATTCTAGCTTTGAACTCAAGCTACAGCATCAACTTTTCTCTGGGTCTCTGTAATCATGTAAGCCAATTCCTTAGAATCTCTATATCTATTTTTATGTCTATGTCTATATCTATCTATCTATCTATCTATCTATCCATTGATTCATTCACACACATACACAAACTTTCTCTTGGTTCTGTTTCTGTGAAGAACTCTGACTCGTATACATTCCAATTGCCCTGTGATGAAAGTAATATTTTTTTCAATTATAAATGAAGAAACAGGACTACAAATAAGTTAATAAGTTAACTGTCCAAAGTCATTTATCTAGTAAGCAGAGAAACTAAGTCAAGAATCAAAGTCCATTTGACCATAAAATTCATAATCTTAACTATAGTGTGCTGGGAATGAATGAATAGTAAAATAAATGAGTTAACAGATAAATGAGGCCAGCTCCTTCTTTATGTAGACATTACAAGTAGCTAAATGTAATATTTCTGAAAGTTGTAATGATTCACAATCTTCTGTCAGAAATAGACCATCAAAATCTTCAAATCACTTAGTTCATTATTTTACTGCTGGGGAAAATGAGGCTCACTCTTGTTATCCAGTTAATGAATGACTTGAGAATTAAAAACGTATACCTCTAAGGGTCAATACTAGAGTCTTTCCACTATGCTAATGAAGCCTCTTCCATAATAATGTTTGATTACTAACTCCAATTTTCTATGGAAAATAGATGATGTAAGCAATGTCCATGGGGTAGAATCCTTGGGCTGCCATGCTGCCCAACTCCAGGGAGACCTTTCCTCTCTCCAAAAACTACATGAGCCAGAGCACTAATACATGTGAATTTCAAATCTAGCTGATGTATCTTTCAAACTACAGTTTAGTTTAATCAACTGGGCAAAACAATGGGATAGAGAAGAGGAAGAAATCTGACAATGTCAATCTGAACTTTTCATTGAACTCTTTAGCCAGTTTGTAGCTCTCCTCTTCCATTTTCCCATAGTCCTTAGAACAAAACTATGTTATTTCATCTATCACAAAGGCTTTTAGTTCTTTCCTGACCATTGGGTTAATGATGCTTAATGGTGCCCGTGACATTTTTATATACGCTTAATATATATTTGTTAAACAAATGATGCATCAAGAATGATGGCTGAGCCTAGTAGACTGATGGAGATTTCCAGAAGACAGGTAACTTCCATCAGCTTCTCAAATGTACCTTTTTCTTATACTCCACAGCATGAGTGCCTTGAAACTGCCCAATTATTAATGATATCTCTTGAAGATACATCAGAAGGGACATACTCCCTACCTTCATGAAAAACACTTTAGCTTAAGAGGCAATGTAAATATGGCAGGAACAAAGATGCACTGAAAAAAAAGAGGAAAACTGATAGCAGCTTATATTCTCTGAAGGTCAAAGCAGAAACTATTCAGGGGAAAATTTATCTTTCTTTTATGAAGATGCTTCAATATGTGTATTGGTGATGAAAGAGAGAGCCCAGGCTAGCAGGCATGGGAGATAACAAATTAAAAAGGGGGCTCAATTTCTCTGAACAGTGATTTTTAGATTGCCCTCTGGTTCTTTGAGGGAAATAATTGGGACAAAAGTCTACATAGAAATGACAGACCTCACCACATAGCCAACACAGTGGTTGTTGGGGCTATGAAGAGTGGCAACCTAAAATAGATTTTTTATGGCAGAGAAGGGCAAGGATTCTAATACCAGTGATGTTTGCTCTCAATTTTTGGTTGTTTCTTACCCTGAGGTATAATTTACCTCCATTATTCCATTAGTAAAATCTGAAGCACATAGACAATTGTAATGAGGCTATGAAAGAGAGAGTGAAAGGTCAAGAAAAATATGAGCTGCTCAGAAACCAGCAGAGGACAGAGAATGGAGGCAAGAGCAGCAGTTCAGAAGGAAATGTGGGTTCACAACTCTGGGAATCACTTCCCAGAATCACAGAAGGTGTGAGACTTGTTGCCATTATTCAGGAGAATGCCTCAAGTACAACCAGGGGTTATCTGGGATGCCTGGAGAAACTGAGAGCATTCTGTTTGGATAAGAACACAAAACATTAGTTAAGCTGACTATTGTACTTTGAGGCAGAACTCTTGGTAATTATATACTTGTTTCATTCCACAGTAGTGCAAGATGATAGATGATGGATGGATGGATGGATGGATGGATGGATGGATGGATGGATAGATAGAGGTAGGTATGTAGATGCTTGCCTCTGGATGGGGAGAGCGGGGAGATAGAGAGGGAGAAGGACAAAGATGAGAAGGTTGGGGGAAAGGGGAAGAGGGAGAAAAAGAAGAGAGAGGAAAGTGAAGAGAAGGGAAGGGGAAAGAGGGAAAGGAAGAAAATTCCAGCTGTATGAGCTAAAGCTTCTCTCTTGCAAGATTCCTTTCTACATAAGACCCTTACTCTTTACTTTGTAACCAGGTAACTCTTCTAACCTTTCTATTTAATAGTAGTAGTAGTAGTAGTAATAATAATAATAATAATAATAATAATAATAATTATTATTATTATTATTATTATTATAAAATAAAACCTACACTGCAGGATTGTTGAATTAGAGCTAAAATAACTTTCAAAGTGTTTAGCATAAATTAGGCACTCAGTGAATGCTACCTATAGTGTTAAATATTGCCATTTAAAAAACAATAATAATAGCAACCCAGCCTTCTAAGCATGAAGAGAGTTGAAGGAGTAAGAAAAATCCTTCTTTGCTTTTTTCTGGGGCCTCTTTGTACCTTTTTGAACAATTAACTAAAAAAACAAAAAAGCAAGGAGACCACCTTTGAGTATTATGTGACAGTGAGTTTTTCCAGTTTCTGTGAGTCACTTTCAATGCATCTGTTCTGGGTTAGGGCCATTAGCCTTATCTTCTCTAGGCCAGGTCATCTCAGTTTACATATGCATTATTTTGTATTTATGCTCTACTTTCTCCTGTTTGGGTTGTGATGCTGGCCAAACTTTTCAATTAGTTTCAACAGCCATTAAAACCCATCCATTAAAATTCACTTTCCCACAGAGCTAAAGAGTAATTTTCTGCATAAACCACTTAGGATTGTTACAAAGATCAAATTAAAGAAAGTATGAAGAAGTTCTTTGCAGGCTGCTTTGCTGGGAAGGCAAAGAAATAGATTGAAATATAGCATTTAGAATCAAAACTCTTTATTCAAAGACTTCTGATTGCTTCCTTTGTACTCTATGCCTTGATTTTCTTGTTTATAAAATAATAATTATAACTACCTTTATTAGATGACTTTCATCCCGTTGATTAAATTATGACCATGGTACATGATTAACAGATATCATTTGACTCCAACAAGCATGATTCTGTTTTCTTTCAAGTTTTCAAATGAGGAAACTGAGGGTTGGAGAGGTTAAGTAACTCACTTAAAATTATGCACAGCTATTAAATAATACAGTCAAGATTCCAGCCTAATTCAGTTGTATTCCAAAAGCCAGGCTAAACTAATATGTTGTGAAGAGATGTATGTGAAAAGCCATTTTAAACTGTAAAGTTGTATGGTATTATTAGCATTTATTATTCGAGTTTTTAAAAAATTAGTTTCTCCTCAAGAGAAAGAGGAGGTTTAAAATCAGCCTTAGGTAGGCAGAAGACAGCAAATTCAAAATAAAAGGGTGTTTGCCTTAAGTTAGTTTACATCAAGTAACATAGAGAAAACTCCAATTTGCTCCCAGCAGGTAAACTTTTGTTCAAGTCAGAGAATAATTAGTATTCCATTTAATGAAAATACATTGTATCATACCCAGTATTAGACACTTTAGAAAATGAGATCTAATCAGGAGAGAGGAAAAGCAAATATGAAAAACCACATAGGGACATGCAAAGTGGAGCAAGGTGTTCTAAAGCTTTACTATGGCACACACAGTGAAGCTGGCTTCGGAACTAGTGGATTAATCATCAAAAATGTCTTATAGAGAATTCTGGAAGCTTTCGAATAAAGAGGCTCTGTGAGAAATGGTGGACAAAGCATCAGGCACACTAAATGATCTGTATCTCAATACCAGGAAGATGAAAGTTTGGAAGAAAAAACTAATATTTATGAGCAATTGTGATGTGTTAGGTATTCTAATGTTTACTTTGTTTATCTTATATATTTTTATTACATTGCATTAGGTAAATATGTGTTAATTAATTCATCCAGTTTTCCTAACAATTATTTGTTAAATATCTATTCTGTGCCAAGCTTTGTGTGAACATCAGAATATATACAAGAAACAGTGAAATGCAAGACAGAAAATCTAAATACACAAATTTTAAAAAACGTCTTCATTTCTACAGCGAGGAGACTGAAGCTCAGAGTGGTTATATAATTTTTCAAGTTCACCAAATACATTAGTGATTGAATTAGTGTTAGAACTAATGCTCACATTTTTACTTCTTCTCTAGTCATACACTTAATATGAGAAAGTGTGAATCCTATATCATGGTAAAAAGTGAGATGGATTCTACTTGCTTAATGGGGCAAAATGTGAACACTTTGTGGTGTTAGCACAAGTGTCTCTTATTCTCAATAACTCTTCTCAGAAAGGTTTTATAATATAGAAGATATTTTTTTAAATTTCACTTCATTTGCTATATATTACTGATAACTTTGAGTATTGCCCAGAGATATTGCATTAATATCATGGGTGAAGTGAGTTCATAATGCCAGACATCCAGTGTTTAAAATAAAGAAAACTTTTTTTGTTTCTAATAGAGAATATAGAACTATACGGCTTTAAATCAACTCTACTCCAAGCAGTTTCCTGAGAGGAATGAAACACTTGCAATCATGGGCTCTGGTAATCAAGGCTCCTTTGAATGCAAGCAACAGCAACTCATTTCAGTCTACAGTAAACAAAAAATTATGAGTTATTTGCACCATAACTGGGAGGTTGGTGGTAAATTGATGGAATCAAGTTCATGTCCTTAGGAGTATTTTCTCCACCTCTCATCCCTTTACTCTCTTTTCTCTACTTGCTTTAATTTCTTGATCTTATTTTACATGGCAGGATTTCCCTCTAGTGGGGAAAATGGCTGCCAACATTCCCAGGCTTACATCCTCACAGCACTGTATCTACATATCAAATCTCGTGGAATAACTCTGATTGACCCAGCTAGGATCACATGCTTTTCCCTTGGACTAATCAGGATCATCCAAGCAATATAGGGCCATGATGGCCAAGCCTGGATGCCATACCCATCACTGTAATCCCTGGTTATTGATAACATCACCAAAATGGTTCAGAGCTGGGGAAGACCCTTTGTCCCAAAGAAGGGAATGCTTAGAAGAAAAAGGAATGCAACTAAAACAAAACATCTAAGACAGGATTACCCTTTCCAAAAAATACTAGGCCTTTGAAATCTGAATCCTCTTAAAGTGAGAGAAAGACTTCAGTAACTCGAGGTCGAGTGACACACATTTCCATTTTGTAGTTTTTATGAGCTACTGCAGGCAAACTATGTTGTACAACTAAAAGAGGGCACCATTCACATTATCTACGATGGTTTACAATTAAATAATGCCTTCTGAGTTTGTGTAATGTGGTGGCTCTGAACTAGGATAAAGTGGTTAGAAATTGGACCCATTGAGACTCAAAATTTTATTTAGCTTATTGCATATCCATATAGAAAAACTACACAAAGTATTTGTAGGTTCAGTCATGTTGATTGTTAACAATGGTTTTTACAACATGAGAGTCAGAAGAACAAATTATTGCATAAGTTGCTCTCATGCTCCAGTCCTTATATCAGTAGAGTTTACTATCAATTATTAAAAAAAACCCACTAGTTTCTTCCAGATTTCTGCTTGATGAAACAAACTTCCAGATAGAAAGCAAGCAGAAGAGAATGCCTTTTACTCTACCTAGAACACACCATTGTTTCCAGAACATAAATTATCTGCCCATGTATGTCAGCCCAAAGGGATTGATTCCTAAAATGGTTATTTAATAGTGTTAGAAGAACAATTAGGATTGCCATTAGTTTTCAGAATTTCAAGCACAAAGTTTTTAAATAACATCAAGCTCAAAGCCAACATAGAGGCTGTCCATTTTCTTGAACTTTTGCCTCAAACAATGCTGTTAAAAATGGTTAAAAGAAAAATAAACTTCATTGTACATTAATGTGCACTCACATTAGATGAAATTATATGCAGGGCATGAAGGATGTGGGCTTTTATGTGTTTAATAATTTGCTAAGATGAGAATATGACTTACTTAGGTGAAGAAATCATAGCCCATTAATCACTGAGTTTTCATTTGTAAGTGATTATTAATCACGTGTTACTATTGTATCTCACAATGGGAAAATATTACAATTTTTATAGTAAACATTATAATATGTTCATGAAAACTGGTAGTGTAATGTAAAGAGCCTTAGGGCAGTTGAGTTTCTCTCCAAATTTGTTGACTGAACAGCTGTCATTATTCTTCGGTGCTTTCTCAAAAGGTAACTTTAAGAGCCAGGTCTATATATTACTGGTGATGGCATTTCTGCAATATCAGTTGGCATCGGGCTCCATTATTTTAAACCTTTATAAGTTTTCTTTTTTAGCTTGAAAATTTATTGTTTTAGTTCATAAACCTTCTGGTTCATTTACCTTTGTAGGAAAATTCCAGGCCCCTCTTTCTCTGTATCAAAATTTATCTGTTAATGACATCTCATATAGCATTCTCTTACTCAGAATGTCATCATTCTCTGTCAAGCTTTCTGTAAATATTTTGATGTCAGGTCTGGCCCATGGTTACTCCTATCCAAATCTGAATGACTGATTCATTGAAAACCTGGCCTTGAATGCTAAGTCTTTTTAAAAATGTATTTGGCTAGTTGTTTCACAATCCACTCTCACACACTCAACACCTGACAAACTGCCTACAGTACTTTTTCTATAGGCTTGCATAAAGTTCCAGGTTAGACTCTGCTTCCTGGAACTGCCTTTCTTTGTGAAGTTGTTGCATATCAAGTTCAAATCCAGAATGTGAGAGCTGAAAGTGACCAGTGGAAAACTGAGGCCCAGACTATTACTGTGATGTACCCAAGCATGTACCCCAGCTCAAAGCAGAACTCAACTTAATTGTGGTTAAGTTGCTATGTTAGTGCTTTCTTCATTTTTCTGCTCCTTTTTGTTTCCTATATGAATTTGATCTTGAAAATTAGATATGTATAAAGGAAGTTTCATTCAACCTTCTGTAAAATAGATGAGGGGAAATTAAAGGTTACTGTGGCTCAGTTCCTAAATTCTATCATTTAATGGTCAATATCTATGTAAATTATCACTTCTTAATTTATCTTATTTTTTAAAGATAAATTTTTATTTTAGAGTACTTTTAGATTTATAGAACTGTTGCAAAGATAGTAGAGAACTCTCATGTACTTCACACCCAACTTTCCCTCTTAATAACATCATAGAGTAGAATCATATATCACAATTAATAAACCATATTGATACATTATTATTAATTTTATCTTTTTAAACATCATCTGTTAGATTTGCTTTAAGAGAGGTACTCCATAATTTTTGTAAAGCATATATAATTTGAGGTGTTAAATAAAATTATAAATAAGCCATTATCTTTTAAATTTAATCTTCATATTTCTGATATCCTCTTTCCTAATGGAAACAAAATTTAAATTGTTTATTGTGTGCCAGACATTGTTCTATGTTCTTTATAAATAATAAGCATTTAATTCTCATAATAGTTCTACATACTATTATTGTCCTCAATTTCCAGATTGGACACTGATGCTCAGAAAAGTAGCTTACTGAAGGTCACACAGTGCAGTCCAGCTCCAGACTCATTCTCTTAATCCCCTACTACTATGCTTTCATCCCAGAAGGCAGAGTTCTTGTCTTGTTCATTTCTGTAACCCTTCCCTCCACTCTTGCACAACTTGTAATGTAATGTGGCGGGTATATTAGTCAGCTTGGGCTGCCAGAACAGAGGACCACAGACTGCGTGGCTTAGACAACAGTAGATTATTTTCTCACTGTCCTGGAGGCTGCAAAGTCTAAGGTCAGGTTGCCGGCAGGGCTGGTTTCTAGTGAGAACTTTCTTCCTGCCTTGCAGATTGGTCACCTTCTTACTGGCCTTTCCACTGTGCACATATACTCCTGGCGTTTCTTCTTCTTATAAAGATGCCGGTACTATTGAATTAAGGCCCTGTTCTTATCACCTCATTTAACTTTAATCATCTCCTTAAATGCCCTGTGTCCAGATACATTTACATTGGGGGTTAGAACTTTAACATGTAGATTGGGGGTCATAATTCAGTTCATAACATTGCGTGATCACAAAATATCTACGAAACTGAATTTACATTTTAAAGAAATGCACCCAATATCGTCTCAAGCACATAAATTTTTGTCGTCCTGTTTTTATCACCTCTGATGCATGTTTATAATAATGTTCCAGTTTGATCCCAGATCTTTCCAATTATAGCACCATCATCTTCATAGTTTATCTCCTTTTCTTTCCAAGTTTTTCCAGGGAACAAGATATTTGCCATTAAAGGCATTGTTACAATCAAGCACATTTGTTTTTTTTCCCCATAAGCTTTTATAAACACATCATAGTGGTATCAAAGCAGTTAACTTATCATTGCTTAAAAAAATCATTATACTGTCATTTTGAACAACTCACTTTGTATTTTAGATCCCAGATGGTGATTTATTTGCTTATTATCTTTTCTTTGTAAAGCATCTTTAAACTTCAAAAGTAATTCATTACAAACAATTCAAGCAATGCAGAAATATGTAAAGTAAAATATGTCATACTTCATCATCATTATTCCACCCCACCAAATTCTCTCTTCTGAATTAAACACTATTAACAATTAAGTATATATTCTTCCAGATATTTTCTATGCATAGGTAGACAGACAGACAGACAGATAGATAGTTAGATAGATAAAAGATATATGCAAAGATACATCTATACAAACATATACACATCCATTTTTTTTGCAGTTTTTCCATCATACTATACTTGTTCTGCAAATTTCTTTTATTGATTAAGAATACATCAAGGTGATGCCCTGTCCTCACATAAAAATCTGCAGAGCAGGTTTACTGAACCAGCCCTAAGCAAATGCCCATAGATTCTACCCACCTATACATTTCTTTTTTAAACTCTGAGAGCATGTGAACAGGACCAGCAAGGGAGAAAATCTCTTAGAAATTAAGGTTCCTGTATATTTAAAATAAAATTAAATAGCTGCTTTATCTTGCTTCCCAAGACCTCTTGCAAACTTTCCATGTATTTAATTACTTGTGGTGTATGTATGTATGTATGTATTATGTATTTAGGCTTTGCTTGCTTCACAAATGATTTTTATTTATATAAATATTATTATAAAGTTTGTTTTTACCTAACACTGACAGCAGAGCAATTCCACCTTCTGCATTGTGCACTATTGTAGGAAGAGATGCAATATCAAGCAGTAAGAACCAAAATGTATTTAATTATCATAATGATATCCTCCATCGTTTGATTACTGCAGAGCTGTCAAAGAAATTGCCTAGAAAATAGAGAATGAACTTAGCATAGATAGAAAGCTGAAAGACGTCAGTAGATCACAGCATCTCTTCTCTGCTTACAAGCAAGACAATGAGTCATTAGCAGAATATCCAACCAGTTCCCTCCGTCTTTCTTTCCTCTGCTTGCTTGCTCACTAACCCCTAACCCTTCTTGTGAAAGTGCAGATGTACAGCTCATGGAAGAGGAAGTGATGAATAGAAATGAAAGTGAATGCCACTAAAAGCAGAATACTGCAGTCAACTTTGGAGTAGATGTTTATAGATTATTTAATTTTATAAATTACTAAATTACATGAATTTACTCCAAGGTGGAAATATTTAGCCGTCAACACACTTTTGAGTGATTCTTCCCTCTCTATAAGGGAGTGCATTGGTGTGTTGTCCTCTTACATATTCTGTTTTCTTTACTTCTGTTGCTACTGCCTCTTTCCATTTAGGTAATGTTCACACAATCCAACATTCTGCTGAAGTCTACCTACTTTAAGTCCAATCCATCTCAGGGAGGTTTCTCCCTTTTCTAAACTCATAACATAAATTATTCATACCAAGCACTTGACAAACATTTAAACATTTTCAGACATATATTGTTGTCTCGTAATGTGATTTATTTTCCACCAGTTTTACTTCTCAATTCCCTCACTATGAGATAAATATTCTTAAAGCTTTGCACTCTGTGAGTGTTTGAAACTTCTGACCATTTCCAAAAAGCTTCTTCCAGGGCCAGCTCAAAAATTACCTCTCCTATGAAGATTTGCCCAAGCAGGACAGTGAGGTTTATTGTTTACCATTTCTTCAGTGTGAATATGGATACCTCTCAGAAGTAGGAAATGAGAAAGCAAAATGTTTTTCTTAAATGCTTCAAGAATTAGTGAAAGATTGAAGTTGGCAAAGTAGGATAATTCTTGGACACAACTTAAAGCTAACACCTACCAAAAGCATTTTGCAAATGATAGATTCTGGTTTAATAGGCAGCCAGTCAAGGAAACATGCAGACCTGCTGAGTTAGAACTGGAGGAGAAAGATAGAATTAATGTATTTCATTGGCACCCATACAAGTGGTGTCCACTAAGAGGAGAACCTGCTGTTTATCTCAGAGCCATGTTTCCATGAACAGTGATACATTTACAATTAGAACTATGGGTCAGCCATGTTTCAGGTAGTGCAGTATAATTTTCTCCAGTCTTGATCCCTCTTCCTATTTCTTTATGGTACATAAAATATATAACCTTAGAAATACACACACACATGCACACAAACACATACATATATTTCTAAATGTTGTGTAATTTCATCAAATTGAGGTGAGGTTACTGTAATCATACCACCTTTCTCTCCTCAAAGCATGTTATTCAATTATTAACTTCATTTTCCATTAAGTCACTTTCTTCCATTGTTTGATAATTTACCTTGTTTGAGTACATAATTTCAGTGTTTTCCTATCATCACTTCAAACAAGAACAATTTTATAGCTTTAAAATTTTTAATCACAATTGTTTAATTGAAATATATTTAACATAAAACATTGTGTAAACTTAAGTTGTACAATATATTGATTTGATACATTTATATATTGTAATGTGATTGCCATTATAGTGATAGTTAGTACCTCTATCACATCACACAGTTATTGTTTCTATTTTGAGAGGGAATAATTAAGATCTAGTCTCTTAGCAAGTTTGTTGATTATAATACAATATCATTGTCTATAATTTTATAGCTTTTTAATATGTAGCTTATAAATACAGTAATTCTATGTATATGTAAGCACTCTAAAACACACACACACACACACACACACACACACACACACACACACACATTCTTGATAATTTCTCCTTCCTCTCAAGTTTCTGAAAACTTCTTTGTTAAAACAAATCACAAAAAAGCAATTGCTTTTTCTTTGCTACCATACTACTGTTTATGTCTTTACTAAATTATAGTTCATAGGTTTCAGTAGACCCTCATATTTAAGAATTTTAACTTTTGTTCTAAAGGTTTATAAGTGACACTGAAGGTTGTGACCTGTAAATATATGTCTATTTATCTGATATGCACACAGTTTTGATTTTTGAGAGCAATGAAACTGGCATTCCATGATCAAGTCATTTTGCTAGTGAGATTAGCCAATGCTCGGCACTTATATTTCAACACTACTTCATGGTTCTGTACTTAATATGATTGCCCTGAGTGATGAGTCTTGTTAGGTGTAATAGTAGTACTCCCTAAAACTAGGGTATCTTAGATTCCAAGGCTCTCCTCTTTTTTATTGTTATTGGAGTGTAAGTTCCTTTAGTAGAAACATATCGGTGTTAGTATTATTGTAACTTGTGGTGCTTAGAACGCTGCCTGATGTTAGAAAACTGATCTTCTGCCTCCTAATACTCTCTCATACACAGTGGTGCTGTTATGCATATTTATGCACATGCACATACTTTATACACAGATCATATATAATCTATATGTAATAGAAGTATGATTTAATCTGCTCTTTTGGATTCTCTCTGTCTCTGCTTCATTCCATTTGGATGGATCATTGAGAATTGATTTGATCATTACTAGGTGTGATCTTTTACACTGATCAGTGTGTTGGTTTAGGGTAATGGGTCTCAAATGTGGTCATATATTAGAACCACCTAGGAAGTTTTGGGAAAATCCTGATGCATAAGGCTGTACTCCAGACCACATAGTCAGCATCTTTGGGAACAGGACTCACATTGGTATTTTTAATGCTTTTCTAGAGATTCCAATGCACTGCCTAAGCTGACCACTGCCACCACAGTAGAGATTCTCTCATAATAACTGAAAAAAAAAAAAAAAACATAAACAGCCTAGATAAAGAGCCGACACCTGGAAAAAGTGGAAAGAATGCTGAAGTAAGAATCAGAAGACTTGGATCAAAGTTCCAACTCTACTACTTCCAAGCTGTGTGACATTGGTCAGTGTGCCAGTGGCTTATTACAGTGTAACAAACTCCAAAATCAGTAGAGTGAAAAAACAACATTTCTAAGCCTCTCAATATGCTCAGAAATCCCATGGTTAGAAATTCAAAAAGCACCAAGGGGGCATGGCTTGTCTCTGCTTTACGATGTTTGGGGACTCAGTTGGGAGGACTTGAATGGCTGGGGCTGGAATTATCTGACAGTTTCTTCACTTACTTGTCTGGTGCCAGAACCAGGATGTGACTGTGCTCAACAGCGACTGTGGACTGGAGTGCCTACATGAGGCCTCTCCAAGTGGCTTGGCTTTCTCACAACATGACAGCCTCAGGGTAGTTGGACTTCTTACACAGCAGTTCAGGGCTTCAAAAGTGTTTCTTAATCAAAGTAGACACTGCGTGGCCTACAGCTCAGCCTTAGAAGTCATGTAGTATCACTTTCAGTGTGCGCTGTGGATGGATGCCACACATGGGACATAAAAGTCACCTCTGGTTAGCAGGAATGTTAAAAAATTTGTGGACATAGTTTACTATTTCCACAGACAGCTTACATTCAGCCTCAGTGTACCCTTGGTACTAGTTATCTACTGCTGTGTCTTGTGCTTAAGACAATGTACATTTATTATCTCGTAGTTTCCGTGGATCAGGGATCTGGGTATGGCTTAACTTACTTCTGTACTTGAGGGCCTTTCAAGAGCTGCAATCAAAGAGTTGCTTGGACTGTAGTCATCTCAAGGCTTAACCAGAGGAGGATCTACTTCCAGGCTCTCGTGGTTGTTGGTAGGGCTCTATTCAGTTCCTTGTCATGTGGGCCTCTCAAGCATGGCAGCTTGCTTCATCCAGTGTGTGAGCTGAGAAGCAATGGAGAGGACCTACTCCTCCACAGAAATCACACTTTTCTAACCTAATCACAAAGTGACATCCCATCACCTTTGCTGTGTTCTGTTGATTAGGAGCTCACTTGGTCCAGCCTGCACTCAAGGGTTACATAAGGGCATGTATACCAGGTGGGGATCCTTGGTGGCCATCTTAGCAGTTGGCTTAGCAAACTCCTTTACAACATGGAATATCAATCCTGGCCTGCCCAATTTATACGCTTTTTTATGAGAATTCAATAAGCTTGAATGTTTGACTGTGTTTCAAGATGTGTATCACTGTACGAAAGTGAGTAATTTTCAACAGAGAATACATTATAACTGTCTTAGAACAGAGAGGGAGGGTTCTCTGAATATAAATTGGTGCTTTTATATATGGGGAAGAAAATTTAAGTTGTTTTAAGTCAGTAATTTCTCTGTGATTTCCTTTTCACTTATAGCTACCTGACATTGTTCAAATAAAGAATATGACCTCTTGTTCCCAGGAGAAAAGGAATTTATTTTTTATTAAAAACATTTACTAATGCTTAAATCCTTCACCTCTTGTACATTTCCAAAGCAAACTGAGGAAAAGGTCAATGTAAATGTTCTTATGAATCAAATCCTAAAATGTTCACATCCTATAAAGGCCAATCTTTAGATAAAACTGCAGATAAATCTCATTTATTTATATATGTGTGTGTATATATATATATATATACATATACATATATATATGTATATGTGTATATATACATTTAAGTGCTTCTTTCTACTTCTTAAGCTAAAGAGAATTTTTGATGGCTAAAAAATATTGACTGGTGATTTTATGTGTGATTTTACCCATTAGAAAAAGGTAAATAAGTGCCTCACTTCCTTATAAAATAGTTTTATTTGCAGATATCAAATAGCATTAGTAAAACATTATACAGTATATGAACTGAAATCTTTGAAAATTAATGCCTACATAAAAAAATTTATACATAGTAGTTATAAAAACGAAGTTATACAGTAAGATGAATAATGTGATGTTAATTTTGTATTAAAATGTATGCAATTTCTATATATATATAGGCAAGGTAGACAACAAATTGTTAAAAGTGATTATCTCTATGTGACATCAGAATATTTTTATTTTATTCTTTTTGCCTTTTTTGAGTTTTCTATAGTAAACATTCTTTATTTGTATAAACACAGAAAAACTGTAAAGATTAAAATTGAAAAGGACTTATATGTTTCCATTTTAAAAATAATAGTACATGGTCATCAGCAGCACATCTACAGAGCAGGAATAACATGGTAGTGGAAGAATAGAGCAGCTTTGCAGCCAGGCCACTTCTGCCCTCCGGAAGGCCCGGGGGCCCTGGGCGGCACCTGGGGATGCTTCAGAGCACAGCTTTGACCACTGTCTTAGGTTGGCAGAGCTAGTAAGAGTAAAAATACCACCACCACCCGTATCTATTTTTCCCCCCTAATTTTAGAAGTAGAATTTTGAAAGGACTACCATTGAAGGAACTACTTCTTGAACCATTTGTGGTTAATGCTTATATTTTTGTGTTGCATTCATTTATGAAATAACTGAAGTTGAAGACAGGTAATATAAGTTTACTCCAGTTGGCTGGCTGCCTGTCCTCTTTTAGTGTATGTTAGGTTGTTCCTGTCTGCTCCAAAACCAGGTCACAGTAAAGCCCGATCTGCTCTTATGGTCACTCGTAGTTACTGTGGAAAGCACCTCAAACAGACTACCTGAACTCACATCTTGTGTGGGGCTTTTTCTGGAGGACAAACCTAAAATGGGAACCTAAGAATAAAGCAACCCACTCAAATGGGTGAGGCAAAACGTTTCTGAGGAAGCTGGAGAGGAGAAGAGCTTCTTAGCAAAATTTTACCTGAAGGGTTTAAGAGTAAACTTAGCACAACATAGATGCTTCCAGAATTGCTGTGCCTGCCTACTACTTGATTGTTGCTGTACAGTTCATTTTTTTAAATAAAAGATTTTTACAAAAGAATAAGAGACCAGCAAAGGAAATAAGATAAGAACAATTATGTGGGGGGTTTTATGAGAGGAAGAGAGCATATCTCTAGTCTAAGTAGATCATGCAGTCCCTGGCAAGCACCTTCCAGTTAGTACAACTCAGCAAATGTTTGCTGAGTGAGTAAATGGATGGGCGGAAGGGATGAGTGAATTAATAAATAAGCAAACATTCATTTTCTCTGCCAGAGAAACCCTCTTGTTGCCTACTCCTGGAGATGAAGAGGAAGAGAAAAGAGCAAGGTGACCTGCATAATCAAATTAATGTAAAATGCTTTATGATGTAACTCAGGGCAGGGCAGAGTCAAAGTGTTTGTCATGATGAGGCCTGGATGGGAGTTCACAGAGAATAGAGGCAATATTATGATAACAGAAAGAGGAATTTGCCAGGTAAACCTGACTGGGCATTGAAAGATGTTGGGGTAAATCTTGAGCAGTGAGACATGTGTGCTTTTAGATTTCTAGAAGATCTTATGGACTACCAGACAGTAAGGAGCTGTAGCTGGTGAAGCAATATACTCAATCCTCTGACCTACCCATTATTGGGAAGCCTGCCTCACATCTTACATTCCAAACAATCTCCTCCCTCCTTCCCCATCTCCTTCCCTCTCTTCAATCTTCTTTCCCTTCCTCCCATGCCTTCCCTGTATCCCTTCCTTCCTTCCTTTCTTCTTTCTTTCCGTAAACAATTAATTACATTACAGTTAAGAAAAGTGATCGTTGACTTACATGAGATGTCAAAAGAATAACTTTAGGGGGAGAGGTAGATCAGAAAAGAATAATTTATAGAGAAGTCATTCAAGAGGATCATCAAAGAAAAGTACTAGAAAGCAGGACTGAGGAAAGGAATTACAGACAGAAAGTGCTGCATGTAAAAAGGAATGGAGTTATTGTACAGGGCACAAGTGGTAGGAATATGTGATACATGTGGGTAGTGGCAGAGTTTGAAGCTGGAAGGTTGACAGGGGCCAGAGTTTGAAACGGCTTATACCTGATGCCATCAACAGCAACTTCTGAATGTAAACACTTCCTGCTTCCCTTGTAAGTGTACAAATACTCGGAAGGGCACACCCTTGTTTCAGTCTGACTGATAGAAATTCATATATTCTTCCTGAAGTCTGAGTGGCCTTGGATTATGCCACCTGTGGTGACTGAGACTGCAACCATAAGATGACACTGCTCATGTGGCTTAACCAAAACAATGTAATGGTCAACCAAATCAAGTTTAACAATAAACCCCAAACAGTGACCTGTATCCTTATCGGTCACATGTTATATGAGGGAGGGGGAGAATGGGCCATGAAATATCTCTCCATTGGAGAGAAAGGTTGGTTTTCAGCCCACCTATTGTCCCCTGTAATTACTAACAATGAAATCAAAGATCAGCAGCTCCATCTATGGAAGAATTATAAAAGAGTATGATGTGATCACATTTTCATTCTAGAAAGAAAGTTTAGGCAGTTGAGATAAATACAACTTTAGCTTAATTTATACGGAGACATTAGAACTGAATCTCTTTGTAGGATGTGGCTCCTAAGATCCTTACAACAACAGGAAAAGGAAATCTCTTATCATGCATTAAAGTTACGGAGCCTTAATATTAATGAAACTGAGTAAACACTTTGAAATTCTCTACCCATTTACCATCAACAAAGGGAATTGATAGTCATTTTAAAGAAAGCCTGGTTTGACTTCCCAGACACGTGAAATTTCTTTTTCTTTCTTTCTTTTCTCTCTCTCCTTTTTTTTTTTTATATTAGCTCATGGCTCTCAAACTTTGATGTGCATGAATTTAGATTGTATACACAAAGCCATATATGCTGTTCTTTGTGGAAAATATTCAAGAGTGATTTTGACACTATGAGACCTTTGTTTTATATGCCATTTCTATCCTCTAACCTAAGTTTCAAATTTTATCTCCAGTTTTGTATGATAGTTCAGGAGAGACATGAAGAGAGTGGGAGCCAAGGCAATGGCTGGGAAAATAGAGAAAAGGGGATTGAGTGGATACATCAACAGAAACTTTGTTTTCTAGTTCTGCCTTTTGTCTCCTACTCACTATTCTCATCATTCCCACCTCTGGCTTTTGACCCACATTCTCCAGGCCTTCACACTCTCCATCTTCTGCTAGCTGTTGGGTTAAGCAAGGAGCCCCACGGATACTTTCTCCTTTCTCTATGGAAGCCAGAGTTCATGACGAGTTCTTGAACTGAACTCCACACATACTAAACTAAACTAGGTTTTGGGTGTGGATCTCCTACAAACAGGATAATTTCTTTTTCAATTCTCTTTCAGTTCCTCATTGTTGAACTGGGCATAATAATGATACTGACCTCATGGCTGTCAGGAGGAGTGTACTGAATTTTTGTCACGATAATCTGACAGTAAGTTCTCAGCATTTGTTAGCTACTTTTTCTTTTCTAATGGCTATTAGCTTTTAAAGTTATTCATTTATTTTTAAGTTCATACAGAAGAATGATATTTTAAGATGGCAACTAGGGCTACACATATGTTATTTTCTGTCTTGATGTTCTACCAAAATCTGCACTTTGGCTCTGACTTCAATCTTTTCCTTTGGAAGGCTAAAATGTTGATTGCCCTTTTTCACTCTCATTGCTCATATTTTTGACCTTGACCATGACCAATGAGCATGTATTAGGTTAGGTCATCAGCACACATAATCAGCATAACAGCTTCAGTTATGCCAATAATATCTGTCACTCAGATTTTCTGTAACAATCTAAATATTTCCTTTCATTCTATAAGTAACTCAAAGTGAAATATACCCTTATATGTTTTATATATTGAAATTCTATTAGTCAGATGAAATAAATGTATATGTATTACTGTGATAACATGATATGATAATTAATACTGACTTTTAAAGTTACTGTAATTATTTAAAAATAAAATAAAATCAAAATTAAATAAAATTATTCATAAAAGCACACAGAAATTTTCAAATAATTAAGTGAACAGGAAAATAGATTGATAATAAGAATATTAAGTGAGTGCATTAGCTGGAAACATTTAGGAAGTGTATGTATTAAAATTATAATTTTACATTAAAACCTCTTAAGTTATTACATTTTTAAATTCTTGAGAATTGTATTTTATCTTTTCTATTTCCATTTGGGCCATGCATATATAAAGAAAATTCTACTTTAGGAATTCTTCTGATCATAGAGGAAAGCAAAATACTGACTTTACATGTCAACATTTCACAAGGAAGAATAATTTTAAATTATGTACAGTAATATCCCCGATTAATCAACTCTAACCCAGAAATAAATAATATAAAAAAGAGAAAGTAACAGAAAAATATCTATTTACAGACCCTACACAGTGAATGGTACTATCCACTGTTGTACAGTGTATAACTTGAACTACTATGTACAGTGGCCTTATATATTTAGTGTCAGCAATGTTCAGTATAGTGATCTTAGTAACAACATAGTAACTGGCAGTGCTGAACAATAATCGTTTCTTCATAATGTCAAAAATTTTAGTTTGGTGACTAAGAATTTAAAAAAATAAAATATAATAATTCCTTTTAAGCAATCATTTTCAGATTTATTCTTGTAAACTAAAAGTTTATTATAAAATATAACTATTGCCTTTAGCAGAATATCCATTTTAACATGTGGCAATTGGTCAAAATGTGTATTCAGCATACCTATAAATATAAGATTTTCTTTTCTGTATTCTTTTTCTTGTTACCATGTTGATTACCATACTTCATATCAATATAGTACTCAAGTGTGCAAAAATGTTGTTTATTTTTCTCTAATCAAACTGAGATTTTTTTCTAATAGCAAAATACATAATCTGGACAATCCAACGTAAACTCAGCACCTTCTAGATTAAAATCTCAGCTTCTTCCACGGAAGTAATCAGGCTAGTTCTAGGCTTCTCTCCTGTCTGCCCTCCTTTTCTTCTAGGAATGATTGGAGATCTACAGCACCATTCCTGTGTTCTGCCGTAGGGCAGCCTCTGCTTAGTGCCGGTGAGTGATCGACATCAGGATTGAGGTCTGCCAGACATTTCATGATAATACAAAATTTGATATAAAAATCTTTTAATTTGTAAATATTGGCAAGTGTTTGCCCCTCCAGATCTGCTCTTCACCTTTTCTTGACTGAGCTCTGGGGAGAGGCTGACCTTTAGGGAGAGTATCAATGGGTTTCCATGCCTCCAGCTTCCTGTTGCACTCAACCAGGGGGAGTCACCAGCCAGTGGTCACTGAGGGAGGGAGGACACTGAGAAAGAAGTGCTATTTCGCCATTTCCTTCACTCTAACGTATTGGGTTGGGTTAGGGTGGCTATGACTACTGTCCTTTACCAAAGGCTCCTGTCCAGAAGCCCTTCCAGGTATGGGGGTGTAATTTCTCATGTCACGTATTGTATTGCAATTCATTGTTGTGCCATCTGTTTCCTGCCAAAACCCAAGTTGATTCAGAATCTAATTCAACATTTTTTAAAAAACTGCATGGACCAAATAAAGCATAAAATACTATGTGAACCAAATATAACTATATCTATAAATTTGGCCTACTGGTTATAAATATTTTATTTATAGTAACTCCTATGACATAGTCTTGCCTAAAAAATTAATCTGAATTTAGTCAAATACTCTATCTATATTCCAGTTTGGGGGAAATCAGAGAGATGGAAGAACAAATTAAGTGACATTTAAAATATGGGACATTACTCTACAGGGCAAATGACCTAATTTCTCCAAATCAAGATATGGAAAAGGGGCAGCTGAGCAAGGAGGACTACTATAGAAGAAAAGAAACTTAAGGGGCAAGACAATCAAAATCAACATGTGAATCTTGTTAGGATCCTGATTCAAACCAAACACCTTTGAGACCGTCACGGAATTTTAATATAAACATGGTATTATATAACATTAAAGACATTAATTTTTTAAATTTATTTTTAAAAATTTGTTTCAAGTATACAGTACATTGATTTGACATCTATATAGTTCATAAAAAGATCCCCCCAATTGCTCCCTCCTTCCCCTGACCCTCTACTTAGCCATCATATTAATGCTAACTGCATTCCCTATGCCGTGCTCCCCATTCCCCATGACATAGATGGACCTAGAGGTTATTATGCTAAGTGAAATAATTCAGACAGAGAAAACTAAATACCATGATTTCACTTATATGCGGTATCTGAGGAACAAAAAGAACAAACTAATCAAAAACAGACTCACAAATATAGTGGAAAATTTGGTGATGAAAAGACATTAATATTTTAATTTACTTATCAATGAAGTATCACTTAGAGATTCATAATGAAGAATATGAAATGCCTGATGTTTATGCTTTAAAGTATTTCAGCAAAAATAATAAAATAATATAATATAAAAATAATAATAAGTGAATAAGTAGGGAATAGGATAAATAAAAGAAGGTTGGCAAAATTGTGGCAATTGCTGAAGAGGGGTGATGGTACCTGGGAATTTATTATCCTCTTCTCTCTACTGTTGTATGCGTCTGAAATTTTCCAAAGTAAAATGTTTTTGAAAATGAAAAACAAAGACTTCCTTATTTGTAATCAAGCAACATTTCACTGTAGAACAATGCTATGACTCACACTCTGTAGATTTTTTTCTGAGAAAGGCCCATAAGGGCTTTGTATTCCGAGAAGCACCCCCTTCCTTCCATGACAGTACCTCGCAGCATCTATCCCAAATGTGCTTGCTCCATTCTGCTGTCTCTGCTCCTATTATCTTGTCTCCTATTTGCTTTGACTTCCCTGCCCAGTTCATTGGATTGGTCTTTCTCTCTCTCTGGCCTGACTTGGTGCTTAACCCTGGGTATTGGATCTCAATGCACCCTGGTTTCTACTGTTTGGGATAGGAGTTGGAAAGTACCAAGTCTAACCTAAGAGCCTGTCGGGTTAGCTGGTAACTAGCAGTCTTCTTTCTGGGATGGTGTATTTCCATGTAAGACCACTGCAGAAATTTTTATGACAAATTCATTTTTTTTGTAAAAATGTGCAGAAATCAGTGTCATTATCATATTTTCTTAAATGGGACAGTGGAGAAACATAGCAAAAAAGTAATAATAAAATTTTGGTCAAAAACAACAAATTAGTTTTGGAGATCAACAGCTATAAATCAAATTGCTCTAATCAACAGTTATTTGTAATCCTATTGTTTTGAAATCACTAAAAATTCAGATCTCTTTAAGAGCAGTTGTTGATCAAGAAATTTAATGCTGCACAGTTTTACACACACACACACACACACACACACACACGCACGCGCCCACGCCCTTCTGGTTCAATTAACCTTCTTAAGAATATGTCTTTCTCTTTGAAATATACCATTATATTTTGATTATATATATATATATATATATATATATATACATGCATATATATCATATATTTCTCAAGAAATATTATTTTCCAAGGTAATCTTAATAATTTAATTTTAAATGTTAAATGACTTAAAATTAGATTTAAAGATGGGAAGACTAGGGGGTACAATATAGTAACTGATTTTTAGGAACTGGAAAATAAAAAGCTAAATACTCCATCTGAAAATTCCAAAATATTTTGGAATATGTGCTATTTTGTAAGTTATTTTAGCTTGTTTTAGTTAAAATAGTGAAATTTTGATGCAGAGTACATAAACCTTTATGCATCTTTATTAGAGTGCTAAAAAAAAAAATAATGCTTGCAGATTCTAGTTTGATAATCTCTCCATGTGGGCGAATTCATTCTTGTTTACAGTCATTGGGTTTTGCCATGTTGTTATATTTCACAAAACTATATGAAAGTCATTTGACTTGGATCAGAAGAATTCAAATTTTCATTTTGCTATTAGCAGATATCAAATAGCACATGCCTGTGATTTGACCTTGGGCATGTTCTTTGACATTTTGTCTCAGTTTCTATATCTATAAAATGCAAATGCAAATGTAATATATTTCCAACATTAGTTTAAAACATAAAAGGTATTTGAAACCTCCTATGTAATGCTGAGCCATTATTGTGGATCCATGAGTGAGCCTCTTAACTTATTTGAATCTGTTTTCTTGTAGCATGAAGACAGCATCTCCTTCACGTTAAAGATTAAATGAAGTAACACATGTGAAAGTAAACTGTAAACTATATTTTTTCTTGTTATTTTGATTACATGCCAAGACTCATGCCTTGACATGTCTTTGACAGTACTTTCTACTGTCAAAGTAGAAATAGAAATTGAAAAAGATTTTCAATCAGGCACTTAAAACACCTTTTGTTAACCAAGTCTGAAAAATTACCAGTCATATTTTCTCTTAAATAATGTGTATTTTTTAAAACCAAGGCCCTGCTAGAAGATACACACACACACACACACACACACACACACACACACACACACACACACATGATAGGACAGGAGTAGAGGGGAAATAGGAGAAGCCTTAGAGCTGAGTCAAAGAGTTTACAGAGGAAATAAGTGAGCCTATTGATAAGTGCTTTTAGGAAGTACATTAAACAGGACTATTTCAATTACAAATGGCAAAAACCCAGCTCAAACTGGTTTCAGCAAAAGGGATTTTTATTGGTTCACATAACTAAAAACTCTAGGGGGAGATCATTTTTCAGCATGACTTAGTCCATAGGGGATAGTTTCCCCAAGGAAAATCAAGAATCTGGGTAGCAGAAAATCAGTGAATGGATCCTGGGGAGCTACAACAATAAATATTTCAGGAATGGTTTAGAATGAGAAAAGTAAAACACTTTTATCAGTATATTTGATGAATTAAGTCTTGAAGACGTATCAAGGTCTCATCATAGATCTCACCATTATATTACTGGGTCACCATTATATTACTGGGTCAATCATAGATCTCACCATTATATTACTGGGTCAATTTTTATTTTGCTAAGAGAGATATTCTCGAGATGATACATAAGAATTGCATAGTGCAAGACTGGACACATCATTATGTTAGTTTCCTTTCTCACCTTCTCTACTCTCTAGAAACAGATTTGCTCTAAATCAATACTACTTTTGGCTACAAGCATCGGGAAACAAACATGGCTAAAAATAATTGTGCCACAGCTCCCAAGAGTTTTCATCTCTTCAACTCAAGAGGCCAATTCAGTTCTGAGATGGAAATTTCTTTAGGAAGAAATCTTATTTAGTGCACTATGCCCAGGAGTGATCCATTCAATCAGCAATGGCCAGAGAGACAGGGCCACATAACTATGGAAATGACAAAGGTGACCACCTCTAGGGCCAGTGAATGGAAAAAATGATGTATTCAGAGGAGTACACATCATTGTGAAAGGGACACACCCTAACTGTCTGTGAGAGAATATTTTTTTAAAAAATAAGGAAGACTCCTCAAATGAGGCCCTGTCCTGTTTATATTTTGAAAGTATCAGTGGTACTCAAAACAGTGACTGGCAAAGACACTATCAACATTTCTCCTCCATTTAGCTAAGGAGGTCTTCTGCCTGTGAATTGGCCTGGGAGAGTTAGCAATCTGTCATACCCAGGAAGGCAGCCAATTCACTGGCCAAAGACAGCAGAATGCTAAAGAGCCAGAGAAGCATGCACTAAAAGAGAAAATCAGTCACATTCTAACCACAGAAGCTATAAATCCTCCATCTGGCGTTATACAGTACCCTTTTACTGCAGTGACAATCTTATAAAATAGAAATAGGTGACTAGTTACCTATACTATAGAAACAAATAGAAAACAAAGCTAGTCACCTCCTTTCAAAATTCTTTTTAAAAATACAATTTGTTTTAGAATAGTGTTAGATTTACAGAAAAGTTGCAAAACAGCAGACTTCCCATGTACTCTGCACTCAGTTTCCCAAATTATTAACTTTTGCAATTAGAATGATACATATGTCACACTAAGGAAGCAATATCAATACATTATTATTATTTACTGAAGTCCATATTATATTCAGATTTCCTTAGTTTTTACTTAATGTTCTTTTCTTGTCCCAGGATTCCACTAAGATTGCCATATTGCATGTAGCCATCATGTTTCCTTGGGGTCCCCAAGACTGAGAATTGTTCAGTCTTCCCTTGTTTTCAATAACCTTGATAGTTTTGAGGAGGACCAGTCAAGTATTATGTACACTGTCCCTCTCTTTGGTTTGTCTGATGTTTTTATCTTAGTTAGAATGAAGTTAGGGTCTGGGGGAGGAGCAGCATAGAGATAATGTGCTCTTCCGTTGCATCATATCAAGGGTATGTATTATTAACATGACATGACTGATGATACGAAACTTACTTATATGGCTGAAATTAGGTTTTTCCACTGTAAAGTTACTCTTTTTCCTCTCTTTCCACACTGTACTTTTTGGAAGGAAGTCACTATGCTCAGCTCATACTAAAAAAGTGGGGAGTGATGCTCTCCTTCCAAATCAATTGGAATTCTACGTAGGAGATTTGGTTATTCCCCCAAATTTATTCCTTCAAGTATTTATTTATAATAGACTCATTTTACACTTTGACTATAATCCAGTCCCGCCTTATTTATTTCTATTGCTGAAATGGTTCCAGTTTTGGCCACTGGCAACTCCTATCTTTGGCTCCTATTATCCCTTGTCTTTCTCCAATCGTGTTGTTGTTGTTTGTTGTTGTTGTTAGCACTTTCTTACTTTCTGGCACTGTAAGCTGCTTCAGACTTACCTGTACGTTCCCTGCCCCAGTCATAGAATCAGTCATTTCTCTAATGAAGTCAGGTTCCTTTCATTGGTATTAGATACTGACATCTGGGCACTGAGTGTGCTTGCTACTATTGCATATTGTTATTTCTAGGCCTTTTCAGTGAACACAGCTTGAAAATATATGCATGTATACTAACTTGTGTATGTATACAGATATACCTGTAATTATTTCTGTATTCATCCATCTGTATTTGTAGTAAGCTAAACATAAGTTTATACTAATGTCTACAACTCTACTTCAGTACCATATGGTTTATTTTAGCCTTTCCCTCTACTTATCTGTAATCTCTCACTCTAACACTGAGGCACCTGACCCTCACCTTTCACTCTCCATTTACTTATTTCTCAATCCAAAGTTTGCTTTTCAAAATAGAGGATAAATAAATAAACTACCAACTCAGATGGAGATGATAAATATTGGCCCTACTGGACCTCATGAAAGTCTTTCCTGAAGAAGAAAGTTTATTCATTCTCATATATCAAAGTAAAGAGGGTCAAAAATCCCCCTGATGTAAAAACTCATCATAAGGATAGAAGTAGTGGAGATTGGTGGAAGCTAGTTCTATGCACACATTGGGCGACTATTAGAACCCTTCCTGAACATCATGGGTGGGGAAGATGATTCTTTCTGTGTGTATAAAGTGTCCCTAGAGAGGCTTTAACTTTAGGAACCCTGACCCATCTTTGCCTCTGGCACTCGTGGAGAACCAAGGGTATGATAAATGAGGCCTTGCACTGGACCAACTGCACATTGACACTGTGGGGCAATGAAAAGATCCACTGGGGAACTGGCTAAGTTTTCCTCTTTCGTTTTGAGGCAAAAGTAAGCAAGATTGAACCCTTATACATAGTAAGCACCACACCCTGGGGAACCTTGGCCTTCTCATGAGAGACTCAAGGAGCAAAGACATGCTTACAATAAACAGGAGCATTTCCTTCTCAGAGGGGTTGTAAAGTAAAAAAATTTAAGGTATTTTGCATTACAAATATAAAGAAGCAGGTACAATCCCTCTAGGATTGTTCAGTGTTTCGGGGAATACATGTAAAATGAGAGTGCAAGTTTAGATGTT
Source organism: Cynopterus sphinx (assembly GCA_030015415.1). Classification (NCBI taxonomy): domain Eukaryota; kingdom Metazoa; phylum Chordata; class Mammalia; order Chiroptera; family Pteropodidae; genus Cynopterus; species Cynopterus sphinx. The sequence continues at coordinate 92,764,727 of CM057385.1, read as the reverse complement.
TGGTGTCTCTTTAGCTCTGCACTTCTATAATTATAAGATATGATGTGTCTTCCCTTTGTGTAATAATTGTTTAGCAGACCAAATATGTAATATAGAGTGCCAAATTTAACAAGTTGTTTCACGTCAATGTCAGCACTCCCTGTAGGGCAGAGACTTGAGCATCTCCTAATCTGTAACATCAGCTACCTGATTACAACATCAAACAGCAAGCTGGACGCCTTGCCAACTTATACGAGAAAGTGCCTGGTATTTCAAAATGCATAGCTCCGGGCAAGGACTGAATCCTGAGGATTGATATCTGATAGAAATAATTGCTCTCATGATAGTATGCAAGTCTGATGACCATGTTTTTCTCTATGGCCTAAATTAATATTTTAATGTCAGACAGAGAGATGCATGAAAATAAAGTTAATATTAGTGTTACTCTCTGTCTTCTTGGAGTTGGCAAGACCCAGACAGCCAAGCCACAATAGTGACCACAACAATGAATTAATTATAATCCCATCATAATCATAGAGGGTCACTGAACTCGTGTGTTTGCTCTATAGAAAACAGTGGCTTTCTGATTTGGTTACCTGATTCCACTCCAGGTTCTCCAGTAATTTGAGGGACCTGGGGTCTTAGACTCAGTTCCATGTTATGTACCCCGGATCATCTCAAGTGCCCAGTTCTGTCCAGCTTCCTCACCTCAAAAGTTAACTCTTAACTCTCATATATTTCCAGCTGATTAATATGTTTTTTTTTTAAACTCAAAAGCCTGTGAGCCCATGTGTTGTTGAGTAGTAATGGTGCCAGGAGGCCCCTTTGGTTATATGCTACGCACCTGAGCAGATCCCTTGGTACTGAATTAGCCACATCACCTTCGACACTGCTGCTCATAGTATTTGTCTCAATTGTCAGGTAGAAGAGGCTTTCTCAGTCTCAGTCCCAGTTCTGAAGTCCTGTCTTGACTCCATGATGTGAAAATTACACCTGCATGTGTATTCACAGAGAATAAGAAATATATTTATGTTAAATGAATACCATTGACATTCTTATTTTTTCCTTTTCCTTAATGCTGTGCTATCATCAGAAATAACAGAACTCTTAAAGTTTATACATGTGTTTTGCCCTGGTTTCTACTGAAACATTTATTAGAATCTTGAGAAATTAGATCCCCAAACTGTATAGGGATCATTTATTCAAGATAGTGAAATTATTAATCAAAATGTAAAAATGATGGGACTTGGGGCTCTAATGAATCAGTAATCATATTACTGTTACATAATATGAAAATTATCTGCTTGGAAATTTCTAGGGTTGCTGTCAGATACCATAAATTACCATGACAAGCTAATCTTAGGGTAGCATGAGCTTGTAAAGTTGTCATATTAATTTTTTAAGTCAAATTAAGCAGACCTGGCATTGGCAGTGTAGACATAATTTTCTGATGCTGGTAAAAACAAAATTGACTTCATATTATGCCATGGTTTTGATACACTTGTCTAAAGATATTAACGAAACACTTAGAAACACTGATGAAATGTCCAGATTCTTAGATGTTTACTGCATGAGTTTTGTTAGTTGTGTATGTATATTTTTTTTCAGTGAATGTCTGGCACATTTCGGTACTCAGACATGTGGTTATCTTTGTTGTATTGGCATAATGAGTGACTGTACATTCAGCAATAGTATTTGAGAAAGTTTTATCAGCGAGCAGTATTTTCAGTTAGTGCATAAGGTTTTAAAATCGCATAAGGATGGATTTAAACTTGCTGAATGCAACGAATGAAACTTAAGTCACTGTAACTTATTGTTATTAGTTTACATACTAGCCTGATGTGCTGTGCATATTCTGACTTTCTTAAAATAAAAATTTGAACCATATAAAAAAGTGAGTAACAAGGGATAATTATGGAAATGGAAATAAATATTTTAAAAGCAGAATTGTGACTGGAAACAGTAACCTTTATTTTGGTTAGTAAATATATTTTTTCAAGATAAATAATATATTAACGTAATTTTTGTTAATTTTTATGAGACAGTATTGGTACATTATTTGCCAAAGTCCCTAGTTTTACATTAGGATCCATTTTTTGCATATGACATATATCCACCATTGCAGTATAATACAAAATAATTTTTCTGACCCCAAAATCACCTGTGCTTCAATATTCATCCCTCTCTCTCCTGAAAACCTAGAAAATACTGATCTATTTACTGTCTCCATAGTTTTCTCTTTTCCAGAATGTTGAATCATACTGTGTGTAGCCTTTTTAGATTGGCTTCCTTCACTTAACTATGCATTTAAATTTCCTCCATGTCTTTTTGTGATTTGATAGCTCATTTCTTTCTGTTGTTTGGATGTACCACAGTTTATTTATTCAAGTCTTGGTTGCTTCTAAATTTTGGAAATTATGAAGAAAGCTGCTATAAACATCCATGTGCAGGTTTTTGTGTGGTCATAAGTTTCCAAATCATCTGGACAAATACCAAGGAATGGAATTGCTGGATTGTATGATAAGAGTATGCTAAGATTTGTAAGAAACTGCCAAATTGTCTTCCAAAGTGACTATATTGTTTGCATTCCTCCCACCAATGAATGGCAAAAATGAGTGATAGTCCCTGTTGTTCTACAATTTTGCCAGCATTTGGTGATATCACTGTTTTGGATTTTAGCCATTTTAATAGGTAGGTGGTTGCATGTCCTTGTTTTAAATTTGCAATTCTCTCATGACATAAGATGTAAAGCATATTTTCAGGTGCTTGTTTGCCATCTATCTATCTTCTTCGGTGAGGTGTTAGTTCAGGACTCTTGCTTATTTGTAAATTGGGTAATCTGATTTCTTTTTTGTTTTAAGAATTTTCTATCTTTTGTGAATATAGTCTTCCATCATATATGTGTTTTGTAAATATTTTCTCCCCAAATGTATCTTTTCTTTTCATTCTCTTAACAGTGTCTTTCTTGGAGATATTAATAAGTTTAATGAAGTTCAACTTTTTCCTTCATGAATTATACTTTTGATGTCACATCTAAAAAGTCATCACCAAATGCAAGGATACATTTACTACTAAATGTATCCTTCTTATTGTGGTAAAATATACATAACATAAAAATTTACCATTTTAACAATTTGTAAGTGTATAGACAAATAGCCTTAAATATATTCACATTGTTGTACATCTAATCAATATACTTTAAATATAAATTTTTTAATTTTAAAAGTAAAATGGGTTCAGTTTGAAACTTTAAAAATACAGAAGAGCAGAAATTATACAGTAAAAATCACCCATAATTCTCATTCCAAGATATAGTTATTGGAATTTTGGTATAAAGCCAAACACACACACACACACACACACACACACACACACACACACACACTGCCATTTATATATATATATGTATATATATTATGTTATATATAATATCTGTTATATATCTGTTCACATTATTTAATGACCTGCTTTTTTATTAACAATGTATTTTATTTCACATTACATTTTCTACTATCATTAGTTATTTTTGATATAGCATGATTATTCGTGGTTACTTCATATTCCATCATGTGGATGTAGCATAATGTATTTAGTCAATTCCCTAATATTAGATGCTTGGATTGATTTCTAGAAATGTCATTACTAAGTCAAAAAACATACATGTTTTTTGGGCTTTTCTTTATTTATTTATTTAAATTTTTTTTTTTTACTGTTACCAAATGGATGTTCAGAAAAGTGGTGCCAATTTATAAGATAAGAGCATGCTCACTTTTTCATATTGTCACAATGCTTGACAATTACAAAAGAAAAATAAACTCCACCAAACAAAAATGCATTGGTACAATGTGGGAAAATGGGAGGAGGGGTTATATTCAGCAACCTGATGATCAAAATTAAAATAGTTGTTTTCTAAAAGCACCAGAAATGGAAGAAATTTAAAGGCTCAACTGAGAATACAAAAAATCAGGACCATCTCCTTAAAATAATATTTTTTAAGGAAAGCCTTATTGCATTAGTCAGTTAAAAGTATTCAAGTTTGACTTTCTTGGCTTAACCGGTATTTCTTAACTTGTATTTCAAAAGCTCCGGTGTTTTAACTATTTTTCTCCAAACTGCTGAGCCATTATGCACCAAAGCATGGGAAATGTTAGTTTCTGCCTTTCTACCCTGTTGAGGGTCCTAACTACAGCTATATTCTCAATGATTTAGGCATTAGGACATAAGGACACGGGACAAATTTGCAGCAGTGACTATCTATGGGATACCTGCATCATTTTCAACCCCCGCATGAGTCCTCTTGATGGATGAGCAGGGTTATTCTTCTAGTATGAATGATATTTATCACATGAAAATTGGATAAATCACAAAGTAAATTATAAATTATAAGACTTCCTACTTTTGGCCAAGTTAGTTGAATTGACTACCAACACATAGAAGACTGCTTCCGAGGGCATTATTTATTTTTTTTTATTTCAAAGACTTCCAAAGATTTGCAAGAAATTAATCTTGAAAGTCTCCCTGGAGATACAGTATTTTAACATTTTAAAACTTTCGACATATGTCAAATATTTATAACATATACATCCTCTTTTGCAAGGCAAGAATTTATAATGGTTCTTATAGTTGAATATTTTTTATTTTTGCAGAGGGAATAAACATTCTAAGGAATCTGAGTAAAGTTCTAGGGATCTTCATATTTACATATTGTTAGGATGTGCAAGCACTTGATATTTGGCATGTAGCTACTTAAATGATTCCATGCAGACAGGAACTGAACCACATGCTTATTCAGGTCACATATCTCACCAGAATCTGTACCAGAACTAATCATGATGTTGACAATAAAGCCCATTCTGATAACCCTAATCTTTTGCAACTCAATTAGGCAGCTTACTTGCTGAGTATACTGTTAATTAGCAAAAATGTATCTCATATTGGAGAATGTTTATAAGTCACACTTTTTGTTTGTGCTGACATGACATTTGCATGGTGCTGTGTAATAAAATAAATGATTTCCACAGAACTTACTTGAAAATTTCCCACCCCCTACTTTAGATTTGATAAACTACATCTAAGTGAGAAATCTCTTCCTTTAGAAAAGCTTATTATGAAGAGAAAAACCACAAGTTTCTTTCTTGTTGACTTAAATGTGAAATTAGCATATTTCTGAAGTTTCTTAAGATCCTCCCCAATTGGAACTATGTTTGAAATGAATACAAAGCAAGTGCTTCTTTTCTCCTGTCATTTTTCAGGTTTAATTGCTGAAGGTCAGACCTGCATCCTGCACAGTCCCCAAAGCACTAGATGTTCTAGAAATTCTTAGGGATTGTAAAGAGCTTAGGAAGGCCTAAAAACTAAGATTCCATTATTTTCTCATCGTCACCAGAGCAAGATGCTGGGGCGGTGGTTTTCTTACCTTAAACAAATGTCCCCAAATGTTCGTATCTGAGATTAACATGGTTCACAATGTCGTTCAACTGTTTGATACTTAAAACTATACATATGGATTCACACAGATGCTTTTATTTTTTTCTAGGAGACTGAATCATGACAATGCTACTTAGGGATATTAGTTTGCCACCAACTATCTAAAAGTACAAATTTGAAGAACAGTTAAGGTGGCAACCCTCATAGCCTGGGCGTGCTAGAATTCACCCTATCTGGTCATGAGTTCAAGGTGCAGCTATTGTGGAGTTTCTGTAACTACACAGTCCCCCAGAATCAGTGCCCACCATGGCTCTGCTGCTCCTTCTCCACGCTGGTTGGAACAGAACTCCCAGTCTGCAGAAACCTACTGTAGGATCCAGATAAAAGAGAACTTAGGACTCCAGGTAAGCTGTGGTTAAACATCAAGAATCATTCCTCCCTTCATAGTGTCTCCTCTTTAGAACTTAGCTTGGTCATTTTCTGGCAGCCACTGCCAGTACTCATCAAGGTTTCTGGTTCATCCCTCCTCCCAGACACATGGCCTCTTGAAGTTAGGTATATGACTTGCTCTGCACAATGAAAGGTGAGTGGGACCATTTAATTATTGATGCTGGGATATCCAGCCCTCTTGCCCCATTGCCATGACTGTAAGTGATACAAATCATTAATCTGCAATTGCAGAGTGAAGACAATGTAGATTAGAGCCTTTCCTGCTAATGTGCAGTGGACATGTAGCATGACAAAGCAATAAAAATTTTCTTTTAAATCATTTAGATTTAGGGGTTATTTGTTACTATAGCAAAATTTAGCCTAATTTAACTGACACAGCTTCCCCTAAATGAGATTTGTGCTCCAGATTATTTATGCATTTATTTGAACCCCAAGTCAGAACTTTTTCTCATTCTATAAGTATGATCCCAGGCCAAGACCTACTTCCTTGCTTCCTTGTCTAACTCTTGCCACTTCCTCATCTGGCAGACCAAATCACTGCCTCTGAACTCTAGCCTGGCTAAGCTTATCAACACATCTTCCATGTAATTCCTACCTACCTAATACCTCAGTAGCTCTCATTCTAGATTTCACACAGTTTGGTCCTTCCATTTTCTAGAGCTGAATGGCCACAGATCCTGCTGGGCCTTGTGGATGCCATACCTGATCAACAGTTGTGCCTTTTAGATCAGTTCTAAGCCAAAACTGCTCCTCCATTGTACACTCAGTGTCCACCAGTGGTTACAGGCCTGGCTTTTGGCTCCCTCTGTTCTGTTTGCCCTGTACTACCAGTAGCATTCCTTTCAGAGTAAACACCATGTGGCCAGGTGAGAAGAATGAGACATGAAGACTAACAGATCATGGTAAGAATTGGGGAGTTTATTTAAGATGAAGAAACAGATCATCTCTTTTCTGTTTTGGTAACTTTTTAGTTTTGAAATATTTCTGTGAAAATAGTCTCTAAGATGATTTGAATTCTCTGTCCCAGTTATTACAGTTTTGACTGGAATGGCAATTCAGGAATGCTCAGGAAGATTTCAGCAAAGATGTTTGTAATAAAGCTATTTATAATTGCAAGGAGAGAAAGTCAATTCTTAAATATGCACTGATGGGAGAAAGGTGAACATAAGTTGTTAAATGTTCATATGATAACATGACATCATGTTGTAAAATATGTAAGGATAAGAAAACATAATAGATTACTAAGTAAAAAGAGCAGATATTCAAAATGGGATGTGCTACCTAATAATCCTGTGTTTTAAACATTCATATTTTTATTTGCATAGAAAATAGACAAGTGGTATATAGCAACATATTTACCATGATGAACTGCAGACTAGTTTTACTTTTCTCCTTTATGCTTTTCATATTTCTCAAATTTTCTGTAACCTGTGTTATTTTCCAATTATAAAATAATGGTATGAAATATAAAAAGCTACATGGTTTCTACTTTGGACACAGTCTCAGCTTTTATCCTGAGATCTAGAGATGATGATTCCATGTCTACCCTTCACAAGCATATATCTTCAGGTTTCATTAACATATTTCTCTTCCTTCCTTCCTGCCTTCCTTCTTTTTGTCCTTCCCTCCTTTCCTCCCTTCCTCCTTCTCTATCACACATGCTCATCTTTCTCCATTTTTCACAAGCAAAAAAATAATTAATGAAATTACTAACTCCTAACAAAATTCAGAATACAATATTTGGGGTCCTAGAAATGTTATTTATGTGGATGCATATTAATATTTATATATTAATTGATTAATATTTATGGGAAAGCAATTTTAATGATTTAAAATTTTCATGGTGATTTACTTAAAAACTCACTTGTGTGTAAAGCTTTGCAATAATATGGCCTTGTGGGTTTTTCTTTAGGCCCAGAAAAGTGTTGAGGAATGCAAAAAAAATTACAAATGGTTAACTTTGAAGAAATCTACAGTTTTTGGAAACTGCTTTTAACTAAATCCAGAACTAGAAATCACTAAACTGATCCTGTTTTGGAAGAAACGAATTGTCAAGCATAGGCTGCTTTTGCCCTCTTCTTCCAAAGAGCACATGGGACCATTAGCGCCCAGCACAGGAATGGCCTATCTCCAGCTCCCAGGACCAAGCCAGGACTTCCGTTTGAGCCAGACTTTCTGGCAGTCAACATCAGGTCACTTTGTGCTGAATCTGACTTTGAGATCATGCACCAGGTTTGGTCCCTGCCCCTGAGTTCTGTTCTGCTAACATCCCTTGAACCTAATTCCCTAGCACTGGGCTTGTCGCAAGAACTAGACCCAGGTTCCAACCTTTTTGCCTGTGGTCATCTTTTCTGATCTTGATTCGAGTCATTCCAATCACAGACTCCTTCCTCTTTTTGTGTCCTGCCTTGCTATAAAATGGGAGTTGGAGGAATACATGAATGAGTAAAAATGGTGAAATAAATGAATGAAGTTTTTTGAACCATGAGCTCCTGTAGCTGTAATGCTTGAACACTGCATAATACTGAACTGCCTTGGACAGGACTTACAGGAGAATCTGTCTTGTCAGACCTCAGTGGCCAAACTAGCATGACCTTCCCCACTTGGTGCTCAACCCTCTCCTATTATGCTAATACCATGACTGCCAACTCCAGTCCTAAGACCTGTCAGGAATGGTACCTGTGGTTACCTCAAAGAGTTTAAGGTTAAGCCATTCAGTGACATAACAGCAGCCTTTGCAAGACATGTCTTCTTTACTAAGTTGACAAAAGTGATCTGAGAATAAATAAAATTCAAATAATTTGAATACGACGTATTGAGGAGATGCAAATTATTTTCTTGCCATTTCACCAATATTCTGCCTTTTGTAAAGTCAGAGCACCAAAACCAACATTGATAAACTTGCCATTGAAGTATTCTTCATGGAGAGGAAAAGAGAAACAGTTCAGAAATCCTCAGATAAACTCTCTTTTTTTATTCCTGCCTTGAAGAAGTTTAGGATCTGCAGTCCTGGAATTGCAGTTAGTGGAACTGGCAGCCTTGCGCCCTTCCCTGTGGAAAGATATACACTGGAATAAATACCTTTGGCACAATGACATAGCTTAGGTGGCATTTCAGAGCCAACAACAGGCATCTGAGCAATCTGCCATCTCATTGACATTCCACCACATGCCTCAAAATTCTCCAGGCAGGCCTGACTAAAATTCTTACAAGGCATGTACTTCAGGTAAGTTCTAACTACAATTGAGGTGCATTTGAGTGATTCCAGACCTTCAGATATTAATCACTTGGCAGGACATAGAGTCCAAGAGAAATGGTGTGTGATAACTTTAAAAAGATTTAAGCAGTGAATGGTCTGAAAGGGTTTCCCATGAAATTGCTTTACCCTTACTTAACTGGCTCTTAGCTTTTTAAAATCAATTGACATGTACTTCATTTAGAGATTTTTCTCTACAAGTACAATAGCAAAAATATGCATGTGGCCTATGGCTAGTTAAGGTAGATAATAAATAGGACTTCCTATCATTCTGGGGAGCAATTTTATATTTTCCCTGAGTAACTGCTAATGTCCTTTGCCTGATCCCCGCAAAACGTCACTGTTGAGATCTAATCCTCACGCAGCTGAACAAACTGATCCTTTTCTTAGCTCCCTGTGAATGAAAGGGAAAGCTTAGCCAGTAGGGTTTTTATTTGCTTTGGGCAAGCTACACCCCTAGATGCAGAGTTAAAATGGTGTTTCAAATCTTCGGAATGAAGTTTTAGAAATATAGGACAAACTCAAAATGTAGCCAAACTATGGGTCTTGTGAATTTGTACTAAAAGAGAGCCTTAAATATTTTAGATGTATTACCAAGTAGATTTTTCACTGAGTTATGGGCTTTAAACTCTAAAATAAGATGACTTTACATTTTTAAAGATTAGCTTTACCTATGTGGCTTATTATATAGCTAAAAGTGTTTATAAATGATTCATAGACAGATGCATAGGTTTATTAAAAATTCTGAAATTCTTAAAGCTTCAGAATAGTTCATAATGAAGAAAGATTACACATAGAAGAAAATCACAAGTATTTTGACCCCAAACCATTTCCATAATTTTAAAATCAGTACTCGTAGTTTAACAAAGATGAGAAGAATGAGACTTTTCATACATTGCTAGTAAAAATATAAATTGCTACCAACTTTCTAGAGAACAATTTAACTATATATCAAAAGTCTTAAAAAGCATGTGTGCTTTGGACTAAATTTGAATTTATTCTAGGGACATGGAGATACCCACAAAATTTGTATACAAAGATTGTTCATTGCAGCATCATTCACAATGATAAAGAATTGGAAACTATTAAAATCCAGCAGTTCAGTATTATTTGAACATATTATTATAAATTCATACAGTGGAACACTAAGCAGCCACTAAAATAATTTTTAAAGCATATTCAGTGAATTAAAAAAATTATGGGAGAAACAAATAAGGAAATACATAAATATTTATTTTAAAAGTAATACTACACTTGAGACAAATACCTATCCATGATGGACTGGTTGAGAAACTGAGGAATCTACAATGGAAAACTATGTGGTGTCAAAAAAGTGCATAATACGGACTGATCTCTGAGAAATATGAGTAGGAAAAGCAAATTACAGAATAAATTGTATAGTAGGCAATCATTTGTGTAACTAAAAGACTTATGTAGATGTTTATATATCTGTAAATGCATAGCTATTTCTGGAAGTCTGCCAAAAGTCTAGTAGCACTGCTTGCCTCTGGGGAAGTGAGAGGTGGGTTGACAGTGAGAGGGAGACTTCTGTAAAATTCTGTTCTACTTGAGTGTTTTTCCATATGCTTGTATAACTTAAAAAAATAAATAAATACCAGCATGTACAATATGATTTTAACTGTAAATAATCTCATGTCTATCCATCTGAATAGAAAAGACTCAAAACCTAACAAATATTATAAACAAGGGTTATCTTTGTGTTGTAGGATTATGGATAATACTTATTTTTGTCTGCTTATTTTTTTGTATTTTCTGAGGATCCTCCCTACCCCCACCAGATAATCAACATTGATCTAAAAATTTAAGAAAATAATGAGGGGAAAAGGGAAATAAAAAGTATCAAAAGATCTAAAGGGACAGTAGGCAGAGGACAGGACCACGTACGTGGCTTTCAGTGATCCCTGAGCCTAGTGCCAGTCTGGTGTAAGGCGGGACTGGCCTTACTTCCCAGCCTGAGTAGGTAATTATGACTGCATTATGCACCTGCTAGCTGAGGTCTGCATTTATGTAATTCATTTTATTATTATAGTTCAATTGTTCTCATCTTGCCTGCACATTGGAATACCTAGGGGCATAAAAAAAAAAATACTAAAAATATACTAAGCTCCACCCCAGACCAATTACATCCAAAGATTTGGGTTGTGAATCCAGCATCTAGTATTATTTAAAGTCTCCCCAGGTGATTCTAATGTGTAGCCAAGGATCAGACCACACTTTAACCTGTGGCTTTGATCTAGTTGGAAATACAAATATTCCTGCAATGGTGCTATGATTTATTATCAGTAGGTTATGGGCTGCCTAAGAATAGGTCAAAAATGAAAGAGACCACTGACCCTTTTTAAAAAAGATAACAAGTTTTGAGACCAGAAAAGGTGGAGACCAAAAATAACTTCCCCCAGAAATCCTTCAGTTTAAAGACAGGGGGCATCAGGAGTAGAAAATTGTCAGAAAACCCAAGTTCAAGTTCTGCTTTTGCCACTTCCAGGCTGTAGAACCTGGATCAATTTTTAGGTATGACCTCTGACAGAAAATGTGCCAATTAGATCAGCTCAGAGGTTTCAAAAATGGCCTGAAGGAAGAGGCAAGAGGAAGAAGTGTGGGGATTCGATGTCACCCCACCCTAATCGGTACACCTGTATCTTTGCCCTTTTATAGACTGGCTTTTGAGTATGCTTTAAGAAATGATTCCTGGATTTAAAAGAAATTCGGGGATCACATGGCTTCTTAGGTCTTTTTATTTCATGATCTTTGCTTTTTAATGTAAGCCAAATAGTGAACTGAAAATATGTAATATTTACTGCATTTTTCTCATGATTTGCGGGGTTCGATTTTCCTGATGCCATGCGTTTTTGGAGTAGCTGTGGAAGTTTCAACTGCTTCTGTTTGAACAGTCGATGGCTCTTCAAACCAGTTCTTTGTTTCAGTTCCGCAGGCAGAAATCATGTATATTCTTAAATCGTAAAAAAACAGATTATCCTCTACAGCACGACACTTCTCCAGAGTGATAAATCCTCCACTTGTATGGCAATTCATGTTTAACTTTTGTACCTGGGCCGGGATAAGGTGAAGCAAGTGAGACATTTGCCTTAGGTGCAAAATTTAAGAGAGCACCAAAATTCTCAGTAATCAAGATAAATCTTAAGTCAAATTTAAAAAAAAATTAATGGAAAATCCATGAAGAACAAATTATTAAAATTTTAAATAAAAGGAGAACCACTAATAGTTCTGTGCAGAGCATATTGGAGCCTAAGGAAAAGAAGAAAGAAAGAAAGAAAGAAAGAAAGAAAGAAAGAAAGAAAGGAAGGAAGGAAGGAAGGAAGGAAGGAAGGAAGGAAGGAAGGAAGGAAAGAAAGAAAGAAAGAAAGAAAGAAAGAAAGAAAGAAAGAAAGAAAGAAAGAAAGAAAGAAAGAAAGAAAGAAAGAAAGAAATAGTGCCTCACTCAACTCATCCTATTTCAGGCCCCATTCCATATGGTCCAAAGTACTCCAAATCTAGTTCTTAAGAATTTGTATAAGGATGAAAAGGTGGAAGTATATTGACACATTTAAAAGGGGCCTTTAGAAATTTCTGTGGCTTAGATTTTCATAGGCCTAAGAGATTGGAAAGGAAAGAAAAATAAATAAAATGAGAGTAGCTATTATACCTAATTTTGTGGTCAGGAAGAGATATTTTATATTCCTCTTTAAAACTGAAAAGCTATTGGCTTTCTTATGTCCTGATAAAATTCAAAATGGCAGATTAAAAATTTACAAGGATAGTAACTAATTGAAAGTTTAATATTAAGACCAATTCGATCATTAAGTAGATAGCACAAGGCACTTTACTTATGTATTTTTTATCAACATGTGCTGTGTATCATTAATTTATCACACATTGAGCAATTAACTTTGACTACATATTATGTCATGTTCTCCGAAATATAACATGCACATTACTTGAAATGAATTTGTGTTAGGAATATCAGTTTCCTATAAAGTTGATTTAGGTGGATTTAACAGGTGTTTCCATCTGGGTTTTGAACAAAAAAATGTTGCATCCCAGCTTTCTTGATAGACTAGTGATGGCTAATTTTCCTTAGTGAACTCATTTGAGGCAAGATTTTGAAGTATAGGGCCAAGGAATGTTTTAGAAAGGTATCCAACTTTGGTCGGTACCATCTGGCTAAGGAAAAAAAGAAAAGAGCCAGACTGCCATGTGGCCAATATGTGGCCTCTTTAATTGGAGGATCTCTTTTTCATTCATTCCACACATGTTTTTTAAGCATCTACTCCATCCCAGGCACTATTCTAGGTGCTGGATTTAGGAGTAAACAAAACAGACAAAAATCCCTTTTCTTATTAAGTTTTACATGAAAAATCAGCAAATGGGGATAAGTATGATAATATAAATGATTATTTGATTTAAAAACATGGAAACAAAGACTGGGAAAGAAATCAATCTCCTTAACTACCTTAACTGATTAATTCCAAAATTCACTTCCCATTCTGCTAACTGCCTTAGATGGTCCACTTGGAGTGCTCACAGGTACAGAGTGTTATTAAATGGGGAATATAAATTGGTCCAGGTTTTATAGCAATGGGGAATAAATCAGGTGGGGGGAATGGTTGTCTGGGAACATAGGCCTGGGATTCCCAGGTCTTGACCAGGAACTGAAACCCCGATTTCTGTGTGAATCTCTTGATGTTCAAGTTTTGACAGCTAATTCAAACTTCGACAGCTACTGTTAAGGCAAAAGCAATACTTCTTCAGGTCAAATACCATCCTTGGTCTTATGTGGAAGTCCAGCAAGGTGGAGAGTCTTGGGAGACAGGTAACTCCACCTTGCAGTAACACTCCAGGGCAGGAAGGAAACTAATACTGGTTAAGTTATCCTTGATCCTTTAGATGCCAGAAGGATTTGGATCACGATTTGGGGGACCTGATACCTCACTGTCTGATTTTAGCATTCATTCATTCATTCATTCATTCATTCATCAAACATTAGTAAATGGCTTTGGTGGTTGAAACCCTGGTCTATTCTGCTTAAAAATCATTCCCATTTGACAGGCCACTCAGTCTGGTGGGACTCGGATGGCCTTTACACTGTGAGTACAATGCTTCCTGTGATAATGCTGACCTTAGGTAAACACAAAATAGGTGCATTTGATTAGTCAGAGGATCACTTGGACACACTTCTGAGGATAATAATGGAAAGACGTCATCGAGGTACTCTGCCTCATCTAGAATATCAGTTTGGTGGCTTTGCAGTGTGGGTATTTTCTCTTTAGAAGAAGGTGTTCTGTTGCACACCTTGTTTTTCATCTTCCACATGTTGACGGTAAAACCTTTTCTTTCAACTAAGAATTATAATCTTTCTGCTGTTATAAAAACTTTCCTGTAGGTGGCGCCATTTGCAGCTCTCTAAGTCTCTCTGGGCCTGCTTGCCTACCTTCCATACCAGCAAGGCCACTTGACTCCTTGGTCAGACAGCTGTGCCAGCAAGCTGTGCACAGAGGAGCTCTTTCCCAGCTGTTGTAGGACATGCAATGCTTCAGGCTGACTTCCAATTGGTCTTTTGGGTGGCCATAGTGTGCCTATCCATATTCCTTTTCATCGTGTGCCTATCCATATTCCTTTGGGTTGCTTTGATTGCTGGCCAGGATAACTGCTTTTTCTTTTGAACTCCTAGCAATCCATTCTCTTTACTGTAGATTAGAAGTGAGTGCTTCTCATTTGCATTGTTGTTTTATTCTTTTATGCATGTGGACTGTCTGCCCAAATAGATTATTAAGCCTTTAAGGGCTTCGTGTGCCTCAGGCGTCTGGCCCTGTGCACTGCCTGGCACAGGCAGTCCGTGAGTGTGTCTGCCTGTGGAGAGAGGTTCAGGTATCCTTTTCTTTGTTCGTCGCTTACTGAGTATCTGTTCTAGGATAGGCACTCTTTGGATGCCCAGAAAACACTTGGAAAAGACAAAGTCCGTGCTCTCAAGCAGCTCCTAATCAATATAGAGACAGAGATAGAGAGTCAAAGAGAAATAGACAATCACAGTGATGCAGTGATATGCATGCTGTGAAACAGCAATGCCAAGTGACTCTGAGAACAGAAGGAGTGCGGGCTCTTCCTTCCCCAGGAGCTCCTTTATGGCAGTGCATGCGATCTTTTTCACTCTTTGACTCTGGGATTACTTCTAGAGGCTAAATTAAAGTCTTGGACTGTTTCCTCCCCCTTGCCCCCCCCTTGCCACCTAAAGGACAGGGTGGTTATGATCATGGGGTAGGTATCCATCTCAGGATACCATAGAAGAGGTGACAGTCTTCCCATTTTCCTCTGATGTTCAGTGTTCAAACTCCTAGGATTTTGTGGTTTGCTTTTCAGCTATCCAGTAATTGCCCTGGAATTCTTAAAATGGTTTATCTGTCTGTCTGGAGTGATTTGGAATGCTGATTTACTTTTTTAGTGGTACCGATATATATTTATTGAAAGCCTATTTGTTAGTTAAGGTGTACCCAAATGTCCTGTTTCCTGTGACATCTTCTCTAGTTCTCCAGAAGAGAATGAATTATTCCTTTCTTTTTATACCTTTATGTTGTTACTTCTATCCCGACTTTAATACAAATTGATTTCCTATTTTTCATTATAGCTGTTCAGAACCACATGCCTTAAGACTATATACTTACTGAGGGCAATGACCATATAATATTTGTCCTAGTATCTCTTCCTGCACTTTCACCTTATTTACACATAATAGGCAGTGGATAAGTAATTGTTTGATTTAATGAAGTGGGACTTTGTAATATGATCCACGTTTAGTTGCGTATTTTAGAGTATTTGCTTAGAGTATTTGCTTCTAGAACATGGTCAACAACTTCAGTAGTTTCTACATGGATTTTTGTTTGCTTAACTTAGGTTGTATGAATATTTGCTTGGCAAATGCTTTCCAGATATATATGCAAGGTGTCTGAATAGCAATGGGCCAAGACTTGGACTTTTGTGTCCTTCTTGACAGCCGTGTATATAGCTTTATCACTTTAAAGTGTTGATTTTCCTTGCTTCCTGATTTCTTCCAATACTTGAAGACACATCCTCTTATTGGTTTGTCTTATCCACTCAAGTATCTACTAAGTGCCAAGGAGTGTCCCTAATGCTGGGGATACAAAACAGACTTTGTATCTATAGTGTATTGAAACAGTTTAATTCCTTCCACCAAAGGAAAAAAAAATAGGTCAATTCAGTCAAAATGGATTACCTGGTAATTTGATGGCACAGTCTTAGAGACATTTTCAAAAATCTCAGAGATCCTTGGCTAGGAAACCCAGACACTAGAAATTTCCTGTTATCTGGTTTTCTGGCGTTTTGTATCTCTCTGGAACCTATGTATATATTAGAGGATGTAAATTTATAATTAACTCTCCCCCAAGCCATTTAAAATTTCTGCATATTGAATTTAAATCTTTAATTTCATTAGTCACTTAATTTTAAATTTTAATTTCATAGCAAGTCTAGTGGCTTTCCGTAGGGATTCACATAAAGGGGGTGAAGTTTGTCCTTTCTGCTCTTCTGGCCAAGGTGAAATTTAACCATTTTCTAGGTCAGATATCTTTTTAAAAAGGAGTCTCAAATATAGATCTTATGTCTTGATGACTTGTTGGACCTAGTCCTGAGAGAGGTGGAGGTAATGGCAAAAGAAAGTCACACATCTGTCATCTAAGAAACCTATGCGCATTCTTGATCTGTAGCAATAGAATGGTCATGCCCTTACTTTACACTCTGCACCAGCAGGTTGCATCAGACACATCTCAGAGAAAACAAACGTGAAAAAGGGATTCCTTTTATAAAATACAATTTACTTTTAAGACCTCAGGTTCCATTGAGGCAGGAAACAATATGAGTTTCACCTCTTGTAGCTGTTAGACCACATAAAACCTGAATGAGCACGGTTAAGTTTTGTTTTGTTTGGCCATTATCAGTCCTATTGCACAACAAAATATGCAAACATTTTTAAGTACAAAGCCCTAATGGAGTGGAAAAGCAAAATAATAGAAAAAATTTGTTGGGGCAATCTTGGTTTTCCCATTTTTCTATTTTTTTCTTTCTTTTTCTTTTCTTCCACATTATTTTGCATTTTCCCAGCCGTCATCTGTAATTCAGTCTGGGAATAGAAGAGTGAATTCGACTACTTGGCCGTTAAACATCGCGTGCCTTCTCAAAAATGAGGAGAGCTTCTCAAAAACGAAAACGTCAATGGAATGAAAAGTTGGAAGCTATCAGGAAGCGCCTGCAAACTTGGGCATCTTATTTTTCTGCTCAAGATTTAGATTGATATGTCCAGTAACTCTGCAGATAGTTTCGCTCATTAATCCTCCCCACTCCCAAGGGAACCAGTAGTGACAGTTGCGTCTCCTTCCTAGTCGCACTCCACGACTGTATCTGAGATCACAGGCGACGAGAGATACTTTCTAACCAAATGGCGTTTTAGAAATAGCAACGCGAAAGAATACAGAAGTGGCCGCAGAGGAGCCCCGCGAAGGGATCGGTGCGGCCCGGGGGCCGGGAGGGCGAGCGCCGCGGCGGCCCGCGGGGCGCTGGGCCGGGCGCGCGCGGGGGCGGCCGGTGCAGGGGCTCGCGGGGCCGAATCCCGCAGCTTCCCGGAGGGCCGAGGCCGCGTCCCGGGCCCGGTGGGCTGAAAGGCAGGCGGAGGCCGCCATATTCCTGCTTTACCACGCCCGGGCGGCCGGCGGCGGCAGGTCGGCGGCGGCCCCGGTGCACCCCGGGGACCCGCCCCCACCCCCGCCGGGGGCGGTCGTGACCGCTGCGCCCGCAGGCCCCGCAGAGGGCGCGGGACCGGGAGACGCCCGCACAGCCCGAGGGGTCGACCGGAGCCGGGAGCGGCGCGGGCGACGCGAGAGCCGCACCGGGAGGCGCGCGCGGCGGCGGCGAGCCCGGGAGAGCCTTCCAGGCGGGGCCGGGCGGCGCCGCCTCCCGCTCCCTCCTCCGCGCCCGCTCCCTCCTCCTCCTCCTTCCCCCACCCCGCCGCCGCCGCCGCCTCCCTCCCGGATCTGTGCTCCAGTTCAGAGAAAGAAGAAAATGCGTGTGTGTGGCGAGGGGGAGGGCGCGCACTGAGCAGCCGCTCCGCGCCTGGCAGTCGGGGCCGGGGGTGGGCGCCCGGCGGAGGCGCAGGCGGCGGCGGGGCGCGCGGCGGGCGCGGGCAGGGCGGAGGGCGCCCGGCGGCCGTGTCAGGCGGCGGGGCGCGGGCGCGCCGGGCGCACAGAGCCGTCGGCGGCCGCTCGCTGCGGGGACGCCCCGGTGGATGTGCTGTCGCCGCCGGGCGCAGGGCGTAGGGCCGCGGCGGCGGCGTTGGCGCGGGGGCCGAGGCGGGCCACCCGCTCCGGGGGCAGGAAGCCCGAGCGTCTGAGCGAGGCCGGGCGCGGCGGCCTCTCCCCGCGCGCCCCCCCGATCCAGCTCCCGCGCCCGCCTCCCGCGCCCACCGCACCCCCGGCCCTGGCCGCGGTCCCCGCGGCAGTTCCCCGAGCTCGTCCCGGACGCGCGCCCGGGCGGCGGGGGCTCGGCGGCCACCGCCGCCTCGGGGGAGCGAGGGCGGGAGGGTGTGTGTGCGCGCGTGTGAGCAGGGGGTGCCGGCGGGGCTGCAGCGGAGGCACTCTGGAAGAATGACTCTGGAGTCCATCATGGCGTGCTGCCTGAGCGAGGAGGCCAAGGAAGCCCGGCGGATCAACGACGAGATCGAGAGGCAGCTCCGCAGGGACAAGCGGGACGCCCGCCGGGAGCTCAAGCTGCTGCTGCTGGGTGAGTGTCGCCCGGGGCCGCCGGGCCTCGGCGCCCCCTGCCCGCCACCCCGGGACACCCAGGGCAGCCGCCCCTCGCGGCCCCGTCCCCGGGCGCCGGCCGCTGGTCCCTACCCTCCCCCGGCGCGCCCCCGACCGCTACCCGCACCCATAGGGGCGCGCGCGCGCGTGTGTCCACACACACACACGCGCGCACACACTTGCACACGCGCTCGCACACGCACACGCAGCGGGGTCGGGCTGCCCTGCCCCGGGCCTCGGCGTCTATGCCTTCGGGTATTTTGGAGGACCGTGCTTTCGGGGCGCGCGTTCATCTGCGGTGCATCTGATAAATGGCAAATCGCTTTCGGGGGCCCACGGGGGTAGCCGACGGGTTGGACTTACAGTGTCGTGGCCGCGGCGCCCCTTGGTATGGTGGAGTGGGGAGCTGTGTGTGTATGGCCCGAGGGTGACGAGCGGAGCCCCCGCACGTTGGGAGATGGTGTGCCGTGCGGTGGTCAGTGTGTATCGATCATCAGTGCGTTTTGGGGTCAGGAGGAAACGGTGGGACGGTGGGCAGAGTCGCGACTGAATTTCCCAAGGAGTGATGGTGAGGGACCGAGTGGTTGGCCCTCTAAAGAAAGGAAGCTCGTGTACTGGGAGTGGGGGCGGGGAGGCAAGCCCAAATGTGTCACACAAGTGCTGTTCTCTAGCCACC
Source organism: Cynopterus sphinx (assembly GCA_030015415.1). NCBI lineage: Eukaryota > Metazoa > Chordata > Mammalia > Chiroptera > Pteropodidae > Cynopterus > Cynopterus sphinx. The sequence continues at coordinate 92,745,118 of CM057385.1, read as the reverse complement.
AGACCACCGAAAGGAGGGACCCCAGAAGAGTTTCTTGACCAGGTGGGTGGTGACAGCCTTGTTTCTCGTCTGCACCATTCCTTCCAGATAAAGACGAGGGATAGGGAAGCGTTGTGCTGCGTGGTTGTTGACAGCGACGGCTTCTTTTGTTTAATGAGGCAACCCAGATGTAGGCCTGAATTCACAATAGTTACTATTGAAAACCAGTGTAGCCTCTCGATTACTCTAATGGAAACAAATAGGAACCTTTTGTTTAAAACGGACAGCAATTTTAATATCTTTGGTATCTGGTCTAGAAGGAAAACGGGAAGTGTACAGCAAAAATATTTCCCTTTAATCTTGAGGAAAAAAAGAAAAAAAGAAAAAAAACCCTCAACATTCTTCCTAACACTAAGTTAGCAAGAGAATGCTCATTCTCAATTAGGATTTTTTTTGATTTTTATCTCTGAGAGAATGTTCAGAATCAATGAATGAATGATCGAGGTTCCTATACAAGCCAGCGTGTCATAACTCTGAGCTATTGTGGTAGGAGAGCAAACAGCTTTGCAGTAACAGGCCTGAAAAATGCCTGCACTTGTGTTTAGTATATATGCGTGCATAATAAATATGTTTCTCATACATTTCTGGAAGAAAATAATGTATTGTCGATCAGGATTTGAGAAACATGCGTTTTCTTTCTTGTATTGAGCATTCCATCTCCTGCTTCAAGGAGTCAATTGCCTTTTAGACTGAATTGCTTGTGTACACGGTCATTTACAGGAAGGAACAAAATATAATCACACATAGTTACAAATGGTTAATTCACATGCCTTGCTTTATGTCTTCATTTTGAAACCAGGTTAGATAGATGTGCACATGTTTATAAAGAACAGAAGGCAAAGTGCTGGATAAAAGAGGTGGGCTTTAGGAAATGAAGGCAGGGGAGGGGAAGCTGCAATGGGAAAATGAAGATCTTTTTATTTTTTTTTTTATTCTCATTTTGGGTTACTTCTAATGGCTGAAAACATGTAGTTGAACATATTCTGAATTACCAGGATTGAGGACAAAAAAAAAAAAAAGGGCAGGAGAAATGTGTAGAGTGTTTAAGTGCACAGTTAAGGGAAAAGCATGTGTTTTAGAGAGACTTAAAAACAGTTTTCCTTTTTCCCTGTTTATAATCTTTTTTCTCTTTAGCTGTGAATCTGGTGTTTGAGGTCTCTCAAGCCATTCCTATTGCCTGCAGTGTGACAGCTCTGGGTTGCTAGCAGCTGTAAGTTAAAGCCCCAGGGGTTCCACTGTCTGAGGGCCTAGTTTTCAATGTCTAGGAGAAGGGCTTTTGGGGAAATACACGTGTATGGGTGCTTAATTGCATACCGTGTATTTGAATAACATACTGTGCTTTAAAAAACTGAAGTTGGAGATAATTTTATGGGGGAAGAAATTAAAGTAAAACAATTTTACTGGTAAAGTGGTGGTAATGTGGATATATATATATGTGTATATATATACACATATATATGTGTGTGTGTGTATGTATATATATATACACACATATATACATATATATATTTCTCTTATTAGATAGTTGAGTAGGTTTTAATAGAGCTCCACCCCAGCCCCCAGATATGGCCTATTGTTAGGAGTAATAGAAAAGCATGGCTTTCATTTAGCAGCTACAGTCAGAAGTAACATTTAAAAATTATACAATTTTCTTTTAGAAATATGATGCCTAGATATCATATAAGATTTGCTACAGCTTCATGCTGTAGGTATGTTGCTTTAGTAACATAATTACTATAATACCTATGTATTCATGTAGTAGATGCTATATGCAGGATGTAGATCTGTGTATGCGAATGGGTGTATGATTAATTTCACAGTTTTTTGAGTCTGGGAGAGAAGTGGTTGATTTGAACAAGGGAAGGTTAGGGAAGAGTTTCCTTTAAAGAACTCCTGATGTGCTGCTTCAATGAATCTTCTCGTTCCTTCATTCATTCAAGTAACAGCTGTCCAAAGGAGGTTATAAGATGTATCCTTTCATGATTCAATGATTCAATACTTTTAATTATTTAAATTGAAGAATCACTCATATTTAAATTAAATTTTGAGTAAATTATTCTCAAAGTAGATTTTAGTTCAAGGCATGGTGTCATTTTAACGGAAATGGATTTATTTGTCAGGAGACTCTTGCATTTGTCCCTTTAATTATTTAATTTTATATATTAATAATATGGAGACATTAGAAAGGGAAAATAGTAATTACCTGCCTGACGAAAGTATGGCAGTAAAATTTGGGATATTTGGATTCACATGCAGCAATTATGACAATGTGTTTGAAATAATACAGAACGTTTATTTTGATTTTTATTCTTTTTTTAAAAAATGAACTCAGAAACCTATCATCATAAAATATCATATTTAACTCTGAATTATTTATTTGTTTCCTTTAATTCATTCTCTGAATTCATTTAGTGTTTATTTTCTTTCACACCTCAAGGAAAACTTTATATTCTACATACATATGCAAGAGACTACTTCATTAATAAACTTGGTTGAAATTTTTGTGTACTTTTTAGGTGTTAAAGAACATTATATTTTCTTTAACTGATTCATATTCATGAATATTAAATAAATGTGTTTTTTTTGGTGGTACATAGGTCACACTATTTAATATCAGTGTCTTTAAGTCTGTGCTTCTAGTCACAGATAGTCATGCTGAGATATTTTCAATTCCTTGATGATATGTTTTTTTTCCATATTTTGATTTTATATGTTTTTGAAATCTTTACTCTTTAGATCTGAGTCATTACTAGGAAGGTTTACCACACAATTTTTATTGATTGGATTGCATATTTTGAAAACAGGCATAGTTTAGGCTAGTCTTAATGGAACAATGTATGATCTTGATCTTCTAAATGAATTACATATGTGATTGTAGATTTTCTTTCCTATTCTAGCCTGGAGGTTAGAGGAGTCTGTATTACTATTAAATCCCAGCTTCTAGCACTATATGTTCGTGATAAGTATTTGTTGAATGAGTAAATTTATTTAATGACCTTCCTGATAGAAATGGGGACCATAAAATAATGAATAAATTAGGGTCACATGGTGTCATGTAATGTTTTTAATCTGTGGCAGATAAAATAATGATATTTTAAAAATTGTATGTAACTCTTTAAGCCAACTGAATACAAATGCATTCTAGGATGGGAAGTGCTAATGTAGACACAATATCACATATTGAGCTAATGTATCACAATTCTGTGCTGAATGCATTTTGGAATGAGAACAGTCATGCTTTAAGCATGAAAGTTGAAAGCAAAAAAAAATTCTATGTCTTGATTACTTTTTATTATGTAGATGCTAATTTCACCCTACTGTCTTTTTGCCATACACTTTCCTTCATTGGAATGAATTTTAAAAGTCTCTAGAGTACAATTACAGGTGGTGACTGAACAGAGTTTTATGATTTACTTATCAGTGGCAGGAGAACCACAGTAATGGAATACAGAATTTTAGGAATTGCAGATAGAACACTTTTAATTTGAGAGCTATACATTTGTACTGAAAACTGCACAGTTATATGCAGGAAGACACATGGAAGGCATGAATGCTCTGGCAAATTTAGACTGTATGGAGAGTTCGTTCTTACAGGTCTGGATAAAGCATCCATCCCCCTACTGCTGTGTAGAGCTCATTGGAGTAAGAATGGGGGTGTTGATTGCCTGAATTAACCTAGAAGTTAGTAATGTCTAGGATGGCCACCAGAACCACAGAATGAAAGCACCCCTTTAAGCCCTAATAACAGTGTCTCCCTGGAAGTACCAAAATATGGTGATTATGAGGCTCCCTTAAGGTCAAAATGGTATATATTTAACCCTTGGAAGCTGCTCTTTGAACTTCCAAGGGTTGAATATATTTCTAAATGTCAGGATTTATTTAGATGCATTTCCTTTTTTTCCTTTTCTGTTTTTTAAACAAAATACTTATTCTTTATAACTGATGATTGAAGTAGGAACATCCTTATTTAAATCAAAACTGTGGCTCTAACTGTGTAACAAAGACTTTCAGAGTAGGATTTTTGCATTGAACCATATAAATTCATTGTCTACATCTGCCATATTAACTGTCAATCCTGTACTTATAATTTCTTCATTTAGGAGCTTTGGAACAAATTAAAACCTTATTGAACAGTGAAATTATCTTGTGTATATTTCTTCAAGTATTTTTTTTTCCCCACATAAGTTTAGAAAGGAAAACCAGAGAATAATTTAGTAGCCATTTTGTATGTTACAGATAAATTTGATAGCCTTTTTTTATTATTAAAAAACAAACAAACCCAGCTGCACTTTATAAGAGATGGCTTATGTTCGATTTTTAGAGATGTCTATTAAATGTAGTTATTATTTTTATTACAGATGAATTTTTAAGGCCTTGAAACAGCTTTTGCAGTTATGAGGCTGCATGGCTATGCTAAACTTAGCAGAAAAAAGGAACAGATTTTTCTTCATGATCCAAGCAAACTTATACTTGAAAAGAAATGAGCAAGATTTTTCAAGGATGATTTTGTTCTAGCATTTATAGTAATTTTTCTTTGAGGGGAGGTTATTCTGTTAGTTTTAATGGAAATGTTGATTGGGTATTAGAGATGTGAAAGTAGGGAGCTCAAAGGCTGCATCTTGAAAGAGGGAGAAGCCATTTTAAGAAGGTTAGGATTGCTTTCTCTCTAAGAACAGGGAGGGAATGTGTTTCCTTCAGACTCTGTTTCAGATTGAGGGAAAGACAAGTATTTGTAACAACAAATTTAAAGTCTAATTTCCTAGTTGAAAGGGAGAGTGGTGACATTTTTCAAAAGGAAACTTTTATAATGGCTTTTAAAGCAATGTTAAGATCTTTACAGAAATAATTTTAGAGAAGGGTGAAATAGCAGTAGAAGGTAAAACGTGATTGTAGGTAATTAAAAATCTGTGGCAATAACTGACTACAGTAAACAGTGAATGTTTTCTCTTGTTCTGCGGAATGGAGTAACATTAAAGATAGAACTATTATCAGGCTCAAACACTATTTTGTGTGAACAGCTGTTGCTAATTAAATTATAGGAAGTTGTTTGACAGTCACCTTTGAATTTGTTACATTACTGATATGTAAAAATCTGTCTGATTTCTCATTTAACATGCAGAAAGAAAAAAACTAAACATGCTGTTGAAAGTGAGTTCATAAATACTTAGGTGGTCATGAATCTGGACTTTATAAACAAAAGTCAACATCCATATTGTGATTCTGAGAACAGAAATCTGAATTCGTTTAATAACTCTGGGATTGACCTTTATACCTAGTCATAATTTCAGAAGTCAGTGGAGAATATTTTATTAAAAGCCTTTATGGTTCAATTTTAAGAACAATATGACTATTATTTTAAAATAAAGTTATAAAGAGATTATAAATTAATTTATTCAACAAACATATGCTAGTTATTGGAAAATAAACATTTCCTCTACTTTTCTTTTTTTTCCCATCAGGCATAGGAAAGAACAGCTGCATAGAGAATGCTGGTCAGATGACAGATATTAAGCACCTATTATGTGCAAGATAATGTACTACATGAGACACTCCTTATTTCTCTTTTGCCAAGAGGAAGGGCTAGAAGCACTGTTCACAGTTTTTGTTTCACAGTTGATTCCTTTGGACTGACATGTTCTTCTGAGTGTTATCCTTCCTGGCTTTGGCTTTTCTATTGGCTCTTAATACAAAGACAAAGACAAAATAATCTGAAGGTCATTGTGGAAGCTTTCCGGGTATTACACAACTGGGGAAAGCAGATGATCTTAAGAATTTGAACTCCTGAGTAATAGATGTATTACTTCCTTGGAGGTATCATTTCTTTGCCTTTAACTATGAGAAACTAAATGTCCACTTGCCCTGGGTTTCTAACTAAATTGGTAGCTCCAAGAGGGCAAAGATAGTCACTCTTGTTTCTTCGTATCTCAATGTAGCACTATGCCTTGCTCCATTTATAATGATGATTCTGTTGTCAGTAACAGGTAGGGGGTGGGTGGCTGAGAGGGGGTGCAGAGTGGGCAGCTGGATTCCCAGAAGAAAGCAGAGGAGTCGGAAGAAATGAATTTAAACTTCTTGCTTTCTTCTAATGGTATCATCCATATGTTCACCATTTGCCACTCCTGTTTGCTGTTTTGTGGGCCACCTGGGGCACAGTAAAGGGAATTCTGTTTTAAAGACAAAATCAAAGTCATCTTTGTCTCCATGCCTACTTCTCTTCCATTCTCTAGTGAGAATGATTCAGTTGAACATTCTCGTGTTTTTTATTTTTTTATTTTCAGGTTGAAAAGCCAATAGTGCTTATCAAGCAGTTTGAATGGAAAACTGTTACACACGCACAAGTCCTTTGATATTTGAAAATTCTGCATACCTTTATTACAAAATTAATATTGCATTGTGAGCCTTTTGATGTTTCAAGGAAGTGTTTAATGGATTGTGGTGTGGTTAGGAACGGGAATGGTATTAATGCCATTATATTCCTGATACCTCACAGAGGGAACAATAATCCACAAATTCAAGAAAAAGAGCTAGAGTGAGACTTCTCGGCTCTGTTGCAGGAAGTGGATACTGATGTTTAGAAACATACTCATGTCTATTTCTGAAAGATAGCCTCTGTTTTTCTCTTTGGAGAATGGAAATTATGAATTAATTGCATCTTCCCAGAATTTGACTTTTTCCTTTTGTGATTACTGTCACCTGTGAAAAAGACCTGTGAAAAAGAACGAAATAGCATTTTTTCTTTGTGTGTGTGTGTGTTTTATATGTTTTAAATAGTCTTTTCATGTTTCTAATTTTTTTTTTTTTATGTTTCATTTTGCTGAAGAGGCAGGCAGCAGGGTGGTCGGTGGTGTCTTCCGTGTATTTCCTGGTGACTGCAGCAGACTGGTTGTTTCTAGGTGGAAATGCTTCAATGTCTTATCCATTCATTATTCAGTCTTCTACTATTTGTTGTAGTTTCCCCCTACCCCTTCCTGTAAAAAGCCCTTCAATCTGAATACTACTCGCTTCCATTTGCTCTTTCATCACAGCTTCCTTAAACAAATGCTAGGAGAGGTTCCTTAGACTCTCTGGTATGTGCCTCTTTTTACAATTTAGGGAACTTCTAAGTTGGTGCTTTCAAACATCATGTGGCTGTGAGCTATGAGGGGAAGTTGGGTGCTTTACTACATTAAAAGAAAGACACTTGTGAATGTGCCTTTGGGAGATGATTAACTTTCTTTATGCAACACTTAGGTCTGCAAAACCAAGTACTTTGTCATTGAACAAAATGTAAAATTCTCCTTCATTTTCCAAAGGGTGGGGATCATGATTACCAGTAGAGAGTTAGTGAGCCAGTGCTAGATAATCTATCATGGGCGACTGGGTTTCAAAATAGGATGCAGAGTATTTGCTAGAAGGGCAGAAGGTGCTATAGGCCTGTATTGAGTAATAGCGCAGTGTTCCTCATTTAATGATTTGCATATCCTCATCTCAGTTACTTGAGAGCCTTAAAACATCTAATTGTATTTCCATACAGATAGGTAGGAAGGCATCAACAGTGCTCTTTGCTTTTGTTAGCCTGGGTAGGGTTTTTTTTTTTTAAATAGTAAAGATACAATGATATTTTCTTGCCATGTAAATTGATATTTTAGAACCTACGCTTTTTAAAGCTCCTTAATTATATCATACTTTTTTTTTTCTGCAGATGGCAAATGCAGTTTTTCTTTTGTCCTAAAGAGCTGACCCATTTCCTGTGACTTGTTCTAATAATACAGGATGACTTTAATTCTTGTTCCTAGTTTGCCCTTAAAAGAATGTCAGAGTAGTTGTTAAGCTTTTAACTCTCTTGTTGTTCTAACACTTGTGATATGGTATTTTTGAAAATTGGTAAATCATGCAAAAACAATGGTAGAGTGGTTTTGTGAAGGTTTATTCAGCTAAAGAATTAAGTACTCCGAATGTGTCTGCGTAGTGGTTTAGATATGTGTATTTTTTTCTAAAACCTGAAAGGCGGTCAAATTGTCCTTCCCTATCTTTCTAAACTAACATGAGGGTGTTTGATTTGTTTGTTCCTTTACTGTTTCTATAGAAACCTGTAAAATGGAGAGATTGGACTAAATCTAAGGGCAGTCTGAACTTTGGAACTTTCTCTGCTTCTCCTCTGCAGCTTTGGTATCTCAGCCCATTTCTGCCCAAACTCATCCCTGGGCAGGGGGCCTGAGTGCCAGCCCTGTCCAGGAGTGTTGGGCTGTCCCAGGAGGCATTGCCAGGGCCGGTTAGCTCTCCTAGCCACCCTCACTCCCCTCTCTCCTTGGTAGTAACTGTAAGCGCCCTGGGGAAGAGCTGTGGAAAGAGGGCTGAGTGAGGGGGAGGCATTAGCCAGTCTGCCCAGAGCTGCCCCTCCTGCTGCCTGGCATGCTGCTGATAGTTTCACTGCCTTCACGGGGAATGGTATCAAAAGCCTCCTGTCATATCAGCATGGGTCTCTTGCTTCCTGCAGGAAGGGCAACATCCTGGGAGGCACAGAGGTGGAGCTTGAGAGGATCAGTGTTCCAGCACCACTCTGCTCAGGCCTCAGTGTTTTCTTAGAGACCCTTAGGCAGCTACCTGTGACTTACTACTACTTTTTACTTTTTATTTGTTTATTGCTTCATTGGATGTTAAGCAATGCTTTTTTATTTGCTTACAAAGAATCTCTGCTGCCCAAGCTGTTTCTGCCAGTTTCAGCAAGAGCAGGTTGGCCATTTGGGCCTGGGCACTTGGAATGTCTCATACACCTTATTGGGGCACATTTGGCAAACTGCTTTGTATTTAGATCCAGTAGGTCCCTTTTCCAGGGACTTCCAGGAAAGATTTAAAAGTAACCCTTGGATAGACCATTTGTGTCCCTTCTTCCATTACTGTGTGCTTTGTTGTACACATTTTTTTTTCCCTTGGGACTTTCATTGAAGTCAGAAAAACATAATGATGGACATATCCATAACATAAAGTAAGGAATTTTCATACATTATTATTTTAAAAAATTATATATATATTTTGTTTTACATTTTGCTGTGGCTTCTGAACTGTCATAGACATGGTCCGAGAAACTTTTTTCTTTTAGACGAGCCAACCCTTGGTTGACCTCACAGATTGCAAGGACCTTGTCAGCTTCCAATCCCTTATTTTTTATTTTTTACACCTACAGCACCTGGTCTTCTTAGGTAATCTCCCACCCAAGTACCAACCAGGCCTGACTCTGCTTAGCTTCCGAGATCAGACAGGATTGGGCTTGTTTAGGGTGGCATGGCCGTAGACCCTGAGAAACTTTATGAAGCAACTTCCTATATCTCTTGACTGCTTTCTGGAGAAAGGGCCCTATAATGGAGAAACAGCTAGACTCTCACTCTTGTTCTTCCTGATCAAAAAGCTGTGTTATTACAAGACCCAGTTTTATTGGACATGCCAGGCAGGCGTTTGATATTCTTCAACCTCTACTTTGCTCCTGGCTTATGGCCTTCTCATTATCTTATCAGCTTCAGGCTCACTTACATTGATTTCAGATTTGGAGTTGGACGGGTGCATGGGAAAAGTAGAAGAAGTCACAAGCGAAGGAGAGTAATGGGGAATCTAATGGGAGGCTTGGCAGTACAGAGGGAGTCATTGCTAGTAGGAGTGATGGTAGCCACTTACCCTCTAGGCTCTGGAGGGAAGCAAAGGAGAGTGAAGAAGAGGTGCCCTGTGTGTTGGCTTGGTGTCTTTGATCATGGAGGGGCCAGGCCAGGGCAGCTTCCTCTTGTTAGCTCCATTGTCCTGATGCATTTCTTTGTCATTATTACATCTACCCTGTCCTTCCTCTCCCACCTTGTGGGTTGGGAGATGAGCAAGTGTAGAAATCTGGGTTGTATGGGAGGAATTTTTGTTGTATGCACTCTCTTCTGTCCTTTGCTCCCAGAGGTGGTTAGATAGACTAAGCCCAGATCTCACATCAAGCAGTGTCCTGAGAAAACCCATTCACATATATAAAAGAAATTTTAGTATATGGCTCCTCCATGTTTTTTTTTTTTTCCTGTCAACCATTTAAGGTGATAGAAATGCATCTGTTACTATATTGAGAACTCTGCTAGTTTGGTGATAGGTTATTAGAATGCCTCTTAAGAGATCCTTGTCTAGGAAGTCTGCTTTCACCTAGCTGGCTTCTGCCTTCAAAAGGACAACTTTCAGTTGCCCAAGGCAATAAGTAGATGAGTAGTATGAGATATTCTTGCCAAGTGGAGTTATACTCAGGTGCAGGCATGTAATACAGGCATACTGAGGAGACATTGAGGGTTTGGTTCCTGATCATTGTAATAGAGTATTGCAATAAAGCAAGTTGTAATCTTTCTGGGAGGATCTTGCTTTCAGTTTGTGAAAAAACACATCTGTGAAGCACAATAAAACAAAGTAAAATAAAATGAGATATGCCTGTTTAGAAATAGTTCGCAAATTTTATCTGAGAAAGGCTTTGTCTATTGGCTGTGTTCTCTTATGAGCTGTTTACTTTCTGGGCTATCATATCCAAGCCCTAGAAGTAGACTTTTTTCTCAGATTATTCAAGGTCCCCAAAGCCTACTTCCAGTTATGAACCAACATGCAAAATATGCTGCATTTGTCCATCATAGATTTAACTTAGGATTTCTTGACTCATGTATAGGCTAAATGAGAAGGTACTTGAAATCAATCTCTGTTTTTTGTTCCCAATGACTTCCTATTGGGTCAAGAACTAATGAATTATGATTATACTGGTTCCTCTTGGAGACAGGCTTAGATTGGACATAGATTCTGGAGATGGAAAGGCGTTGATGTATTCATTGGATGTCCTCTGTGAACATTCTAGTTTCTCCTCTTACACATTCGTTGGGTCACCAGCTAAGATGTTATCCAGAGCACATTAGAAATAACTGAAAATTTGGGGGTATATAGTGTCCTAATAATGAATTTCATAAGTTTCCTATCTTCTGTGAGAGAGGATACCTAACCTGTATATTGCTTGATTATTTTCAAATGAACAATTTGTATTTCCCTATCCATATAGTTCTTGGCAAAGGGGTTACATTTTAATGGAGGAAATCATAGGACTTCACTAGTATTTCTTTAGGGAAATTTTGACTCCAAATATGTTTTCATGAAAATCATCAGCTTTATCTTTTGAGAAACAAATTATTTGTAGGGCTATCCACTCCAGGCTATGCTTACAATGGGACCAGAGATTCTTGTTTAGAGTTTTTCCTTCACAAAGTCTATCTGTGAATTGCCACTCAAATTACAGTGTATCCTTCCCAGAATTAATTAATGCATTGTGCATCCCTACTACTGAATTTTGCAGGGTCACACAGTGATTTATTTTTTCTATTAAAAATATTCTTTTATATATCATGTATCTTCAAACAGTATGCTGCTTCTTGAATTTACATTGTATTGTGTTGCGAAAAACTATTGTATTTAATAGACAAAGTTTGAGTCAAGAAGTGTTTATTTTCTTCTACTTAAGAATTTTCTTACATTCTCAAGAAATACATTGTTTTCATGTTGACTTTTGAAAGAACGACAGCCCATTTTATGTTAATAACATTTTTTTCTGTTTTGTTATCAGTGATTTTGACATTTTAGAAATAATGTAATAATTTTTTATACAGTTTAAAAAAAAGGTTTAAAACATTCATAAATTTATCCAAAATGTACCAATCTAATATACACTTGATTTTTTGATATGTTCTATTCTAGTCTTACATGTTCTTATTTTTTACATGTTTATTTTTACATGTTTCTTGCAAGGTCTAATAAAACTATACATTTAACATGTCATATATATTTTCTTTATGGTTAGATAGACTTCATGTTAATATTTAGAATTGTTATATAATACTCTATTAGAGCATATATATTGATTTGGTTTCTCTTTCTCTTTCGGACATTCAGATTTATCCCAGTGTTTTCATTTTCAAAATAACGCTATGATGAAGTTCTTGATGGAGATAGCGTTTTTTAAACACACACACACACACATACACACACACTTTTGTTAGAATAGATTAATAGACATGTTATTGCCAAGCCAGAGGATATGAAAAATTTCATGGCTCTTGATTAGACACACCTAAAATATTTTCTGAAATGATTGTATACAATTTGCAATATTGAGCAATATTGAGAGTTATCAATAAGTAGAAAAAATGGTAATTTTGTAATTATAAATTTGCATTTATTTGATCACTAATGAGAATGATCATTTTCTCATGTTCATTTCTAGTTGAATTTCTTATTTTGTAAGATGTCTCTTCACTTCCTTTGCCTGTTTAAGAGTTTGGAACATACAAATAAAACAAGCCTTTTTCATGTTTACTGAAAATAGCCCCAGTCACTGTATTTTTTCTCTGTTTTGTATTATTTAATATTGAATTTTTTAATTACTTCAATTCCAGATCATTTTTTGATTTTTTGCTATTTTGTTTTAAAATTAAAATCTTAACCTGTTTTAGAAACTCCATAAAAGCCAGATTTACTGCTATAGCTATGAGTGAAACTAGATTGAGTGTAGTGTTTACATATCACTTTCGTATTTTTCTTTCAAAATGAAAATGAAATACACATATAAGTTCACACTGTCACAGATTACACAGCATATGCTGTCTTGTATGTAATTGGCTTTTTTTTTTTTTTGGTCCAGTAATATGTAATGGATATTTTGCCATGTTAATTTAAATTTTTCATATCATATTTTTGGGTTTTTAGTGTTCAGTGTATTTTTTTCCATTGTATTTTGAATCATACAGTATTGTACTGTGTAGCTTACACCTGCTCGTGAAAGCCAATTGCACACATTTCTGCTCTGCATTCAGTTGCTTCCTTTTGGTAGCTCAAAATCAGCTCTGATGGGAGTATTTATACCATAGATATTAATGAATGCTATGTTCCCCTCTTCCCTGACATAACTAGTTGTTAAATATTTGTTAGGATACCACCATTTATACCTGACCCCTACTGATGGATATTTAATTTGATTCTGTTAAAAAACAAGTGCTACAGTGGACATTGTAAGGGGTCCATTTATGTACACTCATATATTGCAGCTTCAAATAAGTTTTTTAGAGTGGGATTATCAGCCAAATGATCAGCTTGTTTTAAATTTTGATGCACATCAAAAACGTATTGAGTTACTTTTCCACTACAGAAATATTGTATCGATTTACTTTCCCCCTTCTAGTTTATGTTAGTTACTATTTGGAACCTCTTAGCTATCATTAAGGTTTTGTCAATTGAATGGGAACAAAAAGATCTTGTATTTATTTGCATTGTATTGAATTACGTTCTATCATAGTCTTTATATTCTTTTTTAAACTGCCTATTTACAAAAATGGCCAACAAATGCCTCAATTTGTTATTTAGTTTAGTTAGGCTTTTTAAAAAATCACTTTTAGCTTCAACTTTATTAACTTAAGATATTTCTGCAAAATTGATCATTTTATCTGCGTAAGGATGGTGTGCCCTACAATGAATGTCTCAAGAGGGAAAAGAAAAGGGAACTGATAAGGTTACATGACAGGTTTGGTTATGTTCAAAATTGTACGAAAACACAAAATTTTAAACTGCGATGAAGTGTAGTTTATCAGTTTTTTCTTATGTTGTTTGTGCTTTTGGTGCCCTGTAAAAAACCATTGCTGAATTTAAGGTCACAAAGATTTACGTACATGTTTTCTTCTAAGAGTTTTGTAGTTTTAGGTCTTAGATTCAGTTTGGGTTGATATTTGTATGTGGTATGAGGTAGGACTCCAACTTTATTCTTTTAGAAGTGGGTATCTGGTTGTCCCAGCACCATTTGTTGAAGAAAACATATTCTTTCCCATTGGCACCCTTGTTATTAATGTCTTTGCCTTATTTTTATTACTTTCTTTCTTGCAATTTTTCTATGTTTATTTGGCTGTGCTTTTTTCTTGAATTAAAATTCTTAGATTATGTATTTTAATATTTTTTTGATTTGAATTAAAACTTTGAATTTTTCTGCTTATGGCTGGGTAGTGCTCATATTTTTTTGCAGACATTCTAAAGTTATTTTGATTTATATCTCTGAACCAGGGTTATTTAAGGTAGTTTAAAATTTTCCAAGTGTAAATTTTTTTCAACCTTTTTTGTTTATTCTTAGTCTTTTATTGCTTTCATGGGAGAATATGGTCTGAAATCCTTTTACTTTTTGGAATTTATTATAGCCTGCTATATAGTCAAAACAAATAAATGTGTATTATTTAATTTTCTTGCTTATATTGTGGTCAATCTTATTGATATATTGTGATTCTGCTGAGTGCTAAGAATTGAGCTGAATTCTCATGACTCTAGTGTTTATGGCAATTTTTCCTATTTCCAGAAATTTTTGCTTTATATATGTAAGTACTCTTTTTGAAGCACCTAAAAAATGTCCACAAAAGTGAAATTTTCATCATTATAACATTAACCTTTTATGTAAGTTAATGCTATTAAACCTTGAATTCAATGTTGTTGGGTATTAAAGTGATCTTTTTGTTTCCATTTACTTCTCTATTTATTTTCAGTTATTCTTAATCTTTGTTGTTGTTCCTTTCAGAGGGATTTTTTTTTTAACCTCGCCTTGGGAGTCTTTTTTCTTAAATAGATATACTTGTCAATATAATAATTTTTTTCTTCTCATTGCTGTCTTGTGATTCTTTTGTTGATTCCTGACAACAATCAACTCTCTTAAAATTGGAATGGTTTGCTCCCCCTCACCATTTCTTCTTCCTCCTCTTTCTCCTTTGCTGTTTGGTTTGTATTGGATTTTTTGTTGTGTTTTCCACCTCTTATAATTTGAAAGGTATGTAATCTGCTTCTAATTTTACTATTAGTCTGTATAACTTTTAGTAGTATTCTCCCAGTTATGTTTCTCAGTTTATCAGCTTCAGAGTTGAAATAGTACTTGTGGTGTTCCATGTACAGTGGAGAAATTTGTTCACCTATTACCAGGAGTTGGGAAATTTTTTAGGTAAAGGATCCAATAGTAAATATTTTTAGCTTTTGAGACCATATAGTCTCTGTGGTAACCACTCAACTCTGCCATACACACTAGGTTAGGGAATGGTGTGGCTATTTTCAAATAAAATTTTATTTGTGAAAATGGGCAACAGGCTGGATTTGGCACTCTGGTATAATTTACCAACCCCTGATTTGCATTGCTTCCATGCTGTGCTTTCCTTGATATTGATTTGTATTCTAAATTATAATGGTTAGTAATAATATTACCAATAATATTACCACATTTTATTTTATATCTGCATTTTATTTTCTTTAAGTCTTCTCTGAGACAACATTGAATGTATCAAATGATAAAACTTTTATAAGGGCAACATAAACTTGTCCATGGCTAAAGACGTCTTTCTGAAGGTTCAAGTCTATCCTTGTGACTTATTGATGGTCATTGAAAGACTAAACATATAGGAAACTGAAATTATCTTAGTGTGAATATGAAAAGGATATATTATGTCAGATGGAATGAGAGATATACATGATATTTTCAGGATAGTTTTAATCCACGTTTTGTCTCTTCCCCTCTCCTTGATGACAGCTTCCTGACTGTTCAAACTTAGTGTATCAACTCTCTTAAAATTGGAATGGTTTGCTATACCTTCTATAAGTGTTCCCTTTCTTCAGTGTTTTCTGCTCATCTTTGTTGGCATAAAGTTAGTGTTTGATCTTGCAGTCCATGGGAATTTATTTTCACACTTTGAAAAACCCTGAATACTTCAATTTCATATTCAGTACCTGGGATAATCACAGGAAATCGTTTCTAGTTAAGACCTGAGGAAGAAATTTAAGTATTTTTATTTTGTATCATTTATTTAGTTTTCTTTCAGAAATTTTAACATTTATATATATTTTATGTGCAATTAAGACTACATATTTAGTATTCTGTGTTTAAGTAAATGCCTGTAACCAAATATTTCTTTTATTAGTTTCTTTAATTGTGTACTTTGACTTATTTTTCGTTTACCTATGAATTGATTAGATTTTACCTTCAGATAGATTTTCCACAAAGGATCTATGGATGACATATTTTTTGAGTTCTTGTGTATCTGAGAATGCCTTCCTCTGGCACTCACATATTAACAATGACTTGCATGGGTGTAGAATTCTTGGATGACACCTGTTTTCCATCCATGTTGCTTGTTCCATTGTGGAGGTTGCTCCATTGTTTTCTGACATCTGAATTTGTTGAGAAGTCTGTAGTCAACCTGAATATTTTTTCTTCATGATTTGCTTTTTATATTTGGATGTTTCTTTAACATGGAATTTAATTATTTAACCAGGTTACGCTTCAGTATTTCCTCTTTATTATTTATCCTGAAACACTCTTGAACCCATTCCATCTGTATAATTATTTTTTTTATTTTAAGGATTTCTCCCAACTTATTACTGAATATTTTCTCTTTTCCACAAGATTTTTTTTATTTATTTAGGCACACCAATTATTCATATATTGGAATTTTCTTGTTTCTCTAATAACACTGTCAACTTTCCTTCATTCTTTTCCTTGTGTGATTTGCTCCAGTTTCTCATCTGCAACACTAATTTGGCAATGTTGGCATATTAATGTCAAACACTAATAAATGGGTTTTGAATGACTGAAGTGCCTGTTATACGTTTTTATTATTCAAATTCATTTTTAAGTTCTGTAGTATCCTTTTTCCTTCTTATGTACTTTCTTAGTGCTGACAGTTTCTTTCTACCTTACCCTATTTGTAAATATCTCATTTTTAAGTCCACATTTTCTTAAATTTTTTTGATAGTACAAAGCAATTATACTTTTGTCTTTTCTTCTCTTTCCTAGAGTAAATCTTCCAAAGTGTTCTCTTCATTTTCTTTTTTGCATGTTCTGTGCTTTGTCTTCATTTTTTCTTAGGAATGTTCCAAATTTTGTCTGGCCCTACTATTTGTCCAAAAATAGTGTGAGTGAAATCTCATTGACTTCCTTCCCTATTTGTCTTGAGTCTATTTGTATTTTTCCCTTAGCACTTGAGCTTGGAGGGGTGGATATGATGGTATATATTCTATTTCTAGCTATTTAGTTGTCTGGGGTGGTAGGGAGGGCTGTGACAGTGGGCAGCTTCAGTCTGTGAGCTTTGCTGCTGCTTAATTTTGTTGTATTTTATAACCATATCCATTTGTTTCCTCTTCATTTGAGTGAGCCAACCACTTTAATAAGAAATCATTCAGAATGGTGCCTCGCTGTTTGTGGGATTTTTGTTCTCTGCATCAATTGGGTATATTTCTCTGCATTTTTAGACCACTTTGCAAAGTCGGCATGCTTTCAGCCCTCTATCCTGCCAGGACAGAGAAAAAGTCAGGATCAGTTAGCTATCTATTTTCTTTTTAGTTCCTCTACTGCTGGTATAGGTAGGAATGTGAGCTCTAATACCATGTAACTTATTCTTCAAAGCTGGCGGGTACTGGGGTGTCTTTCAGAACCCTTGGCATTCGCTTCCCTTGACGCTGCACTGTTTAACAACCAGAAGTGCTATGTACTGTTGACCTCCAGCATGTTCTCTCATTGGTACATTTGTGTTGCTTCTTGTCTCTCAGTCCTTTGCTATTACTAATATCGATGAGGTTTTCTCTCTGTTTTTTTCCCCCCATTTTTGTGCATTCTCAGGGATAGAAAGTTATTGTTTTTTAGAGCATTTTGCTATCTTTCCAGGAAGTCTGCTTTATGAGTCTTGATGACTATAATTAACACATGTGAAGTCTTTCATAGTTATAATTATAGAATCTCAGTTAACAATGTGCTTTAGAGTCTAAGCTTGCACCCCATACTTTAGCCACCTCTGTAACATCCCCCAATTTATTGTCAGTTTTTCTCCTGAAACTAACATGGTGGGACATCATCCCCAGAGAGGACCTAATTCTCTTTGGTCATCTATGTTTGTTAGAAATTTTTCACATATTGAGCTGAAATCTGTCCTGAAACTAGTTGGGTTCTGGAACCCACTGGAACACATCTACTTTTACGAATAATTGAAGTTGGCCACATGATATGTCTGGGACTAGCTTTCTTCTTCATGTGAAACATTATGAGTTCTGTCCATCCTTTCTCATAAGGCAGGAATAAAATCTTGTCCTTATCATCCTAGTTGTTCTTAAAAAAAAAAAAAAATTCCTAATGGAACCTAACACTTGAGGTATGGTTTTTTGAAGTTAGAGTAGATAATATTTCTGCATCTTCTCCTGAACTGAGATACATGTAACTTTAGAAATCTTTATCTTAATAAATTGTCCCAAGAAATATAACAATTCTGAGTGAAAAGGGCTTTCTTTACCAGTACCTTGATTGTTCTTACTTATTTTTTTTAATGCAGTACTACATTTCTAGCCTTGTTTTTGACCTGTGGTCAGCAATGATCTGCATACAGTCCTCTGCATTTTTGCATTTCATTTTATCATGTGTTTACATGGATTTTTTTTTTTCAGTTGCTGAGTATACTTATTTCTGTTGAATTTCATCCTGATTCTGTGGGAACATCCTTCCAAGGTCAGGATCATTTAAACTTAATTTTTTTCCCCCAGCTTTTACAGTTTGTAAGCCTACCCCGTTCATTCTCAGAGGAAAGTTAGAGGAACCTATTTCAGTAAGATTTCACAGTCCATCATTAATATGAATCTCTTGTTGATTCCAGGTCTTCGGTTGTTACTTTGTTGTTTACTTACCTAAAAGATATAAAGCCAAAAATATACTACCTGACTTTGACCTCAATTTTTAATTTGTGTTGGTGTAAAAGGGTATAGAGTAATCAAGAGAAAGTACATGTGCTCTTGCTTCCTTGACTGTGGCCTGCGTGTGGCTTGACTGTGGCCTGTGGGTGGTCTGTTTTCATCTCTCCTCAATTTCTGTCGTTTAAGTGCCACCCATTGATAATGGCCATGATCATTAAGGAGGGAAGGATATTTTCTTATTTCTTGTCCTCTGTGAGTTCTAATTTTTATGTAGAAGAAAAGGGATATTTTTGGAGAAGCACATTTCTCTTAGCACCTGTTTGCTTTACAGCCAAATTGGTTTAATCTCTCTTTTTCTCGCCATAAGGCAACTGACTCTTAAAGAGAGAAAGACACCTACCTTACAGTTCTGCATACAGGTATCCTCTGCTACTTTGCTTTTATGAAAAACCTACATTAGTATCTGTTGTCGCTAAATGAAAGAAATCCAAAAGAGGCTTTTTGCTTTTATGAAAAAAAAAAAGAAAAAAGTGAAAAGTCAAAACAGTGTTCAGTGTTTGTTTGGCAGCAAGCCGAGCTGTTACAGAGGCAGTGTGCACCGGAACAGCCAGAGTGGCCCCGCCAAGCTCCTTCCTGGAACCAAGCTCAGCATCTCGGCATCAAGCCCCACACCTTCGGACTGTGTGAGCATCTGGGCTTCAACTCTGTGTATTCTGTGAATTAATTAGCAAGACATGTCCTAAGGTATCAGAAGAGCCTAAGAGAACTTGTAAGGGTGTTAATGCTTAACATAAAACTGGACATAATTGTTTTGATCATGGTGAATGAAATAAAAACATTGCGTGTGCATTGAATTTGCGGTCTCGGATAACTCAAATTTTATTCCATGTAAATTAATGGTAATTCCATCTTTGTTTTATGCCATTTCAAAGGCTTACAAAAGGTTTTATAGGAACGCTTTACTTTTGGATCGTGGGGGAAACCTATGCTTTATTTTACAGAATTTAACATCATGCTCACATAATTAGTAATTAAATTTTTCATTTAGGAAATTTAATCATTGAGTGGAAGTTGTTTTATTTAAACAAGATATACATATCTAATGTGAAATAAACTCAGTTTTTCCAGCTGGATGTTGTTGGCCATGGTGGAAGAGGAGTTGGTGGTAAATAATTCTGTTTCTTATGCAGAATATTGTCCACTGTCTCTTTATTGAGTCGCCTGTGCCCATGTAGCTGTTACCCATGGGTAGAAGACCCTTCTTCACAGAGGGCAGAAATCAGCCCAGGATATTGATTGCTTTGTACTAGAACTTTTAATAGGAAAGGTGACTGTGTAAAGATTGGAGCATGTTATCTTGAGAGGGTCAGCCTTTCTCCCTGCTCATGTGTGTGTGCTGTAGGTTTTCAGGCTTCTCGAACATGGTTTCATATCATAGTTTTAAGTCTCACCTCATTGGAAAAACAGACTCATTGCTTGTGAAGAATAAATTTATTTCCTCATTAATTTGGTAATTTACCAGAAAGTGTTCTGTTCTAGCCCCAATTGTTATATCCTGCTGAAATGCCTGAAGTCATTTTTGTTTTCTTCTTTCTTACTCATGACAATTATTCTAAACAAATTTTGGCTTTTATATCAATGTTGTAAAATAGTTTTTATACTTGGATTTACAATAGGGTACACTATCCTAAATCCAGTTGTGGTTAACAAGATATTATATACCTTTCTGGAGATTTCAGCCCTGCAAGCCAAACCTGAGGTTTTAAAAATGTGCCAACTATGTTATGTATAAACTATAGTCGTATTCCAAGATGTGTAGACTCACAGGTAAGGACTGCAAGTAGAAGCATCCCAGATTTGTCAAAGTGCTGCTCTAGAAGCTGCCCTCATTGTAAGTGTGCTTCCTATATAATTTCAGTAGTCAGGATTTTTTTTTTTTTAAAATATGGTTGTGCTGACATTTACTCTGAGCAAATGAAGCATAGTTCATATCTGTTAAAATTGGAATTATAATACATGGCTATATGAGTGCTTTTTTCAATCTTTGTATGTTCTTGCATATAAATTTATAGAACTCATTATAAATCAGATGGTGCAGAGGCAGTTTGATTTTTTTTTCCCCCTGTCTTCTCTGTTTTCCAGTGGGTGGCTTGCTCAATAAGTGCAGTGAATAAATGTATCAGCATCAGAATCTGTATTTATACAATTATATTATTTCTTTTATTTAAAATGAAATATTTTGGTCTAAAGGTTTTTATTTTCATAAGTGTCCTTGGCAAAAAAAAAAAATCATCTTTTGTATTGCTCTTTACTGTGCTTTCAAGTGTTCTTTTCCAGCTGAAAATTAAAGATAAAGGACAGATATTAGCAATCATTCTTTTAGTGGCATGTTTTTTATTCCCTATGATTGTTTCTTTCTTCTTAGTCCCTGTGTGATGAATAAGTTATAGGCAACTTCACTTACCTTAAAACCATAGTTTCTATACTAGGGCTTTTTAGGTACAAATGTAGTCTGGCTTCTGAATGTAAACTCAGTCCTGGCTGCCAGGCAGGGAGATATGTTTGGCTAAGTACTCTGGCAAAGTCGAATAGTGCAGGTTGCAAAGAGTGCTTGGTTCCTCTGTCATTTTCAAGAGGAATAACATCACACACAATGCTAAACCTCACTAGCAAAGAACTGAAATTTACTCCTGGCAGGCCAAGAAGTGCATCCAGTTACCTCATGTGATCTCTTGCCCCATCCAGCCAAGGCCATATCTCTGAGGTTAAGAAAATTGTGTGTTACATTGCAAATCATCTCCTTGTGAGTTAGAAGGGGAGTCTCAAACCTGACTTTGTTACTTTAGATAATTTTAAATTAGCACACATATGTAAACATCTCAACTTCCATTGTAACTTTGCAGTAAATTTCCAAAAGTTGGATTCAGGAGACCTTCAGTTGTTTCTGAAAGCATGATAGAACGAAAAGGAAAAAACAACAACAACACTATTTCAGTTTAAATGATACTTACGAATGTTTTAGTCCTGGGATTTTAGGTGATTTATTATTTTGGTGGCACCAATCAGACACGTGCTGAGAATGGGGACAAAAGGCAATGGTAGGATTATTCCTTATTGTCTGGTAGTTTTTTCCTCTAAGGATTTTTGTATTTAAAAGCGACATTTTATTTTTTTGATTAGTTCCAGATCTCAGTGGAAGAAGACAATCTTAATGAATTGGGATCTATTGGGACAGGAGCTATATACAGTATTATTTTTTTTTATTGACATAATTGTAGCCAATTAGAAATGTGTAATTACATTTCTTCTTATACACACATAGTGGATTGGTTTTATATCCTACTACTTGCTGAATTAGCTGACAGGTAAGAACAGTTGTTTCCAAGAACTGTCATATGCACTTATCTCCTTATATTTAACATACTCAACCTCCCAGAATTCCTCCAAACACTATTTATGACAGCCTCAGGTGAGTAGCCAGAGTTTTAACTCAATAGCATTATTAGAACTTGAGCTCCAAGAATGTAGCTGCAACTCTGTACAGGAAAGAGTTAAGCTAGCAGGCCTGACTGCTATCCTTTTGAAGTCTGGCTTGCAGGATGGGCCCTTGGATGGCATCTAGGACCTTGGATTTCAAGAACCAATTAGGGTGGCTCACAGTACCTGAATTGTTTGTACAAATAATGTGGTTTATGTTGAATACCTGCTTTCCCTTTGGGAGTCTGGAATTTTGGCAGGTGCTAGGCAGATGGCGACTGACCCCTGATAAAAACTGAATTTCTAGGCTCAGGGGAATTTCACATGTGTTGTCACAGCTCATAGCTCATTGCTGAGGGAATTAAGTGCATCCTATGAGACCACTGGGATGAGACCCCTGGAAACAGTGCCTTATTTGTTCCTGCACCTTTTCTCTTTGCTGAATTTGCTTTGTGGTAGTTAATAACAGCAGTGAGTACTGAGTGCTGAGTCTTTTGAGTCCATCAAGTGAATCATCGAACCTAAGGGTGGCCTGGGGGACCCCTGACACAGACTCCAGTATCAACTTCTGAAGGTCTTAACCCAGTTAACATGGAGTGCTCTGGGTCAGCGTGTTCACACTGCAGCCTGGCAGTGTGCCAGGGCTGCCCAGGGATGTTAGGAGGAGCTCATGGGAGATGTTTGTGAAAGTTCTTTAAAAGCACCAAATCACTATTCAAATAAATGCACGGTGATATGATTATTTTTCTACTTCCATAATTCATTTCAGTCACTGCCGTGAGTCAGACATTATTATGTACATATAGAACCTCAGTTATTTACCCTACAGGTAGAATTAGGTCTCTTTCTAAAAGCCGGACCAGGCAAACTTTACTTCCCCAGGGACCTGAATTTACAGGAGTGATGGATGATGGGGCTCAATGTAGACAGGAACTCCTCACCCTCCCTACATTTTTCACACTGCTCTTAGGTGATTCTTTTAAAATTATATTCTTTATGATTATCTGCTGTTCAAATTGTTAACTACTTTCCACTAGGTACAAAATAAAGGCCATGTATCTTTATCTGTCAGTCAAGTTCATCTGATCTCACCCTTCCTTTCTAGCCCTGTTTCTTTTGGCTTGCCTTCATGCATCTGACACTGCTAAGCTCAGGCAATAACTCTTTTTCTTCCTTTCCCCATCTTCACATCTTTGTTGCTACTCTCACTTTACACTTCACCTGGCCTCCATCAGGTTGCCTTTTATCCCTCCATCTCTGCCTGTGCAAAGCACATCTCAGGCGCTACCTCTTTCTCAACAGTTCTGATCTCTGTACTAATCGGAGTTCCTTTTGAAATCCCATGACATCTTATCTTTGTCATATATCTGTGTTTATTGCATAAATGCAGGAAGCATTAGAGAGAGAGCGGAGAAGTGAGATAGCTAAGGAAAGGCAGCTGATAAAGGTGCATTATTAAACCAGCCATCATGGTGGGCAGTGGATGCTCAGGCCTAAGAAGAAGCTCTGGGAGATGGTGTGGAGCAGGGCTTCTCAAACTTTATACTTACCTGGAGACCTTTTTATAATGTGTTTCTTAAAAGCTTCTGAGTAACAGTGGTTCTGCTGGCACAGGGCTATAGTCCAAATTTTGCAGGACAGTGATGCTTTAAAGTTTATCTGCAGGGTGAGCAAGCTGGGATATAATATACTAATTTTGGATGGTCATTAGTTGGGGCTCTCTTGCCACCTTTGGCCTGTCAAGTGGCTGCCCCTGACTTGGTGGAAGCCTAGGACAGCGAGATACTTGGCAGTTGGAATTTTGCTTTGAATGGGTCAAAGTCGGCTCCATCTTATAATTATGGTTATTTGTGCACTTTTCTTCCTACATGCCAGACTATGGATCCCTGAAAGTGGGATCTGTACTTCATCTTCTTTCCTAGCAGCATCTAGCACACTTTATGCTTTTGAATTGGTGCAGTGAATGAGTGGATTGCCACTGTGTTCTGCTTAGGTCAAGTATTACAAGTGCAGTTCACAGTAGCCCAGTGACACTAGTTTGTCATTTCTAATCTGAGGGTCTAACATATAGATACACCAGAAAGAGAGCCTCCTTTCTGGGTTTACATTTTTGCAGGTGACAGTGGCCTGCCTGGTCCTTGTGGGCTAGAGTTAACAGGTACCAGAGAGCAGAATGCCTTGGAAGAAAGCAAGCATTACTCCTGTAAGGACTTAAACAATTTTAAGGCCAAAACAGAAAAGTACTCAAGAGAAAGAATTCTAGTGAGAAAGTTTAGGGTTAGCTAATTCTACTTCATTTAATTTTCCCACTTGAAGGTGCTTTTCATTTTCTCAGGAATTTCTGTGTGTATTTGTTGTTGTTGTTGTTGTTATTTTTCTTGTTGCTTTATAGTCCAACAGATTTCCTAAATGAGGGACAAAATTTGGGTTTTCTATTCATAAATGTTAAAGCAAATCTAGGACATGGTTGCTAGATTTCTTCTAAATTATTAAAGCCCTTTTCCTTTTGAATACCCTCTCCCAAATTTCATTTTTTCTTTGACTCATAAAATCCAGTGTTTAAAAAACTTTCTGTGATAAGGAACTTTTCTGATGTTTTATATGAAATAACCACTAAGTATTTAAGACCTCGTATGTATCTAGTTTTGTGGTTGTTTGAAAGGAAATATTAGACTTTCTCTTAGCCCTGAATTAATCATTTAGGTAGGGATAAAAGGTAGTCAGTATGAAAATAATAGAAAACCATTTCTAAGCATTTAGGTCTGTCCAGTGACAATTGGATATCTTCAATTTTTTTTCCGCCACTCAGTCCTGATTTCATGTATTTCCTCTCATCAGATTGTATAAGTTGTGAGTTCATATTTCTAGTTGTTAAGGTATAATCTTGTCATATAAAGGAATTTATCTACAGGAGGATTGTGGGCTGGCATGATTACGGAATGCCACAGAGAATGTACAATATTCTGGCTTATCCTTGAAAAGTAGGCCAGCATAGAGGATACTGCAAGGCAATCAAGGACAGTACAGCTCGTTTGCCCAAGGTCTGGTTTGGTGTCCAGATGAGGCCTAAAGTTATGGGAGATGCCTCTGCCTTCCAGTAAAACCAGGAACCAGATCAGGATTCTTGGTTCTTTTTCATCATGTCTTTTTTGTGTTCCTGTCTTTGAATCTGTACTTACTTTAAATGTTCATTTTATATTCCTGTTGACTTTAGTCCTTTCTGGCCTTTGACAGCTGGATCTTTCCTTAGATCCTTTCTGCAAGGTAGCTTAGAGGAAAGAGCAAGAGATAAGGGAGTTATTTCTCAGTCAGTATGTTTGGAGAGGAAATGCGTCTTCCTCTGATTCAATCTCATTGCTCAGTGCATAATAGTATATGGAATGTTTGATGGCTAAGAAGAATGCAAAGAAAAAATTACAAGTCACCGAAAGATGGTATCAAGTTTTTTCATATTGACAAATCCTTATCTTATGGATAAATTGACAACCTTTGCAACCTGTTTTTGCTTTATGATGTCCTTCCACATGTGGGATTACATTGGAAACACAGAAAATTGCGATGAAATAAACATAGTCCCCATCTTGAGCAGCCTGGAGCAGTTATGTGACCCTGTGGAACAGAGCCCTCCAAGGTAGAATCTTAGTCCTGCTACTTACTAGTCTTGTAAAGTTGGTGAGTTCTTAAGGCCTAGGATCTAGAGCTCCTTTCTTTGTAAATTAAGGATGTTATCTTCTCCTATGGGTTGTTAAGAATGGATAAGATGATGAAGCTGAGCAAATGAGGGGATCTCAGTAAATGTTCATTTCCTTTGTCTCTCCTCTTTAAGTTTCTAATTAGTGGATGCTGGGACTAGAGCAAAACTCAGGTCTTCCAGCTCAATCCATGGCTTCTTGAAAACAAAAGTGCAAAGAGGTATGAAAATTCAAAATGGTATTAATTTTTCTGATTCAACTGACTGAGATTAGCTCATGATCGCTATTAGCAGCTCCGCTTACCAAATATGTTATAATACTCCACCGTTTTGGGGTATTTCTGTTTTGTACCCCAAACCAAGACCTTTATTCCTTGTTTTATAGAAGTAGTTGTCAAGACATGAATGTCTTTATTTAATTTCTTTATTTTTCTGTATTCTGACAGAATTATATTCTCATCTGATACTCAGCTAGTCACAAGGCTACTGCAGTATTATCTTGTTGTTTTTATTATTTTTTTAAACCTGTGTTTATACTGATTGGTTGCTATGTCCTGATTGGTGTGTACTGTTTGGTTATTAACTCTTTTGGATCTCATAAGAGTATTAAAAATGCTCTTAAACATTTTTCCTGTGTAGGTTTTAGGGTGTATCTTTTAAGAGAAAGGCTATTTTAGTAAGGTTTTCCAGGTTAAAAGATGACTCGTAAGAATTTGCTGTTTTCCTGTTAGAAGTTCTGTCTGAGCAGGTGTTTATAGTTACTTTCTAAAATAATCTTAAGTCAATGCTAATGGAACTATGTATTATCAGTCCCACATTGGAAGGCTAATTATCAGTCTGTAATCTTAGCAAATTATTATACTTGTTGGTGTAATCCATGTCAGTGAGGTGACACATTGTAATTATGTATTCATTTTCGCTTACTCTTAGTCTTCTGCATGTATCATGAGACAAGCTTTCTTTATTAGACTTATGGTTATTTTAATGGCAACCACTTTCACGTGAATTGACACAAAAACTTCTTGGCCACATGGTCCTTTCTTAGACATAAATGTGATAGAGCATCTGCTGTATAATCTTGTCTAATGATAATGTGTGTAGATACCGTAAAGGTCCTTTAGTTTCTAATGATTGAACTTTTGGTTTTAGCAGATTTACCAGCAGACTGACGAGTTTCTCTAAATTCTATTAGCATAAGATGTAGGCCTATTTTTTAAATCTGTCTGCATTAGGTTTCCCAATAAATCATCCCATAGTTTTCAATGCAGGAAAAAAAAAAATGAATTGTTTATGTTAATTACCCTCCTTTCACTTCTCTCAATTATAATTAAAGGTGATGGATGTTGGTTATTAATAGTATATGTTCTCTAATATTTGAAGCTTTGTTAGATTGTTTTTCAAAACAGAAGTGCCTTGTTCTTCAAGCAAATTTCTGTTAATGTGTGCTTTTAGTAACTTCCAAGCATATTAACTTATCCTTTTCTTAAACTGATGAGGAGTTAATCTATTTTGGCTCCAGGAATGCTAGATACTCAATGTTATATTAGAGCTTTAATAACTTTTTTTTTCTCACTTAGGGAACTAATTTACTTATGAGAAGTTGTTCTTTAGTTGTATTGACTTCTAATTTTCCATAATTGGTGATTTACAATTGGTAAGTATGTGAAATTTGATTTTAAGTTGGCTTAGAGCTTCATAAGAATAGATCATTTCTTTGTTATTCCTTTTCTTCTACGTATACTCAACTCTTAGCTCAGTTCTAGGCCCAGAATAGACAATTGATAAATATTTGTTGAAATAAATAGCTCCCCAAAGGGCTTGCTTGAATCTTTCCTTTGTTCAGTCACCTGGCAAGAAAAGGAGGTCTTTATACCAATTTTGTCTTTGGAGGCCAAATTCCTTAGTTCTTGTGCAGATTGGCATTATGTAATCTTTCCACTATTAGAGAACATTTTCTGTGACAGCAGACTCTTCTGGGTGAATGAATTTCTCTATCAGCTGTTGAAATACTGAGCTTGGAGTTACAAAAATGCAGAAACATTTGTCTCTCAAGCCTAAAGGGATTGTTTAGCAGCAGAGAGGGGAAGCATTTAAATCAGAAAAATTTGCTTTCTATTTCAGATCCTTCTTAGCCATTTAGGCTGGCCCTCACTTCCTGGATAGAGCAAATTCTTTTGTTAGATGATTAGAAGAATCTTATAAGCCAAAATTATTTGCTTGCTGATTCTGTTTGCTTTTTAGGGTGGGAATAATTTTAAACATCTATGGTTAGGCTACAGATGTGCCAGACTGGTGGCCCTCTATTACAAATTCATCTTTTTTCTTCAAGTTTCATTGTAGTGATTCCTAAATACAGTTCGTAAACACTTTGTCTTGGGTTTTATATGGTGCAAAATAATACTGATAATTTTATTCAATAGTGATTTCATAAACCTCATTAATATTTTTACTTATTTAATCTTATGTGATATATTTTTGTTTGGATATGTTGATATAGCAGAAAATAATTTCTAAGTGACTATATCAGTGAATTTGAAGATATTTCCATAAAGGTAATGGTATGTGTGTATTTTCTATAAAGTCAGATTCAAATTCAGTGCTCTGGGCTTATGTGACAGGGAACTGTTTGCAATGACAGTCCAGATGTGGAAAGTAGAAGAAAATGTGGAGAACAGGGATATTGCCACGTTTTTCTTGGAGCGTAGATTTACTGAGCATTATGAAGTGATATTCAGCATGAGGCAGTGGTTTATGCAATTCATGTTTGGGGTATTTCATAGAAATGTGATTCTCACTTCAAATATGTTTTGAAAGTAGGTAACGTATAAATTATTTTTGAAAATGCTCCAGACAAGAAAGCAGCATGAGAGATGCCAGTGCCATTATTCTCATTTGGCATCTGCTCCCGCTGGTGAACTGTGAATGTATTCTCATTATCAGTTAGTGGGAACGCCTGAGGCAGCCTTCAACAGGAAGCCAAGCGGCTTGACCCTGCCCTTCCTGCTTAGTAAATGGCCACTAGCTCTTACACAGACATCAGAGGAAGGGCTTGATGTTCTGGGCCCTGGCCTCTGTGTGTGGGGGGTGGGAAGGGGATGGAGGAGAAGGGAGGGAGAGATTGAGATCAATTTTCTGATTCTCCTGGCTATTGGTAATGCCTTCAGTGAAGGAAATGCAGCAGCATTTCTTGCCTTCAGCTTGTTCCTTGGTATAAGCCACCTGATGTGGTTCATCGTATTTTTAAGAAACTCACTAACCATATTTATTAGCAGTATAGTGATCATTTACACGACCTCTTCAGACTCTCCTCTTGAGATGCCCTTCGGGATGACATGCAGTGGTGCCTGGGGACTGCCCTTGATCACAGGGTGCCCGTGATTAATGGCTTGGCATGATTACAGTGTGAATCTGGGCCTCGAGCAAGGATGTAGGCCAGTTCCAGCCTTGAGTTGCAGCCTCCTCCGTCAGGGCATACATTTATCGCTTTGGAGGAGCAGCCTCCTGCTGGAGGCCTTTTATCAGGAAGCAGACATAGCTCTTGACCACAGGAGTGGGGATCCTGTACTGAGTTCTGTTAGCTGGCCCGGTGAGACACCAAGTCTTGATGGGGAAAGAGCAGGCCAAAGGCAACAGGCAACGCAGAGAGAGAGAATTCGGTGGCAGCAGTAAATTGGAGCGGGAGATCACAGAGTCACTAAGCCCTCGAGAATCTCTGGAAATGTGAGAGGCTGAGGTGGACGTGCTTGTTGAATGTGGGAGGGGAACTCAAGCCTTTCCAATTTATATTCCTTAGAAAAGGGTGAGTACATAACCTAGAGGCTGTGAGGAAATTCAGCAGGTTCCTTTGCTATTACTGTTCCTTGCTTTGATGAGATAACGCCAAACCATTTTTAGGATGTAAGGAGTATGCTGGCCAAAGGTATGGGCCCCAGCATCACTCAGCCTGGGTTTGGCTCTTCAACATTTGTTATCTGTGTGATAAAGGTAAAAGTCACTTTATCTTCTTAAGTCTCTGTTGCCTCTTCTATAAAGTGGGGAATAATCACAGTGATTATTGTAAAGAATAAATGAGATAATATGTGTTAAATATTTTGCAGCGGGCCTTGAAGTAGTAAATATGCAATAGAAGTTAGCTGTTGTTATTATTCTGGAACAGCACTGTCTGACTCATGTCCATAGAAGGAATGAACAGTTAACAGTTGTTAAAAAAACATTCCTTATTTTTTAATTTAATGAGATCAGAACAAAGTGTAGCTTTGAGTCTGGATTCTTTTTGTGAAATATAAGGGTCACAAAATTAAGTTTTATGTGCGTAAGCAAAGAAAAGACATTTTAAAATCTTAAATTTATCTGACAATCGCTTATTTCTGATAGCTGGGTACAAACAACTTCAGTGATAGTATTTGTGCTTGTTGTCATGTTTGTAGTGAAAATTGGTGCATTTTTCATTAAGGTGCAAGCTTATCAAAAATAGGATAAATAAAATAGAGCCCTAAACCACCACAAGTCCCAGTAATTCAGGGGAGGTGAGTAGAAAGTAGTCCTGGGAACAGCAGAGTATTTTTCTATGTGTTGTTGAGGAGCTCTTGTGTCCTGACTGTTGTCATGTCACAGGCTCCAATAAGTTGATACCTCTCTTTTTAAAATGAAATTCCTTAGACTTCTTTCTACATGCAAGTAGAAAGTATGGCAAAGACGAATCATGTAGATCCCTTAGTTTTTTACTTCTGAGGAATTAAATTTATCAAACCTGATCTTTTAAATGAAAGCAAACTCTGGTCATTTTATGAGACTGAAATCCCTAATGAATTCCAGAAATGAAAATTATCTACGGAATGACAAGTGTATGGCTTCATATATAATATTGTGTTAATGATATAGCCTATCCTTCTGCTCTCCCACCTTAACTTTATACCCTAAAGATTTCTTGGTGACACACACCGTCTCTCAACCTTCATCCTCCTCCACTCCAGTTGTACCATCATTGGTCATATTAATATTTCTTCAAATTATGAAAAGTAGGAGAAGTAGCATAACAGATGTTAAGAGCATGGACTCTAGAGCCACAGAAGCAGAATTTGCATTTGGACCTGCCACCTAATAGCTGTAGCATCTTGGCCAGGCTGCAAGGCTTCTCCCTACCCAGTTCCTTCATCTATAACTGGTGGTATTAACAGTACTGTCTCATCTGTGCTGTCATTGCTGTGAGGATTAAATCGTGAGTTCATACATGTAGAGTACTTAAATTTGTCCAGCACGTAGTAAGTATTATTTAACCATTAACCTTTAATTTAGTATTGTAATAGGGTAACATGAGCTGCTGTAACAAATAGACCCCTGTATCAGGGTCTTGAACCCCTGGCCTGTGAACCAGTACTGGTCTGGTCCGTGGCCTGTTAGGAAATGGGCCACACAACAGGAAGTAAGCTGTTAGTGAGCAAAGCTTCATCTGTGTTTGCAACTGCTCCCCAGCGCTAGCATCACCTCCTCAGCTTCATATCAGATCATCAGGCATTAAATTCTCATAGGAGCACAGGTCCCTTGTGCCAAAAAGATTGGGGACTGCTTCCCGATATCAGTGACTTAATTCAGTAGGAAAATATTTCTCATTTATTAACCAATTTCCTGTTTAGAAAAAAAGTGCAGCTCACTGCCAGTGTTAATTTAATTTTACATAAACACAGTCTTTGAGGCTAAAGCAAATCTGACTGGTTTTCAATGTGAAAATACGTAAAAACTGTTCCTAGTGTTATTTCTAAACAGAACTTGTCTCTAATCTTAATGTAACAAATGTAAGCATAAATCAAATGAATCTTCAGCTAACAATTGTTCGAGAATGATATTAACATCACGTGTAGGAATGGTATGTTTTAAGGATTTGACATTTTTAGTGTTCAAGAATTACTATATTTTGTAAATGGAAATACCACTACAAAAAACAGAATGCTGTAAATAGAATGATGTCATATGTTTCCAAAGACTATTGCTGCATTAGAGTGATGCGAAAATAATAATAAAAGCGAGATATTTTGTGGCAAACTTTGGGGGTAAGTTTAAGACTGTAATATGTGAGTTATCTAGGGGTACACACTGCAGCCACAAGCACTGCCGGCAAGTATTCTCCGGGCAAATGGGAAATGAGTTTAAAATGAGTCTAAAATTTTTTTTTTTTGATGAAGACCTACCAAACTGAGTAACACTTATTATTTAAAAGAATATTCAAATGTTAGCCTATCTTCCTTGAGAGAGGAGAAGTTTCAGGTAATTCCAGGGTTAATCGTATGTGGTCCATACTTAGGCCTAGAACCAAGAAACTGCTGATAAAGGTGTACTTATTATATGGGAATGCCTTGAATTTTTCAGGTAGTTTTATGAAAATCCTTATAGAAAAAAAATAAAAAAGTCCTTATAACAGATAAGTTAATGATTTTGGAAAGGGGGAAGGAAGTAAAAGTAAGCTCGAATGCAGAAAAACAGAAGTAACTCAGTCTAGATGTGAATAGAAGATCATGGTTTGGATTGCGCATAGGAGGAGAGATGACTTTCAAGTGTGGATTATTGTTACTAATTGAGGTGTATCATAATGTGGCCATAGAAATAGGAGTTGGTAAAAATGAAATTAATATGGGTGCTAGAAACCAGTAACACATCATAAAAGAGACAAATCGAAAATGACAGTAGCTCAAGAAAGAAGACGGATGAATATTTCACACAGTTCTGGAGGGATAGTAACAGATTCAAAGACTTCTTATTGTAAAGAGAAAGCAAGCAGAATAAGAGGCTAATTAAGTCCTGAAAGAGTGTTAACATATTTCTGGTGCCCAGAAATAGCTACAGACATACCTTCTCTAAAACAACTTCAATATATTTCAGCTTATAGAACAGCTTTATTATAGGAAAATTATAGATGTTTTGTCACTTCATAAGGATTTTTACAATTATTTTTTCACACCTCACTAGTTTAAAACATGATTTTATGAACTAACTTTAATTCTAAATAAATCCTTTCACAATGATATTTTATAATTATGTGTCCATGTTTCTAGACTGGTCTTGAAATAACCATTTTTCTTTTTTTTTTTTCTGTTGAAAGATTTCAACAGGTGAATACTCCATAATAAATTATGAATTTATTTGTACTTTTATATACTTTTTTCTCATTAGATCAATACATAGTAGATCAGTAGTGTTTATATTCTTTTGTTATTTACTTTGCTTATACTAAAGACAAATGCTGGAAAATCCAATAGTTTATTATATATCTACTGTTATTAGTATTTTCTGACAACTAATTAGATTGGATACCAAAGCATAATTCTTTGTTAGAGTGTAGTTTAGACTTTTACAGCATGTTGAGAGCTAAATTTGGTTGACTTGCATTGAATTTAATGAGCTAATGCAAACAAAGGCACTATGTTTTATATATAGAGTTGCCATTAACATAGTTGGATATTTAAGCTACCAATATTGAAATGTGTTTTGTTAGAGGATAAAGAAGTTTTGAAATTAGAATACGAAAAAAGAAATGATTCCAGCTAAAATCTGCCTATTCCCTTTTTTAGTTTAAAATCTACTATTAGCTTTTGAAGAGTTACAGAGACAAAATAAATTATTTCCATACCTTTTGTAAAAGTTACTTGGATCAAGAATTTTCAGTTTTTATTTTTAAGAAATTTTTCCTATACTTTGAGGCCTTTGGCCAGATCACTGTACTGTCACTCAAAAAGTCCAAGAGGCTTAGAAAAAATTAAACAAATTTCAGTGTTTCCTATTTTCCCCATGTCTATAAGGTAATATAGTGTTTGGTGACTGTACTCTTTCCAGTTCATGACTTAATTTGTATGTAATAATAAATACCAGAAAACCAATAGAAAAATTTCACATCCTTGTGGAAATTAAAGTAATTGACTAGCCAAGTTTAAGCATTTCTTACATGATTCCATTTTGCAGAGTAGAATGATAGAAAAAGTGCAGTGAAATTTAAAACAAAAGGGAAAAAAACTCTGAAAGGAGTTGAAAAGGTAGTGAGTAAGGGAGTGAAAATGTGAAGATGGAATATGGAAAAGATGATTCTCATAGTGATTCTGTCTCCTGCTGGTCCCAGTTAAGGACCCAGGGTATTTACTGTTGAAATGAAAAGGCTTTTTCTGGGGTTTGAGGCCATTACTATTTCACAGTGGTTTCTTTCTGCTATATATTCTTTCTGCTATGGTGAGAAACATCACTGCGAGGAAAAGAGTAAAACAGAATGTTGTACATCCCTAGAAGGGACCAGTTTGACCTGATGAGCCACATAAGCCACCCGAATATCCACAATTCCATTTACTGTCCACTTGCTTTGCTTTGAGGTGATATGTCATCTGTAAGTGGTGAACAATGATACATCAAGTATAAATGACAAATATTGTCAAACTAACATAGAAGCAGTTTTGCCACTAAGATTTTTTTGTTTCACTTTGTTCAACTTCTATTGTGGATACTTGAAAGCAGTTTCTGTAGTTTTGAGTATGTAAGTCGCCTTGAAATCTGAAACTAATAGGACTCTGTAAATAACATTTGAAGAAAATTAATTTGGCATCGAGATAAGTGACTCCAGTAGAGATTTTCTTTTGTACGTATAAAAGAGGTCAACATGGAGTTATGCAAGGAATGAATTCTTAGGTCATGTGTGTCTAAGAAAGCAAGCAAATAAACATCTTCTCTTTGTGCGCTGAAAGGGAGGAAATGCTGTTTATTGGCCTACTGAAACTACACACGATTTTTGTGTATCTGTTTTGCAGGAAAGCCGTCATTTGGCGAAATGCTTAGGCAAAATTTTAGATTCCAACACCTTTTTATACTTAAGTTGTTTTTAAGAACAACTTCTGAGAAGGTGAATTCTCACGTATGTGTGCTTGTATGTGTACATGATGTAAACATGCACATGCATGCATTCCACGGGATTCTTGAGACACTGTTGCAGGGGAAAAACCCTGTAATTTTATAAGGCAATAAATACCTACAGGAAAAGAGCAGAGCTCAGAGGTTACAGTAAATCTTGAAGTTATCAAAATTCCATGAGCATATGTGGGCATATAGTTTTTATGAGCTTTGGTAAATACCAAACAAAAATATGTGTAAGTTAAATAAAAATGAAGACATTTTTTTAAAATCTCAGATTTTAATTAGTTTATTTATAAGGTTTAAAAATGAGTTTTAGAAGAGAATGTAAAGAAGAGCAGCAAATAAGAGGTTAAACGTCATCTATTCATTTGCACGAATGTGGTGTCATATATCAAAATAATTTCAGCTGTAATACTGAGTTAAAAGAAAATTAGTAATCATTTATTAAGACAAGTTTTAGCAGGCTGTGCTGTGGTAGCAGAAATACCCAATTCTAATTGGCTTCAGAAAAGAGGAAAATAATCTTTTTGTGGAACAAGCAAGTCCAGAGGTACTGAAGGCTCCAAATGTGACAATTCTGGCCTCTGGCTTCTTTGGGATTCTTTTGCCTGAGGTGCTAGGAAGCCAGCCACAGGGCTTCCAGCTCCATATCTAGATACAGCAAAACTAGAGGCAAAAAGGTCTCTTTTTCCACCCCAGTGTTTCCTTTTTGGGAGTAAGGCAAACTTCCCTCAAGGTCCCTCCAACACATAGCCACTGCCAATGTCAGTGTTCAATTTTTTTGAGTTTCTTGAGTCATGGTCAGCCCACTTCTTCAGCAAGGGGAACCAAACCCTGGATGCAGTAATGATCCTATTTGGTTGGGATTTAGGATTCACCCTTGAATGGAGGGCAGGGCTACCAATAATCCCTTGAAGTGTGTAAGGGAGGTATAGACACCCTAACAGCATCAGGCCTTTGCTAGAAAGGGTTAGGGGGAGCGGTTGTTGGTTAGGCAACCAGAGGTCTCTACCTTTGTAAAGAGAAAATGTTGGAAAAGAATGAATTTTTAAAAAACATTATGAAATATATCTGTCAAATGAAACCTTTGGTTTTCTAGGTTATTTGAAAAAAAAAATACTCATTCTTTTGTGAAGAGAAAATAGATTTTGCTGAAAAAAATTTTTATTTTAAAACATTTACCAGAGCATTTATCTAGAAATTTTTTTGCAGCATCTGGCATATGGTTGGAATTGAATGTCATTTTATCTTCATCACCAAGAATAATGGCATTCTAAGACCATAGCTAACACCCATCTTTGATTGTTTTAGTACAACTATTACCATCCTTGCTAAATCTTGTGAAGTGATATCCTGATGAAACAGTGAGTATTTAGACTTGTACCAGCTTTATAAAAAGTCCCTGGTATTGTCCTTTAAAGAAGATTTGGTAGTGAGATTAGTGAATGGAGACCTTCATTGACCTTCTACAATTTGTGGACTTTTGACAAAACCTTGGGGTCTCTAAATATTATCACTGTAATGATAGTTACAGCTATCCTTTATTCATCACCTGCATGCTCTACCAGGCCCCACATTCAATGGGTGGCATGTTCATCTTTTTTTTGTTAAAGGAGGATACATAACTTGGCCTGTTACATTTATCCTACAGTGGAGCAGATGGGAGATGAAATCAGGTCTGTTGTGAAGCCCATGTCTCTGATATGCCATATTTCTTCAGAAGAGGAAAGATGAGAAAATAGCAGTTCTGTTCTCTATTGGTGGAAAGGTGCTTGATCAAATTTTTTGGCAGGTTAATCAGTATGCTCCAAAATGCCTTTTGGTCACAATATCGAGCAAAAACTACTGTTTCCAGTGTGGAGGTATTAAAGGAAGTTCTCTTGCCCTCCCTTTCTTCCTCCCTCCCAGTGTATTCTTCCCACAGTAGTCAGTTATCCTATTAAAGCATAAGGCAGCTATTTTATTGCTCTGCTAAGAACCATCTGGGAGCTTCCTGTCTCATCCTGAGTAGAAGCTAAAATCTTAGAGGACCTATTTGTTAAGTCCTCTGCCTTCTCTCTTCCTGCCTCCTTCTATTCTTCTTGATGTTTCTTGAACCCACCATCCTCCCATATGTTTCTGAGACTTTGCCTTTGAGGTATATGTATTCTGGGCTATGCTTCCACTTGGAATCAGCATATCTCATTCCCTCCTCTCTTTTAAGCCTTACTTAAGTTGTCTATATGAAGACTTTTCTCATCACCTCTCATAACACATTCTAACCCCTTGCTTTTTC
Source organism: Cynopterus sphinx (assembly GCA_030015415.1). Taxonomy (NCBI): domain Eukaryota; kingdom Metazoa; phylum Chordata; class Mammalia; order Chiroptera; family Pteropodidae; genus Cynopterus; species Cynopterus sphinx. Next base: position 92,708,048 of record CM057385.1, on the reverse strand, counting down.
TTGTTTTTTTTTTTTTTCCCCCTTTAGGAATTTTCAGTACCATTTTATATTCTGTACATTTATTTGCCTGATATCTGTCTCTCCCTGCTAGAAGAACCATTAGAAGTTTTGTGCGTTGCTAGACCCGAAGTACCAAGAAGAGGGCCAGGCACAGTGTAGAGGCTTAGAAAATATTGTTGGCCAGATGAATGAATGAATGAATAAGGATTAGAGCCCTGGCTGTGATCAAGGAGGTGGACTGCTGAGAGAGATTCACAGGACATGGAATTACTTAATTGGAAAACCTTCTTTAGGTGTTTTACCAGGTTAGTGGTATCCAGACCTTTTCTGTCACCAAGAGTGAATCAGTGTCTGGCTTTGTCCAGCATGTTTTACCCTGATAGTCCTCCAAACATGGGACCTCAGTATAGTTATCAACTGCAAGAAAAGATTTCCCGGCCTGACTTCAGGCGTTTTGGAAGTCTCCAAGGCAGTCACCCAGTGGCTTCCAGGTGCCAGTGACTCTGCAGACCCAGAGAAACACTCAAGATAATATTGACACTTTTGCAGTTTGTGTGGTGCTGCTTGTAAGATGATAAGCCAATGAAGGCAGAATTTCATATGGAATTAGTGTCATTTTTGCTACCCCAGCAACAGGATGACAGGCAAAGAAGAGAACATTGCATCAGGCTCACCAGCATGTACAGCAAGGAAGGAGAACAAGTGACTCCCACATTCCAGAGCAGGCTGAAGGTGGCAGTGGTAGTACCCAGCTTTGCTGGATTAGACCTTTTACACCTTTGGCATCTCAAATAGTTTCTATCATTAAAAAAAATAATTTCTTTGGTGATGTGCCAGGTACCTTGATCAGTGCTAGGAATACAATGATACACAGCAGAGTAAGATCTATATCCTCTTAGAGCTTCCAAACAAGTAGGGAAAACACATTTTTACCAGTACACATACAGATAAATAATTTCAACACTATGATCAAAATTCTGAAAAATAAAATAAAATAAAATAAAATAAAATAAAATAAAATAAAATAAAAACAGGCAGTGTGAGAGGATGTAATGGTGGGAGAGGCCAGGATGGACCTCTTCTAGAAACTTACACTTCAGGTCTGACCTTTGAGTGGGTTTGAGAGTCCTGACTTTAAGGAGATGGTTTTGTTGTTTCACTAGCAGCAGTCACAGTGAACCTCAAAGTGTTAAATCCAGATTTCTGTAACAGGGCACACAATATTGGGAAGTTCAGTAAGATTCAAAGGTTACTTAGAAAGAGAATGGCTGTTTATATTAGGCTAATAGTGTTGCTTAGAGCAACAGGATTCTGTTGGATGGAGAGTGGGTGTGCAAATAGCAAGTAAGACCAGGATATCTAGGCTGCAGCTATGTGACAAGGTAAAGGGTGGTGGTGGCCATTATCTACATGGCTGAAGAATAAGCAAATATTGATGTGGGACTTTAAACTGTGGCAATGCTAGGGAATAGCAGCAGCTGTCAAGGCGGATTATACTTTTTGGTGAAGCTGTCTTTGAGATTCAAATAGTAAGGCTACATAAAGTCAAACTTCCAGAGGAAAAAATAAATAGAAAAAGAGTTCATGCTCATGCCGTGTCAAGGAGATCATAGTTCATGTGAATTTGAAATGAGTGACAGCTTTTAAAAAAAATCCTAGTTGCACGAATCTAGCAATACCCAATCATGCATAGCGTTTTGTGCAGTGAAGCTTAACCCCTTGTAGCTGTTAACAGTATGTAATATTATAAATGGTATACAACTGTCCTTCACAGTGTGGAATACAAGTTTCTGCAAAGCAATGACAGCTCATGATTAATTTCTTCAGCTTCTTCCATTATATAATGTGATCTGCGTTTCCATAGGAAGAAAACCAAAACCAAACAAAACTCCACAGGCTCTTGTGAAAACCACTTCGGAGCAGATAGTCATAAAATTGCCTTTTCTCTGCTGTAGAATTGAGATGTTCAGTAAATTAGATGCTTCACTTTAATTTTGTAATTCTCTGCCTTTTTCTCTAGGCTGTTAAATACCTGAATATGTTTGAGGATTGCTTGGGAACTTGGTTCCTTTGTCGATTCCAGCGGTTAACCAATTAGTTTCTCTCCCTGGCTCTGCTCTGTGCCCTTCAAAGCCAAATTTCTCAAGGTGTGGAAGGAACCCCTACTTCAGAGCACCTGTACCAGAAGCCCCTGGGGTGGTTTTGTTAATACTGCAGGTTTCTGGGCCCAAGCCCAGAGCTTCTGAATGTAAAACTGTAGGCCCCAGAGAGGGATTAACATTACAGCTCAGTTCTCACAAGTCCTTAGGACAGCATAGCAATCATGATTTCATCCTACACATTGAGCATTATTGTGATAATCCATGATGGCAGCAGACATTAGAAGTTTAAACAAGTCCACTTTAGGACTCTATACTTATAAATATTACTTACAAAATTATTCATAGCTGGGTTCTTTCATATTTTGACCGAATTTGTTTTCAGAATAGACTGATAACTTACCTGTTTGTTCTCCATTAGTCAAGTTATAAAAGTGTTATATGAAGGGAATTTTTTTTTTCACACTGTTAAAAAAAAGATGTTTAAGACAATAAAGGCATGTGAATTTGTAAAAATATTCTAAACAAAATAAAAATAAAATGAATTTATCCTTCTAGGAATCCTTTATTTTCCAAAGACTTGGCTAATTCTTTCACCAGCTCTATAATGAATTTCATAATAATCACAGTTCTACATGTGGTTCACCTGAGATACAACAACTTCCTGTTGGTGTCATGCTCTGATACCTGACCACATGATCTAGCTATTTTTTTTTCCTCCAAAATTCTATTTGCATATATGACAATGAGCCAGGATGACTCTTGAGGGGAGGGAAATAGTCTTTGGATGAAGAGATAAAGGTTAGGTTTTTTATTTCCACATCCCCTGATTCTGAGCAAAATGAATGATGCACAGCAAGATCCCAGTCAATCCTGCTGTCCCTGAGGTGTCTTTGAGTGGACTTTTCTAGGATACAGAAGTTCAGACTGTGACTTCCCAGGAGAGGATCTCTCGACTAAAAGTGAAATAGAGTGAGTGGTCATTTGAGTCGCCACATTCTCCTACTGATGATGCTAAAGCCAAGGTCAGACATGCCAGTGATGCTAATTTTACTTTCATAGGTTGCTAATACACTTTCTGGGTTTCCATGAAATGCAAGACAATGAGCACGAACAGCCGCTCATAAAACAGCCAAACCCAGTGCACAGGCAGGAGGGCCTTGAGAGAACAAACAGAGTGCAGAGCCACCAACTACAGGGAGTGGTGGAAACAGCTCTCTAGAGAGGCTCAAGGTCACACCAGTTCTCTCAGGGTTCACTGGAACAGAGCGGTGGGAAGTCTCTCAGCAAGCTGAGAACTGAGAGGTTGTAGAGATACCCTGAGGCTACCCAAAGAGAGATTTGGAAAAGAATAAACAGAGCCACATCCACATATCAGTAGATTTTTAGCAGCATGAACTGGCTACTGATAGGTCAGCCCTCCTACATAAGAACCTTTAAGAAATGATGCAGTTGCTTTCCATGAAAATATGATGTTGATATTCATTCCATAAATATCTACTGTGCAAATATTATTACCATGTATGAGTTCATGCTATTACATGGAACTAGATGCTGTGTTAAAAACAAAATGCCTGTTTCTGTGTCGGAAGTGTTTGCAGTTTCTCCAGTATTTTTTCTGTCAGTCCAACAGAGAGTCGGATAGTGTAAGTATCTGAAGAATCAAGCGTTGGTACATCATATAGGTACCAATTAAAGACCCATGTATGTATTTTCTTTATGATGCTTCTTCTAAAAAGATTTATCTTGTTAACACTTGAATTGGTTTTGGCTGTTTTTTTTTTTAAGCACAGAATCAAACATTGGATTCAGGTAGAGGACTCATTAATGAGAATGCATTTTTCACTACTATGCAATGACTGATGGCATTTTTGTGACCTTGAAACTTTAAGGTGCTGTAAATACCTAACAAAAGCTTTTCAGTAAATTCATGTTATTCTATGAAAGGCTAATGTTTGTATAGTAACTTGAAGGCATGATTGTGGTCTTGTGCTCCCCTGTGTTGTATATGTCCATCTCATATTCTGCCAACCCCATGAAAAGATATAGTTTCCATGTGAAAAATTCCCATGGGGTTTCAGTAGCCCATAATTCCATTACCATAATTGATTGTTCTTTAACCTGCCCACTTCTTAGATAAGAGGATTTCACTTTTGTGTGTGTTCGAATGCATTTTGCCAATGTCAGCAGTCAGATAGTTCCCTGGTGTTTTTTAAAGTGTGTCAGAAGTGGAATTTGAGCCTGAGCCTTCTTGTGAAGACCAGAATCATTTCCTTTTCCTAAAACTTTTTCTGAGAATAATGATACTGCTTTGCTAAAAATGCTCTGAAGAAAGAACTTTCCATAAGCACACAGACAAAAATTATGAGCGTGTATGAAATGCTTTGAGTAATGGCAGTCATGCTTTGCAAAGGCTGTGTAATCTTTCTGTGCCAGGAGCAAGCCATAGGTTCTCAAGTCATCACCCTGTGATGGTTTAGATGTGGCCCAGCCTCCTACTCCAGGTAGGAACCTGAATCAAATGCCAAGATACTTTTCTACCTCAGAAAGCTAATCACAGAAGCGTAGCACACTCCTCAAACCTATCCAGTCAGCTAATTGTTAGAGTAGTAATTCCATAATGTATACTCACTCTTATGGATGGTTAGGCAGTTAACTAGCATAAGGGAAGTGATGTGGAATTATAATAAAGGTAAAATTGAGCAGCAAAGTGAAAATCCTAGCAGCTTTCTGATTTCTGTGCTAATAATTTCTCGAAATGCCTAATAGTTTTTCCTTAAGACTAGGGGTATGATCAGTAACTATGAAATACGAGAAAAAATTAGGTTTAAGATAAAGATGGCAAAAGAACAAGTATTCTCAAACCACTTTAGCTCACTGGACTTTGAGCTGGCTATAAAACGGAACTTGCAACTTAGAGTGAACAATGAGCCATGAATTTACTTGATTCACAGAAAATGTTATTTTTGTGCCTTTGCTTTTATACATACCTCACTCTGACTTGCCCCGGGGTACTGCAGCCATCCCCACCTGCCACCAAGGCTCCTGGTTGTGCCTTTTTGGAGGACAGGATTTTATCGATTGCTTTCTACAAAGAAAGTGCTCAGAAGGCATATGTTGAAATGAAATTCCAAAATAGTTGAAAGTATCACGTTAATAAACAAAGTGACTGATTTTATTTCCTGTCTCCCTTTTAAAGAAATTGACGTATAATTGATGTACTGTGTATTAATTTCAAGTATACAGCATAATGGTTTGATATTTATATATAGTATTGTGAAATAATCACCTCAATAAGTCTAAATAACATCTGTTAGCATACATACCTACAGAATTTTTTTTCTTCTTATGGAAACTTTTAAGATCTACTCTATTAGTAGCTTTCAAATATGTGGTATTGTATTAACTACATTTTACCCTATGACTTATTTATTTTAAAAGTGGGAGTTTATACCTTTTGATTGTCAGTTACTCTTAATTCATTTCTCCCAGCCCCTTTCCCCCACCTCTGGCAACTACCAGTCTGTTCTCTGTATTTATGAGCTTTTTTCCCCCCCTTTCACATATAAGTGAAATCATATGGTATTTATCTTTATGTCTGGCTTATTTCATTTAGCATAATTCCGTCAAGGTTCTTCATGTTGTCACAAATGGCAAAATTTTATTCTTTTTCATGGCTGAATAATATTCCACTGTATACATGCACCACATTTTCGTTATCCATTCATCCATCAATGGATACAGGTTGCTTCCACATCTTGGCTATTGTAAATAATGCTGTAATGAACATTGGAGTACATTTATTTTTTTGAGTTAGTTTTTTACTTTCTTCAGATAAATACCCAGAAGTGAAATTGCTGGGTCATATGGTAGTGTTATTTTTAATATTTTTGGGAACCTTTGAACTGTTTTTTTATCATGGCTATATAAATTTACATTGCCACCGACAATGCACAAAAGTTCCCTTCATATCCTTGCCAACACCTGTTATTTCTTATCCTTTTGATAATAGCCATTCTAACAGGTATGTGGTGATCACTCATTGTGGCTTTGATTTTCATTTCCCTGATGATTAGTGATGTTAGCCATTTGTATTCTTCTTTGGAAAAATGTCTGTTTAGATCCTCTGCCTACTTTTTAATTGGATTTTTTTTTTTTTTTTGCTATTGACTTGGGTGTCCCTTCCCTTCTTTTGATGAATTAAAGAGAATTTAAAATACCCACCAATTTTCTTCTGTCTTGACCAATTAAAGAAAATACTATTAAATTGCATGATGTTGGCAATGAGTAGAAATACAAAGCAGGTTTAACATTAACCTTACATAGAAACAGTGAAAGAAAGGTCAATTAAATAATGAAAAAAAAGAGACTTATTAATAATATTACATACTAAAAAACTAAATAAATGTGGAAAATTTCATAGTTTTAGATGGTGGTCTAGATTATCCTAACAACTCACCACTCACTTCCAAACAGAAGCTATTTTGGTAAACACGTAGGAGTCTAGTAATGCCATCTTGACTAGAAATCATTTTAAATTTACATCAGTGAGATAGCATGGATTAAGCAGATACAAGCAAACTAAAGAAGAGAATGTTTAGATTTCAGAGAGTAAAATTCATATAACTGAGAGGTGGGGCTTGAAATATTGCCATGGTTTTGGAGAGGTTTTAGTGACACCATGTTTCTGTGCTTGACTCTTACATATGTACAACATATGGGAGTATTTATCATCCAGAATTCTAGAACTCATAATTTCATAATCAACTTTTGGAGTGATTCATAGAGAGCCTTATTCTTTTCAAAAATCCATAAATTTAGATTAATTGTAAATGATGGATTTTTCTTTTTTTATTAGTAAAGTAGTATTTTTTGGAATGTTTTCTTAATTGTCTGTGTTATATATATGTTGCTTGCAAAAGATCTTAATATTCTAATGTGTCTTGTTCAGAATTATCAAAGAAGAGGCCTTTAAAAAAATCTTGCAGCAAGTATAAATTTAAAAGAATTTTGTAGTAAAATTATCCTTGACCAATTTTTGTTTAGCATTGTGTGTCTTGTCTTCATTTTGTACAATTCCTTTAGTTTATGACTAGATTCTTAACAATTTCTGCCTGCCACCCCACTCTCCTATTTCTTTTTAGGACTTGAATAAGTATAGCTTAATCCCTGGTCTCCATTCATTATAGCTAATTTGAGAAACAAAAACAATTATCTGGGCATGTAAGACCTAGTGTTACTAAACACTGGTTTGTAAGTGCCAGGGACTGTCCTGGTTGTGTTACACATGTCATCTTATTTCGTCTTCACGGTTTCTCTCCAAAAGATGTGGTATTTTGCCTGTTTAAAGATTTAGAATCAAAGGTCCAGAGAGCTTCAGTAACTTTCCCAACGTCTGCAAGGCAAGTAATCATCCTGGATTTTAGCTCAGCTTCGTCTTACCCCCAAACCGTTGCTCTTTCTTTTCTTCTGTTCAACATTGCTTCTCCTGTAACTTTGCCTGTTTTAGAAATTAATTTATCTCCTAGAGGAAGCAATTTACTCTCTGCTAGGTGTTATGACCCACTTTCTGTTTCTTAACACTGTCATGTACATAATTGAAGACTATATATGTTTTTAATTATATCTTGTTGCTATTGTTTTTTAAAGCAAATGAGCTGATAAAAGTCAGGTAGCCATGAAGCTAAATCACGTAGCTAGCCTGCACATAGGGGTGGGGGAAAGAAAAAGAAAAAATTGCCATGCTAAGTAAGTCATCTTTTCACCTGGTGTTATCTCTCCCATTGGGCATATGCCTTAGAGCATTTGGACCTCAGGGGTGCTTTTTATTGGCTTAATTGTTTTGCTCAGTAACTGTTCCCTTGTGCTTTCATAGTAATATGCATTTCTTTATTAGAAAGGGATGAACACTGGATAGTATTTAAATCATATGATTTTAAAAAACCACATGGACAGAAATATTGACTAGGACTGGTAGTAATGACATAGTCCTTTCATATGTTTTTTACAATGTGAAAATTAAAGCAAACTAAAGTGTGGAATAATTTTGAGCATTTAATGACATGTAAGAAGAGAACCCACCTGACCCTGAGGTTTAGTCTGGTTCACTGATAGAGGATTATATTTCCTTCTCCAAGACTTGAGCACTGCTGTTGGTTCTTCAGGAAGTAATATCTGCATGATCATAATGTCAAAAATGTAGCTACATAGCTTATTGGTTAATCTCCACACAAAACAAGGAAGATATAGTTACAACTACAGGTAAAAAACAACAACAAAGGTTTAAAAACCTGGCAATATGAAAAGAGTGGAAAAGCTGACAGAAGTCTGAGGCTAGATGGCAGGAGGAGAAGAGAGGCAAGAGAGTGATATGTTGGGATGCTTATTTCCTTCCTTTACATAGTGGGATATCAGAAATACTATGTAATGCTGTTGAAACAAACAGAGCTAACCAATTAAAGAACTAAAAATAGCATAATCCAGAAAACTAGGAAGAATTAGAGGTGAAGGAAGTGTGAATGAGTTAGATACGAGGTTGGCAGGCGGTCGGTCAGTCAATAAGATTCTGAGGTGGACATATAAAAAAGAGATACAAACCTCTTTATTGTTTGGTTAAACTGATACCCACTGAAAGACTGTAAAAACGAATAATGAAAGAGAGTGGAAATGGGGAATATGAGTCCAGAGATACTCACTGCTTATTACCACTTGGTTTGGAAAAATTTAAATGCACACATTATTTTTAAAATACTTTAAGAAGAAAGGATTTCAACCATTGTGGATGTGCAGTGTCAAGAGTAACATTCCACGTGTTCTAGTACATTGCTGTTTTCCCTGGCCACCAGGTACTGTGATTGCTAATGGCAGAGGGCTCTAGTTTCCACAGGGCTCTAGAATCAGGACAATGGTAAGTTGGGGTGGGGTGACAAATAAATAACTGATACCCACAACCCCATTCAGATCTTCAGCTGGTTTCATGGTTGGATCTTGATTAAAATGGGGCCCCAAACCCACCATTTTTCCAGTGCAGAGTGAAAGGCTCATGTGACCAGAGCCTGCCCAGAAAGCCTGCACAGCTCACTAATGCTTCTGCTGCCTCAGGATCCTGCTTCCTATTCTGAGATGCTGTTCTGGAGAATAGATGCCTGTGTTGCCTTTGTTTTCTCTGGTCTGAGGAGTGGCTGAGCTTCAGGGCACCAACTTCCTTCCAGGAACTTCCTGCAAGGGGAAATTTTGACTTTTCTGTATGAACACTCCAAACGCCTGTGCGTTGAACAATGGCTGCAGCAGCTGTTTTTGAAGAAGGGGCTTGGTTTTGTTTTGACTTCGAGAAAAGTTAGATTGTTATGTTCCTGGCGCCTCCAGGTGGGTGGTTAAGGAAAGGCGTCTTGGTGGGGTTGGAGCCCTGGGAGAATGAAGAACTTGATTGTGCCATTTTTGCTTTTAGCCTAAATCAGTGTGGCCCCAGGGCCAGCAGTTTGATGATTGGGTTTGTGTGGGAAATGAGTCTGGGGAAAGGCTAGGGAAGGAACTTACTAAGTAAGGAGTTAGTGCCAGCCGCACAAAGATGCTCCCTGGCTTAGGAGGTTTTGTAAATAGATGCCTTTATCCTTTTTGCCTCTCTCCAGCCAAATTTCTAGCTAATCCTATCTTTTCAGATAAAGGAGGGAAAAAGGGGTACCCTGAGGTCCTCCAGCAGCTGCAAATTCTGACTAATAATTGTAGCTGCATATTTCTCTATCAGGAATTGATTTGCTTTTGACTTACCCCAGGACTGCAAAGTCAAATGTCACAGCGAATTGAGGCGGGTGGTTTTAAATGAGCGGCACCATCTGGGTGGGGATTTTGGCAAACAAAATCTCATGGTTCATAGAAGCTGTTGTTCAGCTTCAAATGTTGCCATGTATGGAGAGCAGGCTTAAAGGGTTGCCAGAGCTTCCAGTTTTTCCAGAAAAACAAGGAATCTGGACTTTTCTATAAAATCTCTTGGATTTTAAATGTTGACAACTAATTAAAAAATTTTAAAACTACTGTCTAGACTTTAAAAATAGCCTGTTGGGTGGATAAAGTTCATGGGCCGCCATTTTTCCCCCCGTTCTGATTAGGACTGACTTTTGTCTCCCAATTGTTTTCCTGTTTTCATTGTTGAAAATGAGCTGAACATCTACTGGGCAGTCACTTATATTTCCATTTTGCCCCCAAAGCATTGAAAAAATTCTCTCATTACAAACAAGAGTATTTAAATTACAAGTAGATGAAAAAGTCAAAACAGTCATAATATATTTAATTATAATGTATAACTGGATATGTATTATAACATAATTTGAGAATAAATGGAACCAGAATGAAATTATATATACACATAAACATTTCAGTGGACCTTAAATTGGGCATCGAACCTCCTATTTTTGGCAACTTGCTTAATACCTCACCAACTATAAAATTTGTAGTGTCCTTAAACTGTTTAACAGAGGCACAGCTCTTCCTGATGCAAAGATCAGAAGAAGGATTACCTTTCAGATGGGTCTTCAAAGGAACACATTAAAGCATATGAGAGGCTGGACCCTTGTGACAGTGCGAGTTGTGTAGGACTATGCTTGCTATTGCCTTTCATTTAAAGGCTATTCATATCGTACTAAAGTTTAGTTAGAAAATGAGATCGTGAGGAAAGTGGAGTTGTAGGTAAAAACTTTTGGTGATCTAACTTAAGCTGCTGGGGGAGCTTGATGGAGGGTAGGAGATGGGATAGTTAGGGAGATAAGTTAAGAGCCCAGGCTCTGGAAAGAGAGGGCCTGGATTTGAATTTAGCACCATCTCTTACTAGTGATAGAACCTTGGCTAAGTTCCTTTATTTTTCTAAACCTCAGTTTCCTCCTCTATAAAATGGAGCTGATTATATAATGGGGACACTCTCATAGGACAATTGTGTGGCTTAACTGGTTTAGTTTGAATAATCCACTCACTGCAATTCCTGTACCCAGTCAGCATTCCATAAACGTGATGAATTAGAGAAAATGCTAGCAGTGGGAAGTTAATTGTCAAAATGATTAAATGTGGCCATCTAGGATTTATTTACAGGATTTAAATGTTTTTGTTTGTCACAGTGAAAATATTTATTCCACTCTATCCCTGGTCACCAAAAATTTAAGTACCCGTGTACAGAGTGTTTTGCAGGGTTTTATAGGATAACTTTTCTCTCAGGAAACTTGCATTTTGATTAACAAGATAAATATGCACAGCCAGCACAAGACAGGGGACACCAAACGCCACCCCAGCAAGGCTGTAGTCATTTAGAGAGGGGTTGTCACAGTGGGCTGATTCCAAAGTAAGGTTTCACACATGATGGCTGACTTCATTGTTTTCAGGATAGATTTTTAGTTTGACAGATTCGAACACTGTACAAGAATATTTTCAACTATATAACAAAGCATGAAGATTTAACAACAGCATTTAGCCATGCTTTGCAATTTGTATTAATTAAACCTAATATTAAGGGTGCTTTAGGTTGGACCATCCTCTGCATATTTTCTCAATGCAGAGAGTGCTCTTAGCTGGCCTTCAGGTATACAGAGAGATGGAGTTCTGTGTTAGCAGGTGTGGTGCTGGGCAGCCTTGTGCCCTGGTAGAAAGCACAGGCCCTGGAGCAGAACCCCTGAGCCTCTCTGTTAGCAGCCCCTGTGGCCTTCGGGAAGTTAAGTGGCCTCTCTATGCCTCAGTTTTGTCATCTATAAATTGGGGTATGATCGTACTAGGGTCTACTTCATGAGGCATGCTGTAAAGATTGCATAAGTATGTTTGAAGCCCTAAGAACAGTGTGTCTGCAAAGAGTAAGCACACATGTGTTAGTTATTATCCTTGGTCCCTTTTGGAACAATCAGTTTTAAAATTTAAAGGACTGCTGTCTGGTCAAACTTGGGCATTTTTCCTGTTAGTTTCAGAACAGAATACAGCTGACAGTGTATGTTGTGATAGAAACTCATAGCCTAGGACTCTCTGGACCTCATTAGCTTCGTGACTGTGGGAAAGGAAGGGAGAGGAGGGGGCAGGGGTCCTTAGTTCAGACCCAGATATTGGAAGCTCAACCCCAGTCTCAGCTGTAGCTCATTTGCTCTGTGTGGTATATGGTAGGTTATTCAGTCTTTTATGTGTATCTGTAAAATAGGCCTAACCCCTTATTCTTCATGTATGCTGGATTTTCATCCACTTTCAAGCACTGGAGGGAGTTAATGTTTAGGAAATGTGTGGGTGAATGAGTTATATTCTAAAAAGCTCTTAAAAATTGAGATGTAAATGTAACTACTAAATATCATTGATTTGATTTCAGGTTTTTATCAGAATCCAAATATATAGTATAATATTCATCATAGGATAAAATTAAATTTTACCTTATTATCTTATAATAGCCTAATAAGGGTTTTTATCAGTTGCTCAATTTTTGTGTTTCTTGGAAATCATTAATACTAAACATAAAGACCCAGGAAATGCATTCATCAGGTTTTCTCCCCTTTTCAATCAAAGAATTGACTTGAATCTCAGTGTGCTCATGAACCCTTGTTAATGAAGTTCAGTTCTTTGTGCTGGCAGGCATCTCTTCTACACTTCAGTGACTTTACACACATCTGGTTTAAGAGGCCTCCTTTTGAGGGGGAGAGTTGCTCTGCTGCAAGGGATTATATAGAGGTAAAGCCATAAAAAATTGCATACTAGCCTCTAGAGCTGCACAGGACAAGGAGAGTCATCTTGCAGCAGAGCCAGATTCTCAGCCCACCTTTGAAAATGTGTGGATGCTGTCAGGACTTCTCTTTTGGAATTTATGTTTTCCTTAAAAATGTTTGTCCATTCTCACCCGTTGATTCTTCAAATGAAATTTAGAATTGTTTTGTTACTTCTTAAAAAACCCATTGGTGTTCTGAATGTGATTGCATTAAATAGAAAGATTAATTTTGGGAGAATTTACACTTTTACCACCTAGGAGCATGGTGTGCCTCTTTTTTTTTAATTTTATTTAAAATGTGTCCACTCACGCTCATGCGTGTGCGTGCATACTTGCTCATGCTCTCCTCCTGTCTCTGTCTCTCTCTTTTGTACTTTTATTTATATAGGACTTACATGTTTCCTGTTAAATTTATGTCTACATATTTTATATTTTGTTTTTAATTGCTATAGTGGATAGACTCTTCTTAAATTATATTTTGTAACTGGTGTTCACTGATTATAGAAATGCTGTTGATGTTTGTATACTTATGAGTGGGCTTATGAAGCCCATTTTCTAAATTGCCTGAACATGAAAACTGATGTCACCTGCATTTGTTTTGTTCATGAACATAGAAAAAAGAAAATGAAGAACTTATATTTTTATTTTATTCTTTGTAGACTCTAAAATGAACCCTGGATCTTTATTTTTATTCACAATTGTATCCTTTGCACCTATGACAGGCTTTACTATGGTATATACTTGATAACTCTTTGTGAAATATTGTTTACTTTTTTAAATTCTATTATTACAGAATTTTTCATTTGTTTCCCTTGTCTTAAGCAACTACATTGTCTCTGAATAATAATAATTTTGTCACCATACTAGTATTTGTTTCTTTTATTTTAATTCTGTTTTTAGTAATTTGGCTGCAACTCCCAGTATGGTGTTCGGTGATACATACTATTGCAGGAATTCTTATTTGGGTCCTGAACTTAATAGGCATATCTTTAGTGTTTTAGTGTTGGGAGTTTGAAAAAGAAATTGTTTTAATTGCATTAAAGATAACTACTTCTATCCTGGTTTATTTTGTTTTAAAATTATGATAGAATCAGTACATACATATTGAGATGATTATCTGATTGTCCAACTTTGAATTATGTGATAACTTATTTCCCTATATAGTCTAATAAAGTATTCATGGATTACGAGAATAACCCCTATTCTAATATATTACTGAATTTGCTATTTTAATGATTTTATATTTATATTCATAAATTAGATTTTCTGTAGCATTTTTTGTTTGTTATTCTAGTCTAACATGGATTAAGATTTTTCCCACTTTTTTTGTACTATGATGGAATTTAAATCATGTAGGTTCTTGAAGGTTTGGCAAAATTCACCTATAAAACTGACACCGGTGATAGACTTTTTTCTTGTTGTTTAATACTCTGCATGTATTAAAGAAAATTTACAGTGTAACAGATGACCAGTGAGTAAATCAGTCACCTGAGTTCCTATTCTCCAGTGTAAAGCACTTATAAAACTTTTGGTTTGTGTTCTTCTAAACATTTTCCTATGGGTAGACACAGACACAAATATACATACATATGTATATAAATTACATAGGCTATTTTATAAATATTGCTCTACATGTTATTTTGTAACATTTTGAATACATTAGAATGAATCTGCAACATGATTATGGATTGCACAATATTTCATGTTATAAATACATAATAATTTAGTCAGTTCTCTCTTGATGAATATTTAGACCGCTTCCATTCTTTATTATATAAAATATCAGGCAATCGTTTCTATATAGACACCTTTATTTGATTATCTGATTTTCCCCCTCTGTGGCAGTCCTACAAATGTAATCACTGTAACAAAAAGTACTAAGTATTTTTAAGTCCGTGTTTTGTCAAATTGCCTCTCAGAAATGTTCAGTTTATGGTTTGTGAGAGTGTCATTTATCCTTCACTATCATGCATATATTTATAAAGAATTTCCTGCTGATAACTTAGCATGTGACCACAGGAGGGCTCATCTCAGTGACTGGAATGGGTGAGGAAAACCTCCAGTACTGTAGGCACTGATGTTAACCTGGTTAATCTAATTAATTGCATTGCCCTTAGGAGCCTTGGGTATTAAGGGTAGATGTGGAGCTGGCATCCAGCCAGGCCTCAAGAGTCCTAGAGACTGGTTGCCGATTTCACACTCTTATCTCTTTTACCTGGTCAAGGACTTTGAACCAACATTTATTGTGTCACCCTTGCCACCATCCCATCCTTGGGAATACCAGAAAAAAACCCCAAAACCTTGGAGAAGCACTTTACAAATTGTTTTTTTTTTATTTGAGTAAGACTTTTTATGTAAGAAAAAAAATCCAAAGAGTAGAAAAGTATATCAAGCAGATATTGAAATTTTCAGTCTCATTTTCCAGAAACAAAGTACCTTTGGCAAGTTGGTATCTACCATTCCAGGCTTTGATTGGTTGGTGGTTTTCTCTGCAGGAGCATAATTGGGGGCAGATGTCTTCTTATCTCCTGTCCATTGATGGCATGGCAACTAATATGGACTGGAAGGGGGCCCTGCTTACTTTACCATGTTTAATTTTATGACACTTCTTTCACTAATATGCTGTTTTACATGTTCTCGAGGTCAACAGGTTATAAGTGGCCGAGTTGGGATCTGGACACAAGGCTGTTTTGCTGATGTTTATTCCTCTCTTTTAAGCGGCAGACCTGTCTGTTTAAACTGCATTAATATGGTAGACATTAGGCACACGTGTGGCAATTTAAGTTTAAATTAATTAAAAGTAAAGAAAAATAAAAAATTCAGTCGCTCATTTACACTGTTTCAAATGCTCAATAGGCACGTGTGGATAGTCGCTCCTAAAAAGCACGAAGACCAGTTAGGTAATATTTGCACCATCGTACATGGTTCTTTGACAAAGATGGAATCACTTGAATCTGAAAAGTCATGAATATGGGGCTTTTTTGTTTTGTTGTAAGCTCTATTTACTAGATTCTAATGTTCTAGATTTCAAAAGATAGTGCCAAGAGACCTGCTTGTTCAAGGAATGGGACAAACCTCTTAGGTACAAAATTTTAAAATGAATTATTGGTTACCTGTTCTGTTTTTAGCTCTGCTGGGAATGGGATACAGATGTTCTAGGAAATGCATTCACTATGGTTTAGATGGATCTGAACATGGAACATCCAGAAGAAGAATGTATTTCCCTTTTTATATTTTTTCCTGAAAAAAAGGTGAAAGTGGTGTTATTTTTTTTCCTCCTGTATGTATATAAAGTCAGCAGAAGGGGAGAAGGGCAGATCTCTGCCAACACCCCAGGTTTGATATGGTCCACAGCTGATACCTTTGAGAGGACCCAGGTACTTTCCTGACTGCTGTGTGTCTTTGCGCCCTTTGTTAGTTGCCTACTGAATAAAGCTGGGGAAGGAAGCTCAGGTTGGGACAGAGGTGATGTAGGTGGGCAATATATAATTGACTGTGGGGAGAGTAGATAAGAAGGAGGGGCTTGTGACCATGTCAGCTTTCATAACAAAGTTCAAACGTGTAGCATCTGGTTGCTCATGAAGAACTTGGCAGTGAGTTGAGGAGCAGGGTTACCGATTCTCTGTGTCTGTGGAATACATGGAGCCTGACAGGACACTACTTTTGTCTTACAATTTTAGTAGGCTCTCAATACATGAATGTGATATCTTCATGTATTTAAGCAAAGAACTTAATTGCTGTATGATGTTTAAAACTCTTAGTGTATTAGTAAAACTCATAATATATAAAGATAATAATATATAACATGTATTATCTTCTACCACTTTTCTCCTTCACCAGATGAAGGATTGGACATCTCAATTATTTATTGCCTGGTGTAGATGTCTACATTTTATGACTTTTCTGTTTACCAGTTGGCCTTAATTTTATTCTTCAGTATCAGGCATTGTTAAACTGGCATATCAGACTAATTGTATAGGGAGGCAAGATCTTGGGCAGTAAACACGCTAATTCCCGAGTTTAAATTGGAAACTTTAATGGTTGCATTAACTTTCAGGCCAGCATAAATTCTTAAATTGCTGCTTCAGGGCCCTGGATGGTAATTCGCGTGTGTTAGGAAATTACAGGGAATCACAGGAGTGTGAAATCATTAAGAGAGCCACAGTTGTATTTCCCACCTGCAGTTGGCAAGGCCAAAGGGAGCATTTAGGGGGTTGTGGCAGACTGAATGGGCTGCTTGGCTGCCTTATGAAGGAATTACTATTATATCCCAGCACTTAGAAATAAAAGACGTGGGGGGTGGACTAAGCAAGCCTGTAAAAGTAAATAAACTATAATTCTTCAGGCAAAAAGAAAATGCTGTCCTACCATGATTTCCCCAAAACATTTTTGATTATAGTAGTCTTGCGTCCGTAGCAGCGCATCACTGGGGAGAAGAATGCTGTCCTCGCGTGGATTCGGGTGCTGGTGGATCACTTCCCCCAGGTTCTGTGAGAGGAGGATATATTCACCCACAGACGGTGATTTCCCACAAAATCCCCTCCCTTAAAAACGCTGGCTCTGGTTTTCTCCCTGAGTTCTCTTTAAGAAGGTTGGCATGTTAGTTTCTGTGCTTTGGCAAGTAGCATTGTCTTTTCTTTGGTTTCGTACACTTATGAAGATTAATTTGGAATGAAAAGTTATTGAGGGCTAATTACAGCTGATGACCAGATCTTTAGAACAGAGCAGTGCTGTTAATTGGGAAATGGAAAGCATTTGAGACAGTGTCTGGGAAATACATTAAATGCATTGAATGTCGCTGCTTTGTCTAATAGCCTAATTCAAATGACTTTTTCTTTCGCTGTTGTATTAGGTTGTTCCAGACAGGCTTCCAAGTCCAGGAGGAAGGAAACCATATGGTAATGAACACTCAGACATCTTTATACACTTATCATTGGTATAAAAACTGGAAAACACTTAAAAGAAATCTTTAGTTTTTCATTCTGCAGAGAAAAAAGGAAAATAATTCACGTTTTGAATGTAGTGGTTCATTTAGCCCATAGGGACTTAATTTTATTTGAAGCAGCCCTAAAATTCTTATTGTATTGGATCAGTGTCTTTGTTTCTGCCTTTCTACAGGTTTGTTTTGAGATATCTTTTTGAAAATTGAAGTATGATTTACATTACATAAAATTCACCATCTTAAAGTATACAGTTCAGTGGTTTTTAGTATATTCACAGGCTTGTACAACCATCACCACTGGCTAATTTCAGAATATCGTCATCATCCCAGAAAGCAGTCACACTGTATCTCTTCCTCCCTCCCATCCCTGATAAGCACCTGTCTACTTTCCATGCTTATGGATTTCCCTGTTCTGGACTTTTCATATAAATGGAATCATACAAGATGTGGCCTTTTGTTTCTGCCTTTGTTCACTTACCATAATGTTTTTAAGGTCTGTTCATGTCATAGCATGTATTAGTACTTCACTCCTTTTTATGGTGACTAAGAAGGGGAAGGGAAAGAGCACTTTGAATACAGAGAAAGCTGGGAATGGACCTGTGTCAACAAGACTGGCACCTAGATTTTGATGGAGAGGGACTGGTTCTAGGCACAGCAGGTGTCTGAAACCTAATAATTGTGCAGGTGACATTCAACTATAAAAAGCTGCAGTATGAGATACAGGCTTTTGTGGTGTGGCGTGACCATGGTTGGATCTGACTTGGGAATAGAATTTCTCTCTCCATGTGGGAAGCTGTGGCCAGACCTCCAGGAGTGTCAATGTGCAGAGGACCAGGCAGCTTCCCACTTTGCAACTCCTGTGTTGCATTCTCTTCAGAGAGGCACTTGGGCTGGAAAAAGATTGCTTACCATCACTTCTTTTAAAAAAAAAAAGTAGATGAAATTTCAAAAAAAGAAGAACTGAGAATGAAAAGCCCCTGGGAGAATGATTAAGAATGAGTGTCTGAAAGAGGGAAGAAAGTGGCGCCCATGGACTGCCCAGACGTGGGCCAGGAATCAGTGTTGACCACAGCAGAGGTAGTGGGCAAGCCAACGAGCACAGGAGAAGGAAAAGGCCTCTGGACCTCTGCTGAGAAAGCAGGTCCAGACTCTGAGAAAGAACAGAGATTATTAGAAGTTGGTAGGGTCCAGCGCCAGCGCCGAAGGCTAATACTGGAAAATGGACATTTCAAGAGGCAGGATGCAGTCACAGACTGTGTATATCATTATTTTCCACAAATTCATTACCTCTTTCGCCTCATGAGTCTTCTAGCTTTGAATTTCCTAACTTTATGATGAGTGAACTTTGTTTTAATGTTTATTAATGCCCTATTTACTTTCCCTCGGGTGAAGTTTTGGCTAGTAATAAGATTCAGTGCCTGTGCTATCGTGAGGCATTTCTGTAGTAAACCAAGCCTAAGGAAAATGAATTTTATTCCTTTGGGGAATCATAACGACTTTATAAAAGTTTATACTGTACCTTGCAATTTAGTAAAATCCTATTATAAAGGAAAATATATATAGCAAAATATTCTGCGTAGATATAATATGATCCCAGTAAAATATAGTTTGTTATAACATTTCATAATGTTATTTTAAGATATAATTGATATACAATAAGCTGTATATATTTAACATAAAATTTGATAAATTTTGTCATTTACATACATGACTACCATCGAGATAATGGACATATTTCCATCAAACCCCCAAGTTGCCTGTTTTCCACTCTCCCAGCCCTTGGGCAAAAATTGATCTGATTCATGTTACTACAGACAAATTTACATTTAGTAGAGTTTTACAACTAAGTGGGATTATGTAGTATGTCCACTTTGGTCTTTTTTTCCACTCAGTAAAATTATTTTGAGATTTAGTTGTCTTGTCGTGTCTACAAATAGTTAGTCTCACTTTTCCTGAGACACATTGTATGGATATACTACATTTTCTTTCATTCATTCACCTATTGGTAGATATTTGGATGGTTTCCAGTTTTTTGGCTACCAGAAATAAAGTTGTTATAAACATTCAGATGCTTTTTTTTTCTCTTGAATAAAATGCCTAAGAGGAGAATGGCTGGAACACATGGTGGGTG
Organism: Cynopterus sphinx; assembly: GCA_030015415.1. NCBI lineage: Eukaryota > Metazoa > Chordata > Mammalia > Chiroptera > Pteropodidae > Cynopterus > Cynopterus sphinx. The sequence continues at coordinate 92,688,162 of CM057385.1, read as the reverse complement.
TATGTTTAATATTTAAAGAAATTTGTTTTCCAAGTGGTTGTAACATTTTACATTCTGAGTTGCAGTCTGTGACAGTTCTCATTGCTCTGCATCCTTGCCAGCACTTCATATGGTCAGTCCTTTTAATTTTTGTCATTTTGGTAGGTGTGAAGTGGTATATCGTTGTAGTTTTACTTTGCCTTCTCTAATAACTAATATAGAGTGGTTTGCCATGTGCTTATTTACCATCTGCTTTTTAGTGGGAAGTGCTCATCTTTTGCCCATTTTTTCCCCTTTGGATTACTTATTTTCTTATGAGTTTTGTGAGTTCTTAATATTTTCTGGATATAAATCCAGAGATATGCTCTGTAAATGTTTTTTTCTTGGTGTTTTGTCTTTTTTATTCAAACAGTGTCTTTTGAAAACCAGTTTTTAATTTTGATGAAATCCCTTTTATCATTTTTTTTCTTTTATGGACTGTACAATTGGTATCATAGCTAATAAGTATTTGGCTAACCCAGGGTCACAGATTTTCTCCTGTTCTAGATCTAATGTAAAACCTGTAACTGTAAAACTTCTACAAGAAAACATAGAAAATATTTTGAGTTAATTTTTATAGATTGTATGAGGGTTAGATCTAAGTTGATTTTTTTATGTGTATGACAGTCCAGTGGTTCCAGCATTATTTATTGAAAAGATTTATTCTTTCTCCCCCTAATTGTCTTTACAGCTTTGTCAGTAATCAGCTCTGTGTGTGTGTGTGTGTGTGTGTGTGTGTGTGTGTATTTCTGGCCTTTATAATCCTTTGATCTGTTTATCTTGATACCAATGCTGCAGTCTTGATTAGTGTTGTAACTTTTTAATAAGTCTTAAAATCAAACTTGTTCTTTTTAAAATTTGTTTTGGATCTTTCAACTCCTTGTATTTTCATATGAATTTTATATCTGCTTATCAATTTCTACAAAAGAGCCCTTTGAGATTTTGATAAAGATTGAATTAACTTTGTAGATCACTGTTGGAAGAACAAACATCTTAACAATTTTTGGTCTTTCAACCCATAAACTCAAAATATCTCTACATTTATGAAGGTTTTTAAATTTTCTCTTCATTGTTTTATAAAGGTCTTGCACATGTTATCATATCTCTAAGTAGTTTATAGTTGTGATGCTACTGTAAGTGGTTCTTTAAAAAACTTAATATTCATTTGTCGCTAGTACATAAAAATATAGTTGATTTTTAAGTATTGATTGTAGATTATATTATTTGTGAATGAAGACTTCTGTACAATCTGGATGCCTTTTATTTCTTTTTCTTGACTTATTGCATTGACTAGAACTTTTAATATATTGTGAGTAGAAGTGGTAAGAAAGGACATCTTTGTCTTATCCTTGATCATGCAAAGGCATTCAGTCTTTCCCAGTAAGTATGATATGAGCTCCAGGTTTTTTGTAGTTCTCTTTATAAAGTAGAGAAAGTTCTGTTACTAGTTTGCTGAGAGTTTTTATGAGGACTAGATGGGCTTTTTTTTTCAGATGCTGCTTATATACCTAGATAATCATGTTTTTGTCTTTATTAGTTTAAGTGGAAAACTACAAATTTCTGCTCTGATCTGTAAATTTCCTTCTGTGTATTTTGGGATTCACTTGCTTTTTTTTTATTTCTAAAGGTAGCAACTGAGAACATTAATTTGAGACCTTCTTTTCCTCTTACTGTAGGTGTTTTGGTGGTATTAATTTTTAAGTACTACTTTAGCAGTATTCCATATTTAACATGTGTTTCTAATATCATTCAGTTTCTAATACTTTCTAACACCCCTTTTCATTATTTTCTTATGTGTTATTAAGAAATGTGCTTTTTAGTTTGCACAATATTGGGGAGATTTCTTTAGATATCTTTCTGTTATTGATTTTTAATTCCATTGTAGTTGGAGAACATATGTTGTATGAATATTTACAATTTTTTTTTTTTTTTATGGTGAGGCAACCCTTGGTTGACCTCACAGATTACAAGGACCTTGGCAGCTTACAATTCCTTATTTTTTATTTTTTATGTCTACAGTACCTGGTCTTCCTAGATGGTCTCCCATCCAGGTACTAACCAGGCCCAACCCTGCTTAGCTTCCTAGATTAGATGGGATTGGGCTTGTTCAGGATGGTATAACCATAGACGAGTATTTTAAAATTTGAGACTGGTTTTATAGCCCAGAATATGGTCTTTTTTGATAAATGTTTTGTGTGTACTTGAAAATAATATTTATTTCATTGTTGGGAGATGTTTCTATAAATGTCAGTTAGGTAAATTGGTTGTGTTGAACACTTTTATATCTTTCATGCTTTTCTATCTGTTTGTTCTATTAATTTTTGAGAAAAGGATATTGAAATCTCTGAAGATAATTGTGGACTTGTCTATTTCTCCCTGTGGTTCTATTTTTTTTTTTGCTACTTATTAGTTCTGTTATTAGGTATATAAACACTTAAGAGTACTGTCCTTTTGATAAATTAACCTTTTTAACATTATGAATTTTTTTATTCCTGATAATATTATTTACTTTAAAATTTACTTTGTTAACATATCCTTTATAGTTTTCTTTTGAGTGGTGTTACCATGGTGCATCTTTTCCTATCCTTTTACTTTTAAACCATTTTTTATCTTTATATTCAAAGTGTTTCTTGAAAGCAGCAAATAGTTGGGTCTTTATATGTAATGTGCCTTTTTCCCTTTGTTTCTTCAAACATTTTTCTTTCATGTTCCCACTTTCCTCTCTGTCTAGGACTCAAATTCTAGGTTTATTAAATAACTGGATATTGTCCCACACATCACTGAGACTTTTTATTCTTTCCAATTTTTTTTCTTTCTCTGCTTCATTTTTGATAATTTCTCTTGCGATGTCTTCACATTCACTTATGGTTTCTTTTCACGTTCTCATCTGCTGTTATTTCAATCTGTTGTATTCTTTATTTTAGATATTATACTTTTAATCTCTAAAAGTTGGATCTTTTTCTACATTTTGTTCTTTTATCATGATTTTTTTTTCTACATTCTTAAGATTGTGGAACATAATTAGTATAGTATTTTTTTTAATTCTTGTCTGCTAGTTCCCACATCCTTATGTTTTCTGGGTCTAATTTTATTGAATTTTCTCCTGCTTATAGATTATCTTTTCCTGTTTATTTATTTGCCTACTAGTTTTAGATTAGATGCCAGAAATTGTGAACCTTCCATTGTTGGTTCCTGACTTTTTTGGATTCCTTTAAATAATGGTGGTATTTGTTCTGTCATGCAACAGTTCATTTGGAATCAGTATGATAATTTTTAGACTTGCTTTTAAATTAGAATAGTTTAGGGCAGGCTTTACTATGGTTACTTAAACTTCACTTATGATGGCTCAATGATTCACGTATTTTCCTTTCTGACTGGTGGTAACATGAATATGTATGAACTCTGAAAATGGTTTGGTCTTTGCGTTCTAGAGTTTCTTTCCCAAGCCTCATGAACTGTTACCATACTCATTCATAGATCATTATTGAGCCAAAGAATCAAGGATGGCCTTATGCACATTTCTAGAACTTTCTCACTGTGTAGCTCTCTTCTTCTAGCATTCCAACATGCATATTTTAGCCTTCAGCCTCCATGACCTCCCATCTCTGTCCTTGCCATGTTTTGTAGAAACTGCTTTCAGGCAGTTGTTTGGGGGCAGTTACAGGATTTACCTTATTTGTGTCTCTTGTTGCCTCTTATCCAATGTCTTAAAACATTGTTTTATATATATATTTTTATTTCTTAGTTGTATCCCAGTGTTTGTCTTCTGTAATGAGTATAAATTCAAACTCTGGTATAATCTATTAGGTTCTGAGCCATTTATCTTTGTCATTTTAATTTTATATATAAAATATTACCAGGTATTACTTTCAAAGGAAAGAGTATTTTATTTTTGTTAGGTAGTATATAGAACAGGGGTCCTCAACACCTGGGCCACAGGGCAGTATAGTTTTGTGGCCTGTTAGGAATGGGGCTACACAGCAGGAGGTGAATGGCGACCAGGGAAGCTTCATCTGTATTCAGAGCTTCTCCCCATCCCTAGCATCACCGCCTCAGCTCTACCTCATATCATCAGCAATTAGATAGGAACACCAGTCCCTGGTGCCAGAAAGGTTGAGGACTGCTAGATAGAAAGTAGCAGTATTTTAAACTATTTTGTTTGTTAGATCCTGAACTGTGTGTTTCTAATAATGAAATGTGTTAAAGATATCTCATACAGAGAATGATCTCATACATTTTTTTGTGAAATGGTTGCTTATACAAAATGATTTGCAGGCTTTCTGTGCTCATTAGTACTGCATTAGAAAAGTAGGCATGTAAAATGAAGGAAAGAAAGTTAACCTCTTATGTTTCTTATTTTTCTACTTGTTCTATGTGTTAGTGGAGGGAAAGTTGATGTAATAGGTTGAAATGATACTTTGGATTCTCTGTGGTCTTAATTTAGCTCAGTTATCCCATCTTTTATAAATAACATTTTTCATTAGTTGTATTTTCTTATTTTTTGTATTCTTGATGATCTGGCATCTAGCGCCTTGCTGATCCTGGAGAGACTGTTTATTTCAGCTAGCTCATTCCTGAAGTTAGCAAATAACTCTTCCGTTAGCATGCTTTTCATATGCAAACAAACTAATCCAGAGCAATACCCTGCCAGCTACCTCCTTTAGAGCTCTCACTGGTAGAACCGCTATTTTCTTGCCCTAGTATTACCCCAGGGCCTGATAACAGGCAACTAGGGGAATCCCTATACTCCAGAGCCCACCAAAACTGTTCAAACAAGCCAGTCCCATTTGAAAACCACAGTAAAGCCTCTTCTCCATGCTCTCAGTGATTCTTAGTAATTAGAGATAAAATAATAAGTGAGGGAATAAAACAATGAGTAATGAAGATATGCTGTGCTATAATGTTTGGATAAATATTCAAAACTGAATTGTGATGTTTCCTCAAAAACATACTTTCAGATAGATTACAATTTGCAAGTGGTAGTTTAAAATTTTTTCTGAACAACTATTTCTATAAAATCTTGATTTGTGATGGCGGTCTCTCTTTTTTTTTTTCAAGGTGTATTTGTATTTTATGGAGATTCTGTCACACAATTTATAAATTTCGCATTATCTCTAAGTTCAAAGGATGTAATAAGACCTATAAAAATGAAAACTGTATATAGAAATTGACATAAAACAGATGATTGTAAACTAATGGTTCTTCAAATTAGACAGAAGAAACTAAAATATAGAATGAAAGTTGGAAAATTTAAATGCAGCAAGAGACTTCGAAATGACAATGGAACAATGAATAGAACAGAAAAAATTTACAAAATGAATTATTATAAGGAAAAGAGGGTTCTTTTTAATGTGTGAAGAATCACCTGGGAAGCTCATTAAATATTGAACTCTCCGGGGCCCATTCCCTATATGATTCCAGTGCAGGTGTTTGCACACCATACCTTTGATAAACAGTGACATTGGGGCTTATGTTACATGCACAATAGAGTCATCATTTATTTCCTTATTTCTCTTTTCATAGGACTGTATTAATTATTAATAACTGTTTGAATACCTTTTGAGTTGAAAAGGGAAACCAAAAAGAACTGAAGAATTTATAAGGCTTGTAAACTGCTAGTCTGTGAGTGGAAATCAGCCTGCAGGCACATTTTGTTTTGCATACTTGGTGATGTCCCACCTTCAACTCGCCCATGACCTGCTTTGTGTTTGATTGCCTTTAGACAGGCTGAACTATCTGCTTGGCCACAGTGCCTGTTAATCTCTGTTGCCCTGCACTCATGGTTTTCTGTGTTTTTCCCTCAATTGGCTGGTTGTTAATAACATTGGATTGTGGAATTTAGTGACAGATATCTTGGCAAAGAGATGCTGGCCTGGTTAAAAAGCACATCTCTAACCTTAACAAATAATTTAACCTAAGTTGGTTCCTTAAAAATACTTATCAGTCTTACATATAATCATTCTTACATTTTGTCAGTTTCATAACCTCCAAAGGAAGTCTGGAATATTTCACATTAGTGAATAGGCCAAAGCAGTCCACAATATTGCACAATCTGGAAGTTATTTATTGTTTTTGCAATGTATTTTATGGCTTGGGGCTATAGGTGCACTTTTTAAATTACATTTTATTTGGTCAGTTGTTCAAACTAATCTTTATTCTTTTTGCATTGTTTGGCAGTAGGCTGCAGTGGAGACGGAGCCCATAAAAAGGTAGATCAGTACACAGTTTTAAATTCTGACTTTTGAAGGGATTTTGAGAAATAATGAAATATAGCCAACATTTACTGAAAATTTACAATGCTCCAGTTACTAAGCTAAGTACATTTATGTGCCCTTTTAATCTTCCCAACAAGTTTATCAGTTAATAGTTACTCTGCTATTCTTCTTATAAATATGAAGAAACTAATGTTCAGAAATATTAATTTGTCCACATTGCCTATCTAAAGGCAAAATTTGTCTTTTAGATGACACATTTGCAAAGTTAACCATAGACTGATAACATAATGTTTGTTCTCGTAAAAACATGCGTGCCATTTAAAATGTGGCTTTTCTTTAGGACATTGCACTATGTAAGATGCCACTTGATTGATATATCACATAGACTGCATGGCCAGTAGAAACTTTTAGGTAGCAATAAGCTTGTGCCTATATAAATCCTGCTGTCTTTCATTCTGATTGGACTCTGCACCCCCCCCCCCATAGTTTATTCCCTCCAGCAGGTGTGGGATCTCAAAACACTGTTCTTCTTGTGGTGGAGGGGCCAGCCTAACACCATATTAAACAAAGTGGGCTACCCGATGCCTCCAGCCCTCTCCTTCCTTGCTTCTTTAGCATGCAGATATCTGACCTTTCTTTCATTCAAGTTACTCATGAAATTCCATTGCCTCTGTGAATCTGACCTAGTTGGACGACAACAAGCAAATTCCCCATGCTCTCCCCCACCATCAGAGCATTCACTTCTCATTAATTGCTTCCCATGCAAGAGTGACTCTGCTCCTTCCTGTGTGTAGTGCAGTTACATGATGCATGCCCCCCAGGGACAGAGACAGGGGCCTTATCTGTTTTGGATATCATTATTATTTTAACACTGTCAGCATTTATTTCTATTATCCTGTCCCCAGCTACACTCTCAAACGAGGTTACTTTATTAGCGGTCATCCTCATTCAAAATACTGTGTCAGAATGTTATCATAAGTGGATATGAGTGATATCTGTGCTATTCTCTTTGCCCATCTATGCAGGCTGTTTGGGACATGTCTATGCCTATTTCCAAACCCAGAATAAATGATGTGTAACTGTACCATTTTCTCTCATCCAATTCCTGTCTTATGCACGAGTTCCATAACTCTTAACTGCTTTCTTTAAGGAAAGAGGTAGTGTGTCCCTCGTTCCCAGCGGTGAGTGTGGAGGGGGTCTCATTTAATGTTGGAGTGCAGTTAAATGCATATTGCATTGGACAGAGGTGGTTTTCTCCATTTCCATAGCTGCAGTTTGTTTACACATTTTCTCTTCCTTTGAGAGTTGGGTGAGAGGGCGCTTTCCTTCCTCACCCTTCATGGGGCTCTGCACTCACCACTGGACTGAGATAGGTTGAAAACTAGAATTTAGAATGCTAAGAAGGGAGTCTGTAACTGAGCAGCACTAATCCAAGAGGGTTACAATGGCTGTCTGAGAAATTGATCTTTTCGTAGGATGTATGGCTTTGAAAGTAAGGAATCTTTTTACTAAAAGGAAAACATTAATCTTTTGGAGTTTGAAACCATATTTTTCAGCTTTATCCACATTCCAAAGACATGAGAAAGGAAACTGGACTTTTTGTAATGTGTAATCACAATAGGGTTATAATAGCAGCATGGTAGGGATTTAAATTTGCACAAGTAATCAACAATTTTTTCCTTAACAGTTACCTTCAAATTCTCTGTCTTTGGACTATATATTTCTTTTTCAGTTTTGGGGTCTAGTAAGTTTCAGATGGAATGGTGCTGGATTGCTCTGTAAAATAGTAATATTACCTACGTGTTATAAGACTGTTGGGAGGGTTAAATTAGTTAACATGGTTTAGATCAGTGCCTGGTAAATAGAAAGTACTAAATACATATATTCTTGTTACAATCTTTATTTTAAAAAAAGAAATCAAAAACATTTCACATGAAATGTAGTATTTATAATGGATGTGGTTTATTCATGGACCCACCAAAGGAGGCTGAGGAATTGTCATCAGAAAAGAAATATCACCTCTTGATTTTGAGTGGAAACAGTGATTACTTGTTATCATTGTATCACAGCTTTAAGTGATAATGATTTTTGTATAAATTTAAATCAAAAAGTCTACTGAATATTTTAGACAAAGTTATTGCCAGAGAACACTTACTTTATGTGCTGTAAATCTAAAGGTTTATAATACCTATAAAAAGGGTTTAGATTAATCCAAAATTTATCTACCAAATGACTTGAAGTAGGCAGATTACATGCCTGTTTTATTCTTTTCATGTTTATACCAGTCAGATTTTTAACAAATTGGTTTAAGCTTTTTGAGAATTATTGAGCAAAATTCTTGATTGGTTTATCAAATTTTGCATTAATGGAACTTATAACGATGCAAATTTGCTTTGTATATGAATAGAAACAAGTATTTTTAATGTCAGTAAAGAGTAAAGGTGCTAGAAAGCCTCTCCTCACCTCCCATACTTATTTTGGAGCAATCACTATGAAATTTGAACATTTTCAGCATCGACAGTATATAGTGTGACATGCTTGCATCATCACTATTTCATGTTTACTAGCTGGTCAGCTATTATTCTGTGGTTATGTAGGAGAGACCTGATTTAACAGAAATCATGGAATGGGCAAGACCAAATTTAATGAGAATTGAGCATATTACCCAGAGTGCTACTATGGAGTTTTCTCTAGACACCACTATTGCTTTTCTTAGTCAGACTTTATTGTTGTGTTGGATTGTGTTGGTGGTTAACACAGGAATGACTGGGGACATTTTGTCAGCCTAATAGCACTGTGGCAAGAATCAAGAGGCCTTGTTGCCAAGCCTGGTTTTGCCATTAGCCTGCTGTGGATTTAGTATGGTGTCTTAATAGCTCTGGGCCTTGGGTTATGTGTCTGTAATAAATAAGGGGTTTGAGGTAGAGACAGGATCTTAAAGGCCTCTTGTAACTCTGGGCTTCTAATTTTGCAACCTTTTAGTTCTAACATTTTTTTTTTTTTGAAATATGACAAGCTTTCTTCAGTGCTGATCTGAGTTCATTAGGATTTGATGTTAAACTGTCCAGGAAATTCTGAAACACAGGGGAAGTCGCACAACTGGTATGTATGCTCAACAGTGCTATTGAGCCTGACTCTGGGTATCAGTCTTCTGTTTGAGCAAGCATCAAGATGCTTCTGAAACACAAGTCTGAGAATTCGAGGGCTGTCAATTCTGTTCTTTGAGTCCTATGATGGTGGCACTGTGGCCAAGTTGATAGATTAGACACACCTTTCTTTGCTTTGACACTTATTGAATAGAAAGGAAGATGACTTCCTGTTAATTGGAATTCTCTGAAACCATTTGGCATGTTGTTGAGCTGAACAAATGAGGAAGATAAAAGACAAAATACCTGTTCCAGAGAGGTGGAAACCTAGTTAGTGCCTCTTTCGTTGAAACCCAACTGAATCCTATCTCTATGATATTACCATTTGCTGGTATGAGATGTGAGCAGAGACTAAAACTGGGCTTTTCAAGGTCACATATAAACTAAGGTGATAAAGAAATGAAACAGTTTTCATTGTGGAGTTTCAAAGACATCTTAAATCTTTTTCTGGAAGAAAGCATTATATTTTGTGCCATTTAGTTAAGTGGGATACAAAATGTTGTATCAGATATTGGGACCAGATTTTTGAGTTTGATGGGAATAGAGATTTAAATATTTTGACACTGAGGGATAACACTTTAATTGTTTGTTTCTTTACAGTGAGCACGTGTTGGGGGAGGATAAATTCCAAGAGCCAAGTTGTGTTTTAAGAGAAGGCCTATTCCACACCAGATAATAAGCTAGGTCACTGGTGTAAGAGTTCATTGCAGTTACTTAGTTCTGTCTCATTTCCAGGCAGCTGTATTCTGTTTACTTCCTTAGTTTTGACAGCCACAGCATTTATTATCTGTTCAAACACAGGCAGATTAAATGCCATAAGAGGATTACTTTGCTTAACAAAGCAGTCACACATGAACTATGCTCAGATTTTGTTTTTTGTTTTCTTTTTGAGTAAGAAAAGAAGGCCTGCTGTTGGGTTTAGGTGTGCAGGGATTCCTTGTTGGGAGACAGACCCTTGAAGCAGTTTCTAATTCTGGCTCCTCCCCTTCAAATGTGCACACTGCAAGGCAGATTCCTCTGGAAGGGTCAAAGGGGAGACAGTGCCATTCCTCCATGCAGCATTCTCGTCTTATTCACACAAACTTTTGGATATTGCCTTAATGACCCTCGATTTTCAAAGCATACAGATTGTTTTTTTTTTTTTGCTTTTTTTTTTTTTGTTTTTAATTGTGCATGTGGAAATAACAATAGACATCCAGAAATGATTTTGTTCAGAGACAGCAGGGAATAATTGGGGGTTCTTGACTTTGACGCACATCAGAAGCATCTCAAGAACTTGTCAAAATATACCCGGCCCTTTATCTCCAGGGATGGGCCTTGCTGAGAGCACACCAGACAGGCTGGGAGTGTCTCCCAGAGCAGCATCTTAGGAGCCTGCCTCACCTCACCTCACCTCACCTCCACATTGTTAGCAGTGGTTTCCATCTAGTAGGCTTAATGGAGATGATACACTTTGGAACTCAACATGACACAACTGTATTGAAGTGTATGATCTTGTCCATGATCTAACTTAAAAATAGTTTTTTTATGTTTATCAAAACCTCTATAGTGAATTACAGAGAATTATTCATTTTGATAGGGCTCTTAAATATATACTTATTATTTCTCTGCTTTCCCCATTAGAAATGTTTTTCATATTTTCCCAGTCTCATTTTTGTCTTTTAGTTTGAGTCACTAGCACAGCATCTAATATTTTGTTGTTTTTTTTCATTATTTATTAATGGGCTTCTTAGACATTTACCTATGAATTATTAAGCAATAGATGGAATGAAACAAATGTTGCATTTTCATAGTCAAGTGACATTTCTGAAAGCATGGTAAACTGAATTTGGAAAACACTAAGTTAAATGCATATGTAAGTTAAATGCATACTGGCTCTTTTGTATTGAAATTTGATAAACAACTTACAATTTTATGAAATCTAAAACTTAATTAAATTTTTGTCTGAAATATTAATTTTTCATTTCCTTAGTGTTCTAAGTTAATCATTTGAAAATAAAATATAATAAACTTAAGAATTCATTGGAATAAAGGCATAGTGGATTACGATGAATATACTTAGTATCTTTTTTGTGTGCCATTTATATTTTTTTATAGAATGACTAAAAGTTGGGAAATAGAGAATTTTTTAGAAAACATTCTGTGTGCTATTCTTATTTTTATATTGGATTTGCCATATGCAGGGAAAAGTTTTTGAAAGTGCAATTTAAAAGGTTTCTTTATGTTCTTCTTTGTTTTGTAAAATCATTAGGTCATGGTTTACCCCAGTGGAACTTTTAGAATAACATTACAAAAACTTCTTAAATATGACTGAATATATTTTCTGCTTTGAATCAACCCAACTTTGAGCATATTTTTCACATTATTAAGTGGGAGAGAGGAATACAAAACACAGGTATTACACAATTTCAGTCTTCCCAAGAAACTTTTTAACAAATAGAGAATTGGACGTATTTGAGCTTTGCCTTTTTATGCACTCATGGTTATCCTAATGACCATCAATATCCCTTTGGCAGGTAGCTTGAATGAGTGTGGTGAGGAGCAGAGCTCTTTGTAGTGTAAAGGCAGAGTATCAACCCAGAATCAGTGCCATCCCCCTTGGCCTGCATCAGTAAGTAGACTTGCTTTGTGTCACTTCGACTGATCTTTGGGGTAGAGTGAAGAATACTGAAAAAAGCTTATTGAGGAAACTGAAATGTAACTTTTCTTTGAGATCATTCAGAGCTCTTGGATCTGATGACTTTTTGAGATAACCCCTTTAAGGTTCTTTCCCTCAAACTGAATGTGAAAAATCAAAGGTTGGTGGTAGAAAGGGCTTTGGAGTTCTTCTTTGCAGCCTCCTCTCCACAAGGAAGCCTTTCCTCTGGTGACTAGGAACTCATTCCAACTGTGGATTGAGAACAGGTTGGACTTTTCATAAATAGGTTGACCGTCTAAATAATATTTTAGATGAACAGCGAAGTAAACTATAAGGCCCAGAGACTAATTTATCTTGTATAACTTGTAAACTGGCTCTAAAGGTGTTTGTGAAAGGTGAGGCCAAACATATCTTTATTAGTAGCCAGTTGATTAAAATAAATGAATGAAGATGATTCTTCTAAAGGCTGACTATGTTCATTCAGCATTCGTATTTTATAGATGTGCCTTAACGTATATTAAGGTAAAGGTAGAGGATATAAATCTTGTCCTCACGATGCTTTTAATCTTATCTAAAGAATGCAATTTTTTTTCAAATTAAAAGTTGTTTTATAACCTGTTTTTTATATATTGCAGATTCCAATGACAACACAGTATTTTTCATAGCTGCCTAGTATTATTTTATAGATGTAATCTTATTGTACCAAGACCCCATTTATTGATTGTTCCAGTTTCTACCGGTTATTATCCATCCTTACTATTTTCCATCAGCCATGAGAACATTGCAGTGACTGTTCCTGTACATACATATTTTTATACAAGTTAACTGGTTCTTTTATACAAAGTGTTTAGTGAAAAATAAATGTAGTGTATGAACGTTGTTAAATATTTCAAATAGAATAGAGATGAGGGGGAAAAGCTGCCTTCTGTTTCCTCATTCCCTCCCTTTAGATAACCACTTCTAAACATTTTCTTATTTCTCTGTACAAATGTTTTTAAGACACAAGAAAGCAGATATTGAAATAACCAGGATGTGAAATGGGTGGACAGTAGGGTGCAGATGAGCCTGGGAGTGTAGCTGTACGCCTCATGAGGAAGGTTTACTGGAACAAATGGCTGCTGGTGTGGATTTCAAAGGTGGAATTTAAATGTTATAACATGATTTTCTAGATGATGTAGTGACAGCCCTCTAGTGTGAGGGGACAGAAACAAATCAAGAAAGAATCAGTGCGGAGAAGATGTGAGCAGGTGTGACCTATTGCAGATAGGGAATAATGTAGTTCTGTGAAATGAGAAATTACCTTTGTAGGGAACTGAAACATTTTGTGATGAGTTTAGAGCTGACCGACAACATGGGTATGAGCTTAATAGAATCGTTTGTAATTGCTGACAAAGGAGCATCATTTCAGGAAGGGAACCTGGCAAGAACATTACAGCATGTAGTTTAAACCAGATATGATGAGTTGTTTTTTTTTTTTTTTTTAATACGGAAGAGTCAGGGTAAAGAGGTACATCTGTAAGAAATAAAGTACAGGAAGAAGCAGTGGTGGGGAGAGGGGTTGTTTTACACCAGATGGGATAAGACTTGGCCACATGAAGGTAGAATCTTTTCTGTGGGTAGTTTCTTCCAAGAGTTCAAGACAAAAACCAGATTGTAGGAAATTTAAGAGGGAATCAGAGAACCAAGGTGGCTTTTATGAACAAAGATATAGGAAATACAGAAGAGTTTACTGCACACAGGAGAATTTACATGCAAATCTCTTAGTGTTTTTCTTTAAAAGTATAGTGAAGCCCCCAACTCTTTTGGGCCTGATATTTGCTCCCCACCCCCACCCACCCATTTCCTACAGATGAAGCAATAGACTTCTCTTCCTTTAGCTCACCTAAACTCACCTTCCAGGACTATGACCTGGGTGAGGTACTGGTGGTAGCCCTGTCTCAGTTGCTGTCATCCATCTTTGTCCCAGCCAGGGACTTTAGACTTGAGTGACTGGCATTGTTGCTGACCTGTGGTGTGATCCCTGCTGACCTCGGACTTTTGCCTTGCTTCCAGAGTCACTTCTCAGTTCCTGAATTTGAATTCTGGTTTAGCTCCCACTGAGGAACACTGCCATGACAATCTGCCTTACTCCTCTTGCTGAGCCTCTCTGTCCTGAGGGTCTAGGGTCAGCTGCTGGGGGATTATTCATTTTAAGGCTGGGTAATGAGTCTCCCAAACAATACTGGGAAGCATCCAAGGCTGCACACTAGGAATAATAAAACTTAACCTCACAAGGTCACTGTCACAATGAATAGGATAACTGGGGCCTGATGCACAAAGGATACTCAGTAAATAATAGTGGCCACCTTCTTGTGCTAATTAAGCCCACTCATTAGGACTGTGTGCTAATTCTTGCATCTGGAGGGCCTGAATCATCACTAGAGGTAGCTATAGCCTGTGTGGCCTACACTGCCCTCCTGACTGAACCGCATGCCTGCTGACCCCACTCCAGACCTTTGCCTCCATGCCCTCTTTCATCCCCACATCTCTGGCCCCCACTTTCTTGGGTAATCCCATATTAGGCCTCAACATCTCTCTCCTGGATGGAAAACAGTGAAAGGCCACCCTGGCCAGTGAGCACCAACAGTTTGTGTCCTGGAGTTGAGACAGTGAGTTGAAGACAAGTCTGAGATTTTGAGAGATGGAAGGTAAACTTATCAGTTTAAAATAGCTAATTTTAAATACTGTTTATGTTTTATTATAGTCATGTCCTCTTAGGATTTTGATGTAGATACTATTTTATTGTTCATATTATCTGATGAACACGTTACTTTATTCAAGTATAACTTTATTCAAAAACATTGATTTCTGCCTTTTTGAATTGAATTGTACTATTATGATAGGTCCAGGAGGTATTCAGAAATTAATATTCACAATAACAATAGCTGACATCTATCTAGCACATTCTCAGTGGTAGGTACTTACTCTTCTAGACATGTTCATATGTGGTCACTCATTAATCCTCAGTAACTACTTTATGAGTAGGTACTCTTATGTTTAAGATTAAGGGAAAAAGAGGCCCAGAGAGCTCAAGATCGCACAGCCATTAAGTAGCAGAGCCAGGCTGTAAACATAGTCAGTCTAGGCCTTAGCATCTGTGCTCTCAGTTCCTGCTACTTACGTGTTCTCACAGTAGCAGCTTCACCTGGGCACTGGTTAGACATGCAGTATCTCAGGCTCCATTCCAGCGTGTAGAATCTGGGTGTGTATTTTAATTCTCTTCCCAGGTGATTTGAATGCATGGTCAAATTTGAGAAGAAGTGCTTTAACCATTCTGCCTTACAATTTCCCTCGCCATGAGAATGTCATCATGGGAGAATAGTGTAATGAGGGAAATCAATGGGCATGTAAACATTTGTAATTCATATAGTTAGTACTCCCTGCCCTTCTGACATTTGGGTACAACAGCGTGAATGTGAATTTAGTGCTTCAGGCATTTCAGAACCCTTACAAAACACCATCATGGCACACGCTTTTGTCTTTCTTCATGTGCGTGTGCACACATGCATACAGTCACAGATACACATCCACTCACATTCAACTTTTTGTGATATTTAGTAACTTTGGAGAAGATATGGGGACATCATTAGCACAGGGCAGAGTCACATTTCATGCTTTTTGCATCTTGTTTTCCTTTCACAGTGAGACCCTCCCCAAAGTTTGTGCTCCCTGGGAAGCAGCAGCCCTGCTGGCCCCTGCCAGTTTCCCACTGCCACATGGAAATTGCCCTGGCAGGCTGGTCCTTGCCTCCCCCTCTTCCTGTTCCAGTAAATAAATTTCTTTCTTGTTACATAAGTAATTATAATCCAAATGTAATCACATAATAGACATAGAAGGAGCAGCCAACTGGCCTAGGGGGATTGGGCCAACTTAAAGGACAAGAAGAAGGGAGGTTTTGATAGACAAAGAAGGACATGTGGGGAAAGGGGCCTAGGGAGTGCAAAAGCCTGCTGGTCTGAAAGAAAAGTTGCTTGTTGGATAAAGGGAGGGGCAGGTGTGTAGAGATGGGTGTAGCCTGAAGTATGGCCAGTGTGTGGGCAGAAATGGGAAATGAGGGTACTTAGAGATCAGCTTTGGGCTTTATTTACTGTAATATAGTTAGAGAATTTTGCTATGCAGCAGCTGGTCTGCTAAGGGCTTTACATGCATTTCATCTGCAGAAATACCCTTTGAGATAGGCATCATTATCTTCATTTTGCAGATAAGGAAAGTGTCAGCAGAGGTTAGGCAACTTGCCCCAAGACACACAGCTAGTCATAGTACCTGGATCTGTCTCTCCTGAGAACCTGGGCCAGTCTCCCTAACTAGGCCAAGAAATTTAGCAAGCACTTTAAAAGTTGTCACAAATATGATGCTAATGTGTAAAATGAATACAGGGAACACCAATACAAAATACATTTTATATATATTTTTTGATTCTGAGCCATTTTAATAGGTTAGTTTCCAGCAGTCCAGTGGTGAAGTACATGGGTTCATATGTCCTGGGTTTGTATGTCAGGGTTGGGGTTCAGGCACCCACTAACACTGAAACAAGGCCTGTCTTTGATGGCGTTTGCTTTACTTAAGTAATTTTGGGGCTTCCTTAAAATGGGGGGGGGGCTTAAGAAGAAGAAAACACATGATTCCTAGAGCTAGAAAGGAAATGTGTTCTTATTCTAAAACCTTTTCTGACATAGTAGAAGTTCTGCTGTTTTGGTTGTTGTGTGATACTATCTTATTTTAAGTGCAGTTTTTTCTCTTGGTAGGTAGAGCAGTAGCAAGTTTTATTTGCCTTGGAGTTCCTAGGAACTCTGCTTTTCTAAACACATCAGATTTACTAAAGTTTTACTGTTTTATTTAGTTTCTGCTGTTTCTCCCTTCATGCGAATCAACTAGCAGAAGGGTTGTTATTCTCTCATTGGTGATGTGTCCACTTCAGTATTTAGTCTTCTCTCCTCTACATCACTTAACTTTTCTTCTAATATTTGTTCTGTGAACTGCTCTAGTATTCTTAACCATCCTTCGCATTGACAGGAGCAAGGCATGCTAGCATTTTCTGTTTGGAACCAAGAAACACATGTAATTCAGGAAGTGTGGCAACCATATAAGTGCTGGGAAAAATAGAGGATGTAGACTTGGGCAATTCCCTTAACTGCAGCAGACCTCAGTTTCCTCATTTATAAATGAGGTGTGAGTCTGGAGCCTTTAGAAGAGGCGTTTAAGAATCCTGAAGTGAGGTCTAAAGTTCACGTACTTAGGAAATTTCACCACCAGTTCTTGTCTGTCTTTATATTTAATAGGTTTCAATACTCCTGTAAATTTAACTGTAATATCCATTTTTACCATTTATAATTTATTAATAGCTTTAATGAATTGTGCATGACAGTTTAATTAGATCATCCATGTATAATTAGGACAACCATTTTTTTTCCTAAGAGGATCTATTTTTCATTTTCTGAGTATGCAGCTTACCTCTAACCTAGCATTTTCCAAAGTAGGAAAGTTTTTTCTAATTTTTAATAAACACAAAGATCATTTTACACTTTCTTGAAAAGCCACATGGATAAAATACAGAGAGCAGTTTTGGCTGAGTTTTTGCATATAATCATAATCCAGACAAACATGACCTAAGGCAGTAAATTTAGTTTAGTGGTAACAAAGCAGTGTGGAGTTCAAGAAAATCTGTTTTCTGTTTACTACTTATTTTTCTACTTTTTGTGTAAAGCAGCTTCACAGCCACTTCCTATCTGTTCTGAGTGCTAACTTTTCAAAGCTGGCAAGTAGTTTTTCCTTATAAAGTGTTCTTATCTCTTTTGTGAAGGTGCCATATTAAACATGTAAAAGAAAATCAACCTTATCTGATGGATGGTTTCCAATTAATGGTAGAGGAACCATTTGTATTTGGCTTTGTAGTGTGTTTTTGTACTTCCATTTGAGTATGGGTGTGCCTGATATTCTGGGAATTTCAATACTTCAAACAAATAAGGAAGTCTTACTGTGAAGACAGACTCAAAAGTAACTGGAAAGCTGACAGCCCTCTGTACTTCCCCAGCTGCTTTGCTTCATTCTCGGCTGTGGTGGGCCAAGACCCTCAGCGTTCTGGGATGCACCATCCCTCCCAAGCTGAACGGCTCTCTCTCTTTTCCCTGCCATTTTTTAATTTAGGCCCTCCCAAGAACTGAGTGTATAACAGAGTGTTTAGGTTTTGAACACATGAATTATTCAGGTGTACTTGTCACTGCATTCATGAGCAGGTAGTTATAGAATCCCAGCTATTTTGAAGAGGCAGTGTGTCTTATGTTCGTTGATTATGTGATTGCACTTCATATGGCTAATCCCACTCTGGATAAGCTTAGGTCAGTGTCAGAATAGCAGACCCGTAGAGGTTGGAGCAATCAATACCGCAAGAGAAGAGATGGCAGTTGACAAAGGTTAGTACGAGATAACTATGAAGCTCCACTTGCTCCCAAACATCTTCCCAATGGCTGGACAAAAATGGGCTTCAGAGAATGGGTTGTAGAATGGTTAAGTTTAATGGGAAAGGAAAGAGGGATGGTTTAGTGTCTAATCTAAAGAGGGTAGGTAGGATGAGGCAGCTTGATATCACATAGATGACTGGGTGCCTTAGAGGAATGGTGACAGCCTACAGCTTATACAAAGCATTATAAAATAGCCTCTATCCATGACAATATTTGAATAATATTTGAAATTTAAATAAATTTAGAAAGAAAAGGGCAGGAGCCAGATTACCTTGTTCAACTGAAATCTTGTGAGACCTATTGGAATATTTGTAAAATGCCATTTATTATAGCTTTTGATTTAAAAATAATATATGTTCAAGTATACCAAATTTAAGAAATACAGAAAAGAATAAGAAAAACATCATTAGTATTGTCACCAGACACTATATGTTAATATTCCGTCTCTATTCTGTATGCGTCAGTAGATTTTGAGCAGGTATCATTAGTTCATACTTCTTACTTTCTCTAATGTATGATGAATATTTTCTCTTGCTATTAAAATATTTTTTCACAGCACTACTTTGATAGTTGCCTAACATGATGTGGGATAGTCTTAAAATAAGACATTAGTCACTCTCATGACAAAGGTACTTGAGTTTTTCCCCCTTTGTATCGTGGCAAAAACCAAACTTGAAGGGTGGCCTCATTTTATATCAAATAGAAATAGAGGGCATTTTTGAGTTTTTCTAGTGGGAATCTCTCATTGTACATGGAAGAGGATTTTGGCCCATGTTATTTATATGACTGCTCAAGGTCAAACTTTTTATCACAGGAAAGGGACTAGCATTCCTGGTGTTCTTTTGTACATTATATCATACTTGGCAAATATAGCATTCTTTTTTTTTTTTTTTCTCAAGACGTATTGAACATGTGACAGCATATATTGTAGTTAACATCTCTGGTGTTCTTTTGTGTTTATAGCTTGGTTTTTAAGTGATCTTAAGGCTCAAATTTGGCTCCTGAACCAAAACCCTTGAGTGGAGCCCTTTCTTTGGTTCTACAGGTTAGAATAATCTTCACATATGTGTTGGTTTGAGAGTTTACAAGGTCAGAAATAGATTATAAAATGACAGATATCTGCCATTTGTAGTTTTTAGCCTTACGTGCTAACTGGAACTAGTGGAACCGCTACAAATATTATTTTATTCATAGATACTATTCCTATTTTTTAAAGAGTCACCTATCTTAAAGCATTATCTACTATTGTGCTAGACACTGTTGTGTGCCAGTCCTTTCCTTGATAAACTTGAAGAACCTGAAACCCACATGGGTAAATTGACTTGTTCATAGCAGGTTAGTGCTTGGGTCTAAGTACAGTAGATTCCAGAGATTTTCAAAGACTGCTTAACATTTAATTTAATAAATGCTCTTTTGAAGTTTATAAAATACAGAGAAAAAAATGACAGTACCTGTAATCTCACAACCCAGACATAGCTATTGGTAAAACATTGGTTTTGTGAGAGAGGAACAGACTCTTCTTTACCATCAGGGTCTTCTGGCTAGTCTAATAACCAGATAGACATGAGACAGATTAGCAAGAGAAAATAACCAAATTTAATACATATGTTAGTATGGGAACCCCACATGTGTGAGAGTCAGAGATAATCCACTTGCAGGAGAAGTTCAGAGGTAGAAGGGAATGTGGATGTATAAGACATTCTGAGCTGGGGATGAGGTAGGTGCCTTGCAGTCCTCAAAGGATCAAAGGATCATCACAGAATGGTAAGAACAGATCAGATATTTAGTATATAGAAGCTTGTCCTACCCTACAAATAAGCCAAGAGAGGTTATCTATAATACCTCCCATTTGGGGCAAGGTCCCTAATTTTGGTTCTTCTAGGTAGTCAAGGGAGGGACAGAAGTGTGTCCAGAGCCTGCAGCTAAAGTTGCCCTTAGCTCAAAACAATCCCCTTACCACAGAGGCACATCTTGGGGTTAATAGCTCTGAACCCCACAGTTGTATGCATGAAATTTTGAGGGTAAAATAATTATTGATCAACCTTTTTTCTTTGAACCCCTACTGTGTTCAAGGTCCTGAGATCAAGAACTATCATTAAGAAATTTAGTGGTGTTTCCAAGGAAACATATTGGGAATGTCCTATACTTTGTTTCTTCCTTTGATGAGAATGAGGTCTAATGAAGTGAGGGTTATGGTTTTAATCCAGCATGTCAGTTCACTTTATACTCTGTCCAGCCAACCGTTTTGAAAATGCATCATGATACTCATAAAGTAGACTGATGGAGCACTGCAGAATTAATAAAACAACTTGACCCAAAGTACATGTTCTGCTAAATGCTGGCCATCTAGTAGAATAGTTCCTTATATAATACTTGAACACGCTTTAAGATTGTCTTGTGTCTTTTATCCTATTTTTATTCTCAGAAGGCTGGATCTTAGGGAAGTCCAAATAGAGCTCTAAACCACCTCATTTTTTTTCTTCTTACTTACATATCAGTATTCTTTCAGCAGTATCACTGATTCTGTGACATAAAATTTTGTGAGGGGATAGAAAATATTTTTTTCAATATCTTTTTAACATTTTTCTTTTTATAAAATGATTTTTATAAAATGATATCCAGTTTACTGAATTGAGAAAAAATATGTTAGTAAAAAGAAAAATAAGTTGCTCACCTCACCACCCAGAGCTAATCACTTTAAAGACTATTGTAAATGTTTTCACTCTACCCTTTTATGTATATAGGTGTGTGTGTGTGTGAGTAAATTTTCAAGAACTGGTATGATGTTTGCATATGGATTTGTAATCCACTTTTTCTATTTCAATATTTATCATGAACATTTTCATATTTGATTAAAGGAAATAAAAATACCATTTTTCTTGGTTGCTTGGACTCAGTTTACAATATTGTTGAATGCCTTAGCTTTTAATTTTTTGGTGTTTTCAGCCAATTATGGGATACATGTCCTACATAGCTAATATTTGCAAAATTCATAATTATTTCTTTGGGAAACATCCCTAAGGATGGAATCACTGGAGCAGTTTATGCAACATTGTTAAGACATGATGGCTATTACTGAATTTCCCTGAAAAGCTGTAGCTATTTGCATTTCTCTCTGTGTGTATAGATGGCCAGTTTTCCTCTAGATTTTTTTAATACTGAACATGATCACATATAAACAATCCTTGCTAATTTAATAAATGAAAATATTTTGTCATTACTATTTGAATTTATAATTCTCAATACTAGTCAGGCTAAGTTATTTTTAATTATTTAAAATATTTTTTCTGGTGCCCTTTTTTTTATTGGGATGTTTTTCTTCTTTTTAAATATGATTTGCAAATGCTTTTTTATACATTTTACTATGAACTATTTATAGTTTTTTGAAAATATTTTCTACAAGTTTGTTAAACCCTATTTATAATACATTATGTTTTATGGAAGTTTATATCCTTTGTAGCATTGTTTCCATGCTACAAAAGTAAGTTTGTGAGGTCTCCCATTTCTGTGGGATTGTTTTGCATTTAATACTTTTATAAAGTGTCATCTAGCATGGAATTTGTCTTCTCATTTTCTTTTGCGATCACATAATAAGACATTACCTAAAAAGGGCACAGCTATCTGATGCAAAGCTTTCCTGATTTTCTCTCTAATGAAAAACAGTAAAGGTCCCAGTCTGGAGTCTGGTAGATAAATGTCACTTCAGGGTGGGAGTGACATCTCCAGCTCTTGATCCTATGATATTTGGACTATGTGCTAGCCCAGATATTTATTTTTATTTTGTGTCCTGTGTTCTTCACCTTTGTAGCATCTCCTCAGCTTTTTTGGTGCAGTGTCACAACCCTCTTTCATTCCAGAATACCTTTATTGGGACACCCAGGTGTCTTAGTTTGCCTATAACTATTGTGACTTACACATATTGTCCTAGCATAATTTTTTAAGTGCCCCTTTCATTCTAAAAAGTTACCAAAATGGCATGAAAAATTATATGGTCACACTATTATTTACATATCAGGACTTCATTGAGTACATAAAATTGGGGTAATTCAAACAGAATCACTTTT
Source organism: Cynopterus sphinx (assembly GCA_030015415.1). NCBI lineage: Eukaryota > Metazoa > Chordata > Mammalia > Chiroptera > Pteropodidae > Cynopterus > Cynopterus sphinx. The sequence goes on along the minus strand of CM057385.1, from coordinate 92,665,584 downwards.
TGATTTGGTTAAAATAAATAATTAGGCTTGCAACATTGTCTTTTGTTGTTAATATGCAAAGAGTTCAATGATCATGTCTAAAAATACCCAGCATATTATGGTTTTAAAATATCCTTTATAGTATTATATATTTGATTTTGAGGACTTAGTAATTCTAATTGGACAGAATAATTATTCAATTTAAAATTTGATTGAAATTAAAGTTTCAGAATCATTCCTTCCCCCAGCTGATTGTGATGCCTAATGATTTGTGGTTTTAATTTTTTAAATTTTCTTCCTTGCAGTTTCTCGGATGTTTAGATTATCAGTTTCTGGGGATGAGTTGGGAAAGAAAAAGAGGATCTAATATTTTGGAATTGCATGTGCTTTATACTGTCTCAAAGTGGTGAAATTTATAAGACCTTACACTGAGCTGTAGTTTGGGATATTAGTTGTATTCTTCCAAAGATTTTAGTTCACTTTAGTAAAAGTAAGTGAACATTCAGTAAGGTGAATATATGGGGAATATTTGAAGAAACTTGTTCAGACCTTCATGATGCAGGAGAATAATTTTCTGACCAAACGTAAGACACATGAGTTAAGCCTAGCTATTGCATGCATTAGTAGAATTTGGAATTTTCTTCTGGCCCACTGGTGCTTCTGAGGTGTTTTATAATGGCTGTTGTCATGTCATAAAAAGCCCTAAATATGTCTATTTATTCAGCACTTCTAGAACCTTCCTCACCCCTCATTCCTTCTGCTGCATTACAAAGGCATCAGGTGAACATACCTGACACATAGGAGCTACAGTAAGAAGATGTGACACTAAATCGTGACAGGCTTGATTTCTATTGTTGTCTCTCCCAGAGCAGCCTAGGCAGGAACTCACTCCCAGTTCTCCTCTGGACTGCTCTTTTTCCTTCAGGTAGCCATTTGCATGTCGAGGAACAGTGGGCCCTCTCAGTCCCATGTTCCTGCTTCCCCCTGCTCGTTCTAGCCCATTAGAAGCTTTCTTGCATCGACCAGATGCTTTTGTCCCGCCTTGAGCATTCTGTTGTGCATACCTAGCACCAGTTCCCTTCCATGGGCCCTGTAGAATGATTTCTGGAACTATACTTCTAGCCTCTACCATGCCTGGGAAATGCATTTGCCAGCATGGCACATCTAAAAGTGGCCCATCAGCTTTAGCCTGAAATAAGTTTTTCTGTTCTTTCTGGATCCCGCTTTTGTGCTTAAGTACACTCATTCCCCAGTCTCCCTGTAGGAGCAGTGGTGTCCTCTGTAACTACTCTTTCTGCCACTCCATCACAGATGAGAGCCACACCTGCCTGTTTTGCCTTTTCACTGTTGTTCAAGTCCTTTCTTCTTGCCATTTTCACCAAACAAATTGAGGCTTGTATCTCCTGTGGAACTTTGCAGTAGCTTTCTTTCGTCCCATTTCTTTGTCTCGTTTCTCTCCTGTGAAATCTGAACTATCCACTCATGCCATGCCTCTTCTTAATGGATTTCTATAATACAGTTAACACCTCCTCAAATATTTTCAATGGCTCCTCATAGGTTGTTGAATCAAATCCAAACTCTTTAGCATGTGTTAAGTGGAAAAAGAACAAAGCAACTACAACAAAGCCCAAATATAAATATATACTTTAAAAGGAGACGGAATGCATTTAGCAGCAAGCTTTTTCTAACTAAGTAGTCTGATGTTTTGGCTAGATATTTGGCAAATCATTAAAATTTTACTACTCAAGATGAAAATGTTGTAGAATTAATTGTGGCGATGGTTACATGCATCTGTGACTATATGAAAGACCATTGAATTATACATTTTAATTGGGTGAATTGTAGAGTATATTAATTATGTCTCAATAAAGCTGTTTAATATGTAGTGTATAGACAGGCTTTTAAAAATGTCACTTGTGACTAGGGAAGGCTGTAGGTAAACAGCATGATAAGAAAGTAATTATTCTACTGTCAGCATTAGGCTAAAGGATTTAGTTTCTGAAGCCCTGCTCCACCTGTATGTATGCACCTATGTTTACGTGTATGGTTTTGTAAATGCCTGGAGATATCACTACACTTTGCAAGGCCCAGTGATTCAACATTTCTTTTAATTGTTTTAATATTTTGCATTCAGTTGATTTATTTTTGCAAACATGCTTTACTGGTGCAGGTAAGCAAGTACTGTGTAGGTGATACAAGCTTTCATTAAAAGTCATAATGACTTTTCTACCTTTTCTGTGATGAAATATTTCAGAGAAATGTTGCACATAAAATGATTGGTTTCTGGTCATTTTGTTTTTACTCAAACTACTATAATTATATAGCCTCAAATGTTATATTAATGTATTATTAGGTCAGTTTATAAGAAATCACATTGCCATATATACTAATGTAATATTGACATTTGTTGGGTCGTGTGACCTAAAATCAAGATCCATTCTAAGATGTGAATATTATTTTAAATTATGAATCTCTTTCTCGTTGAGTCAAATTTTTGTTTCTTGGAATAATTCCATGGAGAGGTAATTAGTTTCACTTCCCCTTTTATCAGTCAAATGATAGGAAGTCATCATATGTGCAAGCCTTACTAAACATTATTAAAATGCACCAGTGTGCTTTTCTCTACTTTTACTTCCTTAAGGAGCAGACCTGGTTGCAAGACTGTCCTTTCTTTTTTCCTGCCCACTGGGTGGATATGCATTTCTAGGTGTGGTCCTTCTGAGCAAAGAGTGTGTTATGTTCTTTAAGGAAGAAGGCGTATTTTCCATGTACAGCTTACTTTAGAGTGAGGAAAAAGGCGCTTTTTGATTATTAGAGACAGGTTGACCATTGCTGTTTCTGAAAAAAGCTAGTGGGGAAAAAAAGCAGAAGGGAGAGCCCAGTTTCATAATGGCTCTTATGCATATCTGTTGCATGTTGTTGCACATCTATTGTCACTGGTGTGGAGGCTGGAAAACATATGGCCATCAGGCAAAATAAATTAGAAGACAAAATTTAAATTAATGAAACAAATTAAGGTGCAACTCTTTAATGCCTGGAGAATTATCTTAGCATCAGTTTGTGGGTGCCAGATGCTGCTCTTTGTCTTTGGACGGCACAAGGTGCTTCCCTGGGTCACTTTGGAGTAGTTCTAATCAAAAAGAGCAAGGCCATTTCACGTCTCTCTCCTTAAGGTTTCCTGAACACTGAATAAATACCAAATGGCCACTTCCTCCTCCCTTGGTAAATGTTCTAGCTTTATAAAGAAGCTGAATCTTAAAAATTATTTTTGTTTTATGCTTCTAAGGGAAGTGAGAACCCAAATGATTTCCTAATGCATCTCTCCGTGGTGTAGTTGTTGAATCCTCCCAAATTAGCCTTTTGGAATGATTAGCTTTTAGAGTCCTTACTGGGTGGTAGTCATGCTGAGAATGAAACATACAGCAGGTAGTATAGTTTTGATCAGCATCAACATTTTCCTCCAAGAGAGAATTTTTAAAATTTGAACAAATGCATACATAGGTTTTGCTTGCTTGTGTGCGTGCATGCGTGTGTACGTGTGTGTGTGTGTGTTTTAAACTGGTTCTTTTTCTTTCAGAAAAGGGAAACATTTCTCTAAGTTTAGTTTTTATTTTAATTAAGTCTCAGGTGCTAAAGGAACAGTGAACTTCTAGAAGTCCCTGATAACTGCTCACTTTTGTTTTCCCTAACACATTCTCTATTTAAGATCCTGTTGTAGTTTTATGATTACCAGGAAGAAGCTGAACATATACAAGTTCTCTTTAGAATTCTTAGTGTCATTATTCAAAATACTGGGGTGATATTAATTCAAAAAAGCATGCAGTGCTCTGCAATCTGAATACTCGTTTATATTTTGTGAGACAGTCCCGATCATTGCTTCTCTTAATTGGAGCAGTACTAGCTTGCTCCCTCCAGCACCTTAATTCCCCTACCTCAAAAGATGATTATTTTTAGAGATGCAAAGTGAAGAAGCCACATGAGTAAAAGTAAAAAAAAATATATCTTGACATATTAACCTTGAAAGGAGTATACTACAATTTTCAGTCAACTCTCATTTGAATTAATATTTGAATACACAGTAAATAATAGGCCAAGTTTTTTTTTTCTGCCTCAGGAGAAATAAAGTAAATGGTCTTCAATGATGTGCAACAGACAGAGAAAGACAATAATCATCAAATCAGAAAGGGAGGTAAAGGTAACTCTTGAGGTAACCCAGGCCAGTTCCCTCATCTTCAGCACTCAGGCCGAGTGACCACATTCATGTCCCTGTCCCCAGTGTGGTTGGCTTCGGAGGGCTCCTCTCAGCCATTGAAACTCTTTCCACTTCACACACCTGCCTGTAGGTCATCTCCTGGTGAATAGGAAATGAGGTCGAAAATGGTATTTCAGACCCGTCCTGGACCTTTTCTTCCACTAAGAATTTAATCCGCTGCTTTCCTTGAGGGAGGGCCATAAGAGCCTGTCTGCCCTGAGGAAGAATCACAAGTATCAGGGGTTTTAGTGAGGCCTTCAGAGTGCTTTCCAAAGTGTGTCTCATCATTCCCCACCTGGTGCATTTTAAAAGTATGCAGTCTATGATTATGTGTAACCAGAGATGTAGAACGCTTACATTCATATTTTTATTACCCAAAATAATCAATGCAAAAATATCTTTGGGTGGTTATTTATTCTGAAGAGTTCCTGCTTGTTGTTATTATGACTTGGTATTTTTTTAGTATCTTTATGCATTCCAAGTAATAGTCAAGTCCCAGTTTTCTTGAAAGAAGTGTGCATGTAGTAATGTCGCCACTTTATAAATATAAGTAAATAGATAAGTGTGTGTGTGTGTGTGTGTGTGTGTGTTTGTGTGTGTGTGTGTGTGTGTAACTTAGAGGCTAAAAAGTTTTGTGCCTTTTTATATAAGGAGTTTTATCTCACAGGAAATGAAATTATAGCCCTGGCTTTGCAATGTGCTCTGACTCATGCATTAGCATAAGGACTTCGTTTACGGCTGTGTCCTTGCTTTTATTAGAGGCCTAGAGAATGTAGGACACAAATTGCATCTGCTGTTTCATGTCTATTCTCCACATCAATGCAGTGGACCTTGTAGGTGTACAAAAGTGCTTCTGCTTGGAATGAATAAACATTACAAACTGAACGAGGCTTTCTCTACCCAAATCTTTTCATTTCCAGGCTTTAAGAATCTAGGACCTCTATCCATCCAAAAATCTAGGAGTTATCCCTATTTCACTTCTTCCCTTTCTACTTTCTTATCATCTCCAGGGAGGATCCTAAATTATTTCACTTCTCTTCATCATGTCTCTTGCCATTGTGGTCCAAATTACTATTATCTTTTGTTTGGGTTACTGAAATACCTTATTAGCTGTTCTTATAATCCATTCTTTACTTAGCATTAATCAAACCATGTAACTTCCCTGATTAAAATTCTCCAAAGCTGTTTAATGCACTTAATAAAATCTAAACTGGTTTCCTGAAATACTATATTCCATGCGATTTGCCTCTGCCTCTGTAGCCAAGGCTCCTGCATCATCATCTACCTCTTTCCTCACCACTCAGTACACCTCAGCCACGTTGGCCCTCCAGCATGCCACTCAAGTTTGTCTCTATTTTGACCTCTATGTCAGCTGGTTCATTGTCTGGAATGCTTTCTATTTTTAAAAATTTTCTTATGGCTATATCTTGAATATTCAGATATCAGTATAAACATACCTTCTTTGAAAGTTTTATTGTGGATTCCTAAATTAAAATAGCTATTATACCACTCTGTATTTCATTATCTTTTTTTTTTTAACACATCACACCCATCTCCATCTGATGTTTTATTATTTACCTGTCTGTCTATTTATCTGTCATCTACCACTCGCACTTGCATGTTAACTTTGTGAAATCAGGGACTACATTTAGCCTGATGCCTAGAAGACTGTCTGGCATGGAGTATATGCTCAATAAAACTGTTCAAGCTGAAAGTCTTCAAATACTGTGGCTTTAAATATTGAGATACTGGAGATGATTATCTCAGTGATTTTGGTGAATGATGAATTAGAATCAGGGCTGAGACAAGAGTGAGTTAGGTACTTGCTTTGGATACAGAATTTAACCCAGTTTCTCAGATGATAGTATGGCACAGCACTGTTATTGATCCTGTCTTTATTAAAAATTGTGGTATTTTTTTTATCATAAATTATTTTGGCATTAATTTTGATTTTTAAAATTATTTCATTAAAATATTTTTTTCTCTTGATTACTGCATTTTTGCACACTCTGCAGCCCTCTATCAGACTATTCTCTGATTTTTTCACTTTATTTTTCATTATCAGTTATAGCTGGTATTTACTGAGTACTTACTATATACCAGACACTGTGCTTTACTTGGATTAACTCACTGAAAACTCAGAGCTATAAAGTAGATAATAGGATTATAAGTGAAGAAATAGGCTTTGAGAGGACAGGTAACTTCCCTAAGGTCACAGAGCTTGGATAGGCAGCATATGCAGAATATGTCATATGGGTAGACATAAACTTATGAGGTGTGAGAGGGATTAGGATCTTTGACATCCTGACATATCTTGTCTATGTTTTTTGAGAGGCCTTTAAATGTGCAGGGAGCAAGAAACTAATCTTAGGGAGGGAAAGGTTTATCTGCTACTTGGTTAGGGAGACTGAGGAAGAAGAGACAGAAGGAATGTTGGTGAGATACTTTAGGAGACTCAGTATATTCAATATACCTTAATCGATCACCATTTTGGAAACACTTTAGAGGACATGAAAAACCACGTTTAGATCAAACACTCCATTAAAATTAGAAATATTCCTTTCACAAAATAACTTTAAAGTATAGAATGATTTTGGGGAAAAGTTTTTGGGTTATTAAAAAAAAAATGACTGCACAGCACACATCAAAATATAGGTTGATTAGTTAAATGTAAATCATAAAGCCACAAAAGCTAGAATAAAATAAAAATTTGAGACTTTTTAAAAACATAAACCAATTAGAGAAATCATGAAAGAAAACACAGATGAATTAAACACAAAATTTAAATTTACATACCAAATTTTGTTAGTAAATGAAAAGAAAATGACAAGTCAGGGGAGTATTTATAACCAAGAATTCATTTTGTTTTAAAACCTCATTTGTTTTAAGAAATCGATAAGAAAGACATTGAGTCCTCAAATTTAAAAAAAGGCAAGTTCACAAAAGACATAACAAATGACAAAAAATGAAATAAGTTTCATAAGTAAAGGTGAAAATTAAAATAAAATTTTTGTTTCTCAAACTGTAGGTATTAAAACAGAACAATATTGGTAAAAAAAAAAGTGGGAAAAGAAGAGTCTGATAGGTATGTCACCTTATGCAACGATATGGCAGTCAGAGCTTTTATAACTTCACCTAAACATGTTTCTATGTTGTTCTTCCAAGGAACTGGAAATTTAGGCAAAGATTTTTCTTCAGGAATGATTATAGCAGCATTATTTATAAAATGAAAAATTAGGACTACTCAAAATTTGTTCCAATGGGGGAATTGTTAAATAACCCCACACCATTATGATGGCCTTTCAGACAAACATTATTGACTGTTCTGAAGAATAATTAGTATCTTGGGATAATTATCATGATATGTTAAGTGAAAAATAACAGTATAGCATTATTCCAGTTTTATTTTAGAACAAAGACAGTAAAAGTACATTTGCCTAGAAAGGGAGATCAGAAAAATACATATTAAAATGTTCAAATTTTAGCAATTTTGAAAACGAATTTTTATGAATTTTTCATAATATTTATAATTTTTGTAAATTGGAAAAATGTTTTATTAAAGAAAGTTTGCAAGGACAGATTAGGGCCTGACAGACAGGAAACCTTGGTAAAGTTTAGTCCATCTTCTTCCTAATTAGTTGTCAACCAGCAGAATTCTTGGAACAAGTCACTTCCTCTCTGTGTAAAATGAGCCCAGGACTTCTCATATTTTTTCTCTGAAACACTCCCAGAGGCAGAAGAGAGTGAACATTCTCTCCTCCAGGAGGAAAGGATGGGAAGAGGTCAGCTCAAAGTCACCTCCTGAAAAAGTTTTAGCATGAAAATCCATGTAAACATCCTGTTCTTCTCCAAACTATAGTAATGTTAGTTTTTAATTTTTTAAAAAACTTGAGATGTAATTAATATATCGTAAATTTCACCATTTTGAAGTGTACATTTTAATGGTTTTTATTAAATTCAGAAGATTGTAACACCTAACCGATGATAGTTTTTAATACACAGATATTTGCCATGGATACTCCATGATAAAGTGGATTTTCCAAAAAAATGCTCTGTACCTTTGAGTCACCTGGAAGCACTGTCACGTACTTTCTCTGGAGGATATTACAGCTTTGAGACAACTATGACTAGGTGACCTAACAGATATTTTTAAGAAACGGCATTTTCAATCCATTTTGCCTCTCATTCCTTTAAAAACAACATAACTGGGTAAGTTGTTATTAATTGTCCTGGTTACTGCTAACTTAGCTGTCTTTTGAATTTCCACTCACTGTTGGTGATAGTTAATATCTGTGCTACATAATAAAAACTACGACCTCCTGCCAGACCTTGCTGCGGTTAAAGAGTTTAGGTATCCTCGATCCTTGCCCTCAAAGGACATTTTTAAAGGAATAGTAGTTATGGTATTAGAGCTGCTTCGTTTCAGATTCAGGTTTACAATTTAAGTAAAAGAAAATCCAGAGGGTAGAAGGCAGAATACGTGTATTTTAGAAGGCAGAATACGTGTATTTTAGAGTTTGTAGCCTGGAATGTGAACAACACATGGATTGTGTTTTGGCCCAGTGTTATTAAATCACTTTTATCTCAGGCTATTAATTTTTGGCAGGTGTGGGTTGATGATGTGCTTGTGGTTTAGAAAATTTTTTATTGAAATTTCTGGTTCTATTGTAACCAAGTTTATGTGGAAGTAGCCCAAGTTCAGATTTGGTAATGCTTAGATTCCATATTTTAGACTCTTGGCCTAAAACAGTGGACCTTAAGTACAGTGACTTGAATTATAATTGAGCTCTGTGAGACTTGGATTTGTTCGTAACCTCTCTTTATCTGGGTGCTGGCCAATCCAGAGGGCAGGGCAGGGGCATTTGGCCTGAGCCTTCACATTAATTAAAGCCTTCAGATACAGAGTTCTGATGGTTTGACAATATCTCCAAATACAGTCATCAGAGGCGCTGGCATGATGAAACAAATATATTTATTGTACAACTTTAAATACCACAGTTTTTATAACTTTGTTTTGGCATGTCTCTTTTTTCCTGGGAGCCTAAAAGAAATGGCAGTGGTGTTGGTCTCTCTGAGTCTGTAAGAGGCCCAGAGAGGATGTATTCTCTTTCTTTTAGGATAAAGGGAATGAACCCTGAGGACCCTTGAAGTTCCTGACAGTGCAGTGTTCAGTGACTGTTTTACTCAGAGCCCTTGTATGGAAACTGGGGACATCAGTGTCCTTCAGAACAGTGACAGTAGTAGCTGACGTGTTTAGGGCACTGAGCAATTCTACACAGATTGTGCCTCACAGCTCTTTTGAAAAAAGTATAATCCCAGGAGCCAACTTAAGTGGGAGAGAGTCTATGATCGCTTTCTACAAGAAATGATAATCCATAGCCGTTAAGAAGTTAATATATTACTGAATTTAAAACTGTCATTCAGGTAGAGTGTGGGACAAGAAAAGCTTTCCTCCCTTTAGCAACTAACTGGGTAGAACTGTTTACAGATCCCATTGTGCAAGGGGGCAGAATAATCAGTGTAAAGGTAGAGATGCTTAGCATGGGTAGGCTGCATGGAGTAAGTATGGATTTGCAAATGAAGCTGGCTATGGAAATCATTTTGTGTTGGAAAGCTCTTGGCAAAGCCTAAAATGGAAGCATCAGATTGTGTGTGAGAGTGTGCCTGTCTCGTATACTGTATTCTAACTGCTTACAAAGAGATGCACTCCATACTAGGATATTAAATTCACATTTGATGTTTGTTCTAATGGAAGGACATGTGAAATGAACTGGGGGATTGTTCTCTGTGCTTTATCTTGATCCAGTGGGTAGAGAAGAGAAAAACATTAAGTATCTCTCAAAGCCAGTTATGCATGCTGCATGAAGTAGGCTTTTTAATAGCGTGATTCTTAAATAGTCTAATTTCTGGGTGTTTTGATGAGCTGGAATAAGAAAAGGCAGAGTACTTGTCCAAAGGTACAAATGATTTTTCTGGAGAAAATTTGTAGCCATACTTTTAGAGACCGCTGAAGAAGAAAAGTAGGAGTACTGTGGGACTCATAACCTTATGTGTGTGGATATGCTTGTGAAAGTGATTTTGATTTTGCCAGTGGTTTGGAAACAGTAGGTTTATATTTCTTTAGATAGGTCAAGATAGGTATCTGTGCCCTGCGCTGGAAATTAGCCATCACTGCATTTGCAAAACAGTCTACTAGTAGAAAAACCTGCTTTCTTTCATTCATAGTTAAAGAATTGTAAAGTCTCTCATTATACTTTTATGTGGCCTTAGAGAACATCATTTTGTATAATTTGGGAATAGCTTTTTTTTTTTTATTGTACCAAATATTTTTTTCATCCTAATCCTGAGTAGATTGTTGAAATATCCATTTCAAACCCCTGAGAATATTGTCTAAGTCTATAAAAATAAGAGAAGTGCGTGCTTTTTTGGCTTACACATCTGTTAAGAACAGTTCATTTGTCTCCATAATAAAACTCTTTACAGAACAAAGAAGCTGTATTTTTGCTCAGTTGATGTTTTAGTCCATATACTTTCTTTTTGGTTAAATCCAGTATTAGTACAGAATAATACTTAACTTGACTACTTGTATCATTCTACCTACAGCATCACATGGATTTTTCTCTTAAATGAAGCTTTGCCTTCACTATTAATCTGTTGCATTTATGTAATAAAATCAAAGTGTGAACATTAAGTTTTTAAGTGAAATTTGCCTAGGAGGGATGGCTAGGTAATTAGAAGATGGCACCAAGATTCAAAATAGGTCCCCATTAATTGAACTACTATTCAGAAATTCAAAATTAGCTTAAATGGGTAAAAATTGGGTGTAATCAAAGCCAGGTTGAGACATTTTTAGACTCTGGGCAGTAGAAGTTAATATCCTGAGTTTGTGGCAGCTGTGAACAGTTGACCCCTGAACAACTTGGTGAGTAGGAGTGCTGACCTTCCATGCAGAACTGTGGCCTGCCCTCCATGTACGCAGACCCCCAACTACTGAATTGACCCTTGAACAATGGGGATGTGAACTGTTCCTGTATAATAAGGCCGGAGCAGTTCAAACTAATGTTGTTAAAGGGTCAGCTGTAGTGACAAACCCAAACTGGGCAGCTAAGGGCTGGGCTTGAGCCCTGATGCTGATCACTATGAGCTATGTTGTTTTAGCAATGATGCCTCACCTCTTCAAGGCCTCTACTTGTGCACAAAATGAGGGTAAACACATCTCCCTCACATATTTTTGAGAGAATAAAACAACAGAGTATTTCAAAGTAGTTGGCAAAGCGTAAAGGGTTGAAAACAGATTTATTTTAGTTTCCTTTACAAGAGGAGATATTTAGGAAACAACTTTTCCTCTCTATATTTTAGAGATTGGACTTAGAGAAGGGGCAGAAAGGGCTTCACACATATGTTCTGGGGGGCAGGTACTGGATTTATTACTGCTTTATGGTGGAGAGTCAGGAGCCCTAGATTCTGGTTTGAGCTCTATCATTTCTTCATTGCAGTTGCCCTTCAGAAGAGTGTTGAGTGTGAATTAGTGACTAAGAAGCACTTTAGTAACTACAGAGCACCTTTTAAAGAAGATTTATAGAGAAAGGGCAGAGAAAGAAGAGTGGGTACCCTCCACTCCCTTGCCTTTCCTGTCCTAAATCTTATTAAGCTGCCTCCCCATTTTCCTTTTGGTATTTGCACCAGTCAGGGTCCCCATGTGGCATACTCCGACTGGGTGACTGAGTTTTATACAGGAATTCTTTACAAAGGTATGGGTCAGGTATGGGTTATCAGTGAGAACTGGTGCAATAACCGGGCCCCGAAACAGCCGGGCAAAGGGAGGGAGTGGTTACAGGAACATGGAGGGGGCTTGAGCCTTTTGGAGGGGACACAGCATATCTGTGATGCCCTTGCAGGGAGAGAACTGGGGAAATAAATACTGCATCCTCATTCAGCTCTCTGGTCTCCTCCTGGTGTCTCCTATGGACTTGACCCAAGCAGAAGACTGACCAGACAGAGCTGTTGTGAAATCCTTGCCAGTCAGCCCCCCGGAGCACCAAGCAAGATGAGAAAATGGATAGAAAAGAGCTATGGGTGTGTCTCAGGCAACAGGAAATTATCTTACTGTGGAGTTGATTTTTTTCAATTCCTTTCTCTTTTCTCATAACTCCTCCACGTTCATTCATCAGTCCCACATTCCACCTCTGTGTTAGTGTGATGCCCAGGGGCTTAGTGGCTAGGCCCAAAAAGGTGCCAAGTGCAGATTGTTCTTGCCTACCAAGACTTAAATGAATCACTAACCAGTGTAGTTTATATTTTATCTCCTACTTTTTTGCCTTTATTATTTTTTTATTTTTGAGATGAGTATATAGAGCTTTTCAGATAGCCAAGAGGAGACCCTGTTGCCTGATTCTCTTTCCTTTTCTTCTCATACCATTGACCTCACTCATTAAGATTTATTGTTTTTGTTGTGGAAAAAACTGGCAGAGATTCGATTTGATGATTATGTCTGTAGTTGGGCTCTCAGAGCAGTCAGCTCTGTGATAAGGATAATACACAGACACAATCTAGATTTTTTTCCCTCCACCTATTTTGAACTGCTTGGTCAAGATACTAATTTCTTTCTATAAATAATGAGATCAATAATGAGAAACAATTTCATAGCATTATTTCTACTAGAAATGCTACTTTTTAGATACTTTTGCTTTTTGTCCAGTATTCTTGGTTGAGATTATAAAATATTTTCAACTCTTTGGGTTAAGCTTGTTAAAATGGGTTGATAGCATTCACACTGCAGTGTTAACTTTATATTTCAAGGAATTCCAGATCACTTTATTAAAAGTCATGTGGAAATGATAAAGGAATTGGCGACTGCAGAACTATGGGACTAGGAGTAGTCTTTCATTTTAACTGCAAGACTTCTGTGTTTACCAAAACATCTGTACTCACTTAAGAGTGCTTCTATGAAAACTGTAATACTTATTTGAATTTTTGTGATTGTTTGTAAAGATAATAATGAAATCCAACCACCAGTAAAATGAAATTAGGACAGATGTTGTAGTCTTGGTTTTAGTTCTTTTCCACTCCTCCACCCCTTCTGATAGGTAATGGCAGTAAGGACACTGGTCATAAAGTCATCTGTGTTTTATTATCATATTCTTCCATCTTTAATATCTAAGTTGGTACTTTTAGCTTTTTCCCACATTGTTAAGGGAAGACAAAGACATTTATTGTTTTGGAAATCTCAAGGAAATTCAAAAGTGAGTGAGAAGTAATTCAGAAATGAAGTGACATATATAAAAAAAAGTCAGTTAGCATTTAGAAAGATGAAGATTTTTAGATTCATAGTTTTATATTCTTTGTAGAAGAAATATACTATTAGTCAGTGAAATGATATCTTTTCATCTTTTCTTTTTCCCACAGACATTTGTAGCTTTGTTAGAGATTAACTTTTAGCAGAAAAAGAATATTGAAGGGAAAAATGAGACAGAACAGAAGAAAAAATCCTGTAAAAATAAATTTCTGTGCCGTGTTATTTATCAAGAATGGGCAGAAGGAAAGAAAGTCACTATAGTTTTTCTGAAATAGGCGATTCCTTGGGATAAGTCAGTCGACCAAACCCCTTAGTAATCAGTGCAGTTACTGTCCAGGAAAAAAATCCTCATTTCTATCTGCATACTGTGTTCTCTGTACACCCCACTTTAAAATAAGAGGAAAATGTCTAGAAAATTTTAGGTATTTTTCTCGTATTACTCTGAACAGCACTTGTGTAAGTGCATTGTCACTTCTAGATCCAAATCCTACCTAAACAACCCAGCCTTCTGGAAACTTTTCAGATTTTCTCCAGGGAAGAGAGCTTTATCAAGGGTTTATTATATTCAAAAGATGCTGTTTTAATTGGGTTTCTTAGAAGATACATGGTTACAAATCACTATCAAAATTCATGCTGAGTGGCTTCCAAAGAAGTGACAGGTTTTTTTTTTTTAAGCTCCTCTACCTCTGAAATGGACTGTCATCCCTCTAATTTGGCCAAGTGTTCACTGCAGGTGGCATTTCCACCTCTAGCAATGCCACTTTCCTGTGATGCTCTTCTCAGCAGGCCACTGGGAAATGCCAAGTCTGGGCCACCATTTCTAGTTGGTTTGTCTGGGAACTATGAGAAGGTGTCATGGTCTGACTGTCTGCTGTTTTCCATCTTCCAGGGACAGGAGAGAGTGGCAAGAGTACGTTTATCAAGCAAATGAGAATCATCCACGGGTCGGGATACTCCGATGAAGATAAAAGGGGCTTCACCAAGCTGGTGTATCAGAACATCTTCACGGCCATGCAGGCTATGATCAGAGCCATGGACACGCTCAAGATCCCCTACAAATACGAGCACAATAAGGTAGGCCTGGCTCCTTATGGGAACTGCTGACAGAGCTGTCCATAGTGCAAACGGTCTCTTCACGTGTCTGGGATTCATAGTGGGTTTTTTAAATGTACATCTTTTCATCTCTTAAATGGATCTTTTAATGGTTCAGTAAGTTATTATAAATGTGTTTTTCTTAAATCTTTAAAGTGATATATATATAAACAATTGGAGTTGTGTTCTTAGTAATAAATATATGGAGGTTTAAAATTTAGGGGTGCACATTCCGTTAAGAAAACAGTTTTGAAATTCAAGACAAACTGACCAAAATGAGGAAATTCAGAGACGAGGCAGTGGCCTTGTTTCAAACTCCCACTCTTTATAGTTCTTTGAAAAAAGAACAAAAACAGCCTAAGACCATTCTGTCTGGTTTAATTTTGGATTTCGTGACTTCCTTTCAATAGTAAAATAGGCTTAATTTTATTTCAAAATAGGTCCAGCTGTCACTTTCAATAACCTTTTAAACACGTTTCCCTGCAATTGTGTTAAAGTCATGGAAACTTCTAAATTCACTTGAGAAAGGGTTAGGAAGATCTAAATTGTCAGCTTTTTAGAAAACAAACATTTCCAAACTCCAGCATTATCTCTTAGTTGAAACAGGAAACTGAGTTTTTTATTCAGGTGGAAACAAATGTTGTAATCACTCACACTCCAGATATTATAGATACGTGATGCCAAACAAAACTGGTGCGTATGATGGTGGCTCCAGTTTGAATGATGCTTCAGTTGCCCCACAGGAAGTTACACCAGGTAGTGACACCTCTGCAGAGGCCCCCAATTGATGTAGGCTTTTGTTCCATGGGTTGTATAGTTGCTGATCTTAGAGTAAGCTGGTAAAACCTCACCTCTTGTTGACAAAACGCCACATTTGCATCAACAGTATTTTAGGGCCTTCAATCAGAAGTTTCATTCTCTTAGTACTCTTGATAATCTACTCTCAAGGATATTTTCATATACCAGGATTAATGGGTAATAGCAAGGAGTTGGCATGCCTGGTATGACTCTTAAACTGAGATTTAACTCACAAAACTGAATCATAGGTAAAATAAAGCAATTTTGTGCATCTTCATTTCTATTACTATCTAGAAGCATCTGACTGTACCAATGATCTTAAAATCAGGGATTTCTGTTTCTTGGATGATTCCTTGAAGTTAATTGCCTATTTCTTATCTGGCTGGTCTCTCACAAGTAGTGTTCCTATTTTCCAAATAACATAGAGACCCTCCACAAATAATCCTTCCTGCTTTGGTTCTCAAGAGTGAAAAGACCTGGGCATGAGCCTTTTATGAGCTTGGGAGTATGCTGGCCAACTCAGCAGTCTGAATTTTAAAGGATCAGTGTTATTTTGTTCCTAAGAAATCTCAGTGTAATGAGCTTCTGAAATAGGTGGCATGTTGTTCTATTGCAGTTGTGAGACGATTCTGTTAAGGGATTTTTTTTTTTTTAAATACCAGTGACTTTACCAATCTACAATTGGTTGATAACATGGCAATCTAATGAATTCTGGATGAGTTTCCAGTTGTGTGGTATGATTGATATGTGTTGCCAGCTTACACCTTAAAAATATAGTATAATTTTTGTAAATTATACCAAAAAATCATCTTTCTTAGATGCTCCAGAAAAATCCTTCAGGTGCTTGCCTTGATGTTAGATTTTCATATGGAGATCATTGTTATGTAGATATTAGATTTGCATATCGAAATCATTGTTATGTAGATGTAGAAGATAGAGTGGAATTTATGCCTTAATATTTAACGATGTGCATTATTTGAGCTCTTTATATCAGTTATAGTTAAGTAGACTTTACTATGTTTAATACCATTCAGTTAGCAATCAAAATCACAAAAAGCTATATTAATACAATTTTTCTCAGATATCATAATTATCCTGTGAAATCTTCTCACATCTTTTGGTTACTTTAAATACTGCCTAAAATAGTGACATTAATGTCTGCTGACCTTGAATTCTTCAATATGTTTAATCCCCTTTAATTCATACTGTAAATTACTTTCACATTTGTTCCATTTTTACTGCAACATATATATGTGTATATATATGTATATACATATATATACACATATACATATATATACACATATACATACATATGTATATACATATATATACACATATACATACATATGTATATACATATGTACACGTGCACGTATATATACATACATACATACATATATGTATGTATATACATATATATATCTCAGGAACTTAATGGATAAAGTGAGGGGAGTGCAATGAATTAGAATATATATATGTGTATATATATATATACACATGCATATATATATATACATACATGCATACATATATATATATTCTAATTCATTGCACTCCCCTCATGTATGTATGTATATATATATGTGTATATATATATATGCATATGTGTGTATATATATATACACATATATATATATTCTAATTCATTGCACTCCCCTCACTTTATCCATTAAGTTCCTGAGCTGTTCCCATTCCTTGCCTTTGTTAATGCTTGTTAAGGGATTTTGTCAACTCCTTCCTGTTCCACCCAACTGCCTCTTCCTCTGCCTTCTTCTCTTCTCTCTCTCATGGTACTAAGTAATTCCACTGTCGTTTAGCAGAACCCATAGTGGAGTATTTATAATTGTCTTGCTTGTATTAATTATGATGATTTGTGTATTGATCTCATTTCCTGTCCAGATTATAAACTCCATGAAAGTATCTGTGCCAGTTCCATCTTGGTAGTCATCATTGTCCCTGACATAACATCTTGTACATAGTAGAGGCTCAGAAAATTCTCGTTTTATGAATTGGTAAATGCTTTACAATCTTAAACAACTGAAAGTCTCCTTCCCCTTCTGCCCTCAGAGTTGTGGAGCTCATAACTTAAATCAACAAATAGCTGTCAACATTGTTTTATGTGCATAAGGGAATAATTGCAAAGTGATTTTAGAGATTCAGAGTTTAGTCAGGGATAGGCAGGAATTTACAATCCAGAAAGAGGCAGGGACTAGCTGAGGATGGGGCACACTGGAGAAGAGGAATGCCTGAACTAAATGTTTAGAAAAAGGAATGCGTATTCAGTGTATATAAATTGGTCAGTTTACCTTGAGCAGAATTCTTCTAGAGGAGAACTGGAAAATAAGAACCAAAATATGGTTTAGGATGTACTTATGAAAGGTTTTGAATCTAGGCTAAGTAGTCTCGATTTTATTTTCTTGTCTATGATACTTATTTAATAATAACATTTTATGTTTTGTTTAGAATTTTCTACAGAAGTTTTTGGTTACAATGGTTTATATTTTATAAATAGTACTGAAGATATAAAATAACCATTTACTTTTTAAAAGAGCTTTGCACTAGTGCCACATTGGCCATAATCTACAGTAGTAGCATAAGTAAAAACAAACACTTTTCCGTATTGTCCAGCCTATCTGTACTTGCTTCTGAGTTTATATATTTTTTAAGGTAAAGCACAACTTACACGTGATGTGGCTTGTTCTTAACTGGGAAATTGCTCACAGTTTTGTTTGCCGTGAGATTGGTTCTAGTTATGGAGTGCCACACCAAGATATCAGAATTTCTTTTGCTGCTCTGTAAGTGTTACTACATTGAATTAAGAGTCACGTAGCTGGGGGCTGGCATAATGGTCAGGGGGAATCCAGGCCACAGTCTCTGTCCCAGATGGTGGGATGATATTGCATGACTTTTTGTAGACCTTACTTAGTGTTCTAGGGCTCACTAGTTCAGGAGTGGCTTGTAATAAATTCCAAAATTTTACCAAAATAAAGATTAATTCTTCCCTGACTGTGTATCTGCTATCCCGTCCTTGGACTTTCTTTGCTAAACAAGTAATGTTTATAGGTGAGCTCCTTGGACTCAGTCCAAGTGAGAGAACACGTTTGAGGACTCTTCTGAATGTATGTGATCTAGGGTTTATTTCTAAATATTGCTGTTTCCCTAAACACAACTGCTGATAGCTGGTATTAAAAGGATTAAATATTTGTCACTTAGTCAAATCAAAAGATATGTTTAAGCCTCTACTAAAGTACATGGCATTCAACTGTATGATTACTGTGTCATTCCTTATTTTCCAAAAGAGAATTTTCAACACATTATTTTTTGTTTTCCTGTCTTATATAGATGTGTTTTCCTGATTATTCTTTCCTTTGGTGCTGAAATCAGCTCTTAATAAAAAGAAAGAGGTGAATAGTTTCTGTGTTAACATGGCTAAGAACTGTCTTGAAGATCTATGTGGGGAAGTAGATCACAAGGTTTTGACCCTTCAGTTTGGTGTACTTACTGTCTATATCTGGCAGTTGCCATTCTTCCTTCATTGCCTGCTTTTATTTCACAGGCACGTGCCTTATTTTCTGTCAGATTGCAAATTACCTTACAGTAAGCAAGCTTCTGGTTTTATAATCATTTTGTCCTCCTCAACATACCACAATGTTGTAGGACCTTTTGTTCATTGAGCAGATTATTCCACATATATAGATCCTGGGACTCTTTCTCATTGCCTCGTAATTTCTGTGAACTGTGAAATCAGGGTATTCTTGTGGCAGTTTCAAAGTATTGGCAGGACTCAGGTCACTTTGCCAATCTCCAGAAGAGAAAAGAATCTGATGCAGTACTTCTTTAAGAAGTGAACTCAAGATAGTTATCAAATAGAACTTAGCTGTGAGTTAATGCTAAGTAGGTAATGTCACCTTTTCTTCTGTTCTACTTTATAATTTTAGACTTGTTAGTCCTGGGGCTCATTTAGCACTTAGGCTGCAGCTGCCTTTGACTAACTAGCCAGGAATATGCGGCCCTGACACTTGTGTTTTCTTTTCTCCTGAGTAGAGAGGCCAAGGGGACATGTTGCTGCAGTTCTTCTTGTTCTTTCTGAACTCTTTAAGAGAGGATGTGACACAGGGAAAGTATTGTTAAATACATTTACAACTTTATGAATTTTCTGTACTTGTTGAAGAAATCTAAGATAGCAGAAGACATTTTCAAGAGATAGCAGGATTCTGAAGAACTTGCCAACTTATTCTAGTCTTTGATCAGTTAAGTAGGAAATTACTGTACTTTTTTTCAACATGAGGATTTTTTTAGTTTACAAAATGCTAAGAGGCTGACCCATTTTAATATTTCTCACCAGTTTAATAAGCACATCATAAAAGAAGTTAATTAAAATATATTTTAATCTGTTCCTCTGAAGAGTTGTATCAGTCAAGGTTCTCTGCTTACAAGCAACAGTAGCCAAAACTGGCTAACTTAAGTAGAAAAAGAATTTATGGGATGATGAGTTCACTCCGAGAATTGAGGAGAAGCTGAAAGACTAGCTCTTGGAAACCAGGACGGGTCTGGAGAACTCCTCTGTGAGACACATGAATTCTGGATGTTTTCGCTCTTCTTTGATTTTACTCAAGATTCAAATTCCTGGAAAAATTTGCCTGATTGGTGTAGCCTGGATTCTGTGCTAGCTCTCTGGACAAAACTGGGCAATTTGATTGACAGTCCCTGAGGGGACTCTGGGTACAGTTAGTAGAAGAAGAAGAATGATGCACAAATCACAATTATTCACTGCAAAATCTCACTGTCAATTTAGAGGATAAAGTATCATGTGGATTCTCTGTAGAAGCAAACCTTCCAATTTTGTTCAGCATTTTCTAAGCCTGTCCTCAAGAATGATTGCTTATTCTGGGCTTGTTCAGTATGGGGGTGCAGGAGGAGGTTCAGGCGTTAGTGATTTAGTAACAGTTATTTATGAAATAAGTAGCTGAGTTTGAGTCCAAGCACTGAATAGTTGAGTAACCTTCAGTTTGTCACATTTCCTTCCTAAGCCTAAATTTCTTTCTTCTCTAAGCCTGAATTTCCTCATCTGTAAAATGGGACAGATAATAATTGGGTTAAATAGATAATGTATGTGGAAAATGTCTTATAAATTAAAAAAAAAAGGGTTTGGAAGTTATAAAATAAATTGTCATTGTGAAGAGAATGAATACTAATAATCTTCCATCTTTATTAAGAATAAAGTACACAGAAAATAACTTAAACAGTATGACCAGATTTAGGAGGTTTTTAAGAAAACTTTCTTCTGAGTGACAGTCATTGAAATGGGATACCAAGGGAGGTAGAGAAATCTCCTTATCTGGATGTGTTCAAAAATAGAATGTATTTTTAACATGTGAGATTCTTTAAGGAAATGTTGCAGAAATAAGACAAGGGATGAACTAGACAACTTCTGAAATCCTTCTCAGTACTCTCATGCGGATTCTCTGATTCCAAAATTCTAACAGAGACAAATCCGTTGTTAAAGTTATTTTGTTATAATTTGAAGCTCCTGCCTTTCTTGAACTTTGTCCATTCCAGAGCACTTATAAAAATTGTAAAAAAAAAAAAAGAAAATAGGGACAATAAACAACAGATTATTTTGATGATGGTCTCTAGCCCAATGGAGATTTTTCTTTGCATCTCAATATCATAAGTGATTATAATATTTACAATCTATGTAGTTTTTTTTAAACAGTGTTTTAGATTTAAAATCAGATGAAGGGTTTGTGGGTGTTGTTTAACGATACTTATTTTAGTTGCATTGGTGACTAGCCACCAAAGACAGCCAGCACTTTTTCATAGGGACACTTTCTACTACTGCTTCTATACATTTTTTAGAGTTTTCTTTCTAATAAATCATCTAAAGAAATCTAGAAACTTTTCATGACTAACATGATCCATCAGCCACCTCTCCTTTCTCTCTAGGGCTCTGGTTGGGATTTGAGTCACCACTGATTCCCTAGAACTAATAACTTCAAAACTCCCTTTGAGTATCTAGTTTCCTTTCTCTTTTAATGTCTTGCAAATACTTCCTAGCCACATTTTCTTCTCTTTACTCTGTGTTCTATTGCAGTTCTACATTCATTTTATACTCCTTCCTGCCATGTAAAAATAGATGACGAATATGAGATTGTTTGTTTATTTCTTTGTTTGTTTGTATGTTTGTTTGGCTTACCAGTGCTCAGTCTGCTTTGCACCCCATCTCATCTGGAAGTAACTCATCTCATGTGTCTGTTATCACTTAAAATTGATGAAAGGAAGAAAATTCACACTTGAGGGCAGAGATTGGGCTTTAATTATTTAAATTAGCACAGTATTTAGCACATGGTTCTACTCTGTCGAATGAGTGAACAAAAAAGTACCCCTTATGTGCTGGTCAACATACACTAATTTGGCTGTTTTTTTAAAAAGAAAATAGTGAGCACTATAAGGAACATTACTCGTTTGTCCAGACACGTGAGAGAACTCTGCATAAGCAGTCTTCTCTGAACCCCTTTCAGCCTCTCAGACCTTGAAGGTCCGGGGATTGACAGCCACCATATTAAATACATGAGGCATAGTTTAACACACCTGAGTAGGAAATTGTGAATCTGGTCATTCGGCTGTTCTTGGTTAACTCCTGGCAAAGCATCACATAAATACTATTTTTTTTTTTACCAAGTAATGCATGATTTTACCGTTTAATTTTAAACTAGTGCATCTACTTTCAGTTAGAAGGCAGAACATTATCTGTTGGAATGAAGGAAAGTGAATGCCTAATGAAGTCTGAAGGGATCTAGTGAGGGTACTTAGCACTGTTCCTTCTTCATTCTCACCGCACTGGAGGAATAATTTCAGTTTTGGGCTTACTTTTTGATTTTGTAGATAGTTACAGTAGGCCTCGCTTTAATATTTTACAAAGTAGCAGTCTTGCTTACCTAAGTCATGTGTATCAAAGCCTAAAATCTTATTACTTCTAAGAAACCATACTCCACCATGTTATTTTGCCCTAAATCAATTACACTTGCTACATAATTATGCTTTTAAGTAGTATAAATTAGTATATTCATAATCTTCATAAAGAGGTGTGCATATATCCAAACACAAATATCAGCAAGCAAATGTACTTTAAAAAATAAAGACATTTTTGTGTTCTATTATATTATGACACCTTTCAAGAGATGAAAAAGTACTTTGTTAAAAGCTATGATTATTAATTTTGGCTAATCTGTTGTAAACTTATACTTTGAACACATTTATTTTCTTGATTTTATGTTTCTTGAAGTGAATCTGCTAAGAAGATACCTTTAAGTTGTTGCCACCAGTACTTTGTAAGATGATTATGCAGTTTTCTATAATCTAGTATTATTTGTTTAAAATGAAAAATGACTTAGAAGAGTGGCATTACTGGCTTATATCAAGAAAATTAGTATAGCTGAGGAGTTGTATAAGAGTACTGGAATGGTCTGTGGGTTATCTGCTCCTTTGGATGTACACACATCCTGTGTGGTAAAAAGTCTAATGGTTTTGAGCTAAAAAGAAGACTGTGTTGACAGTAGACACTGACATGTCTGGGCGGTGGTGAACATTCATTGATTCTGTGGTAAGAGTTCAGCAATTCAGGTGATTGTGCAGTCCTCAAGACTAGCCTAGTCTTCATTCTCTTGACCTTCTTTTTGCCATTTTTACTTTCTGTTAACAGGCTGTGCCCATGGCGAAGGGGTAAGAGTGTGTAGCTGTTTGGTTATAGAATACTGCAGCCAAACCCTCAATAAAGTTGGGTTTTTAAATACTTTTGGATTCTTTTGCCCTTCAATTGGGCTTGATCCTATATTCCATACTGTAATGGGAAATTTCGTGTTAGCAGTGCTGTCAGGGTTTTAGGAATTTGGGGCTTACCAGGGCCAAGTGCAGTGTCAGTGTGAAGATGCTCCTTCACTTCAAAGAATATGAGATTGGCATAAAATGGCCAATACCACCATATACTTTGCAGATTGTCTGAGTAGATATTGTTCAGTTTGTGCCCAGCCATAGGAGAGAATGGTGGCCCCAAGGAATAGTTGCCTTTTTTTTTGTACAGTGATGTTAACATTTTTCCAAACACTATGTGCAGATGGGATTCCTTTTTCTAATTTACATAAAGGTGTCATATAGTCCAGTAGAAGCTTTGGGTCATTCTCATTGAATAAAAAGTTGGAAACAGTGATTTTATATTTTAGAACAGTGCTCTCAAACATCACTATGTGTATAAATCACATGGACACCTTGTTAATGTGCAGGTTGTATTTCAGTGATTCTGGTGTATGCCCAAGATTTTCTTTCCTGATGAGCTCCCAGGTGACATCAAAGTTACCTGAAGTAGGGCTGTATTTGAAGTAATTGACTCTCCACAACCAGAGGAAATATGAAATCATCAGTGGGCTACCCTTTGGAGAGGTCTCAAACTTATATCTTAATAGGATTTCAGCCAAAGAACATTCCTAAACTTCTAAGCTGTGCCTTCCTCATCTGAAAAGTGAGGATAATAATGGTACCCACTTCATACAGTCAATGTGGGTATTAAGGATTGAATACAGATATAAAACTTTTAGGATGGTAACATCAGACTAAGTGTCTACTAAACGGTAGTAGTAGAAGTGCTGGGTCAGGAGAGATGTATGGGCCTTTGGGTAAAGTGCAGAATAGTTAAGGAGAAATTGTAAATTGTTTAAAGATATCAAAAAGGCTATGACCCAAGAATGAGAAATGGGTTCCCATTATCAGGTACACCAGTGGTTTCTAGGAAACACTGGCCAGGCCTCTGATAGGACTTAAGCTGGTCTAGAATGTAAGCAACAGTGGGGAATGTTAAGTGAAGAGTCCTTGTCACTGCTAGGATCAAGGAGCATTTGACTGATTCTTCCTTGATAGTCAGAGTATCTCGTTATCTTGACTCCAGTGTGTTTGCAACTAAGGGCAGCCGGTCCAGTGCAGAAAAGGAAAGGAGAAGGGAAGGAAAGGGAAATAACTTTTGCCCAGTGCTTCTGGGCCTTGCACAACGCCAGGTATTTAACATGCTCAAAAATGTGAGGTGTACATAGTAGTATTCCAAACAGATGAAAAATGTTTAAAATATGTGTCCCAAATCACTCAGTTTTGTAAGTTTATGAGGCTGGATTTTAAAACCAGAGTTGGGCTTCATAATTCCCAAAAGGCAACTCATGTACTTAACTCCATCTACATCTTTGGCACCAGGACACATGTATTTAATTTCCATCTGAGAAAGAGTAGGTGGAGTTGTGCGGCCCCTCCAACTGTTTTTCTACCATTTCAGCCCCTGCCAGAGGCAAGAATGCTCTGCTCACTGCCGCATCCGTAGTACCTAGCTTAGTGCCTGATTCACAGTTGAATGTAATAAATATGGTAGAATAAATGAATAAAAATTTAAACACAAAGAGCCAATAATGGGCCTTTTAAATTAATTCTTAAAACCAATTATTTGACTTCTGCTTCCTGATCATGTGCATTTTTAAAAATTTATTCTTTATAGTTTTGACTGATAACATGGATATTTGTTGAATATGAAGTTAATTTTTTTTAAAATAAGAATTTTTTATTTCTCTTAGGGCCGGAAGAAGCTTAAGACATGCACTTTGCTTATAGAGTGTGAACTTGTATATAAATAACGATTGTTTTCATTGGATATATACCACAAATACTTTTTCTGATATGCTTTCTCACTTGTCCTATAATGAACATCTTTATAGGATAAATTGCTAGAAATGGAATTACAGGGTCAAGATGTATACATACTTTTAAGGCTTTTGATAAATGTTACTAAATTGCCATCATTAAAGATCATACTAGATTACAATGTGGGGCTGACTGTGCCTGTTTTTACTACATCCTTGCCACCTCTGAGTTTTATTAGTGTTTTAAGTCTTTTTATTCTAAAAGGTGAAAGTGATAGCTGAATTTACATTTTTTAATACTAATGATATATTTCTTTTCAAACTGTTTGGCCATATACCTTCTAGAATCATTTCAGAGACAGTGACATTTGCAAATTATTAAACTGGAGCTATTATTTTATTATTATTATTATTATTATTATTATTATTATTATTATTTTTGGAGATATTATGTCAGGTATATCACTTGCATTGGTTATTTCATTTTAAAAGTGAGTCGTAATGAAGAACAAATGTCTTTGTAGGTGTCAGCAAGCTCTAGGCCAGATATATGTGTAATCCCTGGCTGGCCTGTTGTGCTCATTCTCAGATGTGACTCGTCATAGTGTCCCTTTGGTTCCTTTAGCATGGACAAGTATGGTGGTACTTACAATGAATACTCCTTCAAGGATTATTTGGACAGAAAATTCCTAAATGTAAAAGGGGTATTGAATGGGGTATTTACATCTGAAGAATTCAGTTTGAAATCTCTGCAAGTTACATCTCATCAACCTGTAGGTAAGATTAAGCAAGTCTATACCCAGTGGCCCTGTGCAGTTACCTTATAGAATTTTCTGACAGATGTGAAATAGTATGGCCACGCTGCTTCTTCTGAAGAAGAATTTTGATGTTCCATCATTTTATTTGTAGGTCTGAAAAGATTTTCTCTAAGCTTGAGACAGTGGTTCTCGGACATTGTTAAGATTTGATATCACCTGGGGAGCTTAATTACCAGACAGATTATCTGAACTCAGCCTCCCAGCAGAAATTTGAGCCTTGAGAAAGGTAGCCCAGCCCTGATTACAATCAGATTATTATAATAATAGTCATAACCATAGAAGTGATTTTATACTTTAGTGTAACTACTATCATTATAATAAAACAGTACAGATAATCATATAATTCTGATTAATGGTGCTGTTATAAATGTAGTAAATATATCTGATAACTCAGTATTAGTCAAAGTTCCATGTTAAATGAGAGGAACTTTTGTATTCATCATCTTTGATTTAATGTTATTTCCTGGTAATAGAGAATGAGCTCTTGAAATAAAGCCCATTCTTCTGAACATAGAGAAAACAGATATGTGCACCATTTTTATGATAAATCATTTTAGGAAGATTAGTTTTCTTTAGTTGAGCAATAGAATACTACAGGCAAACTAGAAATTTTTCTATTAACACTATCTCACTATCATACATTTTATTATAGTTTGCATTTCATTTCCTTGCAGTTTGTGTGTGTATCTTTCTTTGTGTGTCTTTTTTTTGAAAGGAGCCTGTATAGACTCTAGCTGCTTCCTTAGAGATCCTATCACAAACATTGTTCTGAACAATTGATACAAGAAAGCAAAATGAGTTTGCATATGTTGATGTGTTTCAACAATCTGGAGTCAAAGAAATGTAAAAGAATGTTACCCTGTACCAATTTTAATTTGGGCCACCCCTAAAGACTTGCTCATTATTTGACCTAAGAACTAATTATTTTGTAAATGTTGTTTTTAAAACATAAGCAAGTGCAAACTTCCATCAACTCCATCACCCAGATCTTTTTGTGTTCTGGGAATTGATTATTTGTGGTCTCCGCAGTCAGCTATTTACTAAACTAAAAGCAAAAGTATGCCAAAATGTAATAGGAGAAACTCTTTTTCCCAGTAAGAGCAGGGTGTATCATTCGTCTTCTTAGGAACTTGCTCCGGGAAATGTTGGGCCTTGCAGGGGACGGGGTTGGTTTTATGTTAGGTCACCAAGTCTGACCTGGCTTACCAATTATCCAAATAGATACGGAAAGTCAAAATTCATCTCATCACTGTCCTTGTAAGGGCATTTACATTTTGCCTGCAATTAGAAAATGATTTAATGGGATTTTTTGTTTTGTTTTGTTTTAGTATTTCCCTGAAACATGGAAGATACATGTGGCCTGGTTGTTAGGTGAGGAAACAGAGGCACAGATTTTTAGGTGACCTCCCAGAAGTCATGCAACTCTGCAGCTGCAGTTAGATACCAGTCCAATTTTGGACATTTTCTTTTTCCTGTCTCCTTTAAAAATAAGTATATTCACTTATGCTTTAATGATAGGTTTGTTGTAGAATGGCCAGTGTTAGAAATTATTTTGTTTCCTACCCTTTTCACTCCCTTCGCTCTCAGGATAGATCACTTGTCTGCCTGTAAACCAGATAGAGCCTGAGTGGAAGACTTACCCTGAGCTCCTGAGGAAAGGGAAAGGAATTGGCATTTAATGAGAGCGAATTCACTCTTAGCTATTTGTTCCTACTAGGGAACCAAATGTGTAAGGACATCTAAGTGTCCCATTTTACTCCTCACATTCCCCGCTACTGTCCTCTTCCTTCCATAAATAAAAGTAGACTGAGGCTTTGTGAGATGAAATGATATTCAGGGTTCCAGAGCGAATATGTGGCACCTCTAGGTGAATCTAACACCCAGGCTTTTGTAGTCTTCTTAACTGCCAACTCCATTCTTGCTGTCCGAGTTCTATGTCTATGACCAAGCCCACTTAGGTAGAGTTGGACCTGGGGTTCCTCAGACCTTAATCTTTTATGTTCAGTCTGCTTCTCATTTGAAAGTACCTGGCCCTACCAACCTGAATTGACCTCTCTTCTAATGATCCCTGGCCTGTATTGCTCATGGTACCTTCTAGCCCCTGTTCTGATAAGATAGCAGCCACTCCTTCCTGGACTTCCTCATATCTCCACCTAACAGACTATGATGTCTACCTAGATAATGGTGACAGCTACAAATTTTACTTCCTCCTCTGGTTTCGAGCTGTGTGTGATACTGAGGTCTGGGCCAAATTGCAAAATTACTAAAGCAGAAACTCCAAGATTGCATGTTGAGGTGGTAAGTGAAGTAAAAGAGGCTCTGAAGTAAGTTAACTCCGTTTCTGTGTCTCATGGTTAAGGAAACTGGCTGGCTTATTAGACAGAACTCATACACCCTCTAGGGTGACCACAGACAACACTGGGTGAAATTTCACAGTCTCCATCAAATTTATCCTGTTTCATCCAGAATATGGTACTCATTTTTTTACCCCCCTTTAGATTTTATAAATTCTTTTCTTAAGTCTGATCAAAATGCATCATTAATAACATTTTGTGGATTATTAATTTTTAAAAAATGATTTAGATCACCTGTCCTTTATTATTTTTAATATTCTCAGTTGCCTTTATTTCTTTATTGCCATTTAAAAGTAAATAGTTTAGCCGATGTGCCATGTCAGACCAGGTATCTCATATGTTACCGTCATCACCTGTTAAGGTATTCATTCCTCTCAACTTTGTTTGTACAGCATATTTTATCATGGAAGTCTTCAATGAGAATGAGATTTTTAATTAAGCAGGATTCTAATGCTAACAGCTAAAGTAATACTATTGAAAAGCATGCTTGGTGAAACTTAGAGATATACCACAAGTATTAGAAAAGGATGTTTTTTCATCAGGACTATTATTAGTATATTATTTGGAAATTAGTTGTGATGACAGCAAGTAAAAAGCAAATAAAATATATTTTTTATATTTGGAGCTTGCCTTAGGTATCAGAAAATTTTGAAAGTTTCATTTTGCTTCACCTGGTGGGTTATAATAAATTGAAATTTAATCCTAAAACGGTATTACTAATCCCATTTACCAATAAAGAAACCAAATTCAGAAAACCTAGGCCCTGGGCTGACATCACAAAAGTACAGCGAAGATGGATTCAAAACCAGGATATGTGTGCCAGCTGTGTGAGGAATACAGGGATGAGTAAGGTATAGCCTCTGCCTCTAGGGATTGTGTCTTTCAGTTAGAGACACAGACATTTACCGGATACTGAGAGAGTAAAGTGGAAGAGACCAGAAAGGCTTTGCTGGCTAATATTTGCACTGGGTCCTGAAAGATATGGACCGTTCTAACAGATTAATGGGAGTTGGGGAAGGCACGGAATAGGAAAGTACAGGGCAGTTCCAGGGAAAGCTGAGTAATAGGACAAACCAAGGGCAGCAAGACATGAGGTAGATTTTGGGGCAAAAGGTCAGGTTGGAAAGGTACTGGGGAACCAAATTGTGAGGAGCTTAGAATTCTCCTCTCCCAAGCTTGATTGCAACTGCCATGCGGTATCCCAGGGCCCAGGGCAGAAGGAGGCAATGGGAGCCTGTGTTTTCAGAATGCAAGTGAGGCCAGAGTGTGACATGTGGCACTTTCTAGAAGCAGGAGGAACACCTTGGAAATGAGGTGATAAGAATTCCAACCAGGACTAAGGGGATTAATGTGGACGAGAAATGGCAGGTTGAGGGGGAAACCACAGAGGCAGGATTCAAACAAGTGTTTTTGTTTGGTTTTTAAACTTGAGACATGAGTTCTGGGTAGGTCAATGGAAATTTGCTGGTGAAGAGGGAAATTGTTGGCAATAGGGAGACTGTGAAATAAAGTAAAGTTCTGGAGAAGCAGGATACCTATTGCTTTGAAACTGTTGGAAGTGAAAAGAGAATTACCGAAATTCAGGGTTTTGAGTAGAGAAGAAGGCAGCTTTTGACAGACAGGCCTAATCAATTTCACCAGGACTGGTAGGCAAGATCATCTGCCAAGAAATGGGGAGTTTGTGAAGTGGGGAAGGGAGGCGAGGGGATCAAGATATTGAAAAGATGAAGGAAAAATTTGCTTGGGGTACAGATAATTGGGAATTAGTGAAAGAGGGTGAACCCGAAATGAATTGCTGAAAATTGCTGAGCACCTATATCTAACCACAGGTAGATGTTATCAGCCTGCCCTACTGGGTAACAGATTCCATACAGTCATCCCTCAATTTTCCATGGTAAGTGAGAACAGGTATAACATGAATAATTTAAATCTTCATTGAGGCCTCAAATCTAATATAGCAATAAGCTTTTGTAGTAAATATCTTCCTGTCCCCTGATGGAGTGTCAGAAGTGTCTTTTTTGATTGTGGTGTTTGTACATATGGTTCAGTCAGGCTATGGAGTCCCTCTGGCCTGAGATAGCTCAGCAACCCTGGGATCACTGATTGACTTAATAAAGAACTATGTTGAGCTAATAAACCCAGTTCAGTCAAAAAGTAACTTTGAGGAGTCTGCTAACTTAGTGCACAAGTGGGCCCTGAAAGGGCTGAACAAACTCCAAAACAGGCAGTTTTATGGTATCTAACAAAATTTAAACTGTTCTCTTTCAGCTAGGAATTCCTCTCTGCAGAATTTGCTCTGCTAGAATGAAAGCTTTGAGATGGCAGAGATCATGTCATTTTTGTTTCTGCTGAATCGGCAGCACCTAGCACAGTTCCATGCTGTAATATGTATTCAGTACATATTTGTTAAATAAATATGTTCCTGAAATGCTCATAGATGTATGCAAAGATGCCATTTGCCACCAGTGTTCTCTGAGGTCCAGCCAGATAGTCTTTAACTTCTGTGCTTCTGCCATGTTGCCTCCTGTATTGAGCCTTTGCACATACCACCCATCTCCACATTCTGTCGGATTCTTGTATAAGATGCTTTAATGTAACTTTATTCCTTTCATTCTCAGCGTTTATCCCATTTTGTGATATATATGTATATATATTATGTGATTCTTTGAAGAGCGTCCATCTCTTACCAAGGTCTGATCTTCCTGAGAGCAGGCCAATATCTGCTCACCCTTATGTCCTAAGGGCCTAGCTAGTGCAATGACTTGCACAAAGCAGAGTCTGTATGTGTGTGTGTGTGTGTGTGCGTGCACACGTGTGCGTGTGCACGTGCACACACACACACAGACATTAATCACGAGTTAGATTCTGTACAGCATTGTTTATAATAGTGAAGACTTGAAAATGACCCAAATATCTACCAATAAAGGAAATAAAAACCCTAGAATGTATATATTGTAAGTGAATAGCAAAAATACTAGATGGTTGTACAATAAACATTAGGTTGATTTTTGAGTTGTGGAATCCGTGCTCAATTTTTATATCTTTTCTTGTATATATAATTTATTTGTGGGGGGAAGTAGTTTTTTTGGCTATAAATTTCATTCTCTGCCCTTATCATGCATTAATTCATTCTTCATTCATTCAGGAGATTTAATGAACACCTATGTGGCAACACTGTGCTAAGCATTATATATAACTAACAACTAAGCTGCTCTTGAGTTGCTGAACTGCTAGCTGGGGGCAGACAAGGAAGGATGTGCCAATTTACAGTGCAGTGTAATAGGTGTTATAGTAGGACACACCACAGCGTGCCGTGGACAGGCAGTAGTCTGGGTGGGAGAGGTGGGTACAGGGAAGCTTGCCAGGACTTTTTTGCTAAAGCTGTTATTTAATGAGTGCCTACTGTGTGCAAACCTCTGTGCCGATTGAAGCTCATTCCCTGTCTTCCAGGAACCCATAAACTGTAGGAAAGTGGTGATAGCAAGTGTGTGATGTATTGTACCGTTTATTAGCACTAAATAATAGAAATGCAGTATGAGATAACAACCTCAGACTCAAGAGAAAGAGGAAGAATGGCCTAGATTATCCATTGACAGAACACTTGGGCTCTAGGTAATTAAGAGTGGCTGTATTTTATTGCCTCGTAAGATGTCACCCTCCCGTAGATTTAAGGTACATGATAATTCTGAATAATTTTTCCCATCCTACCTTCTTGGCTCTTCTTACCTAATTCACTCTCTTTATTCTAAATGAAGCACGTCTTGGATTGCTTTTTTTTCAGAGAAGGTCTTTAAGAAAATCACGGTAATTTCTGAACTAAGATAATGGGTTTGAATGAATAACTGTGGAGTGCCGGGGGAGTGGGGGTCAGGAAGGAGTCGTCCCCAGTGCCTTGCAGCATCACATTGTGGACTTGGTTGATGTGGGCACTCGCAGCAGCTGCCCAGGTCTTGAGTGTCCTCACTTCATTCACATATACCATTTTCGTTGTTTCAGTTCACAGAATATAAACCAGGAGTGTAAAAAGAGACAATCTTAATGAGACTCTCATGGGATGTACCCACTGGAAGCTTTGCTTGGGGTGGCTGTCAGGGCTCCTCAGCCTTTGGTTTGAGCCCAGAGCTGAAAGCAAGCCGAATGAGGGCAGATCAGGAAGGAGTTGCAGCAGTCGAGAGCAAAAGGGCCATTTCAGAGTTGTTTTGCCATTGGTGGTGGCTTCACTGACAAAACTGGATTTGCCATACAGAGTTGGACAGTTTCCCCTTTTTTTTTTTTTTTTTTTTTTTTGGTCTACAGAGCTGATAGTCATTACCAGACAAAAAAAAAAAAAAAAAAAAAAAGCTGGTAAGAAGTCCTGGTTCCCTTGATCTGCACTCAGCAAAGCTTTAATAGCCATGCCCTTGTTCAGTGAGGTTTCATGTTACTAAGACCTCATTATTATTACAAAACATGCAATAGAGCTTCATCATAAATAATTAAAAACCCCTGACAGAAAATAAGCTGAGCACATTCTGTGATATGGCAAACTGATTTTCCCCCTGCAACACAGTCATCTGTTAGACTGCTAATTCCCCAAACTCCATAATTAACAATGGGCAGCTCTGTTCTTGAGAGAATTACCCAGGTTGGCACTGGTGCCTCCTTTGTAATGGGCAAAGGGGTGGGTTGGCTGTGTTCCTACCAGTCTCTCAAATAGGACTTCAGTGTGCTTCCCATTGTAATTAAGTATCATTGTAATAACAGACATGTTTAGTCCTTAGTAATGTAGATAACTTCTGGAAGACAAAACACAGCTGCCCCTATGATGTGTCTTATGTGGTTGTTTTTCTTTGAAGACAAAAAGTAAGGGAACTGAAAACTTATTCTGAGGCTAGAAGGTATTGGTCAGGTCCACTGTGTTCTGATGTGCATAGTAAGTAATTCTGATGTGCATAAAGTAAATAAAATTGGTTTTAATTGAGGTAGTTTCTTAAGTTGCTGGCTGATAAAAAGAGGAAGTTGAGCAGGGGCTGTTCTAGATTAAAAGGAACTAAAGAGAATGCAATGTGTGTCCCTTGTTTGGATCCTGTTTTGACAAAACAAATTAAAAAAAAAAAAAGAAAGACAATTTTTAGATAATTAGTGAAATTTGAATATGGACCAGGCCTGATGGCAAGAAATTATTCTCAGTTTTGTCAGGCTTGAAAATCACATTGTGGTTTATAAAAATTTATTTTTATATGCATTTGTATGAATTTTTGAGATGCATATTAAAGCATGTAGGGATCAGCAATAGCTTTAGGACAAATGGGATTGCTCTTAAATACTTTAGCAGAACAATTTTCAAGGATGGGGTAAATGAAGCTAACAGTACAGAAAGGAGAAATCTTGATGATTATTGAAAGGTTTACAGGAATTCATTTTGCCATTCTTCAAAGTTTTATGTATATTTGAAATTTTTCATAGTGGTTATTTTAAAATGACAAATTCTAAGTTTTTTAGAAGGAAACAGCTACAGAGTTTCAGGTAATTTACAGATGTTCCAATTCAGCTTCAGTTATAAATTCCTATATTTTAAAATAGAGATAATGGATTTATTAACTAAATAAATGCTAATAACTTCCTACATTTGTATGTAAAAGCTGTGAGCAGGTTTCAACTCAGGATGCCTCACTGTCTCATCATAACCTCCTACCATTCTACAATGAATTGCACAAATTTAGATATTTTCCAATGTAGGGATTTTTCAGTATTTGCTCTTTGCCCTGTTCTCTCTGTTCTCTGTCATTTCCCATACGATGGAAGGAAGGGTATCAAGATCTATCTACTCCCACCAAAAGGCCATGCTGGCCTGCCCCTACTCTTTTGAGGGTCTGAGACCTAGAGACAAAAGGAAGGGTCTCTCCAAAGTGTCTCTCCTCTCCGCTGAGCTCTGAGGCTTCCTTTACCTGTCCATGAAACCAGAGCCAGTTCCCTGAATGTCAGGTAGCAACAGGATGGCCCAGGGGTCAGATTCTCCACCACCAAGATTTGAATAGTGGCACTGATGCTGGCTGTGTGATCTTGGGCAAATCAGTAACATTCTCTTACTTCCTTCTCCTCCTATGTTATTGGAAAATGATAAAAAATAGCTAACTCACAAGTTAAAAATTAAATTAAATAGACTCATAAAAGAATTAATTACTAGGGTGCTTTCCACAGAGTTAGTACTCATAAATGTTTGTTACCATTCTTAAGTTCATTATTAAAAAACATTTCTGGAAAATAATGCTTATATGATCAACTATGTGGTACAGGTAATATAGACAAATAGCCCAAAGGACATGACATTCTAGAAGGAACAAGAACTTAGAAACTAGGCTTACCTGGATTGGAATGCTAGCCCTGTTCCTGTTTGCTATTTTGGGTAATTTCTGTAGACCACATTTTCCTCAACTCTGACCTACGGGAACGTGAGGCCTACTTGAAAGGGCTGTTCGGAGGCTTAGGAGCTGTGAAGCCCTCACACATTCCCTGGTATGTAGATGTGTAAGAGGTCACGACAGTTTAACACAGAGTACTGTGGTAAGAGTGAGGAGGAGACAGTGACAGACAGGATGGGGAGCTCCTGTGGAAGGCCACACTTCAGCTCTGCTGAATGCTGAGGCTGTGAAATCTAATGGCTCAAATGCAAGGACCCGATTTCCATGAATTCTTCTCAAGGTATCAAATAAACAAGAACCTAGACATTCACATAGATCTTGTGCTCTAAGTGCTTATATGACCTCTTAGTTCACCTCTTTGGTCATGACCCAGCTAGTTTCCAAGCCTCTTAGACTATACAGAAGGTGGGCAGTTTAGCCTCAGGTATTTAGGAATTGGATGGAACAAAAAAGACTGACATTTCAGTGGAACCCTTTTGTGTACTATATTTAAATATGTGTATATTCTATCCTCTTCTCCTTAATTTTTACCCTATTTGAGAGGTTAAGAAAAACTTTACAAAGTATAAGAGATTTGCTTTCTTTTCGAAGTCTCTCTTATTAACTAAATAACTGTATCATTTCCAAGAGGGATTGTTTAGTGTTTTTAACCCACTCATAGGTTCTTATCTGTGCCCCATAAATGAAGCATTATCCAGTAAGAATGGCTAGCATTCTTATTATTCTACACTACTAATGACATGGAATAAGACCCAGGTTATGTTGACTTTCAATAATGCTCTTCAGCTTCAGTTTTAACAAAACATAGTTTAGACTATTATTAAAAATTACGCTTTGCAACACTGAGGGACTTCATGTCACTGAATGGGCTGTGATTACGAAATTTATTCTTATAAATTAATAAATATCATATTACTCTGAACACTGTTCATACACATGGGTATTGACCTGGAAGAAACCAGTGTGGATGTAATGGGAACCAGCATTGAGCCTACGAATCTACGTCCTTTTTTCTGTTCATTTTGCATTTGATGATCAGTTATAGTGGTAGTGTAAGTTGAGCCTACTTCATGTATTTACATGGCAACCAGAATGATAGAAGATGCCGGCGATTGCTGGAGTGCTATAGAGGGGCCAGGGAGAGAGAGGAGAGGTGGCAAGGCCTAACTATAAAAATGAGGTAAAAGATAGAAGCCTCAAGTGTGTCTGATAACATTCTAGAGAATTCAGTGGACTTGAAACCTATTTACAAGGCTAGATTTAAGATTTTCTAAATGCCGAAAAAGGATAAATGAAACTAAATCCAGTAAGTTTTTACGTAACAAATTTGGTGCTCAAGACCTATTAGAAAGCAAAAAAAAAAAAAAAAAAAAAGATGGGGTGGGGTGAGGGGTCTTTCTGGGTAGAAACTTGGCTTGTGAAAAAAGGCTGAGTTTGGTGAAATTAGTAATTAAAGGCTTATTTCTCATCTTGTTTCATGCCTGGGGTGATGCCCTGGCTTCAAAGCTGTAGTTCAAAGGAGTTTGTCCACAAGGATCAGTTACTCAGAGGCTAAAACGTGCTTGAAGAAAAAAAAAAACAGAATGAGAGGAAGGGAATTTTGGAATCTGCTCTAACCAAATCACACAGGAAGAGTGAACAGCACTGCACATATTGGCATGTTCTGTATTGCTGTCATAGAAGCTCCGGTTATAAGAACTAGTGTATTCTTTAAAGCTCTGACCTCACATATCCATTAGAGCAGGATAAGTAGAAAGAGAATGCTTCTTTCTTCAGATACTTGAGGCAGAAAGTGGACCTGACAAAAGTGGCAAAGGCAGGGCCCTGAGGCTCAAGCACTGATGGAGGCACACATGCAGCATTCACATTAAAAAGATAGAGCAATGACAGTATGTACTGAGCTTTGCAAAATAAACACTAAATTTTTTCTGAATACGTATTGAGGAAGGTGAGTAAATTACTAGATATTTAAGATTTAAAATTGAAATAACCACTTCCCTGTCTTATGCCCCCAACATCACATACACACCCTCACCTCTACCCAGAAAAAAAAAAAAAGAAAAACATTTTGGGCCAGGGAAAGAATCCAATAGAAATATATAGAAACTATTTAAACTTTTGGATAAAAGATAAGAACTGCTGCTACAAAGGATAGCAAGAGATAGACCGTGTGTTGGGGTTGGCCAATGAGCTTAGACAAGATAAGAATAACTTAGTGAAAATATGTATGAGGGTTTAAAAAAGTTGCAAAATAGTTACAGAAAAAAATCAAGGAAAATTAAAGCTGTCCTTTTTTGCTGAACTGCTGACTTAGGTGTATTTTATCTTTGAATCTTATGTTAATGAATTAGAAAGTTAAACTCTGAAGCAAGGATGTATAAAGAAAACATATTGTGGAATTAAAGCATTCTCTTCTTTTATCAGGACTTTTGAATGAGATATTCTCATTTGACCTGTCTCTGGACAAATGATTCCTGAACAAAGATGTTATCTCTTGGAAACTGAGTGTGAGAATCCTGATCACTTATCTGCAATGCATTTTCGTTAGAATTTTTATTACTAGTGAAATGCTCTTTTATGACTCATTTCTAATTCTCGTATTTTTCTGCCCCCTATATTTTCAGAATGAAATAAGAGCATTTCGGAAATAGCTGCCACTAAAGCTTTGCTAGGCACAGCTTAAGTCATATTGGCTGGCTTGGGTAAATTTATCAAGTCTTTACCAGTGGAATAGCATGTTTCTTTGTGAGTTTGACAGAAGGGCCATGGAGGACTCTAGAAGGAGTATAGTGTTCTTTTGCCTGCCTACCCAAATAACCAATGCAAAGATATGTGTAAATTGGCAATTATATTTTTGGGAACAGAATTAAGAGGATCTCGTGTTGGAAGGAAAAAAATTTTAAATAAAAATTTAGTTAAAAACTAAAGACTAAAATATTTAAAAAAGAATAAAATATAAAGTGTGTCAAACAAGCAAACCATTGTCTATTGGAAGATTTGTTTTCATGTGTTTTTTAAGTAGGTAAAAAGAACAACTAATTTATCAGTTTACTTTAGTTCATTTCATTAGGTATGGTTTGGTATGTTATACAATTTACATATGTAAAATGAATGCAAATTGACTTTTAGAAAAAATTATCTCATAACTGGAAAACTATTCTAAAGATCAAAGCAAAAGCTCCAAAATGGGATAAAATGACAATTTATTAAACTTTCTAGGCTATGATAACTTAAGATTCTGGAGAAAAAATAGCAAAAGAATAGATACAGAAATAGTAGTTTATTGGGTAAGAACTAAACAATGATTTATTTTGACAAAGAGAAGCAAACTAATTTAATACAGCAAGCAGAACTCTCATTAGCAGCTATGATAATAACGGGAAGAAGAAAAAAGCAAGAAACATTTCTGTCTAGTATCAAGGGTCCTGCATAGACAGCAAATTGGAAATGAAGTTGCATGACTTGGGGTCTGGAAAGATCAGCATTGTGTCTGTAAGCATTGCAGT
Organism: Cynopterus sphinx; assembly: GCA_030015415.1. NCBI lineage: Eukaryota > Metazoa > Chordata > Mammalia > Chiroptera > Pteropodidae > Cynopterus > Cynopterus sphinx. The sequence goes on along the minus strand of CM057385.1, from coordinate 92,627,415 downwards.
AATGATCCCTCTTTGAAAATATTCTGACAATGCCTGGAATGCCATATTTACAGACAAAGGCAAGAGCTAGAAACTTCAGAAATGAGTAAACAGCATTATAAAAGATAAGCTAGTATTAAGTAAGTTTTTCAAATGTTTAATTCAGTAGGCATATTTTGACTAAAGTGGAAGGAATCAAACATTGTTTTGAGGTGTTTAGTTTGAGATATGATACATAGTGTGTCAAAGGAAACTCTGGGCATGAGGATATAGAGTGACAAAAGGAAGTTCAGGCTCATGGGCCGAAAATAACATTTTTTTGGTTTTCTAATTTGATTCTCTACTCCATGCTGAAAATGCACACCCTTTGTCTGCTGTCTCTGAGAGAGAAAATGGAGTTAGTGCCTTGATGCATCAGACACTGGAGAGACTGCTGGGCTGTTAGTGAATATTCTGGAAGCTCCCACTTTGCTGTTCCGATTTATAGGAACAATTATTTTCCTTATTTTCTTTGTAAACCCAGGCCAAAGACTTCTTTCCAAAAGCTGACATTTTTCGCATTTGGTGTCCCTTATGCAGAATAAACAGATTCAATGTTTATTTATTTATTTTTTTAGATTCAGGTACTCTTTTTTTTTTATGATAGGCAGAAATCCAATCACAAGATAACTCCAAGTAAGTTTTTTTTTAAGTTTTAAGTTATAGAGTCCTCTAATACTGACGTACGGGGATTGGTGACATTTAAACAGACATTTAAACTGTTTTTACTTTTGTAGCTAACCACTTGCCTCCTTCCTGCCACACCCAATAAAGCTGTTTAGTTAGAACTATTATTGCTGTCCTTTCTTAATTAGATATTTTCTCTGGGAACACTAATTTTGAAAAATAAGTGTTCCAGAAGTCACCAAAGAATTAGTATTCTGAAGTCTGTTTAGTAACAGGAGGAATTATTGCTATCTAATTGGAGAGTTTCCAACTTTTTAGTCTCAGTACTTCTTTATATTCTTACAAACTCTTGTGGACTACAGTATGGGCTTTTGTTTATATGAGCTAGGTCTATTGATATTTACCTTTTTAGTAATTAAAATTGAGGCACTGTCAAAACACAAGTATACACAAGCACACATTCCATTAAGCATCAGAGTGATGATGTCGTTACATGTCCTGTAGCCTCTGGAAAACTCCACTGCACAGTCCTGAGACAATGTGAACAGTAAGGGCACAGCATGACCTAGTGTTATTGTGAAAGTAATTAGGCCTCTCAGATGTCTTCAGAGGTCTCAGGAATCCCCAAGGGTACCCAGATCACACTTTGAAAACTATTGATCTAGAGTAATTGCTAAGAAATAGAATCATTACATGAGCCAAAGAGCCAATACTTGGCTCATAATAAGTCTTTGGTAAATGCTTATTGAATGGGTGGGGATGAAATACTAGTACTGACATAAAATTCAGCAAAATTACAGCAGAAGCTCCTGAGAATAATGTTAAGTGTGTGTATATATCACTTACGTATGTGCATATGATTGTTATAATATATAATACTAATTATATGCTAATATATAATATGTATCATTTATACCATGTATTAATGTTATATGTTATTATTAGGCATTTACATAATATTATGAATAATAATATAAATATTCTACTTTTCTTGGGAGGACTATTAGATTAAGATTCTGTAAAGCTCTAACTGTGATGTCTAGAACAAACTCATAGTGCACCCTAGCAAATGTCCCCAATTTAGTTGGCATTCCTTACCTACATGCATGATGTCAGATTTCTGTGACATCAGCTGCATGTCCTACTTATAGAACTGCAAACTGCTCTCATCTTTGGGGCAGATAGAAGCTTAGGGAGTGAAGCAAACAAATAGGAAACAATCTGATGATTTATTTCAAGCCTCATAAGCAGTTTATGGCTAAGCCCTAAAAATGATTTCTTTCTTTTCTCCGATAAAGGCAAACAAAATTTTTAAATTATTTTGGTTAAAAATTATAAACTTTTGAAAAATAGGAAAATCTGCTCTAAGATCTTTTACTTTGAAATTTAGGAAATGTCTTCACTTTTTAGTAACATGGAGTGCTTCTGCCAGAGTTCAGACATTATGATTCATTTATTTGTTATATCATCAGTCAAAGCAGCCTCAAAGCTCTTTACCAAATGTGGGGGACCCCACTCAGCTTTTCTAGGCAACTGCTTCTCTGTTTTGTTTTTTTAGGTTGGCTGAGGTGATAGCATTGCAAGCTTTATCTATATGTTTAGTCAAGCAGAGATACAGGTTCTTAGGGTAGTAGCTTCTACTACTTTCTTTGTTGTAATTGACTATACAACCACAGAGAATATTCAGTTCTCAATAAAGTTTATTTTATATCGTTTACTCTTTAATTTGTCTTGTAAACTCCCTATTATCCAATGACATATATTTGAATGTCCTGCCAACCAAAATCTTTCCTGCCAGCCAGCCCGCCTTTTTTTAGGCCAGTGGAATCCATTTTTGAGAAGAACTCAGAATTCATTCCAGGAGTCTATGGGGCATTTTTTCTGCACTATAGCAATTCATAATGCTTCTACTTTCTGGGAGAAATGGTGAAATATTAGAAATTAGCTACTAGGATGCTTCTTTTTTCCTGAAAAGCATAGTCACTGCTAAACAATTCAACTTAATTGAATTGTGTGAATTTATTTTCTGACAGGTTTCTCCATATTTATTTGATTTTACCAATAAGCAGTACTGTTTTTCTAAATGTTAAGAACAGTATATTAGAGCATTTTAGTAGGTCACTAAATCATATTAAAAGTTTAAACCTTAAGGGGAAGACTCTTATGTTCTTTAAATATCAATGGTTATTGAATGTGAATCTAGTTTCAACCAAAGATATATTCTTAAGATGATAATACCACTTTTTTTCTTGTCTTCTCTATATTCTACTTTATACTCAATACTTATGGCTACTAAATATGGGGTCAAGTTTCCCCATACTAAACATTTCTGTGACATCAGCCGGATGTCCTATAATTCAATTCAACTCTGACACTACTATCTGTAGGAAGTGTCAGACCTCACAGGTTAAGGGTTCAGGCCCACAAGACTGTCCCCTACACCCCATTTCAAACGTCAGTCATAATTCCAGGTTGTTACTTGGACTTCTCACTGGTTGGCTATAAATCAGGGGTTTTCACAACCTCCTCCTCAGGTTTGACAATTTGCTAGAGCAGCTCACAGAACTCAGATAAAAATTGGCTTATTAGATTACTAGTTTATAAATATACAGGGATATAACTCAAGAACAGCCAGGTAGAAGAGATACACAGGGCAAGGTATATGGAAGGGCACAGAGCTTTCCATGCTCTCTCCCAGCATGTGCCACTCTCCCAGCACTTCCATGTGTTCACTGACCTGGAAGCTCTTCAAACCCTGCACTTTAGGGATTTTTATGCAGGCTTCATTCTGCAGACACAGTTGATCAAACCATCAGACCTTGATTCATTTGAGGGGCTGAAAGTTCCAACCCTCTAATCACATGGTTGGTTCTCCCTAACAGCCAGCCCCATCCTATAGTTATCTAGGTGCTTTCCAAAAGTCACTCATTAATGTGAACTCTGATGCTTGTGATGAATAACAAATAACACTTTTATGGTTCTTATCACTTAGGAAATTTTAAGTTCTGGGAACTCTGTACCAGGAATACGGATGAAGACCAAAGATGTGTATCTTATTATAAATCACAATATCACACTTCTCATCCTTTTCATTCTCCTCCTCTTTCACTCTCATTTAGAAAAAAAATCAATATTAGGGAAATATAACTTTTCCAAAGTCATGAATGATTTTACTGAGTTTGAAAGGGGCTTTAGATTTGGCGACTCTATTTCCAAAACCATAAAGGTAAAGGTAATCTTTGTGGGCTATAAATGTAGAATACCATAGTTCCTGGGAAAATCTTTTAAAACCTAATTTATACTTTTTATGCTTTTTTTTTCTTTCCAAACTCAGTTACCAAAACGTGTTAACCTTTAGAAAAGTTGCATGGGAGAGGGAAAACCCTGTCGGTGTGTTTGTTTTCTTTTCTCTCCCCCTAATAAGTTGAAAAAAAATAGTTTATTAAAACCTGCTGAGCCCTCAGCAGAGCTCTTTTAGAATTCCACCTTGTTTGGGGGGTTTTGTTTTCATCATCCCCTCTGCTTTGCTGTGTGTCTGGCTTGTTGAGCATCCCTGGATCTGTGAGCGTGACTTCCATCAGTGTACTTACGTGTGTGAGCACAGGGAGGTTCATGGAAAAGCCAAGATCTTGGGCAAATCTCTTCATCTCCCTGAGCTCCAATTTTCTTAGTTCTAAAACAATGATGTGGGACTAAATTGTGTCTAAATCCCTTTCAACTCTGGTATTATTGTAACAGTTATAATCCTTAGCTTTGGACAGCTTGTTGTGGGCCAGAAATCTATGTAGTCTTATGTAGTGTTTAGAAACCCAGCAGATAGATACCCCTATTTTCTCCATTTTACAGGTAAGGCTTGGAGAAGTGGGTGGATTTTCCCAAGGTCACCACCTTGCTAATGAGTGGCAGAGATGGAGTTTCGATTCATGGCTGTGTGAAGTCAGTGCTTTTCTCCACCATGTCTGCTGCTTCCAAAAAAAGGAAAAGTCGGTGGCTGCCATTTTCACTAATGGCTTGCAGTATGCCAAGCAGAGCACTAGGAACTTTGTGCATAGTTCTATGATGTGAGTTTTGTGAAGATGGAAGTTGAGGTTCAGAAGTGATAAACTTGCCCACCTTTAGATGATTTTGATGTAGCGTCAAGGTTGAGAGCCCCTGCACCAGAGAATGGACACACTCTTCTCAGCAGTGTGGCCAGCTACAAGACAAGAGCATGGGTAATGGGCCAGCTCTTAAATATTGGGTTTTCAAGTATTTTTTCCCCCTAATCTTTCAGTGTTGAATGTACAGCATCTCATTGTTATAAATGAACGCCCTAATTGTAAAACACCTGCCACTCCTCCAAAAACAAGGTCCACTTCAGTGTGATATTGAAGAGCAACATCCTTCAGAGGGGTGATTCAAGAGTAAGAAATCTTGACGGATGGGTTTACTGAATTCCTCCCATTTAAAGAAGCTTTCTTCCTGGAAGCAGCTACTATGACTTTTGCTCTCTGAACAGCTTAGAAAACAGAAATGAATGGCAGTTTTTTGCTTTTAAAGGATAGAGCATAAAATGTTGCCTATATTAAAAGACAGGGAATGTTTCTTGCTTTTATCCTGAGGAATCTTCACGGTCATTGTTCATATAAGGACTAAACTGTGGTACAAAGTCCCAAATGAGTGAATAATACTTCCTCAAAGCCTCCCTCTCTGAACTCTGACCTTTGCTAGGGATTGCTGAATTCTGACAAGTTTCTTAACTCACAGTATACTTGGGGCAGTGGCCCTTCCCTAGTAAAAGGAGCCATTTACAGTTGAGAATGCTGACAGAAATTTAGGCTGTACTAGTAGGAGACTGATGTGCCAACTGCACCTCAAGACTGACCAGCCACAGGATGCTTTCAGTGGGAAAGGATGAGCTTTCCTAAAAGCACGAATTGATGGCAGGAGGTACAGGATAGATTTCTGGCCTCAGTTTGGGGGTGGCAGCAGGGTAGGGTGAAGTAACAGATGGGCATCTCTAGTCTGCAACCAGGAAGAACTGAGATTCCTAACTTCTTATGGAAAGGTCCACTTTTGTTACAGCTTACTTCATTCATTGTTGCCTTTCATGCTTTAAATTTTTTCCCCCACTTCAAATAAGCCCCCTTTTGGTTTCATAATCGTTTTCCTCTGACAAAGAGTAGAATGGAGACGTTAGGCAAAATGGCCAGCACACTGATTAGAGACAGCTGGTATGTGCGACATCCCGAAGGCAGCTGGCTCTCCCCACAGAGAAAAAGGCTTTACACCCCCGTAGAAACTTGCCAGAAGCAAGTGTGAGAGTAATCACCTATACAGCTGAATGGAGGAATTATATCTGTTTTCATATATTATATATGCACATATATTTTGCCCTCCCCCAGTTGCAACCTTGAGAGTATTTCTGAAGCTATAGAAATGTTAGTAACTTTGAGCACGTTCTTGGGCTGGCTGTCTCTTTTGGCAATTTTTGTATGATTTGCTTCTCACTTAGAGCAATCATCTATTCAGAGCTTTTTTCTATCTTCAGAGAAGTCTCCTTCTGTGTCTGTTTTGAGAGCATATTGGTAAGTCAAAGGCATCCTCTTCAGTTAAACACATTTTTCTGATACACCATAATCTTGAGAAGAATTTGAGAGCCTGTGACAGTATTAAACTTGGTAGTACCTACTTCACAAATTGTCGTAATTATTTTGGGGATATAAACTGCATTTTCATTAACTGATGGAATTGTCCTCTTCTCTTTCCAGCAACTATGTTTTTTCAGTCCCCTAAATATCTTAATTGATTTTACTGATCACTTCTGTTTTCTTATATGATAGTTTCTTAGGTTAATGAGCTGTGAACGGAAATGTTTGCATTTGCTTTTTCCTCAGAAGGGCACTAAGTCTCTGTTAAGCATGCCTTTGATTAATTTGTGTGGTAAGAACAATAGAAAAGTGAAAATCATTAAGTTAAATGTTCATTTAGTTTTCGCTGTGACTCATGTATCACATCTGCACACAGGTACTTTAAAAATAGTTTTTCTTTATTACAAAAATAATTAGAAAATAGACAAGTGAAAAAGAAGAAAAATTTTCATGAAGTATTACTTCCCAGGACCATGAATTATGATTACTTCTGGAATATGTCCTTCTGTTCTTTTTACTTTGGCTTTTCTTCTTTCTTGTACCAAAAATTAGATCTCAGTATACTATTTTCGAGAACTTCATTGTGAATGAATTTCCATGTCATTTGACCGTTTTCTGGAACCCCGTGTTAGTGGCTCTGCAGCTTCCCATTGTATGCCTGTAAATAGCCGGCACGGTCGGTCAGGTTGTTGAATCTTTACATCGTTTTTGATCATTCACCAACATAAGCAATGCTGCATCGAAATTCTTGAAAACCTTTTATATTTGCTTGATTGTCACCTTTAGATAAATTCCTAGAAGTGTTATTTGCTGGTTCAGAAGCTTTTGCCTCATTGCCCGCCAGGGTGGCTTACTTATTTAGGATTCTGAGTTCAATTTAGGTCACTTTATAAGATCTGGATCAGCATTTCTGCTCTCTCATTTTCTATATCATTTGGGGAAAGGGAAAAGAACTTCCAGTCAATTCACGTCTTCACAGGGTCTGTTTTTCACAAAACTGCATAAAGAAAGACATGGCAATACACTCATAATACCATTTAAAATAATTCTTGGTAGCTGATTTAGTCAGCAGCAGTTCTGAGAGTATGAATCCTCTGTACACTCTTCCTTGGTGTCCATAAGAATTCAGCAAAAAATGATAATTGGGCAGAAAATAGGCCAAAACTGAAAGGGTCAACCATCTCTTGCATCTGTTAAAAAAGAAGTTGAAGAAACACCATTCATTTACTTACAGAAGAGATTTTGAGTCCCTTCTATGTGCCATGTGGTGTTCTGGGTGCCCAGGTTACCTCAGGTGGCAACCCCTGTGCTTGTGCAGCTGACATTGTAGTGTGTGTCCTTGTACGTATGCGTGTGTGTGTGTGTGTGGGGGGGGTTATAGAAATCATTTAGTATGATAGTATGATAGGAGACGATCAGTGTTATGAACAAAATAAATACTAGTGTAAGGGGGATGACAAATGTACAGAAAGAAGGAAGACATTGGCCTCACTGAGATGCTGACATTTGGGCCAAGACCTGTAGAAGGAAGGGACCTATACAGTAAGCCTGCCAGGGACATACCAGAAACAAGGCTCCGAGACAGGGATGTGCTTTTGGTCCAGGACTTTGAGAAGTCTTTCCTGGCCTTCACAGTGTTGTTGCACACCCATACACACAAACCCAGAATGTGTTCAGCTCCAGTTCCTACCTTGCTTATGGGCCTCTAAAGCACTATCTTAAGCTATAGGCCTGTCATACACAGGCAGACGCTGAGAAGAGTGGCCTTTTCATGCAGTGAAAAATATAAAACACACTCGATATGTACCTGCATCAGCAGGGGTAAACTAATGGAAAACAAATCGGTCCCAGGAAGAACAAAAAACTCTCCATGATGAATGTCTATTTCACACTCAGCTAAATAAAATTTATGATACCATGAAAATAATGAACTAGACTTTCTAAAATGAAAATATGGTTCAGTAAAATATCCAGGTTTATTGGTAATAAACTATACGCAAAAAGGTATAAATAATTCTATTTGGAGTTCAGTGGAACTACAAAAATTATTATGCATCCCTAAATGCTAAAGGATCAGCCAGGACATCTTTCTCAACTTTATCCCATTTTACTATGGAGGAAACTGAGGCACAGGCAGTTCTGGGACTTGTTTCCAAGCTCGTGCGAACTAGCCATCGCGTTGCTATGATCCTGGTTCACAAAGTTGCCCTCTCTTGTTCCCATGGCAGGGTCCTGGGTCCTTTCAGGGCCACTGTGCTTCTGTTTAGAAGTCCTGATTGATGAAAACATTTCTAAATACCATCAATTATGAAATAATTTTCTCTTCCCTTTCCTTGAGGTGATAATCAATTTTCTGCTCACTGATGTGTTGTGTGGCACACTTGGACATTAAACAAATTACTGAACTTTATATTTTTCTTGAAGGAAAATGTAATGCACACATCATGAAAACCAGAAGAGGCTGATGAAATACATCCAACTAAGAGTTTTTAAGCTCAGCAGCATTGCAGAACCCAAAGGGTAGAGTTTAAGTTCAACCTCAGTGATGAGTTAGATGAGATTCTTCTGATCTGATCTGATTTGTTTGTAGACACAACTTAAATCTTTCTGTTGATTCTCACACTGTCAAATCTGTCTCTTGAGTAGCTACTTTGCAAGAATACATTTTTAAATCAATAAAGGCATTATGTATAATTTTTTTAATATTTTAAGCCTCGACCACAAATATCTATTACATATTGAGTGGTTGTTTGTCAAGAAAATAATCATTAAGGTTAAAATTTGCTTCTTCTTGTGAGTCTGAGCAGATATTACTCAAAGGCACACATCCAGTAAGGACAATCCAGCATTCAGTAAGAACAATTTAAGAGTGACTTGCCACAGGGAAAAGAAAAAATAGGCATTTTAGAATTACAGTTAACGTTGCAGTCTTTTTCTACATCTTTTCAAGATTTTTCAAATGCTCTTGTCATTACTTTCCAGATTCATTATTCTGTTCATCTTAAAATAGTATTCAAAATCTCATAAAGTTTAAAATTTTTATCTTAAACATTTAGCTTAATAACACTGTAATAGAACTTAATTTTTACACCCTACTACCTCCCCTCCCAGCATTATTATCATGATATCTATACATCAAGTAGAGTTTGAAAAGATCCTCTGCTAAAGACAAGGAGTCCAACATAATTAGTGCATTTTATGGCCCAGGAAGTATGTTAGCATTTTATTTACAATGCATTGAAATCCCCAGAATAATAGGTACTGTAGTAGATCTTATGATCCCCATTTTAGAGATGAAAAACCCAGACCAAGAGGATTAAATTACCCAAGTCACCTAGCCTGTAAGGCATAGAAGTGGCGTCCAGACATCCGCAATTTTGAATTAAAAGCACATAGTTTTCCAACCTTCACTTTCTCTTCTCCTTTTTGCCATTACCTTGGGCCATTTTCCCTGGATCAAATTTAAAAATTGTGAGTTGGATCGTAGTTTTATTTGTGTGCTTGGAAGGGATTCTTCAAAAAAAAAAAAAAAGAACCTTCACAGTTTTTGCATAATTTCTACCAGAGAGCCAGAACTTTGTCTAATGCTCTTGGGAACTGGCAGTTAAGGCAGAGACTAAACAAAAACAGTTGTTCACTCAGCAAATATTTATTGATCATATGCCATGTTCTAAAAACTGTGCTAGGTGCTGGGATTAGAGGGGAGAATGAGACTTCTCCTGCTTCTGTCCTCATGGATCACCCAGGCTCTAGGGAAAGAGGAATGTGCTCATTAAAAGTGTGGCAACCAGGCCAAATCAGGAAGCAACTGGTCTGTGAGAGAGAGTTAGAGAGTAACCTTTGGTCAGTGGAATGGACTGAAAACACATTGGACATTCAGGGAGGGGAGTAGAGTGGACCCTTGAACAATGTGTGGTTAGCGGCTCCAACCCCTGCACAGCCAAAAATCCACATATAATTTTTAATTCCCCCAAAACTGGAGGAATTGGTTACAGGACCCTTTGTGGATACCAATATCTACAGATGCTCAAGTCTTCTGTATAAAATGGAGTAGGATAGTGGACCTTCTACATCTTTGGACTTCTAACCTTGGACAGAAGATAGTACAGGTATTTATTGAAAAAAATTTGCATACAAGTGGACTCACACAGTTCAAAAACGTGTTGTTCAAGGGTCAATTGTAGTTGGAACACACATATTGGAGCTGAAAGAACTCAAACTTCAGGGAAGTAAATAATTATAATAACAGAGATGTGGGAGTTACAGAGGGGACTGTGTTGTTTGCAGGGCAGTTTAAGCCAGTTTTTCTCCTGCCTCCATGTCAATAAAAATGTATTATTTCTATTTAATTAAACAAAATGGGATCATAATAACTTTATATGAAAATTTTTAATTAAAGCAGGTTACTGTAATTATATCACACCTCTCAAATAATAAGCTTTCTAAGAGGAGAATAAACATTTATTACCCACCTATATTTTTTCCCACTCTGCAGAGTTCCCTAATTTGAAAAATAATGCACAATCTCTCAACAAAGTTTTAGAATTCATACTTGAAAATACATTAACTTGTCAGCTGGAGTTCAGCTCCAAAATTCAAATGTCCCTGGAAAAGAATTGATGGGTTGTTACCCACTTCCATTATCACATGGGAAGTTGGAGGAGTTATTTATGTTACTGAGACCTTTCGTACTTGGTATTCATGATGCTAAAACAAATTTCAAGAAAAAAATTGATAATAATAACTTTCATCGTGACAGTCTATAAAATAGAAGAGGAAATATAGATAAATTATATGAAAGTACAGAATATATGAATAGCTACCACAGAATATTCTTTGGAGGAATGCAAGACAAGCATGAGAAACAGTATTAGATAAAGAAAACTGTTACAGGCTAATTGCAGCTACCCCATTCATTGATGTTATCATCATTCTTGGGAATGTCAATATTGAAAATGATTAATCTTAATGTCTCCCAAGTATAAGAGTTTGGCTAGTATGTTCAAAATAAGTTTAGTCGAAAGGATTGGTTACATTTAATTTCATACTGTAATAGACATGAAGGCCTATTTTCATTTCTTTTCCCCTTGGTTTCTCTTCATGGAGAATTTTGCCCTTTTAAGGTTATACTGTGTGGTTAAGAGGCAATGAAAGTCAAGTTGAGGATATCGGTGTTGCAGATAGCTCACACTCCTACAGCTCTCCACAGTGTTTAATTGTTTTCACAGACACTGGAATGGAAGCCAGCTCTCTGATTTATTACTGAATAACCTGGGGCAAGTCCCACTTTTTTCTTCCGTAAAATAGAGATACTAATAATGCTTAACCTTATTGGGTTATTGGGAGGCTCAAAAGAGATAAGGATCAAATGAGAATTAACATCCAGTACTTAGTGTAATGCTTGGCACCTAGTAAGCAGATCTCTTAATAAACATTAGCTGAAAACAGTGGGCTTAGGGCAGTCTTATAGAGGAGCTGTGCTTGCCTCTCCTAATTTTAGAGTTAAAGCAACAGCAGCAGCAATAACTGTATAGCAGATACCTTTTATCGAGCAGAAGTGCTAAGTGCTAGTACATGATTTCATTTGCTTTCTACAACCACTGTGAAAGGTGGCCATTCTGTGAAATAGGATGATTAAGTAACTTGCCTAAACTCACCCTGCTAGTCTCATGGAGGTTGGTGCTGGGAATTTAACCCAGGCCTGCCTGGAAAGCGCTCTTCCTCAGTGGGTAGTTCATTCTGTTGCCCATTCGAGCAGGAGCTCTCCATCCTATCTGGGCGTTCCCTGGGGAACGAGACCAGACTGCCATCTGTGCCTGTGCTCACTGGGGCCCTGCTCCCTGGGATCCTGGGCCTGCTCCCTTTCCACTTCAGGGTACAACTGTGTTATTTTTGTAAATGAATTGTTATATTTTATGTTTATTGGAGGTGTATATGGAATGTGATATTTGTTTTTCATTTATAGCCATGATATAGGTATCTTTTAAAAATGTGAAGTAAGTAATAATCCTGGTAGTATGCAAATGCAGCAGAAATTTTGCAGGTGATATGTGGGTGACTGGATTTAGATAAACTGCTGCATATCAGTTACCTCTCTAAATATAGGTTTCTTTTTTTTCTTCCTCTTTTTAGCCTCCCTCCCTCCACATATACACACTGAAAAATAACAATGGCAAGTGAAACTAGTTAGTCTGAATGTGTCATGGATCTGTTGGATGGATGGATAGGGATTCAGGTTATTTTATTTCATTTGGTTTCCATGAACTCTGTTGTCTATCTAGCATGGCCTTCATTTTTTATCACTCTCTTTGAGAGGCTCCCATTATCTGCATGATTGAAGTGTAAAGTGATGCCTTCAGCATTGTGGCTTTTGTGATTCTCCTAATAACCCAGAAAGGGTGACTGGATTATGAGCTCAGCTTCTGAGGCTCTTTACTGGCATTAAAATTTGCCCTGATCTATGAAAGTGGACATTTTCCAAGGCAGTTCCCCATTCCCAAGAGCTCCATGGAGATAACATTTGCGGGAAGCAGATCCATAAAGTAATTAGCAGAGGAGTAGATGGATCTGCCTGTGGTGAATACTCACACTCTCAACCTAATAGCTTGTCGGCCTGGCTGGCGAATTCTGCCATCTTTGACTATAGTTAGCACAGTTGATTGTTGCTGAACTCTGGTAAGAAGTTAAATTACACTTAGGTTTATACTTATTCTAACAGCAAAGATGTGGGTTAATGTGACCCCTTGCTCTTTGAAGAGATTCACAAAGGCTATTTTGGCACTCAGGCCTGGAGCTCCTATGATAATCTCATGCCTAAAGATCAGGGGTGGAGCTGAGGCAGTGATGATGGTGATGCTGGTGCTGGAGAGAGGCTGCAAATACAGATGAAGTTTTGCTTCTCGCCTGCTGTTCATCTCCTGCTGTATGGCCTGCTTCCTAACAGGCCACAGACCAGATAGCAGTCCATGGCCCAGCAGTTGGGGACCCCTGATCTGGAGGATTTAATTTCCAGGAGGTGGAGGTTGTTCTAGGATGTGGGGTAGTTAGTTGACTTTTTTTAGGTTGGAGTGGTGTGAGGGATGTTAGTTTTCAGAAGCAGTGATAAAATCATCTCTATTCTTTCCTTTGCTGTTTACTCAAGTAACTGGAGATTTTGGTTTTCTGTAAATCTCAGTGGGTCAAATAAATCACACTAAACTTTTTAACTTCAGATGGGTTGCTTTACCTAGCCACCCTGAATGTACGTAGAAATGGTGGTTACCAAAATTGAAGGGGCTTTGACGGACATTGGGAAAACCCCCTGCCCCAAAGGTGAGCTCCAAACTCCTTAAAAAACCAGTTGTTTTCTTTTGAGGCTTCTGGTACCTACTTTTATCTACAAATCCCTGGGCTAGTGGGTTAAGATAAAATAGATTGAGATAGGGCGAGCTATAGGACCATAGGAAGGGCACCTTGGAATCTGGGTTACTGCCCTGAGAGATCATGCCTAGGCTAGAAATAAGTAGAAGGTTACAGAAAAGGCAAATGGGACTTTAAAGAAAGACTCATTTTACCTTTTTTTAATGGACATACCCAACGTAAGTCAGCCTCATAAACTGTGAAGTGCCTATTTCAGCCTGGCTGTTTTCTATCTTTAAGAAAAAGGGATGTAGAAGGCTTTAGATGCTTCAGTGTGAACCACTCATGATATGAAATCTGAACACCAATGCAATAAATGTTTTGTTTCTGTCCTTAATGTGTTTAATGCCTAGCCCTTTTTGCATTCTCTTGCCCCTTGGGCCCAGAAGTGTTTGAGGCTGCTTTTCATGGTCTTCCTCCAAACATTTCTTCTTCCCACCTCCTCCTTATTCTTATGTTTCAGGAAATGCCACAAAAACAAAAACACCTGCTAACGAACTCCAAAATACATTATTTGCAGTAAGAGAAGAGCAGCTTCGTGATTTGATTCCTATGTATGCTTTCATTTGGGGGAAATTTTTCAACTTTAGGAGCACTGCAAATAAATATAAAATAGATAGGCATCTCTGCATTAGCTCTGTTAGAGAATACATAAGTATTTATTTCCTTGGAAATAAAGTCAAGCTTCACAAAGGATAATAAATATAATAAGGTTCATTTCCTTTTTGTACCCAACCATGAGTTAGGTATCAGCTGTTGTACCTTATGTGAAAACAGATAAAGCTGTTTCATTGTGCTGGCAAACATCTGCTTACCACCATTACTGCAATTGTTTCTATTCTCAACTAGCTTCAGCTAAGTGGGGTGTTAGAGTGTTGTAATATCTCCAGGAGTAGACCCCAAGGGAGGAACACAAAGCCCTATTCTATTGTACTTTCCAATACATTCTTCCTTGCAGGAAAGCAAATTCGCTGGCTTTTCCATCCCTCTATTGCCTTTGTGGGAACATTCTCATGACCTGGAATATCCTCTTACTTTCCTCTAAGCCAGATCATCCTTCTTCTAGATTTCACCTTGGAGTTTCTGTTCTTTTTGCATTATTCCTTAACCCTTGGGAAAGTATGCTATCAGTGTGCACAATCTTCAGGTATATTGTGTTGCTTTCCAGTGTGTATAAAAGCCCTCTTCATGTGTCTGTACATGGTATATATAGAGAGAGGTTGGTATGCTGGAAGAAGCACAGGATCATGAGTCAGAATCCCTGAGAGTCTTCATGTGTGTGACCTTGGACTTTGTCTCCATCTCTCTGGTTTTCAGTCTCCCCTTCTGTGAAATGGAGGATAATTTCTTCACACCAATCAAGAATTGTGGTCATGAATAAGTGTGCTAAAGTAGGTTAAAATGTGCTTTGTAATCTGTACCTAATGTGAAATCCTAGGGTCATATACACATTTAGCACATGGCAAGTTCAGCTCCCACGTAGTACCCCCTCAGAAGCTAAGCCTTGGCTTCCATTGCTCCAGGGAAGGGAATGCTATTAGAAACAAAAGAATTTATTTTTTTGGCTTTTAAGCTTTCAAGAACTCAGATACTAGTAGTTTATGGGTAATTTTGACTGTGATTTCAGGAATTTTCACAGTTAATTTTAACCATATGCAATTTTTACTTTAAGTGCACATTTTACAACCAAACCACAGTACACTGGTATTCCATTTCACATAGTTCAAATTACTTAACTCATTGCTGAGTATCGAATGCTCTAGAAATATTGAGTAACAATATATAATAATAGAATATAATATGAAGTTATATGACTGACAAATAAGTAATAACATTTGCTCTTCAGGAAAATTTAGATGCAAGCTACCTTTTATTAGATTTGGATGAACTATCAAAATATAATTTGTATTAGCCCTGGAATTTAAAGTAAAGCTTTAAATTTAGCATGAGATAATAATTTAGGGCATAGAAATGTTTTGTCCAAATCTTTAGTCTCTACTCTTGCCCCTTGTGCATGGTCATTTATGTACACACACACGCACACACACCCACCGTGAGGAAAGTTCAGTGTTGCTCAGATAGTCAGAAAATCTCAAGTCGTCCTACAGGAGTACTTTTCATCTGATGACAGTTGATCAAGGATGTTAGAGCAGCATAGGTTTGACATTTGTCCCCTCAGGTAGTAACATTCTACAGTTCTATTTTAGATCAGAAACTATGATACTTTTATAGCACACTCTGTACAGCTGACACATCTTTATCCCTCCATCTGGGAGCTCATCATACAGTCAGACATTGGGAGCAAAGCAAGGTGAAGGAGAGAGGAACCAAGAAGCAACCTTTGAACACCTTGCCTTTAAAGACAACTTTAGAAAGGACCAGAAAAGCCCACAGCTGTTGAAGACTCATATGAAATTTCATAACAGGAATTCCCTTCCAACCACTCCCCCCCAAAAAAATTTGAAAACTCCATTTGTGCTTTAGAGAAATAAGGAGAAATTTAAGACAATCTGAGTGTTCTGAAAATGACTTTTCTGAGCTGTACATCTAACCCATCTTGTCTGAGCAGATCACTGGGCCAGCTACTCGCCCCTGGTTCCTGAGCATACTCCTGGTAGTGTCTGTGATTTGGGAAGAGCACAGTGCTGGGTAGAGGACTGTAACTCCTTTCTGGGGAACCCAGAGGAAACAATGGTATCACAAGAAAAGAAAAAGAAACTGAATTGTCTTTTGTCAACTAATTTTTGGTTTTTTAGCTTCCGTGTGTAACCTGTTATATTGTATATGTTGTAGACAGAGTCATCACTAAGCTTTAAATTAAAAAAAATTTTTTTGATATATAATTTACATTCATGAAGATGTACCAATTTCAAGTAGACAGGTTGAGGTTTTATGATTGGGATAAAGCTTATGCTATTGGTGGGCAAAAAACTAGCACCTAAAAAAGGCATTAAACTTTCTTTGATATTTTAAACATGTCTCCAACTGCTTCCTCTAACTTCATTTATATATATAAAAAATGTGTTTATCAATATCACATAACTGAACTATCCCCAAAGGAAACTATTCAAAAATTCTTCATTCATTAGCTGATTAAGCTCTGTAGCCTTCCTGACCCAGAAGATCATATTTTATCCTACTCTTAAAATTTGCCATAAGAGCATTTTACCTTCAAGAGTTATTGGAAATAACCAAGTAATGAAGGGAAGCAGTTATTTATACCGTTCTAGCTGTGTTTCTGATTGCAGGTGATTCAAAGTTCTGAAAGACAAAGTCTCTACTATCATTACACTACTTAAAATAGAATTTATCTCTATATATTATAGATATTTAAATTATAATTTTTTTATCTGTCCAATTAGAAATTCTAAATATTGTCAATGTTCTCTATAGCTCGTAATGCTATAAGAGGCTAATGGCAAAGGGGCACCTTATGTTAGGCCTTGAGTGATGGGAAGTGGGGAGGGCAGTCCTGGAGTAGGATATACATAGACAAGGCAGTAAGGGTTTGAACATAGACAAGGCAGTAAGATCCATTCAGAGAAGAGTAAATCATGCCCCTGCTGAGGAGTAGTGGTTCTAAAATTATATAGGTAAGAAGTGGTCAAATGAAGGAGCATTTTTATAAGCTGCACAGAGAAGTTTGGATTTTATCCTAGACCCATTTGAGAGCAGTTAGGAATTTTTCAGCAAGACAGTGATGTCATTAAAGTAGCAATTAAGAAGATTTAATTCCTGTCTTACTGTCTGCATTTATGTAATAAATATGGTTGTTTACCACTTCAGGTAACTAAATTATTCCAATAGGGGATGATTCAAAATTTTCTATAAACTGATTGCACTTATTTTGCTTTCTTGACTCAGGTGATTATATTCCTATACATCTACTCTTCTTTATTACATATTTTATATGTCCCTGAAATACTGTGATAAATATAGACAACCATGACCTGTTAATTTTATCATTCTTTCTCGTGTTTTCTTCTGAATCACTTAAGATTAGAGCTTGTTATTCCCGTTGTGATAGAAAATGGCTTGGCAGTGAAGAGTAGGAAATATAATTTTCTGACTTTATTTAATTAGGCTTGTCCTACAAATTATATAGTTAAATTTCCTCTACCGAATGTCAGTTCTGTGTTTTTTTTCCCTATCAAAATGATGATAGAATGAATAATTACTTGAATGATTCATTTCTTTAGAAAGAAAATTTTATGTCAGTAAATATTAACAAATACAGTGGGGAAAGAGTTGAAAATAATGTTTATAATATGAAATATATGGACTAGGTCAGTAAATACAGCTTGCCTCCAGGTATTTAGCGTTTATAGTCCTTGAAGAGTTAAATTTTGGGAAATTTCATCATTTAAGAAGGAACTTAATAAACTGTTTCCTTATTAAAGGTCTCTTAGACTATGCCACAAATCGTTAAATAACCTCTGACTCAAAATTCATTAACTTGGGTCTGTTTCAGTGAGGAATGACTTTTTATTTGAAAAGCATTATTGCAGATGAAAAAAAAAATAGGTGACTGTGCCACACCAAACATTGAGCTCCATTTGGTTTGGACAGAGTTGGTTATTTTGAAAGGTATTGTCATGGAACTGTTCTGAGATTGAATTGGTTTAGAAATACAATTTGCTTCTATTTCACTTACTAAGTAATATATATAGGTATTGTATATTCGTATACTATATACTAGGATATATAGTTATGAAAACAGAGTATATCATAATATATGCTTTTGCTTCTCCTTATTACACCTGTGACAAAGAAAGAGGTCAGGATATTAGTAACTCTAAACTATTGACTACTTTTAAGCAAAACTGACTCTATCAAGGTCTGAGAGGGCTCATATTTATGCTTGAGCTTGGTAGGTTTCACATAGATTCACACCACAAAGCTAATATTTTGGTCCAGGTTGATAAGTGATTCGTGCCCATAGCCTACTAGAGTCATCCTAAAGGGACTCAGTGATGATGGGATGTTTTATTTCTGCATGTTCTTTAGACCTGTCTCTGTCATATTCCATAATATGTGCTTAGAAGTAATCCAGATCAGATGAGCCAGTTCCCAGTGGAATACAACTTTAATTCATAGCAAGGACTTCATTCTAGAATCAGGATTATTTTCCTTAATGAGTGCTTTTACATGTGATGCTTCCACACCCAATTATTGTCAGTCTTCCTCCCTGTCACAAAGGAAGACTTTCTTTGTCCTTCCGAGGTCCATCTGGGGTGATTGCACACCATGGTCTGAACCCAAGAATGCTCTCCTTCTGCTTGACTTTTCTCCACTTACACATTGGGGTTTGTTTCAGGTGAGTCTGTAATCTTAAATATGATGATTTGGCTGAAACAAATTAATCATTCAATTAATAACCTTTCATAACTCTCTACCATGTCATGAGCACAGTTCTGGTTCTTATTGAGAAACCTTGATTTCTTTATACTCAGCCTTGATCTAAAGAGGATTTTCAGTGGTTTACAAGAAATAAAATGACATAAATTCGAAGTATTTTTGAAAAGGAAAATAATATTTGTGATGCCAGGAATTTTGAAATCTGGTGCTAGCTTCTCTGGAATTTTTACTTTAGTTGAATGAATGCAAATGAATAGTTAAACCAACAGCAACTAAGACCTTACAGATTGAGAGCCCAAATGACTGTCATAGTCAGTCAGTCCTGAGTATAGTATAGAAAGCTAAGATGCTCAGACAAGGGAGCTCAGATGCTCAGACAAGGGTTTACAGAAGAACTGGGATCTGAGCTGGGTCTTGAAATGGGGCACAGGGAAGATGATAAAAGTTGATGTCTGCACAGGTGAGATATCGAAAGGATGTTCAGAATGCACTCTATTTTATCAACGAAGCTCTATTTTCAACTGACACATTTTTCAAGCTCAGTAACTCTCTGTTTCAAAATCTAAAATGGAGGATATCTTTTAATTCTGTTTAAGATGTGTAACATAAATACATTTCTTTAAAGACACTAAATTAACTTTAGAAAATAATAAATTATAGGCTATTGTCTTTCAATAAAAAGAACATAGTATTCCTGCATTTAAAAAGTTTTAATTTTAATATAGATAAAATACTGACTAAAATTTTATATCTGCTAATTTCTAAGCTTATTTTCATTTTTAACTCAAAATATTGATGCTTAATTTACATTTTAAGAACTACTCAGTTTTTATATTCTTTTTATAACTCATTGCTACATGCAACTTTCAATTATTGTGTGAAATTTTAGAGAAGTTCTGATCAGATTCCTTTGTCCATCAATGTGGTACATGCATAGATAGTGGTATATGCAGCTGATAATTTAATAATTTGCTCAGCCATAGCAGTCAATAAAGATTGACAAGATATCACTACTAACCATTCTGGCTATAATAATCTGGTTTTATTATTTTTGTTGTTTTCAATCACTGCCCAACATTGTTTTACCAGCTCTAATGGTAAATAATTATTATAATGCAGAATTTATCAAGTATGGTTGCTCCCACCCCCTCTAGGAATTCCAGAATCAAATACAATTTTCTGTGTTTCCATTGAACTTCTAATATAGCAGTTTTAACAATTTAATATATGTTCCTCTTCTAAATAGTAAGCGCTTCAAGGATAGGATTAGGTGTCTTAGTCATCATTTTATCCTCTGCCCCTGCAATAGTACTGGCACAGAGTAAATCTTCAATAACTATTGACTGACTGAATGAATGAACATTGCTATGGCTAATTATAATGAATGCTACTCAACTCTTTATTATCATTTTGTAGCACTTTCCAACGCAATATTTCATAGACTCATAGAACATGGGAGCTGGAGTGGTCATTAAAGGAGATCTGTTTTCCTTTATCATGGATGGAAAAAAGCTGAGATACAGAGGGAAAATAATTGACTTGCCAAAGAATACAGAACCATGACTAGCAGAACTGAGGCTGGAACTCTGGATGCCTTGCGGTCAAGCTTTATTCCTATGACACGCCTTGCCATTGCCATTGCCCACTGAGCCATCACTTCCCAACAGTTAAATGTTCTACATACTTGGTAATGCTGCTTTTTACATGAACATCCCAAAGACTTTACTTCTTGTTATTTGCAGTGTCTAATTAGGTTATCCTGAAATAATGTTTTTCTAACCAAGGCTGGCATTGCCAGAAAGTTCCTGAAGTTTCAGGCTACAGATTATTTGAAGCAAATAGCTTTCTTACTATAAGTTCAGTAATTTCACAAAAATGCATAGCTAAGAATTTGAGGAAAGAACTCTTTTATTCTCATAATATTATAAATTATATGCAGTTTCTTGAAATGAAAGTCTGAAAAAGGGTCAGTTATTATCATTTTGAACTGACTTGATGCTGACTCTGTTATGACAGCCTGGTGGCCTTTCAGATAGGGAAGGAAATGTAGAATAACAAAATGAACTGTTTGTGAAGTTAAATAAATTAATTGACAGATTACTGACAAACATAGGGAATTCTGGGTTTTAATATATTTGGCTCCATTTGGAGCTAAGAGTGAAAAGGGATTGATTTTCTTTTAACAGGAAAAAGCCAAGTGATGTGGTGGGAGTATGTGACTCTGGTTTTTAACAAGGACACAATCAGGATGATTAGAGCAGGGTTTGCCTATAAAGAGACTAGTGACAAAGGTGTGGATGGGAGCCACCAGGGAGATTCATTGATCTGGGCCTGACAGCAGAATGACTGGTTACCTGAAAAGAGTGTATTAGTTTCCTATTGCCACTATAACAAGTTATGACAAACTCAGTGGCCTAAAACAACACAAGACTTCTGGAAGTCAGAAGTCCAAAGTGGATTTTATGGGTCAAAATCAAGGCGTCAGGAAGGCTGCTTTCCTTTCTAGAGGCTCTAGGGGAAAATCAGTGTTTTTTGCCTTTTTTAGCTTCTAAAGGTCTCCTGCATTCCTTGGCTTGTGGTCCCTTCCTCCATCCTCATAGACAGCAGTGGTGGATCAGATCCTTCTCACATCACTCCTACTTCTTCTGCCTCTCTTGTCCACTGTTAAGGACCCCTGTGATTACATTGGGCCCACTGGGTAATCCAGGAGAATCTCCCTGTTTTAATACCTGTTCAAGTGATAAGCAACTTTAATTTTTTTTATTTTTGCTATGTAGGGTGACACATTCACAGGTTCTGGGGAGTAAGACATGGATATCCTTTGGTTGGGGTGGGGTAATTATTCTGCCTACTGCAGAATGAGAGATGCTTACAGTTTGTTACCTTCAGCAGAGCTATGAGCTTCAGTTGGGAATACACCTAGCCTAAGGTAACCTCATGTGGAAGGAGCCAGGGAAATAAATGCTCTGCCTCTCAGTCTCTCCCCATTGGCTGAATCCATCTGAAAGCCAGATGGTGCAGGGACACTGTTGATGCAGTGTACCCCAGCTGGGGAGCAAGGGAGAAGGAAGTAGGGGCATTAGGAGGGGCAAACTGAACCTGTTCCACGCAGGACCTGCAAACATCCTAGGTTCTGACTTCCAGAGACTGTCTTTCCCGGTATAGTTTCTTAAGCAGTCAGTGCTCATGATGTGGCCATCATCAAGGTTAGAAGCTGGGATAGGAGAAGCTGTCATGTAGTCTCATGTTTTAGCCAGTGTTTCCCTTTTATCTTCAAGTATTTAGTAAAGTCTTTAAATGGTTCCACCTTTTGTTAGCTATATGATGTTAATTAAGAAAAGGTCCATGTATGTTCTCTTAGACACCAGTGGTAGTGGAAATTCCCTGCTGTCCCCATGCCACCCCAGCCTATTGATGTGAGGACTCACAAACTGTGAGTCCTTTTAAGGTGGTTTCTCTCCTTTCAATTTCCATCATGGTGCAGTGTTCCTTGATGGGATGCCTCACATGTGGGGTTGGACAATTCTTCCTTGGGTGAGGACTGCCCAGTGTATTACAGAATATCTGAAATTCCTGGTCCTTACCCACTCAATGCCAGTAGCATCTCATAGCCATTGTAGCAACCAAAATACCCCCTGTGGAGCAGTCAACCTCCATTGAGGACCACTGCCCGTGAAAAGGGAGTCATTAGAGTCTAACCAAACTCCTTGATCAAGGGCAATGTTACTTACTTTCTCTTAAACTTGGTATCCTCATCTATAAATCAAGGATAATAATGTCTACTCCTCTAGGTCACTGGCATCGTTAGTGATAACGTATGTGAGGTGCCTCTCTCATGCGTTGTCTGACAGGGAAACCAGTCAGAAAGGGGGGCACCAGAGCTGAGAGAGCACTTGGAAGCCAGACCCCAGCAGCTCCTTTCTCCTCCTAATCTAGCCAGCCTGTAGATATCCCAGGGGGCTGAGCTATACTGTTGAAAAATATTGATTCAGCTCAGGGCAACCTTGATATGTAATCCCAGTATGGGAATATTTTTTGGCTTCCATTCAATGTGGAAGAATAGAAAGTTAGCCTCCTTTGGAAATTTTCACATGAAACTACACTTAATCATTCCTTTCCTGGCCTTCCTAATATAGAGGATAAATTATAGATGTCTGTCTGTGCATTTATTTAGGGATCTTTTTTCCTTTGCTTGAGCAGTTAAATGTTTTTACCACTGCATGCTTTACTAAATTCAGCATAGAAGTTATAATTTTGCTAGCTCACAAGTGGCTTCCTGAGGCCAGTGAGATCTTCATTCTTTTAAGACTCAGAATAACTGCAAGGTGGATTCATGCAATTACTCTTCATCCTACACAATTAGCCTCATACATTATTGAATTCTGTATGGCTGGTGCCAGCCCAACAGTAAGTACTTTAAAATATAATTTTAAAATCTTGTCTTCCATTGAAAAGGTGCTGTTATCCAGTCTGTTCAAATCTATAAACACATAAGCATCCTGAATGAAGCTAATTTTCTTGAACTTTGGATCTTATTAAAACTCTGGAACTTATGATTGCCAGGGCTTAGAACTGCTATCCTATGTTAAAAGGCAATCAGTGCTTTTTTTACTTAAAGCAAACATTCTAAATCACACAAATGGCAGTGATTTTTAAATCATGTTTTTAAGTTTCATGCTAATGGCTTAATAAACTTAATAGGCTTTTTATTATATGCAGTGTAGCCAAGCAGATAAGTGGATCAAAGTGTAGAATTGATTGAATGAAATCATTAAATTAATCATTATTAATTTACTTTACATCTACTTTCTTCTTCAGTGAGAGCAAAACAAAACACTCATCAAGGGAATGACTAGGATAGCCATTATGAATATACCTGCAGTAGGATATACTTGCAGTAGCTCTTAGCTCCTGAGTTTCATTTTGTTATCAGCAGTATGAAAGTGTCACAGTTGTGTTACAGAATAGTAATCGCAAGAAGAGAAGCCTTGAGTTCAAAGGAGACGGGGGAAAAAACTACTTCTAAGAGTTAATCTTTAAGAAGATATGGGCACTCACACAGGTGATGTGAGATTAGGGACGTCGTCATGGGAGACCATTTTAGGGACAAGGCAGAATTCTGTTATTGTGGTTGGTATGTGTGGTAAAGGAGCAAAAGTGGTCCAAGGGGCTGAAATTTAGAGCTGGTGTGAGGGGACCCAAGCATAGAACTATGAAGACAGTAACAGAAACAGGAAAATCAGGATGGAGGCCAAGGTCTGAAATACCCCCTAGTCCTCACCAGATTAGATAAAGGATGTTAAATGCCCACAGGCTATTACAGGGCAGATTTAGACCTTTTGAAGGAGTGCGATGGAGAAGTGAGGAACTTGGGCATTAACCTGCACGTAGGTGGTACCTGCAGCTCAAGGAATGACCAATGTGGTCAGGGTGAAAAGAAAAATAATAGGCTGGTATAGAACTCTAGGGGAATGATGGCACACAGGGGTTAGCCAGAGGAGAGAAAGTGGCTAAGGAGATAAAGGAGACAGACATGGCTAGAGGGGTTGGCAGAGAACCAGCCAACAGTTTCACAAGGGAAAAGGTGACTGATGGTGTCATATACTACGGAGGAGGATAAAGACACGAAAGGCCACAGTAAGCCTTTGGAGGCCTGAAGCCATCTCAGCTACCCATGAGAGTAAGAGACTGACAGGGGGATTAGGGAATGCCAAGAAGTGAAGACATCAGCCCTTGGTCTGGCAGTGAACAGAAGGTAGTGGCAGCCACTCCAAGTGGCCAAGGGGACTGATTTTGTAGCAGCAGAACACACCCTACCTTCTTTGATCCACTCGTTAGTATGGGTTTAGAGAATGATCCTCAAGTGGACGGGCTGCGTGTTGAAAAGCTCTCCTGAGTCATGTGGTCTAGGTTACATGTCTCCGGAATGAGAATCTCAGTGCTAAAGGAGCAAACACAGAATGGGTCTGGAGACTTAATCCTGTGTTTGGGCCAGAGCCGAAAACCGCCTCCTACCCCAGAACCTCAGGTGCCCCCTTGTGTGCCACCTGCCGGAATTGGGGTGAGCAGAGTGTGCCGCCGCACAAAGCAGGAAAGGTAGATTCCTGCTCAGAGGTTCAAAAGCAGGATTGTAATGGGAATGCTGCAGCAGCTTCCCGACTTGGTACTTGCTCTCATCCTTGGGCTCTTTGTAAATCAGAGACTGGAGCAAACAGAGCTGACAGCTCTTTAAAAGAGCTTTTGGGGGGGAGGGGTTGTAAGGAAATAAAAAGAAGCCTTACTGCTATGTGAAAACGTAACCTGAATTCAAAACCAAAAAGAAGGCTTTATTGCCTCCTCAACAAGCTTTATGTATAAATTGTGTTTTCATTAAGTTAAACGGCAGAATATAAAAGAGCCTTTTAAAAAGGAGAAAGGCCTTTCCCTTTGTTGTTAACAGGCATTAACATTCAGGCCAGGCATTTAGGAGTGCCCTTCCCCCTCCCCATCTATGGATTGAAATGCAGTGTGTATGCTTTGGCGGGTCTGGATTCCTGCAGGTTAAACAGAGATCTAGATAAGAAATGTGAGATTGTTGAAAATGGTATTGCAGGGAACTGGGTGCCACTAATCTCACTGAGCTAAGAGATAAAAGTCAAGTTCTAGATGCCCATTGAAAATGATTGAATTTCACAACGGAGAATTCGTGTTTGGTAAAGAAAAGGGCCTGAGGTAGCAAGATGCTAATGTAGACATGGCTGAGGAGAGCCCAGCTGATTCCATGTTTGGGTTTTCCACTTGCTTGAACCAGAATGGGTCTGAATTTCACGCTCTTGCTTTGCCCAGCAGGCCCTGCTTAACTTCTCAGCTTTTTCATGATTTTAGAGGTGGTGGTGATCACATTACCAAGAAGGTCGGTCAGCTCTCGGTTTTCCATGATGTTGGAATGGAGGGCTCAGTGACAGAGAATTTGGAGGAGGTGCGGATCCAGATGGTACTAACACCTCTTGATTCCACAGATTATTTCCACGGTCTTCACAGAATTCTCTTTTAATTAAATAAATATTTAAAAGAACTAGTGGTAAGAAGTCATGTTTAAATCTCTTATTTATTTTATGTTATTGGTTTTCAATGTAAAATAGTGAAAAAGTGACCAAGGCTTAATTATACACAACCTGATTACTCCAGGTTTAATTGCCCCCTGAGCAGACCCATTTAGAAAGTATTCAGAAGTATATATTATAAAACTAAAGTTTGTATGAGGAAGTCTCCTTAATTTTGATTGTCCTTTTCTTTTTGCCATAATCACATGGGAAAAGTTTAATTTGTGTTTCTAAAGGGATCTTAGGATACTACATAAAGTGGAAGTTGGGATAAGGTGTTCTCCATCAGAAAATAATCATTTCAATATTACATGTTGCCAAATGTAATACCGATATTATTCACTTACTCAAAAATAAAATGGTTTCCAGTTTGTTAAAAGACTGAGATAATTACTTAATTAGTTGTTAGTAGTCACATACTTATATTTCTAAATCCCCCATTTCTTTATGCAGCACACCGATCTCTTAAATGTAAAATATTTGTCTCCTCTGCTCTGGGCTATTGTACTTGGCTTTCATAGGAGAAGGTGCATCTGCAGTCTCAAGACTAAGAACATAGACACCTCTCTTCAGTTCCTTCAGTGTGAGGTTCAATATAGGGGAAACCATATTCCTAAATCACAGCTTCTGCCCCCACTGTCAGACAATGAAAATACTTGTGTAGGCCCAGGAATGCCTTTCCTTGAGAAGCAGACATTTCCCATGCCAAAATGTAAAGCAAATAAAATAGTATTTAAATTATTTATTCATTCAACAAATATTTGGTAAACAAGACCCATGAGCCAAGCCCTATGCCAGGATTTAAGCTGTAGCTTGTGTTATTTTCTCCTTCCTTTGTTGTGAAGGTTTATTGTAGGCATATTTTGATGAAAGCATGTATTAAATATAAGAAATTAATTTTTTGTGTGTTTAATGCAATTACAAAATATCAATAGATGCTTATGATTGATTCACCTATTTTTAGTTCTCATACTACAGCCAATCATGACATTTATGGCAAATAGCAAACTTCTCTTGAGAGTTCATTTTATTGTATTTTTATTGGTAAGTAGTGGAACTGACTTTCACCCAAAAATTAAAACTCAGCATCTTTGCCCCTAAATGTTTAAATAGATTAATTTACCAGTAGTGGCATCTGTCTTCTTGCTCTTGATAGTTGTATTTGTTTCTGCATGTTCAATTATGGGATTTTTATTCCAATGATAGACATGTTATGTGTTTTCATACGAAACAGACCTCATTTTAGCCAACAAAGAGGAAAAAAAGGTGAGATAATGAAACTAGTCTTATAGGTACACCAATCATTATCAAAATATAATCCTGGAAAATCATTTTTTGGGCTTGTGATCTAAAACATACATTACATCTCTAGCCAAGAAGCCACAATACTTTAGTTCACTTTTACTCGTTTTTATTTATTTTTATGAAAGCGGACTTTTTACAAAACAACCTGTTCATTAATTTTTAACAAGGCTTTCTATGCTTCTTTTAATTTACTTGTATCCTCTGTAATTGCTTTTGCTTTCTTAATCCTAATTTTTCCTGCCCCTGGCTTTTGCTTCATTATGCCAATTTTCATATCTCTTCTTATTTCCTTTTTGTATTTCCATTTGTGTTTTCAGAGAAATTTCATCACTAAGATGCCAACTGACCATTCTTAAGATATAAGTTCTGTGTAGTTTCTTTTGGGCTGGGACAAGGGCACAGTGGTACTCTCATATTATGTCACTATAGTCATTTCTGGGGAAAAAGGCAATAACCAGTGAACTATCTGCAGAGCTTTATAAAATACTCTGTTTTCCTATTTTTGAAGTGTCCATTTTCCAGAAAGACTAGTTATTTGTTCTTTGAAAATATAGATTTTTTTAAAATAAACTACACTTTTCTATTTCACACAAAACAAACTTCTAGATGAGCAGATCTTACATGTTGAAATTATACTCTCAATAGAAAAGCCAAGTCACTACCACTATCCTGCATACCATGCCAGTCAATAAATTATACTGTCTACACCTTTGTGCCTACAGATTGCATTAGGTACCACACCAGCAGAGCTCGCATGTATGATCAATCACGCTAGCTTAGTGTAGTGAGAAAGGAAGAATGCGTGCCTTGGCCTCATCTCCTTAAAAGGCATTCAGACTTTTGTTCTCGAATGAGGAGGACAGCCTACGGCAGACAAAATAGGATGTTTTTACCTCTTGCTGATTTGTTTCTGGTGTCAGGGGCCATTTAAAAAGAAAGAATAAACATGAACAAACCAAACCTGAAGCAGTCGATGAACAGATAACTCCCAAGCATGCATATCACTGACACAACCTATGATTAGTCTGGTTGCATGAAGGATCTTTTCTGTTTTTATTTCTTTTGAATGTTTCATGATATTTTCCATAGCAAATGTTTCCAGAATTTTGATGTTAAAAGAAGTTAATGGAGACTATCTGTTGCATTATGTCTAACCTTAAAGTTGGTCAGTCCTCATCTCTCTCTCATAAGACAGTGTTCTTTAGCCATTGCAATTTATAATAGTCTTAAATACATTCGTCTATTGGCTAAAAGTGATTTAAAAAAAACAACAACTGAGTACTTTTCCAAAAGCTAACTCAACAGTCCCCTATACTGGCAGTTCCCAACCTTTTTGGTACCTGACACTGGTGCTCCTATGAGAGTCTAATGCCTGAGGATCTGAAGCGGAACCGTGGTGGTGATGCTAGCTCTGGGGAGCAGCTGCTAACACAGATGAAGCTTCCCTTTCTCACTGCAGCTCACCTCCTGCTGCTTGGCCTGGTTCTTAGCAGGCTACCAGTCTGCAGCCTGGGGTTTGGGAACCCCTGCCCTATACTATATACAGGATATAAGGGAGACATGTGATCCATTTGAAATAGTGGTTTTATATTTGAGTTGCAGGATGAAAACCAGAAAGAGATTCTTCTAATTTTGGTTCAAAAACAGTTAGAACCCCTAACTCTTTTTTTCTATAGCAGTGACTTGTCATTATATCAACAGATCACAGCAAGCTCTGTCCTCTTGCCTGGAGGCACTCCAAAATTCATTTAGGTGGTTTATGTAATAGTGGAAAGATTCTTAGAAATGGGACAGGGTAGATATAAAAGGTAATTGCTTTTTTCTAATGAAATAGTGCCTTGGATTTTTTTTTTATAATTTTACAAAGATCCTAAATTGAAAATTAATGGATTAATAGGACACTCAGGAGTAGCCCCCGTGCACTGTTCTGTATTATATCTGACATGTCTGTCTCTGCCAGGACTTATGGTTGTGCATGTCATAGGTTCATTTTTAAAACTACCATTTGATCAAACTTTTTCAGGGCTTGACAGAAAATCTAGAATTACTATGGCTCTACTGATCCATCTGTACCATCAGAAAGACTGTCAAGTCCTTGGTTAAGAGAATGGTTTCCATGGTTTGCTTTCATGGTAAATGATTTTGAAATAAAAGGTTATGCTCACAACGAGTGAAGTCAAAATCTGCTCTTCATCCAGTAGTATAAATAATGTTAATAACTAAACTAACCAACGATTTGTCTCACGCTACATCCAGTTAATACTATTTATTTGTATCATTTCATATAACCCCCATTGCATCCCTTTGAGACAACAACCTCTGTCTTCATTTTCAGATGAAGAACTCAGAAGTTTAAAATATGCTCAGAACCACACAATAGTGTAACTTCAGTTCAAGTTTGACCTCTACTGACAAATTCTCTTTGTTTTGGGGGTAGAAAGTAGGAAAGTGACAGGTAGTGTACTCTTCTAAAATTTTCTTCCTATTGGCATAGTTTGGTTGGTAACGACTCTTATCCACTTTTGTCTCTCTTTTGTCCTTTTCTAAAATACCATCAATTTTTATAGAAAGAGAAAAAGGAAATACATGGTCTACCGGAAAGTCTTTTTTCTGTCTGGGTGTGCCTGAAGGAGTATGCTAAAAGAGCCACTGTTTTGAGGGCCTCACCACTGGGTATAAATGCTTCAATCTTATTTTGTCTCCATTTTCCCACTGGTGAAACGAAGATGAAGTCACCTCTGTCTTGCCATCAAAGTACTAACAAAGGGTTGATGTCAAGTTCTTTCAACTCCTTAGAGAAAGTAGAATTGTAAATTCAAGGCCAAGGAATTCATTACAAATAAAAAACTGTGAGGTTTCCTCATCAGATATTGAGATACCTGAGCAGCCTGGAAAACGTGCTATGCTATGAAGGACAAAGAAAAGAGTAGAAGAAAGAGCACTGTACCAAGAGTCTTTCCATGGCCCCAGAGTTGAGTAGCGGTACTCCCTGGAGAAGGGCTAGAAGAACCAACCATTCAAACTCTGCTTGTGGCAGTAGTTGGGAGAGCTAGGAACAGCACACCCTGTTCAGTGGGCATGGGGCTCCCAGGCCTGGCAGGGCAGAGTGAGTTGGGAAACTATGGTTGCTGTGGTTATTCTGTCCCTGCACAGTTCCACTCCATCCCCTTTCCTCTTTGTTTACCAAAGCACTTGAGCTCTGAGTCCAGGCAAAGGAGGCACTATCCTAAGTGGGAGAAGTGGTCAGGTGGCACAGCGGACACTGGAACTCTGTTGAAATGAGGGCAGGGCAGAATGGAGTGTTTTCTTCTCTGGGTATACAAGTGAGAGCGTTCTTCCAGCTAAGGAGGACACGGTGTCCCGTTATATGAAAGCATCTACCTTCCTTGACCACTTCGGTGGAGGCACACCAGCCCTGTCCCCTTTGTGAAGTTCTGGCTCTTTCCCCTTTCCACAAAGTGTGAACTCCGGATTGTATGTCAGTAGAGCCCCATTACAAATTATCTTCAGCAGAATCTCATTTTCCGAATCCTATTGACTCTGGCACCTGCTCTATTTACTTAAGCACTCAGTTGATAAGAACAGGAATCTTTGCTGATTTTCATGCAGAGCTGGAAGAGAAAGCCTCTTAAGCCAAAAAAATAACTTTTCACTGAAACAATACATTGAAGGGGGATGCCAGCTTAGTTGGTATGGGGCTGAGCATTGCATGAGGCTGAAAAATGATGGAGCAGAAAGTAAGGGGGTCTTTGTAGCAAAAGGAAGTAGGACAGCCATAATTAAAGTAGGCAGAGCAAGCTTTCCACAACATCTCTACCAGTGTTGTAATAACCTTCAGGGCAGGATAGGGCTGGAAGGCGATAATCAAGTTAGAGTCTGATGGGAGACTAGGCAGGGACACAGTTACTACTAGTACATGTAAAAGCTTGGAAATCAAAACAAAAGAACACTTAGAACACTGATGTTAAGATTGGCTTGATGCCATTTACTTTCCTACTGAATTTGGGTCCTTGTCAGTGACCTCTATATGGACAAGAATGATCTTAGAGCACAAGTCCCGTATACTTTCTAGGGAACCACAGATCTTGGCTCCCCACAGAAAAATACCCAGAATACCTAGTTAATGGTACAAATAGAAGACTTGTCATTGCATATTAAAAACTTTCTGCTGGGGAGGGGATGTCTTGCACAACAGACATCTTGTTTTGAGAGAGGTTTATTACAAACTTTTGGTCCATAATAAAGGAAAAATAAATGGGTCTTTTATCTGAAAACCTAGGTCTCTGAATCTTGCCTCTCAGCTTTTAGGCAAGCCACACAACTTTGCTGCCCTTTCCACATCTTAGAAATGTCCTTGTTGGCTGAAATGAATATCAGTTTGTACATTGATAAGCACAGGTTTACATGGAAAGAAGGGTTGTGAAATTACAAGTAGCATTGTCTGTTTTTCTTTCCAGGAAAAAATATTGATGGTTGCAAGGTGCCATGCACTTTATTTAAGAGAAGAAAAGTGGTGGTCTCTGTGGTGGTGTCTGTTCCCTGGGTATTCCTACAACCTGTGTGAAACAGGCCGTAGAGGTGCACATTTGCTGTGCAAGTAAAGAGACGGGGGTGCCTACCTAGGGATGGGCATGGAGGGGGTCAGGAAAAGCTTCAGAGAAAAAGCTTCATGAAGGACAAGAAGTTTTAAGGATGGGCCAAGGGCACGCAAGGCCGAAAAAATCTCCAGAAGCATGGCGCTACGAATGGGCTTGCCAGGCTTGGGGAACTGAAAAGAGGTTCGCTTGGCAGAGTGGGAGGTGAAAAGACCAGGAAATTCTGCAGGGTTCACATTTGAAATGCTTTGTCCTATAGAAAGTGGGGAAACATGGGGAGATTTTAAGCCAGCGAGCAATATAATTGGCTTTGTGTTGGGGAGGAATCATCCGATAGCAATATGGAGAGTGGATTTGAAGGAAAGCTTGCTGAATGCAGGAAGATGAATTTAGAAACTTTCTGTGGTCCAAGTAGGAGAGAATGAGGTTTAGACCTAAGACAGCACAAGTGGAGATGAAGAGGAGACCAGTAGTATGAGAGATGGGTAATGCTTAGTGACTAATAGGAAGTGGGGGACTCAGAAGGCAGAGAAGAACCAAGATTATTCCAAGTTTCTGGTTGAGGTGACAAGGTAAATGAGTGCACCATTAACTCTGACAGATAAAGAAGAGGAAGACCGGCTTTGGGGGGTTTGGGGAAAGCAGATGAGGGGTGTATTTGGGACATGTTGGGATAGAAGGTGCTTAGAGACATCAGGTGGAGGGCCTAGAAGATATTTGGAGGTACTGACCAAGGACTCAGGTGAGAAGTTAAGCTGGAAGGATCAGGTGCTTCTGGTATTATAGAAGAAAGACTATATTTTCAGAAAATCAGAGAAGAACATGATACCAGACAGAGTAGTCACTATCAGCCAAAACTGAAAAGAAGACAAGAGAAGACCTAAAAAGGGCCCACTAGATTCGATCATCTTGACCAGCACAGGGTCAGTGGAGCAGTGGAGGCAGAAGGTGAGTTAGGATGGGCTAGCAGAGGAAGGGCAGGAGACAGGTTGAAAAGCCAGTATGGATGACCATTTTAATTCAGTTTTTCTGGAAGAGAAAATGAAAGAACTAGCAGGTAAAGGATCCAGGAGGTCAGAGTTAAACCAAGATTTTATTTTTAGATTCCATACTGCTCCTAATTGAACTCCTGACCCCACCCCAATATCAAGACTTTGTAGCTTAGGAATAGAGCTACTCTATGAAGCATATACAATCTTTTGTGCAAAACAGTTCTTTATTTTCTTATAATTCTAGTTTTTAAATAGTTTTGGGATGCTTGTTTTGAGAGTCATGTTTTAATTCACCAATGCCTGCAACAAGATATTATGTTCCTTTCTGGAAAGCCCTTGGGAGTCGTCAGTCATCCCTTCTACAGTTAAATAAGCGATGTCCTTTGCTGTCGGCTAGAGTCAGAGGGGTGCTATCCTGTGACTCATGCATTCTCATTCATAGCGTGTTGAGCAATGCATTTGGTACGGGTGCCTAATAAAGCCTGCCGAGGATGTTGTCACTGAGCTCAAATTTTCTTCAATGGGACTGGATTCCTGTCACCACACATTCTTCTGCATGCCATGCTCTAAGGCACTTCTCAATGAAACATTTGTCCTTTTCTCCTTTATTGTTATGTCTAGATTGGTGTGTTCTCTAACATGCCACTGCTTTTACTGCTGAACATTTGCCTCAGGTTTTGACTTGGATTTTTAATGTTACCAGTGTTCTTTCCCTTTTCTTTTTTCTCAACAAGAAGACCTTAGGAGGTCTTCCAGCCCTTGTGCCCCTAGAGGCTGCCTTAAGGGTGGCCAGAAACCCTCTCCAGTGCATCTTATGATGCAGACATTGGGCTCTGACAAGAGGCCAGTGCCACAGCCCTCAAAATGGGAAAGGCTCGGCTCCCTGGATACACTGCCTAGTTCCCACCACACTAATTAATTGTCATCTCAGAAGGCGATGAGACCAATCGTTCCAGCATCGCCCTGGCCAAGCCGACTCTAGAAGAGGTAAGGAGCTGCCAGCTCTTCTGCAGTTGGCCAGGAATCTGGTATCCCAGCAGTCTGTCAGGGGAAATAAGCCAATTTGGGTTTGATTTTTGATTTGCTGCCTCAGAAATGTCAGCAATGAAGTTGCTTATTAAAGTATTTCACCATAAGACTCTAGTGAAGTGACTTGTGGACCTGTAGCAGTGCTTGGAATTCAGACACATGGAAGTGTGTAATTTGCTTGGGAAATGGAAGTTGCCCTATTAAACTGGGCCTGTGGCCCTGTGCCACTTAGCACGTCATTGAACTTAGAATCTTTATTCTTCTATTGACTTTGAACTTAAATGAGGAGGAAGAGGGTGATGTTAATATACAGGAAGGCTCTGCGGAAGACATCTCTGGACACGCTGAAGAAAGAAATATGATTAAACTTTTGGCAGTGACTTCACAATGGCCCCAAGGAGACAGGGGGAGGTGGGGCTGTTCTCATTGCTCCAGCCAGAGAAAATAAAGCAGAAAATCACTTACCTGATTTCTGTGAGGCTGGTGCTCAAACCCAGGATGTCCAACATGACTATATTTATTGCCTGACACATAAAATAACACAGGCTTGAAGGACTGAAAGCTGAAATGGGCAAATCTTTACCTAGGCTCAGGGCTGTTGGCAACACATGGTGTGCCTTTGTGCAAATGAAAAAAAAAAAAGACATCCAATTATAAAAAGATGTTTCTTCTGGCTGAACAAGGCACACAACTCAGTGAGCAGAATGCCAGCAGGGTTTCGGGCCCCAGGTTGACTCACTGTGCTTACCAGTGCATAAGGCACAAAATGCACAACCATGTATGGAGGACCTAGAGGGGCATGTCTTTCTTTACAAAGCACTAGCCCGCACGTATTTGCAACCAGTTGAGCAAAAACTTCATGTCCCACTCACTTCATTCCCAACCTGAAAACAAAAAGTTTATCATTACTGAATTGTAAGAAACCCCACCTAAACAGTATTCTTTAGGAACTCCATTTTTAAAACCATTTTTCTCTCCCTGCAAATTATACTGCCCACCCTTCCTTTCTGATATCTGCTGTAGCAAGTGGTAGGGCCGCAGTCTGCCTCCAGGACGTGGTCTTTAAAGGGTCATTTCCTCTTCCATCTCCTCCAAGCCACTCCTGGCCTGTTTTTCGTGGCACTGGCAACAGGAAGGCGCATTGAATAGCAGCCCTGAACAGGCACTCTGTTGTTTATGTTTTACTGTGGGTTTGTCTCTGCCTAATAATTAGCGTTTCCGGCTTTCTGAATTTATTTGCCAAAATATTTGCAGGACTTTCGTGAACAAATAAGGGATGTTTCTAGACACAACTGACCATTGCCTTGCAGGCTGAGCAAACTTCTGGTGATCTCAGTTTGGGTGGATGGATTTGCTCAGGGAGAGATTATCCGAATAAGGGAAAAACCTCCTAAATCACTGGCCATTGCTGGTGGCATATCTTAGTGACTGTGGTTGTAGGCAAGTTTAATGGGTGCAGTGTTTTTTTGCAGTTACAGGATAGGTCATTGCTGATGAATGGTGAATCTGTGGATTATAGTGGCAAAAGGCTTGTCTGAATTCCATCCAAGTTCCTGAGCCTCTGTTTCCTCATCTATAGCTTGCAAGAATACTGTTTGCCTACTGTAGCTCACAAAATTCTGGTCGAGGGATGCATTAATGGTGTATGAAAGTGCCTTGCTCCACTAAAGCATTATAAAAATGTTATTATATTAGGCTGTAAGGATGCTCTTGTCTACAAGAGGATTAACCAAGGAGAGCCTTAGTCACAATATTTAGGTTACAAGGGACATGTACTTTACCTTCTGCCACATTTTCTCATATAAAGGAGAAAATAACATGATAAATGGTCCAACTATCTCTCTCCTCACTAGAAGAGTTACCTTCTAATTAATTCTCTGTCTGCCTCAGCCTCAGAAGGGGTCTTCTTGGCCCACTCAGGACAGCCCAGGCCTCTTCAGATCTATTGCTGCACACTCATAAGGATCCCTCTCCTTCAGTCCCCGTTTTTTCTATCATAATTAATCTCTTTCAGCCAGCTTGTTCTTCTGGCTGAGCAAAAACGACTCACATCCCTACATGTCTGCAGGTAAGCGAAGTGAATGGGATGGTGGGGCAGCCCGGAGAGTGAGTGACTATAGAAGGGGGTGGCTGCAACTTGGCTTCAGGCGCCTCTTGCCTTGTGGAATCGCAGGCCCTGACTTGCCTTGTATCTTCTGATTTTTTAAGAGCAGGCAGAAATTAGGATTTTTATGTGAAATTTCTGCCATTTTTAATATCAGATGCTATTTTAATATTTTAAAATGATATTTTGCTCATGAACAGACTGTGGCCAAAATTACGTTTGTAAGCAGTGTTTCGCCGGCAGGCTGCTGGTTTGTGACCTTCCTTTGGTCTTTGAGCACATTGTGACGTGGGCCTTGTTCCCTAAAGGATAATAAGCAGCATGTGTAATGCTTAGCTAGCGCATTAGCCTCCTTTCCTGCCTCTGCCCGTCTGTAGTTTCACGGAGCCACATTTCTTTTTGATCTGCTTATAATAGAGCTCCCACTCCAGGCAAGCAGCTCTTTCTTTGACAATGACATTCTTTTAGGACCTTCTTGTCTACACCAGCCAGACCCTTCTCTTAGGTCGTCCTGTGCTAAAACCTTCCAAGATAGCAGTCTTTCTTCAAGTGGGGTGTCTTCTCATACCCATCATTGTTCATCCATTGCAAATTGTTTATACCTTGTGAAAGTCACAATAAGCATCTTTGCTGCTTTTGGTGTCTCTGGATGAGGAGGCCATCTTTCTGATCATAAAGAGATAGCTACGAGATTTTGAGGGAAAGATTGATGCAGGGGTGTGTACAAGCTTTGCAATTAATGTGGCACACTTGAAGCTATTTTTCTTAAGTAACTGGGGATTTGTGTGAGGCCAAACCCTCACACAAATGCTCAGATGAAACTACTTTTTAAATTAATGTCCACAAAGGAACTTGTTAGATTTTCTAATGTTTCCTATGTGTGCCAATTTGACCTACATCTCCTCTTGATGCCAGATGGACATTATGAGATTTCCATGATTCCATCTCAAGTTTATAATGAAACAGTGCACTGAAAGAATTTACCGTCAGAGGATTTTATTTAAAAAAGGAAGGCCCAGCTCCAGCTTAGGTTCAACAATTGCTTCTGACAATTGCCACTGGCTTTTTACAAGAAGCAAACAGTAGATATAATTAGGGGAAAGTGAAATGCAGTACCACTTTAGGGTTTCTGATAAGAAGTGGAACCAAGAATTAATGCAAAAATGGATTGTTTTAAAATCTTTAGTTCTAGGAGTCACAGTGTTGAAATGCTAAAAGATAATGCCATGTTAGAGTAGCACTTTGCAGTTTGGCAACACTTTTGTATTTAATATCTCAATTCCTGTAGTTTCATAAAGAGATAAAAGTTTTTAAGAAGACTTGTAGTTTTATTTTGTAGATTAAAAATACACATATTCAGAGATGTTAAATGACTTGCCCAAGGGCACATGGAGAACTGGTATTATATTGAGATTCATATTCTTAGCTTCTAATTTTAATTTCCTCCTACAATTAATGATTTTAAGACTATCGGGGAGTCATGCTACACTGAGCAGCTGGTTGAAGCCTGAGACCTTGCCCTTAGAACTTATTCTGATGGTTTATTTTATTCTTATGCATGTGCCTCTAATTAAAACATGTAGGTCCCTGGGAGAAATAATATAAAGAATAATATAAATATTTATTTAATCAGCTGAATGGATCTTGCCACCCCAGACTTTATTTTAATAGAGAAAGGGGAAGAGTGCATAGGGTGATCGAAGAAGAGGACGAGGCGCCCTCTCACTACCTCTTCCAGTTTGCCTTGGTCTTGTCGTCTTGCCCACATGTGGAACTGGTACTTTTCATTGTTTTTTGCCAGGTAAAGGCTTACAGGGCTCATTTGTATACCATAATCTGTTGGGAAACAGGCTGTCACGGGAACCTGAAGTTGGTATTCTCTTTTGTACCTTAGGCATTGCTGTCACTGTGGTGCTACTATCATTACACTGAAGTTTCATATAGCATGTACACATATTTTGTAGATCCTTACAAAGATGCATATACTCTTCAGAGTATCCCTGAAGCCCCAAAACCAACTCAGTTTGGTTGGAGCATATACCTGGAAGTCTTTGAGAGCAGCAGAAGGGCTGTCCTACCAAGACAGACAGAATCCCAAGGCCCAGAAGTCAGCAGCATGTGGGGAACCAGAATTGCCTCGATGTCCCAACATTCCTGGCCTTGGAAAGCATGCCATAAGCCTGATGACATGTATCTTTCAACTTTTCTTTCTCTCTACTCAATCTTCAACAAAACATCTCCAAAACATAGCAAATAGAAATCAGAATTAAGAAAAAGCTTTTTTCTCCAAAACAAGATTTTTTCCCATCGCCAAATATTAATTGGGTTTCTTCCTACATTCCAAACCCAATAGCATGCCTAAACTGGTTTCGATGAAAACCGGATCTGTTTTCTTAGCTGAGGAATGTTGTTTGTTGAGTATGCCCTTCTACACACTTGGTCCCGTCAGGATTGATCAGTTCATAAAGAGAGAATTCATTTGATGGTTTTAACCCAGCTTTCCTTGTCGTGATCAAAGCACTAGAGTCTGGGTCAGCTCCCATCCAGTTCATATTAGCTGAAGACGGTACCATCTCTCCCTAAGAACAGTTGAGGGTTGAACTGAGGACAGCCAGGGTAGGGCTGGAGGATGTTGCCGCTCCCTTATTGAATTGCAGTGATATCTGTCTGTTGGAGGAAAGACAGTCAAGAAGTTCAGCTTAACATAATTTCTTATGGCATAAAAGTTTTGAAAGGGGAGGGGCACTGACTTACTGAAAATGAAATTTCAGGTCAAATAGTGGTTTCTAAACTGTACACCTCCAGATGTGTAAAAAGATATTCTCATTTTAAATGGCTTTGCTTATATCATGCAGAGCTTCCTGAATAACATAAGTGAAGCCATGGTTTGGGGCATTAGAGGACACTCCCAACGTGAAAACACAGAAGAGAATTCTTGACCTCACCGAGAAACCACTGTGTCTCCCTGCTAAGAAGTTACCTCTGACTCTGTTTCTCCTTGTTATTTTAAAAATCAAATCTCAATGTTAAGGATGGTGCCTAGTCAGAATAATTCATATAATAAAGGTAATATCAGAGGATTTTTGCTAATGCCAAACTGTGTCTTTTAAAAACTTGATATGATATAGATATAGTTTATTTCACTTACTCATTTTATTGTGTATATAATTACTTATTAATAATTAGTTACAACCCTTGATAAATCTAAAAGAAATAATAGTGATTAATGCAGACTCTTTTTAAACAAAAATCTAGAATGCAACTAAGAGGCAAGGAGGGAAAAAGAACATTAGGATAAAATATGATGCCTACTCTGAGAAATATACCTGAAAGGAACATTTATTGCAAATTGCAATGATTTTGCCCAATTTATTGTGAAAATTGCAGAATGATGATTGTTCCATTGCCAATCTTTTCTCTGTGGCCATGCTGTTTTAAATATATGCCGAAAGCTTTGGGGTTTTTTTGGTCCCATTTGCCCTCACAGGAAATGTCAATGCAAAATTTGACTTCACTGTAAGACGCTGGATAATTTTTTTATTTAAATGCTTCCAATATCTATTTTTAATGCAGTTTCTCACCACAAGCCATTAAGAAAGGTTCTCTTATATATGTATACAGAGATTTTTTTTCTTTTATAGGTCAGCATAAACTCCCATAGGCGGCAGAAAATATTATTGAAAATTCTGTGTGAATGTATAGGTATCTGTCCTTCAATCCATTTCAGTTGGGCTGAGTTGTTATTTTTTTTTAAAACACGAATACATGAGATATAATGTCTGGGGTGCAAGTGTAACAGAATGGGACTTGGCAGTCACCGCAAAGGGAGTAATATCCCTTTCATCCATGACACTTATTGGAGTAGAGATGGTACTCCTTTTACAGTACTTGGAAGTGTTGGAAGTGGTCATGTCTGACCTGCTATCCCTGCCTGCCACCTTCCTCCCCTCTCTTTCCACTGTTGTCCCTGGAGGGAAAGGAAGATTCTGCATTGTGACCTTGGGCTCAAAGATAAAGGAGCTGCCCCTTCCAACTCAAGACCTGAGGGCAAATCACCTTCCTACCCTGCCCTGAGGCTGGTGCCTTGACTGACCTGGACTCTAACATTAATACTGGAAGGTTCATTGTTCACTCGTTCACTTTTTCATTTAAAATATTTGATTCATATATAAGACTTACATAATATATAAGTTATAAAACAATAAAATGCACACATTTGCACCAAATACCCAGTCTGGGAATGAGAACAGAGATAATAACTTGCACCTAACTACATGCTAATCCATTCATGTTTTTTAAAAAGGAGGAAATGTTCTATTTAGAAGTACATGAATTTTTTCATATAATCAGACTATGTATTCTAAAAAATTATTATTCAGTCAACCATTTACCAAGTGCAGTGTGCATCCAAAATGGCAGAGGAAGAACTGTAACATTTTCTTTTAAAAAAAAGAAAGAAAAAAGAAATGTGGTTCTTGAGTATTTGCAGAGAAATATGTCCAGGTTCTGAGACAGGAAAAATGAATTCGAGATGAATCATAGAGTCATTTGGAAAGGCTGTACTCTCCAGTTGCCGATGGAGAAAGTAAAGCAGACAGTCAGAAGTTGAACTTGGCTGTCTCAGAAATCTCAGCATCATAAATTGGAAGGCTGAAGTATTGGGGAAGACATCTTTTGGTTAATGTTGTAATTAAATATATTGTTCTTGTGTATTTTTCAGTCTTTTTTAGTCTTATCAGAAATATGAGAGTGACATTTGGATCTGTAACCCACTACACAGAGTAAGGTAGTTACTTTGAGATAGAAATTTTGCCACCTTCACATCTATTCAGATGTTTCCTCGAAGTAAAGTAGAGCTAGCTCTCACTATATCTATTTTTAATGCAGTTTCTCACCACAAAACTGTACTTCCCTGCCCTTCTTGTTCTCTTCAGTTCATGGAGCTGCATTTAGGTTGTGGAACAAGTAATGTGTCAAGCCAGGCAGCATGTGAGTCCCCTGCTGTCCCTGGCAGTCCCAGGATGGTTTCAGCATCCACGTGGCAGTTCGTGCTGGAAAGCAAAACGACCTTTGGGGGAAACCTGTATTTAAAGTGAAATCCAATGAGGAGTCCTAAGCAGAGTTTGGCCTGTGTAGGAAGGCTATAATTTGAAAGTGTCAAATTCCAGCCCCCTTTTTTCCAGTATTCTTAGCCAGGACTTTGGGTATATTATAGCTCATCATTTCTGGATACTGTTAAGAGGTGTAATAATTTACAGAGAACAGATTTCATTCCATTCAGAAATCATACTCTTAATTCTCCCTTAATTATCTTGAATAAGCTAATGAAGGATTGCCTAAAATAAAGCAGTGTTTGAACAACCATCTCATTTTACTGTAAAAATCGAGCCTCTTTTAAGCTTTCTTCTGGTCTTTATCAGTCAAGTCTGACTGCCAGTTTGGGTAACACATGGTTCAGAAAGAACTTTGATTATTCACCTGCTAATAATGTAGTGCTGTCCACCAGGAGGAGAAGAAGAGGCAGAGCCTGAGGACCAGAAATGGAAGTTCTGGGACAACAAGTGATGGAGAAAGGTAGTCTCCAGCTGAGCCTGTATGGAGCCCAAAGGCATCAGTTGTGAAAGGGGTGCTATTTAAGTTGAGCCCTTACAGAGTCACCTCTCAGAAATTAAAGCTTTCTTTCACAGTAAGATTTTTTTTTCCTCATTAGAGTCACTGTCTAGAAATCATCTTCTCTTCAGAATTTCCATTAAAAATCTTAGGTACACCCAAGTAAAAGTTGTCAGGGTTCTATTATGAATGTGTACATTTATTTATACCAACTTGTATGTATGATAGTGCTGTTCTTTGTAAACAAATCAGGAAATGGTAAAGGTCAATTTAGAAATTAAAATCACCCAATATCCCACTGGGTATAATCAGTCTTAATATTTTTCTCTCTATTGGGAATTTATTTTATGCGTGTAGATTTTTAGAATAAAAATGGTGTTTCACTATATTACAATCTACATTTTAGTTCCAATATATTTTTGCATCTTTTGATGTCAGTATATTTAGAAATTATTTTGATGCTTTTTAGAGAATTACTTTATTCCTTTTTGAAAAATGATACACTTTTTTAAAAAGTCAATCATCATGAAGAAACAATTTTAAAAAGTCATTCAGAATCCCATCCCTGAGAAATAGCTGTTGTCAGCGTTTGGTGAACATCATTCCAAATGCATGAAAAGACCGATTAACTTATTACATGATTTTTATACAAATATTATGTGTAATTATTTAACTTGATTTTATTTGAACTAAAGTAGTAGATAGAAATTAAGGAAATGATAAAAAAAAAGCTTACCGAATATCAGATAAACATTTCTTCACAAAGGAAATTAATTCCTAATAGTTTCTCCTACAACTAAAAATGGAAGATTATTTTTTTTAAATTTATAATTTTGATATCAGTTTTAAAAACTGTACATTTAATGTAGGCCTCATCTATTTAATCACTACTGTGAAATACAGGAAATTAGAAACCATTTATGTCCTACTTCTCTACCCACCCTTCAGTATGTGAAGGTTATTAGTATTATTTTTACATTGTCAAGATGAATAATATCCACAATGTGTTCTGTAAACATAAATTCCACAATTTAATTTTAGTTGTAGGCTTCATAGACACAGGATTTTCTACAAGTTCTTTTTCTCAAGCTAACTGAATTTAAACATCTTGTAGTTATGGTTTTATTATTTCAAGGATTGTTGATGAGTACTTCATGCCCTGCCTTTTTGTCTGTTGTGAATCTTTGTATAGTTCCCTCCTTACTTTGTGGACATGGCTCCAGTAGCTTCTGGCATTAAGGGTTACTCTGGAGAAGACTCAGGACAATAAGATTTTCCCCCTTTGATCATGGCTTGATTTTTCTGCCTAGAGGTTTGGTATATGGGGTTTGCTCTAAGGAGGCTACCCAAACATTCACATATTTAGACACAGAAGCTCACTGTTAAAAACAGAAAGTCTACTTCTTTCTTATGCCCTATAATTTCAAGATTTGACAAAATAGTGTGGTCATGGAACATTTGAAAGCATATCGGATTTTCTTGAGTTTAGAAGAGAGACCTTTGATAGATTTGGGCCCTCTAATCACAGGATAATGAATTTAGAGTGTCTAGAGGGAAATGTAGGAAAAGGTATTCAGGCCTAATTTATTCCACCTGTTGGCTTCTATCCAATACTATATATTTAGCCATCATTCCTCAAGTAAAGCTGCTTAGATTGGTTATTTTGACTATAAGTTTACAATACTGAATGTTTAGATCCCAGGTTTCTTTCTTTCTTTCTTTTTTCTTAATACCTTTAAATCATCTTACTAGGAACATATTTTGCAATCACTTTGGAAACCTTCCCACTATGCCAATAAACTATAATTGTTATCTTCAGCTTCTTTATCTACAATACATAGACAGGTAGCTTTTGTTTATGCCTGCATTATTCATGTACCCTTATGATGCAGGCATTCTGGATCCAGTCTTACTGGGTTAAATACTGACTCTGCCATTATAAGCTTGAATTGCCTTGGGCACATTATTTTGCAGTCTGTACCTGCTTTTTATGGTTATTGTAAAAATAAAATGCATACTCTATTATATATAAAGTGCTTAAATCTGTGCCTACCTAGCACATGTAATTGCTCAAAGATGGC
Source organism: Cynopterus sphinx (assembly GCA_030015415.1). Lineage (NCBI taxonomy): Eukaryota > Metazoa > Chordata > Mammalia > Chiroptera > Pteropodidae > Cynopterus > Cynopterus sphinx. The sequence goes on along the minus strand of CM057385.1, from coordinate 92,583,586 downwards.
CATTTTTCAGTCCTTACTATAGGAGGTTATAATAATTTTATACTGTATAAAAAATTTCTCTACTTTGATTCAAAATAATATTGTAAAAGTCATACCCCTATCCCAGTTCTTTAAATCATTAGATTTAAAGCATCAGATTTCATGATTTCATCTCCTCACTAGTCTCTTCTAGACTGAAGAGCATGTAAACATGTTTGTAATTTTGTTTTGGGTAGAGTTTAATTGTTACTGAACAACTGAAAAAAAGAAATACATCACCCAGTAATGTGTTATCTTGCTAATCTGAAGTTGAAAACTCAAATAACCAACACCACGACAGAATTTGCTTATATAGTTCTCTTAGAACTCAGTAAATTCAAAGACCCAGAATTAGAACTACCCTCTTCCTATCTTCCTAGTCAGGTTTAAAACAAAAACAAAAACAAAAACATTAGAGGTGGTGTGTGGAATTTTTTTCCCCATTCCAGAGACTGTTCTTTTTTTAAAATTTCCAATTACCATTGACATACAATATTATATTAGTCTCAGGTGTACAACAGTCATTAAGTACGTAAATAAATTATGAAGTGATCACCTCAATAAGCCAGAGACTGTTCTTACTTCCCAAGGTCATAAGTCACTACCTTTCCAGTACCTGCACTATCTCCCTGTCCTGCCAGCATCTACACTAGGAAGCAGAATGTCTCAGGACATTTTCAACAAATGTGGGTCAGGCTTTGTTCCCAAGTAAGGTTTATAATTCTTTCTAAAACCAACCAGAGTTGCAAAATATGGTACATTAAATTTGGCTAATGATGTTGATCTCCATAGTGTTCTGTTAAAAAATAGAGTCATCATGTATTTAAAAAAATCTTTGCCAAAAGCTGTCCAAGCCATGGAATCTCAATTTTAGTTGGCCTACTGGTATAAAACCATACCTGCTGAAATCACAAACCTTAAACAAGTGAATCAAAAAGCAATATCTTACATTTATTTAACAGTTCATAATGGATGTCAATTTCTCAATAGCCAGTGTTTCCTGAAAATGGTTATAAATTACAGGGGAGCAAAATGAGGAATAGGGAAATATTATAACTGAGCTTCTTCCATCAGAACTCACCTGGTATGCATTTAAGGGCTAAAACAAAAATCTCAAACTGCTCTCACTATTTCACCAGGTACAATGCATAGTTGAAGTGTGACACTGTCATTATGTGCAACTGTTATTACTTATTTTCTCTTTTAACACCAAGAATTTTAACAGTTTCAAAATGATAGTATTCATTGGTACTCAATACCTAATTATAAATGTGTTATTACATATTTTAAAATGTTTTCTATGTAAAAAAAATTCAACACCATTTTCCATGTGGTTTTAATTTTATCATACTTAAGGAATTTTGGAAACTGTCTTTGCCTAGATGTTGAAAGAAAATGTTTTTTCTACAACAGCCAAGTCTTTCATACTTTAACTATTGGATCAGCTTCTCCTTATGTAGAGCCTATTTCTACAAAAGAAAAGAGTGGCAACTGTGCAATTTACATAAAACATTTGCAACTTGCCTTATTGAGCAAATTGCCTGCTTAGCAATAGAATGCAGGGTTAAAAACAGGTGTATGTTTGACCAGACTCACTGCCTAAAGAGGAAATGGAGCTCGCTGGCTTCCTTGCTCTCCAAAGCCACTGTTGTATCATACAAGGAATATTCTCAGAAAAACTTCTCAATTCCCAGGTTTGCTTCAGCATGAGCATCTGAAGAATTAGAAACTAAACTTTACATGCAGTATATACACTTATCTTTTCAAGAATGGTTCATGTCTGTACATGGCCAAGTGCAGAGTTATGAACCAGATAACCCTAGAAAGCGATGAGACGTTTTTACCACACACCCTGGGGAATTAATTGTCTGTCATTAATGGAAAGTAGTTGGGTACCAACCCACTAGTTGTTTACTTCTAGTCCTAACAGATACCTAAAACATAGACATTCAAAACATATTAGGGGAGCTTAGGGAGTTGAACTGGCCAAGGGAGAGATATACTACCCCTCAGGGAAAGTCTAGCTAGAGAGGTGATGTTTAAAAATATAAAATAAAGCAAGAACAGCATACGACAGTGTGTAATTTGCTGTTTAATTATGTAGCACATGCCATAAATGCTACTTGAAGGCAAAGAAGAGAAATAGCTATGGGCTGGTACAGTTGGCGCCTTTCCTACAGGCCTGCTCTTATCCAAGCAGTGCCTTTGTGTGACATGGAAAGGCCTTGCAGCATGTGGACACTGTGCCTGGCTAGCAGCATGTGGCAGAGTGTCAGTTCCCACTGCCCCCTTGGCATAGGGCCTTGTGCAGTCAGTAATGTGCAACTGAACAAGGTGACCGTGCTCACTCAGCTTCCCCCTTTCAGATTTAAGTGTGGGATGGACATGTGAAGAGCTCCCAAAAGGATCTACATACTTCCCCAGTAAGTGCATTTGGGGGTTCCCTCTTAATGGAACCCTGCTTTGTCTGCATTCTTCTCTAGGTGCCTTCCTTTTATTATTTGTCTTCATGATTGTCTCTCTAACAGTTCGCATCATTGTGTATTCTAAAGCACCTATCGCAGTGCCGTTTACAAAGTAGGTGCTCAGATAATAAATAGAATAAAATATTTCACACATCATCTCCAATAAATGATGAGAAGAATACTGTCAAAGGCAAAATAGTCTGGAAGGCCTAGGAAATAATGTATTCTGTTAACCTTAACTAGGGGGACAGGAAATAACTGTTGTCATAGACTTGAGAATTCATTCCCAAGATCACGATTTTGGAGATTTCCTGGGTGCTTTTCTAAGTATACATTTTAATGTTAACTTTGTGCATGCTCTGGTTACTTACCTACCCAGATAACATATTTTGTTACTATAGACTTGGATCCCAGGTATATGTTCTTCCTGGTGCACCAAATCCGTTTCTTCTCACTCTCTAGTGCTATACTGTGGCGTAATATATACATACAGCTCTGCAGAGCTGGATGTCTGTCAAACCGAATAATGTAAATAATTGGAGCAAGAGCTTTGTTACTGGACATCTAGATCTGAGGAAAAAGAAAATGTTCTGGTAGGCGAAACCTAGCCCGGATTTAGTTCGTTCCTTTTCTAACTCTTGTCCATTATGAATCAGCAAGCAGGGAGCAAAAGAGACTTCCAGTAAAACGAGTAGAACAGATGTGTATGATGGATTGAGAACATTAAGAGGCATGAGATTTTGTCTTAAAATTCAGATTTTCATGTCCCATATTGAAAAATAGAAAATCAGGGGAAGAGGGGTTTTGGGGGAGTGTGCTCTAAATGCTGCCTAGAGTGTGGGATGGGTTTGAATCTCTGTAAAAGATGTCTTTGACCTACATGTGCTATATCCTCAGTTACCCAGAGTAGAGGCACTTCAGGTGAGAGAGGCACATGATCCAGAGCCACTGGAGGATTCTCTGCTAGTTAATGCATTCTGAGAGGCAAGCTGGTGAGGGCTGTTGCATACAACTAGTTTAGGCCACATGAGACCCTGGCACTGTAAGGAAAATGAAGGGGGAGTTATATGAATACGTAAGAATGTTCATTAATACCTATTGCCTGTAGTTAATCCATTTCCTTAAAGATTTGCTTTTCAGGATAATATTTCAAAAGCAGAAGCGATGTTTCTGTGATCATCTTGGGATGTAATCTCTACATAACAGCATCCATTATATCACATGGCCATTTTTACAGGCACAATAATATTAAGATCAAGATATTCAGGGATTCTAGCAACTAAACCAAATATTAATACATGGAGTGTGAAACAGATAATTCTAACAGATTGAACGTGGGTGTTTTCTGGGGCTCAGAACACTGTTGCGTAGTTTTCCACTGTACTATATTTAACAGAGGTTTTTTATAATGCAGCAATACTAATTAATAATTTTTCCACTTTAGAGTGGCTGGCCATTGTAGATACGTTATCAGCAGAACGTATTATTAGTTCTAAGAACGGCGATTTTATGTTGCATTACTGTTATACTGCTGAGGTGGTACAGTTTTCCCACCACAAAATAATTGGCTTTTGTCAACAATATCTAGAGCACCCACCATATAAAAACATAGTATGAGAAACCAGGAGAATAAAAATACAAGGCACAATTTTTCCTCAGATTCATGGAACTGTTGAAATGTATATTTGCCTGCTGAAGTAATTATGCTTTGATGTCTAAACCAATTTTTAGCAGATTTCCAGAGGTTTCTTCATGGCTCACTCTGTAGGACAGAATTCCTAATTTTTCTTTATCTCCTTCTTGTGCACTACCATCCTGACAGGTAACCAGTGTCTACAGTATCTGGCATAGACTTTCTCCTCACTGTAGATCTCTGATTTTGGAGTGGCTGACTAAATACACAGAATATGGGCCAAACTTTTTTGATCAGGCATCCTTTTGATACAAATTATTTTGTTTTTTGTTGAAATTATGCTTCATAAAATTTTGAGTCCTTTGTAATATAAAACATTTTAAATTTTTTTTTTAATTTGATTCTGTGTCACAGTAATTCAGTGGTTTGGTTCAAAGTTCAGTTTAATTCAGCATTTATTTTTAATGTCTCCTAAGTAAAAGGATGTCACACTAAGATATGTAGCTATAAATGGAAGAAACTGTATCATTGGCTGTGCTTACTAAATCATCATGCTTGTTTTCAATTCCATTCATCAATTCAAAGATTTTTAACATTGAAATTTTGTTAGTAAATTTCTATCTTCACTGATGTCAGCCAGCTGCTCTTTTAAACTAATCAAAGGTGTTATATTGTTCATCTTTAACAAATCAGTTAAAAACCCCACTGAAACTCTTTAAAAGATTTTCCCCCCAAGTTTTTCAGACCCTTACATATGATAGTTTTTGTGTCCAGGGTCACACCTTACATTGGTTTTGACAGCAAAATCACATTTCCAAATATCGATTTTCAAAATGCTCTTTTCACAGCACATGTTTCCTAGCAGTTTCTCTCACACTATTGTTAAAATGCTCTTTGACCTTGAAGAGATAGATTAAATCTTTATTTTTATTAAAATATCAGCCAAATAGGCTGTTCCTTCATCCCATCATGACAAAAAGTGAGAGAGAGAGAGAGAGAATGTTCGCATATTTAAAACACTTGTCATTTTGTAAAAGAAAAATGTGCAGCTCATCTCTTTTAAGTTATCCAGTTCTTGAAAGTGGTTTGCCATCATATAATTAGAAAACCACTTGTGGCTCAAAATATCTGATCATTCCTCTTCTTGTTCTAAACTGTTGTCAGGATTCTACTCTTGAAGATACTAAAATCTGTAAATTACTAACTGGGGACATATTAATGGAGATATGCAGCAACACACTGAAAGTGTGAAGGAGACAGGACTCCCCAGGACCTGCTGCCTTCCTCTCAAGACTCCTGGACACCCCACACATCTATCAGATGAGCAAGGAGGCCACTGTTTTTCTATACATTAAATATAGTTAAAACTTATTATCTTTCTCCTTTTCTGATTAAACACATAGATTTTTATAGTTCTTTCTATGCCTGTGGGTGATTATTTACCCATGCTCTGGAGACCAAAGTCTCCACCAGTGTTTCTCAACTCTGGCTGTATGTTAGACCAGCTAAGGTATGGTGAACAAACCTTAGCCACTTCCCAGACCAATTCAATTGTAATCTCCAAGGGTGGGACCTAGACTTTAGTGTTTTTTGATGTTTTCTAGGGGATTTTAATGGTCATCCAAATACTAATACCTAGCACAAGTAAGTAATACTTATTATCACTTAGTATAAGAGTTGCATCAGTCTTTCCGCTGGTTTCTGTATCATCCTCCTGGGCTCTCAAGGCTGCTAGTGTACCATAAACTGCAACTGTGTCCAAAGCAGCCACAAGCTCCCAGACAGGACCATTTTTGCTATTGCATGGCACAGGGAATTTTATGGTGTACAAACGTAACACTTTTCACATCTACAAAGCTAAGTTTGTAGGTAGGTCTTTTCTTGGCCTTTATGCTTTATTTGGTGAGCAAAACATGGGAACATAGCATGGTGTGGGCTTCTCATTGCAAGATAAACCAATGCTGTTGTGGAGAAGCCAGGAGTTATAGAATGGCTATCTCAAAAAAAAAAAAAAAAAAACCAAAACAAACAAACAAACAAACAAAAAAAAAACGCTGAGTTAGAAGTATTGGAAGGAATGGAATCAAAAAGGAACATTATCAATAATGTTGGTGGGATATTCAGTTTTTGTTTTATTGCCTGCCCTGTAAGCAGTCCTACACCATCAGATAAGAATAATAACATTTTAATAAAATGAACACAATTATGATTCAAAGATAGTACTCATCAGCTGAGTTTGTGTTCACCCTTTATCTAACATTGATAAAGTTAACACAGTACCAGGGTTAAAACTTTTAAAATTATAATATAGCCACTGCCATAAGTCCCCCAAATGATCCCAGCAGCCCCAGTCCTACCCTGGGATGCTCCTGACCTCTTTATAATCCACCAGGTGGATGTGGGACATGCAAGAGAAGTCCAGAGTCTGCTCTTCTGTTAGGTCAGAAGACTGGTTAAATATTTTAATTTCAACCCAGCTTATGTTTGAATGAGCATGTAATCATTAGGGCAAGGCATCTTAGCTACTCCCTAATCTAATCTCAGTTGCAGAAGTCAACACTTAACCTATAAAGGCTAAGAGACTAGTCAAAGGTCATACCATAGATCCAATCAGGCATCCCAGCTTCTTAGACTGCTTCCACTATCCACTGCTGGACAGTATTCCTTCTTAGCCTTGTTAGATCGTATTTCTGGACAGATGTGTTGAAGAGAAGACAGTTCAGTTCCACTGTAGAAATATTTATTGAGTAACCCTAGCATTGTGCTAGAGTATAAGAAATATTAGATAGTTGCTACCTTAAAGTAATTTATAGCATTGTTGGGAATTCTGTATCCACAAAGATGGAGCAGTTAAATAGCAATGCCAGGTAATATATACCTGTGTCAAATGAATATTTTTAAAGACTATACATGTCCCAAGAAGATAAGAATATTAGTACAGACTTAAATGGGAGGATGGATAGGATTCCCAGAAGGCTGAGGCCCCAGTACATACTCTTTCTTCACCAGACATGTAGGTTAGCTTTTCAATTAGGGGAACTGTTCTTTGTGACTCATGATTTCCTTCATAAATATACAACTCCTGGGCTACATTTACTGACTACCCACTCAGGTTGTTTCTGCTTGAAAATTTGAATATTTCTTAAAGTTTTCCCTTTATACCAAAAAAAAGAGATTTATCTTTGTTTATCCTTTTAATGTCTGATATTAATGAGTAGAAAAGAGAATTTTCATAGAATGGTGGAGTTAACCCAAATAAATGATTCTGAAATTTCTCTCTCTATATGTGCCATTGTTTTTAACTTCATTCTAGTATACCAACTCCCTCTTTACTACTCTTCTTTTTGTTTTCTCACAGTTCAGCTTTATGCTTTAGATGAACAGAAATGAATTTCTTTTTCTTATATTTTCCTAGCAAGATATCTCTTTAATAAAATATGTTGAAGATCTAGAAAGGTTGATATTTCCTATTACCAAGTAAAGAGAATTTTAAAATATATGTAGATGGGAAGAAAGGGTCATCCTGCAGTATCTACAAGCACAGAAGAGGTTAGTGAAAGGTTATCTTCCTTCCCAGAGGCAGTTTCTATATATGTGTTCCTTGGAGTAAAGATCAGAATATTATCAGAGATGGACTGTAGCTTGGATGGCACAGCAAAAAGGAAGTAGGGGCTAAATTTAGAACTTAACATGGAACCTTTCAAAAATAGATATATAGCTAAGAACACATAAACAGGCAATATGCAATTTGCTTAGACCTTTGAGTTGTACAGAGATGGATTTGGCTTGATTTTATTTCATGACCCATGCTATATCACCAATCACATTAGTTTTCCATGGAAGTATTTCCGAACTCAAGGGGTTCGTTTGCCTGCACACATCAGTAGCCAAAAAAGACAGGACAGGAGTTTGCAGCAAAGAAAGTAGGTTTATTTAAGGAAATGGCACCAAGCCCGGAGACACAGGTGAGCTAGTGCTCAAAGACCTGGCTCTTAGATGACCTCTAGGGGATAGGTTATATAGAGGAAAACTCATTAGTTATGATAGCTAAGGACGTTGGAGTGGTGGGCTCTACTGATTGGTTGTAGCTAGAGTAGGAGATAGTTGATCACTGCATCAGGTCCTGATGTCAGTCATGGCGTCATTCTGTCTGTTTTCAAGGGGATGCTGGTAGGATTATTCTGCTTTCATAGGAGTGGAGCTGCAAGTTATTGTCTTTAGTTTGACCAAAACTCTTTTCTGGGTCAGTAGACCTGAGGCTTTGTTCCTAAGACCATTTGATGCTGACCTAAGGGCTTAATGATTAAAGGAGTGGTGGTGCAGTATGCAGAAGGATAAGGGTAAGGAAAGAAAAGAAGTAGTGAGCTCAAAGCCAGTTTGAATCAAGGAGAAGAAGAGAAAAAGTCATTTTAAAGAAGTAAAGATTTCCACTGTTAGCTCATTTAAGGGGAAGAGCATGTCTGGATATATACAATCCCTGGTAAAACCTTCATGTGCATTTTTTTGAGTGTCTTAGAAAAGGTTTTAGTCAGATTGTGGTCATTGCTCCTTTTGAAACACAGCTTTGAGATGAATGCAATAGAATGAGATTTGGTCTATCCTATGGAGAAACAAAAAACTTTTATGTTATTTAAAGTCAACATTGTAACTGTAAAATAATCATGAGTGGTCACTATAATTATCGTATGTAACCCATAATATAAGCGTTTAAAACAGTATTTCCTTAAGATAAAACTGATAGTACTATATTGTATGTGGGGAGGAATCATAGAAATTATTTTATATTTTTGGAATAGGTTTCCAAAAGTTACAACCCTCGGAAAGTAAGTTCACTAAATATAAGGGCTGGGTGAGGATATTTTACTATCATTCCCCCCAGATCATACCTGAAATACAGACTAAAGGTTGCTTCTGTTTACTGAATTACTAGGGTGTCTTTGTTACTGTGCTGTTTTATGTATAGTATTACATTTAAACTTTAAGAACAATGCTGTGATGAAGGTATCATTACCTCTATTTAGGGCTAAGGAAATTGAGGCTTGGAGAGGCCCAAAGCAAGTAGATAGGAACATGGTTAAAACTCATTGTTTGCAGAGTCATATGTCCTTAGCCACTGTGCATTATACCTTGAGGTGGTTATGACCCCTAACAACCCAGACCATGTATAACCATTGGTGCTTAACTTATTCCCTGGACTCCTTGGTTAGACTTCATTAGAACTCAAAACACAAGCATTCAAAGTCAATGTAACATCTCTAGGGCATAAATTAAAGGGCTGGAAGAGGGGAAAACATTGGAAGATCCCAAGTATGCATTATTTTTTGATAGATCCTGACCAAGAAGCTGAGGGAATCAGATTCCATGCCATTCCATGCCATTCTCAGTTCCTCTTATGAAGAGTACATAAACCTCGTTATCACACAAAGAACAGAAGTATACAAACTACAGGCAGTTGGGGATGGAGGGTGGGGTGCATAAATGAGATTACTTCAGGGCCAGGCAGGTAATATGAAGCTAGCCAGGTTCTCTTCTTTGATGTTAGCTAGTGAATGAGTGAGTGAGTGAGTGATTGAGTGAGTTTTGGCATTTTAGGACATTGAATCTTCACTACCATGAAGAATTATGTTCTCTCTCATCATTATTGACAGTAGCGAGAGGCAGATAATAGCCTGCTTGGCTACAGCCTCTTATCCCTTTGAATGCCTCTTTAAAAAATTTAGCCCCTTTAAAAAATTTGTTTGTACTAGACCAACTAGGCCTGTAGACCATTAGCTCACTTCTAGGGTTCTTGAGTCCCCTCCTCCAACTCTGCCCCAGACATAAGTTGATCCGAAGTCCTAGTTTGCCCAAGACACCTATAGTTTACACCTGTTGTCCCAGCATCCCACCAGTTCATTATTTGCTCCAGTGTTTCATTTTTTAATGAAGCATTCTCATTAATAGCTGCACCAAAAACAAACAAAACAAAACAAAACAAAACAAAAAAAACAGGATGGATTTGATAGACTTTCATTTTGTATTTCTAGAGTGTGTCCATCCATTGAATAGATTTCTCACTTTAACACTTAGTTAAATCTGAAAGATGTTCCAGCTCTTTTCCAAATCCTTCCCAGATGCAGTGCAACTAACTGTATCTCCCTTTCAGACAGCAAGTGGGAACTCATTGCTAATATGGAGTCAGTTCGAAAACGAGTGATGAGGGGCAGTCAACTCCTTTCAGCCTCTGATGTAGTAGAGAGGATGTCGTGCTGCTGTCTTTATCATCTGTATGCAGTTATTAGCCAATCAGGCTGTGCTCTTGTCTGTCTATAACTATGAGGTCCACTAAAACACCAGACCATCATTGAGCAGGATCAGTGGGAGGTTACATTAGGTGTCTGTGAAAAATCAAAGCTGAGCAGTCTTGCCAGAGTAGTCTGAAAGCTTTTGCTTTTGCTTCAATGGTTTTATCATTTATTGTTTGTTGTACATCTTTTGCTGTTTGTTTTATTGTTTGATCATGCTTTTATTTTGCAATAATTTTTTGCGGCCATAATAAGCTTTTAAAAAACCCTTGAAAATACATGTTTAACAAAAAATTAAATACAGAATTTTTGTTTCTCAAGAAAGTTAATGATAATGTGTAACTAATACAAAATGGTTTGTCGATATTTAGCATCTACCATTGTAGCCATAGTGATACCATCAACCACGCACAATTGAAAGGACACAGATCTGAAAAACTATCAGCATCTATATCAAAGGTTAGCTGTTATTTTCAGAAGATTATGCCCAAAAGATGATATTTTAGCACTAAATGTATTTTCATACTTTGTGAAGCATGACTTTTCATTTAGATCAACTGACTTTCCTTCAAGTTAATTTAACTCATTTTTATCCCAACTTTTGTTATACATATACAAAAAAAAAAAAAAAAGGAAGCAATAGCTATTAATCTCTTAAATCCCTTAGCAGAAGAAAATCTTCATGCATAATTCTTATTTTTATTTCCCCCTGCTCTTTAATTCATGGAATCAGGTGAATTTTGAAAGTTCATTCTGGTAAACTGAAATGTCCATCATATTTTGAATACTATGACAGCTGCTCTCACTACTTTAAAAAATGTTTAAAATAAAAGTATTTTGTGATAATTATATAAATATAGTTCTTGATGGTGCGTGGTGACATGATAGATAAAACACTAAATTAAGAAGCTTATGGAGCAGAAATGTACTTGAAATTAGTTATGACGCACATATAAGTCATAATTGTGTCCAAACAAGCTTTGATAATCTATACGTCATGAGTTTCATCTCCTAAAAATATTTGTAATAGAATAATAGTATCAACTGATACATAAAAATAGTTCCTATGAAAATATTTGAACTGAAATATTTACATATTTGCATTTGAAAAAATAATGGAGTAAAGAATAACTTTTATTTAGCAGAATTTGTTATGGGCTTCATAAATATTTCAGCCCTGAAAGAGGATATTTCTGAATTAAAAATATTAAGATCTATAGAGAAAGACCCAATTAAAAATGTTAACAGTTTCAAATTTATTAACCTAAAATAGTTAATGCTTTTTTGAAGAATATTGCAGGCATTTTTATGAAATACTAAATATATAATATATCCATGTTGAAAAAAATATAGTCTTCTGAAAACTGTAAGGGACACAATATTAGAAACAGCTATGGCTAAGAATGTAACGAAATAAAATGAATGAACTAAGAAAAATTCTGCCCATTTTGTTTTTTACTTTAACCTACAATTATATATGTAAATTTTACTTTGAAGAATTTTATATTTGATAATGTTTTAATAATATCAATGTAATAAAAATGATTTAATGGTCAATAAGTATTTCAAACATATATAACATTAACTTTTTAGTAACCATGTTCATACTCAAAAGTGTCATGTGTAGACTATAAACTATATCATCATGTTCTCACTAGAAACTTACAGGTTTCTCAACATTGGTCCAAGTAATTTACAATTGATCTTTTCCAAAATCTTCTTGAAATTTGGGTCTTTTCTCAAAGTGACAAATTATATAACTTATTTACCCCCCCCAAATTATTTTTTTAATTTACTCAAAAATAAACAATCCCTAGTGAGATGTAGATTTTCTTATTTTTCTTCCATTTTTACTACTCAGAGTCTAAACATTTCACTACTTTTCTTCATAGGACAAGTAGGCACCATTTTATTTTTTTTTATATTCTTTTTTTTGGAATCTTTTCTTGCTCTCTGAGTTCAAGGGATATTTAAATAAGTATACTAAGAAGGTTCTTTTATTCACAAGGTTCTGGCACCATGAGTCTTTCACTTTCAGTTCTCCTGAACACAGTATCTGAAGTCACAGTGGTCAAATTTCACATCGGATGTCCCAGAAAGATTACTTCCTGTGCAGGACTCTCGAATTCTTGGGAGCATCTGGGCCACCCTTCATTAAGAAGCTCGTTCCTTTTATTTTCTTCTGGCTTTGTTTGAAAGTCTACCAAGTTGAACGAGGGAATCATCTTTATCTTTTTTTTCTGTTATCAAACAAAATAAAATCCCAAACCAGCAGCAGCATGCTCCCTTGGTTAATAAGATTATAGGAGCACAGACATTGCAAAGGGCTAAATGATTAGGTTTTTCTGAGACATAACACCAGGAGATGAACCACATGCAAAACGTAATCTCAGAAAGGAAGATGATATGATTCCATAAAGCAGGCATTCACCTAGGATGCTAGAGTTGGGGGAGCGTCAGTTAATTAATTGTTTTGTTTGTGTAAAATCAACCCCCAGTTAGTTCTTGGGTGTCTTGGTCTCTAGTCAGCATTTTTCAAAATGTCATCAATGGGAAGACCAGGCTTAATGACTGATCTGAGGGGGAAAAAGCTGCCATGGACAAATGAGTTTGAGAAATACAATAATATCTTCAACCCTACCCTGTGCTCATGTGTTCCTAACACCTTACCTTGTTAAAGGTTCTGAGTTCTGCAGTAGAGGCATCTATTTGACTTTTTATAACCATCATTCTACACATTTATCTGATTTTGACTTTAGAACCCTTTTTTCAAATAAGTAGCCATTAAAATCCCAACTAACTAATGTTTCTCAAATATTCTTTGATGGCAACTGTACAGGTATACCTAATTATTTTGAATGCTAATGAATATGCATATCTTTAAAATAGTCCCCTCTTCTAATTTCTTCTTTATCACTATGAGTTTGTATGGATTTTTTGAAATTAAACTTTTGTAGTACTTATTTTATGCACACACACACACACACTCATTATATCTACATAATTGATATGTAGATATATCTTCCCATACTGTGATATCGCCATCATCATCATGAAGGTTATAAGTAGCATTTCAAATAGTGTAAAATTTTATATTGCATCCCAGGATTTTACACATCTGAGGGCAAAATTCTTTGTAATGGAATCATGTAATTACATCAGTCAACAGAATTGCTTGGTTTGTGTTATGCCATTCTGCATCAGATATCTGAAATACATGTTATTGATACTGATCATTATGACATGGCAGACAAACATGAAGAAGGGAAAAGATAAAGAAAAAAACAGAAGAATATTTTACATGGAAAAATTATGGTGATATAACTAAAAAAGAGGTTGAGTTTCTTTAAAATAAAAATACTATTTTAAACAAAAAAAAATAAATAAAAGGAAATATTTTCTTCACCCAAGAAGGAATCCATTGGATGTCAAAATAAGCAAATATAGCATAAGGAAGAAAAATACTTTGGGCAAATTTGCGGGGGGCGGGGGACATTATACCTAATAGTAATTAATTACATGGCAAATACTATAATGGAGATTAAAAATAAAAATCTAATGATGGAAGAACAAATTTAATAATGGTATAATAAATCTATAAAATCTTAATGAGTATACAATAATATATGACAGTTTAGCAAACTTTCTTACCTAATATTTTGTTATCTAGAACATTTTATTTAACAAAAATTCTCCGCTTTATCAATGTCTAGTGCATTGCCTGACACATGTTAGATAAACTTTATTAACATATTTATTAATGGTAATTTTGAGATACCGCAAGAATTCAGGTAATTATACTTGTTTTAGGCATTTTACTATTAACTCTTTTAATTTTCTAACATCCCTGCTATATATTACTTGCCCCATGTTATAGATGAGTGAGCTGAGGTTCAGGAAGCTTGAACAATGTGCATAAAGACACAGGGCTGGAATGTGAAAGTTATGATTGAATCCTGGTTCAATCTCAAGCTGTTGTTCAGTCTTTCTCTTCTCTCCTGGTTCCCTGGATTTCTCAGTAAGAGAATTAGTGGTCTCCCATATACCAGGATGAAGAAGGACATGGGTGCTTAGCAAAGGAAAATCAGTAAATCACTAGCTCTGAAGGATCCCACACGGATTTATAAGCTTCATCAGAGACTCCAAAAGGCTGTGTCACGTAGTAATTTGTAATTTTGCTGAGCCAAGAGTTAAATCATAAACACAGAGAGGCTGTGCTGTGGGAATGAATCACTTGCAGTGTGAACCCAGCTAGCAGCAGCTCTGTGTGACTTTGCTGTTCTGTGTCATTTAGGCAGTAATGATCATAAAAAGATTCATCAACAACTATCTCTCTGTTTATAATGCACTTTAATGAAGGTCAGTTGTTCAAATTGTGATGCAGTCAGAGCCAGTGAACTGATCTAAGAAAGGACAGATCTTGTCTAAATTTTCTGTAGGAAATTTTATACTAAGGGGTGCTTGCAAATTTGAGGACCCAGAGATCCAATATCCATTATGATCTCCAGAATGTTATTTTACATCTGAGCCAATTAAGGTTTGGGTGACCTGCCCAAGGCCACAAAAGCTAGTAGATGTAGACACTGCAGTTTGTTTTTTCTGCTATTTATCTTGTCTTTTGCTTTTTAAATAACTAGTAGCTTTAGGTGTTTGGGCTTTGCGTGTACATGCATTCATTCTGTCCTTTAACCCTCTAAGAGAGGTGCTATTATTACCCCATTTTACAAATGTTAAATAGCTCGCCCAAGGTCAAACTCAGCTTGTACAGTGTGCAGATGGGATTACAACACAGTAATCTAATCTCAGAGTTCATTCTTTTACCTTGTACTTCCTTTGAGCAGAGAACAAAACAAAAAGCCTAGGATTCTTTTTTCACAGTTTATTTAGGAGTCTGCAGTTTGTTTTTTTGTTTGTTTGTTTTCTCTAGAGTCAAATGCCAAAATGGAAATAATCACCAGGGAAAAAAGAGACAATGTGAGTCTCAGTTCAGAATTAAAATGTACTCCGACAGTGTTTCGTGGATTTTTTCTGACTTAGAGGTCCTCTGTGTATGTTGAGCATCTCTCTGAACAGAACAGATTTCATGGGTTGAATATTTGTGTCTAAGGGCTTCCACAAATGTGGGAATCACCATTTGGTTTTCTACTTCTGGAGTAAAGGAGCTGGAATAGGTGTCACATTCCTGCCTAAAACCACCCCGAGGTGTTAATGAGTTTTTGAAAATCCTTCCAAAGTGACTATAAGATCCTTTTTATTTCATCTGAAGGCTTGGCCTTCTGTGGACAGAGTAAGACTCACTTTGGTGGGAACTCAGTTCTTCCTTCTCTTTGCTGAAGTAACCATGGAAATTTCAACATATTTTAGGATTTACCTGAATTTTATGACCACTGAATCACGAAAACAAGCTATTACCACATTGGCATATCTTGTGGTTTCCATGTGGTCTTTCCCTAGAATTCTGCCAGAGTTCCTGAGTAGCTACTTAGTTCTCACAATGTTTCCTCTGAGACTTGCCACCAACTTGCTAAGAATTCTGAAAGCTAGTATTCACCATCAAATATTTCCATCCAGTGTGCTCAGTAGTAACTTAAAAGGAAATAGAATTATATTTTACATTTTGTTTTTATGAATAACTCATATCTGTTTAGATTTTCTATGTACAGTGTTCATAATGAAAAGGATAGTCAATTGTCATTAACTTGTTATTTATAATATTAGAAATGACTTCTTTCCTTTTTATCATAGTCTTTTTCATTAGTATTGTTTATTTTCCCATAATTACTTATAATTTTTACTGCTATTCACATTGGACATTTGGGAAAAATTGAAAAGGGTCTCATTCATCTTCTTACTCTAGCATATTAAAAAACATCCTTTCTATATACAGAATATTATTTACAAAAAAAAAGTGAGCAGATTAAACTTCCACTGGGGACATTTATATAGGCAGTTTTAAAATTCTATGTGTATGTTGTAAACTGCTGTCATACTTTTAAATAACTTAGAGAACTTTAGTTGAAAGCTCTTACATAAATGCCAATTATATAGCTGATTATATTTGAATGTCATTTTCCAAAAAAGCAAGGATAGAATTAAACAACAAAGCTTAAGAGGCAGTATAAGTGACTTAGAAATTCAGACCTTGGTAAAGGCAAGGTGGTGATCTGTGTGTTTTTTGAGGACCATATACTTTATGGATGCTGGAGGTTAACTTCTAAGTTATGGTTCATAGCTGGTATGTTTTATATTATAGCTTTCACTCTGGAGATTAATTTGAATTAATAATGTGAAACTTCCTCACTAGACTGTCTCCCCCTGCTCCTCCCCCCTCCCCCAGCTAAAAGAAAGTGCAGTTTTTATTTTGTCCAGCAAACTTTTGTTCATCTATTCTTTCTCTTTGGTTGGAAGCATCACACATTTTTATCTCCACCTGCTAGATAAACTGTATCTTCCTTGTGACACCTTGTTTGACATCCTTTGTCTGTACCGAGTTCTACTTGCTCAATCCACATGGAGCATTACTCATGTACAGACTCAACTGTGATCTGCTCTGCATTGTCAGGCACTATTGGGAATAGTGAAATCTTGTTTCAATAAATGATACTATGTGCTCCTAGAGAGACGATGTCATAACTGTATTCATTGTAGATGTGTTTATTATATATTTACATTCATAGTTTATGGCTAGATGAAACCTTAAACAAATAATTTGGTCCAATTGCTTCATCTTATGGACAAGAAAAATGAAATTATAAAGATGTAAAAGGGTTCCTTCTAAGGATTATGGCTAGTGTTAGGGTTAAAGCTGAGACTAAAAGTTAGATGTCCTGATTTTCAATATAATACAATTTCCACTCTTCCTTGCATTCGTCACTCAACAAATATTTATTTAGCATCTACCAGGTGGCAGGCACTCTGCTCAGCCATGATACTGCAATGTTGAGCTTGTCTTTGAACTTAAACTGTTATTGGGGGAGGAAGATATTAACAAATGCCACAAATACATGTAAACCAGTTGCTGGGATAAGTGCTACTAAGGACTATGTAGGGCAGTGAGAATTGGTAATGGATGGAAGATTTCCTCAAGAAATTATCACTTGTAGAACTTGGCATTATATTGTATGATTCATTAAATGCACTTACATTAGACAGACATTTGTTGTACATTCACTCTGGTTGGATCCCAAAAGAAGTTAAGAGTTAGTTAAGCTACAGCCTCTGTATTCAATGTATATATAAGTCTATAAGAGGGATAATTCGAGATGCAACAATTAACAAAAGCAAAATGTAGAAGTTCCATGTTTTAAAAGGAACAAAAGGTCACATTTTTGAGGAAAGGAGGAAAATCAGAAATAACTTCCTGTAAGAGATGGCATATGATACAGTCCCAGAACAAAAGCTAAAGAAGGTATAGAAAGGAAGAGGGAAGACATTCCAGACATAGCAAGAAACAAGCAGAGATAGACCCAATTAGGAAATTACAATTTTCTGAATAAAAATTGTTTCATTTTTACAGGAGCAGGCTCTCAGTGAAAAGTTATAATAATACACTATTGAGAATATTGTCTTTATTTAAATACCCTTACAGTTAACTGAAATTAAGGATGGAAAGGGTGAAAATTTCCTCTCATTTCTACTACTGGTGCTTATAATCCTGTGCTTTGGTTGGCTGCCATCTGTATGGACCATTCCTCCCATTCTTATCCCCCCATGGGAACTATGTCTAATGCCCTAATTTCTATATTACTTAGCATCTCAATGAGGTCCAATAAACATTTGACCATAATAGTGAAAAGTATCTGGTATGTTGGAACTGTTTTCTCTGGCAGAAGCTAACTTCTCTAGAAACAGAAATAGAACTTCTTCCAAGTGGCATGGCTGGCTTAGTGTAGTGAGTATGAAATTTGTTTTTTAAAGACTGTCCACGTTAACCTATGTCACTACATAGCTGTACCAATTCAGAGACAGATTCAACCATTTAACCCTACGAATAGTTTAATAGTTTGTCAAAATAGTGTATAAAAGTGCTGATAACTACTTATTTATTATCATGTATTAACCAGTGCCCAGCACCATGTTCTAGGTTCTGAGCAGGACATAATGTTACTGGTCAAGCTTATTAGGGAAGCAAATGGAAAAGACTCTTTAAGAACAAATGCTACAAACAAATAACCCCCAATCAAACTCAGGCACAGATACATGTTATCTTTTATAGGGTTGCCAAGGTTTATAATTAGAGATATTTTTCAGAAAAATCTAGATTTTTGGCTTCCATTGAAAAATTGGAGGTCCTGGCAACAATGGACCTGCATTCTCAATGGTTGGAGCTAAGTAGAAGCTGCCCTCTTTAATTAGTGAGCGTATTTCTTGGTGTGCCACAGTTCGCATCACTTGCTATTACCTGATCCAGCCTGTTTTACTTTTCTTTTTTTTTTTATGGCTTTCTAGCCATTATGAACATCTGTTAATGACTCGTGCTTTAGAGTGACCCTTGCTTCTGTGGGACTCTTATCTTTAGTTTCCCATAGCAATTCTGTAGACAACCAGGCAATTAATTA
The DNA here is from genome assembly GCA_030015415.1 of Cynopterus sphinx. Classification (NCBI taxonomy): domain Eukaryota; kingdom Metazoa; phylum Chordata; class Mammalia; order Chiroptera; family Pteropodidae; genus Cynopterus; species Cynopterus sphinx. The sequence goes on along the minus strand of CM057385.1, from coordinate 92,564,628 downwards.
TGATCACAATGCATCTGTGCGGTGCTTTATAATGTGTGATGGTTCTGAAACTTTTGCATTCATCAGAATCATCTCAAGGGCCTCTTAAAATAGAGATTGCCTAGCCTTGTTCATTTGCATTTCTGTCTGATTCCCAAGTGATGCTGCTGGTGCGTGGACCACCTTTTGAGAAGTACTGATTCTACAGTTTTATAACACAGTACAGAGTCACATGAGGCTGGTGGGGCAGTGTGTTCCCCACCAGGAATAACCTATGGAAGGATTGAGCAATTTACTCAGGTCATAAGAAGAAGCAGAGTCAATTCAAAATTCTATCTTTAAGAGCATATCTAGTAGGAAACCATCAATATATCCCCACTACTGCCCCCAGTTGCTCTCCAAGATCCACAGAGTCCTCCAGAGAACCTTGTAATATAGATATGCCCATGGGTACTCTAATTTAGGATTATACTAAGGGTGATCATTGTCATGTCTCAGGACACAAAGAGTTAGAACATGATCGTGTTTAGTGATCAAGAGCAGAAAGGCAGTAGTTGGATCTTGACAGTTGACATACCTGCTGGACAAGGTGGAGGAGACCTACACATCCAGTGTTTTGTGTTGGGGGAGGTCCAGCTCAACAGGTCAAAAACAGAGCAGATGGGTCCAGTGCAGTCTTTGGTATCAACAAAGAACAACAGGTGCTATGGAACCAACTGGAACACACCACTGGGGATTCATTGGGGAGCCAGTGATATTTTTGAAGGGTGAATCTCACAAGAAACTGTGATTGAGGTAGGGTAGGCCTACCTGGAGTGGGACTAGGGAACAGTTCTCCAGGTTAGCAAGATCACAGGTGGAATAACAAGGCAGGTTGTCTGGACAGGGACTTAGGTATAGAAAGCAACTACAGGGATCTATTTTCCAAGATTGGGGTCCAGGGTGGAGCTGGAGCATCTCAGTTCCTAGATGAAATTGTCAAGATCCGAGCAGAACTAGCAAGGAAGGTGGTTTCTTCAGTCTGAGTATATTGGGCTTCTTAAAATCTTATTAAAGTCAAGATTAGTCTAATGGCATAGGGCCCTGCCACTTATGAGAAGAGAAGGAAGGTAAAGGTTGGGAACCAGACAGGGCCTAACATGGTTTTAAATTGACTAAAATTCAGTATGCTTAAAACTCTTATGAAATGAATAATTAGGTTGTCATGTGATAATGATAGTCATTCACTAACCTAGTTCAAAAGTTTGTGTTTCTATGTAAGATCAAGACTCTGTGAATAAATTATTAGCCATCTGCCTCTAATTTCCAAGGTAATTAGTTATTATATTTATTTGCATATTTATGTGTATGTACAATTTGCATATATATTACATTCATGAAACCTATTTTAATTGGAGTTATTAAGCAGTGGTATCTATTATGGTTGATTTGGGGGGGGGGTTACCATACAACATTTTTATATCAATCTTATTGAAAAAATTTTAATCTCTTTACCTCTTTCCTGCTTAATGTTATATAATGAAATAACAAAATCCTTTTTCCTTGTTAAAAAATTGAATAAGGTTCTCAATCTGATAATGTAGATAAGGCAGTTTAGATATTTTAAGTTGAATTCTGTGAGAATGGAGTGAGAATGGTTTCTGTTGTTCAAATTAAATCATTATTACTATTAACTGTTTTTCTGGTGGTTTTATGCCTTATCTTAAAAGTAAATTATAGAAACTAGTCCTGAGTAGTTGAGGAGCCTGATTGAGTTCCTGTTAAGAAATAACACCTATGGGCTGTTTATATTATGCATCTGATTATAATAACCTATAAACAAAGGAGATAATTATTCCTGTCCTTTTTTGTTAAGTAATATTAATTGCATTAGGATTGTGATAATTGCTTAAAAACAGTCACATTGCTTGTTCCAGTGGGAGCTGAATACTCAGATTTCCTCTAGTCATCTTAAAGAAGCCTCAAGATTTACTCTGCAGTGAAAGATATGAGACTGGATTTTCTCAAAAAAAAAAAATGAGACATTACTTTATTATAAACCAGTTTGAAAACCAGCATATGAAGGAAGACTTCAGTTGTGCACAATGTAACATGCGAAACAAAGGCACTTTTCAAAGTGATGGAAAGGAGATTAAAACTGCTATTTTTTTTTTTTTAAATAGGCTCATGCACAATTAGTTCGAGAAGTTGATGTGGAGAAGGTGTCTGCTTTTGAGAATCCATATGTAGATGCAATAAAGAGTTTATGGAATGATCCTGGAATCCAGGAATGCTACGATAGACGACGAGAATATCAGCTATCGGACTCAACCAAATAGTAAGTATTCACCCAGGAGGTCCTTTGGATCTTTCTCTACTTTCATGTGTAGGTGCTCTGCAGTGGTAACTCTGTGTTCTGTGCTTTTTTTATGTAGTATCTGATTCAAACTTGAAAGTTAGGAAATATTAATATTAAACTTATGCCAGCTTCATGGGGGACTGGCATCAAGAGTTAGGGAGTTTTTTTTGTTTGTTTTTTTTTACTGTTTTCTGTTGGAAAAACAAACTCTAGAAGACTCTAGAAATCTGAGTTCACTAATCCATCTCTTTCCCCAAATTGTAAACCAGCAATTCTCAAACACATACTCCCTTGTGATATGAAATCTTGTAATCATAATTTTTAATACAAATTTCTAATCTTATTCATGCGCTAGGAAACACCTACACACAGTAAGAACTTCAAACAATTATGTTTGATTATTGCTTCTAAAACATCAGACTTCCTAGTTTCCAGCTTCCAGTTTCTTGACTGTTTTCTGGGAGCCACTATTATGTTGATGGATAGATTTGCCTTTGCATGAAAATTGCATATGAATCTAATTTTGTATGCATGCCAGAATTATTTTGCGAGCTGTCAATCATGTGCCCTTGGAGAGATTTGCATCCTAGAGAGATCTTTGAGTTCTCTAGATTAAATCCCACCTAACAGAAAGAAAGTGGAGATTTGGCAATCACTGGATTAGTGTAATCAATGTAGTCAGCAATCTAGATAATAAGGCGCCTGAAAAATAGATTTATTTTGTGGTATTTAGCCAGATTTCTGTCTACATTAATTATGTTAACCAGCATTCACCTCTTGCATTGGTTCTGGGCAAACAGAAGAATGGGTAAAAATATGTAGTTGCCTCAGGCCAGTTCATATGATAAAATGACCCTCTGAATGAGAACAGGATCGTGGGGAAAATAAGGATCTCAATAGGCTGACTGGCATCACTCAGTAATGCATAGAAGATCCAAGAACTATTCAGCTTTGTTTGTTTATTTTTCTATAAAGCTAATCATGCTTTTACCCCAGTTCTAGGCATTTGTATAAGATAAGTTATGATTCAGGTCAGACACGAAAATGTTGCCTGGTCAAAATAGTTCTTGTATTTTCAAAGTAAATTTGAATTACAGAATTCTGGGTTGTGACATAGAGTGTTCATGAGCACTGTGTCAATCATACTTTATCTAATGTAACCCCCCCATGTGCCTCCGAAATGTGTGCTCTCCTCATTCCTTATTTTCCTTTTCCTTCTTCCACATCTTCACATCATTCTTTCTATTCCCATCTGCCATCTAACTGCCTGCTTTCGTCTCTCTTCCCCATCTTCCTCCCTCTTTCCTTCCCTCCCTCTTTTCCTTGCTCCTGACCTCCTACTATATGTTTCTGAGAGCACAAAGATGAAAAAAGATGCATGCAGCTCTTGCCTGTTCCAAATTCTGCCCCCTCAACCTTTGACCAGCTGTCTTTCTCTTACTTCCTGCACCCTCTGTCCTTCTGTTTCCTTTGCCATTTCCAATTTCATCTATCTCCCCATTTTGTTGTTGTGCTTTATCCCTCATTCCCTGTTCCTGCTCATTATGTCTTCTGTCGTCTTGTTTACCCCTCCGCCCTCATCACTGATTCTCCTTTATTTCTTCCTCACTTCTCACTTTGCTGCTGTGATGCCACTCCTGGCCCTTACTAATGAATAAATCTTCCATTATAAAGGTATATTTATTAATTAATGCTCTACCTCTTATCATTTCTAACCCCTTTTTACTTTTATCATAAATCCTGTTTCTTCCTCCTCTTCAACTGTTTCATTCTTTACCTGTCACTTATATCTGTTCTCCCTACAGAGAGGTCTTGCTATTTAGGGCATCAGGGCACCAATATCTAATAATTTTGTGCTTACTGGTGTTAGGTCTCCCCCTTAGTCAACTGTTTTGCCTTCTGCTCCCAGTATAGACCCTCTGATAGATTCCACTTTGCACCATGGACATCTTTATTAGCTACTGTGATTGTGTTCTTGATATAAGACTCCGCCACATGTCTGGTGGCATTCCCTTAGTTTAGATTTGTGGGTTACTAAACAGGTACCCATTACTTACTATGAGAATTGGGTGCTGCCACATCTACTGCTTTAGGACCAAGATTTATCTATCCAAGACAGTTTCTCCAGGCCCCTGTTAGAGCTGTGATTCTGGGAAAGCCACCATAGAATGCTGTCATATACTCTGTGTCCACCATAACCGCCTGCTCTTGGGGCATATTGCTCATGCTAGAGCTAAAGATGTTGGGGCACCTGGGACAGGCTAATCTAAACCTTTTAAATGATTATTCTTTAAACAGTTCTTTCCCCTAATGAGAAATTGACTTTCTAAACTATATGTGGATATATGTTGTATTCACAGACACCTAATTCTTTTTTAGCCATATATTTATGCAGAAGTAATAAAGCAAATTATAACATGTTCTCATACCTACATTTCTGTATGCATCTCTTAAGGGGAAAAAGGATATGGTATATCCTAAATATACCATATTACACCTAAAATTAATTATCAGTTACTTTTATCATGTCATGATTTTCTGTAAACTGGAAGTTACATTTGAAGACTTAATTAGATTCAAGTTAAACATTGAGTAGAATGCGTATTAAGTGGTGATGTGCACTGGTTACCCATCATTGGTGAAGTTTCACCCCAGTATTAGGACACTGATACCCTAATTCTCTAGAAGACTCTGTTTACTTTAAGGGGAATAGAACCAATCAATTTTTGCTAGTTAGGTTAGAGTTGGAAACCTGAGTTATCTGGCCCCATATTTCTGATCTCTTCCCAAGATGTTTTAACACTTTTTTTTTTTTAAGTTTCAAGCATATAGTACATTGGTTAGACATTTATATAGTTATAAAACGATACCCCTAATTGCTCATTCTCTCTTTGGCTCTCCACCTAGATATTACATTAATGCTGACTTCATTCCCTATGCCATATTCCCCATCCCTGTGACCACCTATCAGCCACTAATTTGTACTTCTTTAATCCTTCGCTCCTTTCTCTCAGCACTCTTTATAGATCAGTGCTGGAAGAACCCAGCTGGCCTTCCTTTTTTCTGCTACACCAAAGCCCTGAGTATTAGTCACCATGTTCTTTCCCCATCTTAGTCCCGGGCAGTTTTCCTGAGCCAGGAAAACCCTCCCGGCACAAGGATAGGACAAGTAGCACATTGGATTCAACCAATTGCTGCTGTGTTCTACACATTTTTTCCAGTATAGTCCCTGCAAATGCTCTGTGAACTACAGGGAGAACACTAATGAGGATATAGGTTCCATATTTTGAGCATCTCTGATTCCTAGTACTGAATTTATTTTCACAGAATAACTCAAAATAATTTCTTTTTCTATATTCAGGTTGGTTGTTATACCTTTTCCTTCTGACTTTTGTGTGCATTCTACTGGTGTAGCTTTCATATTTTATCTTACCTCCTTTACTTTGTGTGGGATTCTTATGTTATTTTTTCTATCTTTACAATTAAAATAAATTCTTCATTAATGTTGTGGACCTAATTTCTTATACAATATCGTTACCTTACTGAAATCTCTCTGGATTTAGGACCACCTTCTCTGAGTACACCATCTCTAGTTGTGAGTTTTCAGTTCAGATTTAGAGGAAATACAAGAGATATCCAATTTCTAGCAGTGTGAGAGTCGGGGCCTGCCCAGGGACGTCTGCTTAAATTTTGGAACATATCAGTTATTCTCTCCAGGACCATACTGGTTGTCAGAGTCAGCACAGGACCCTTGCCAGGAATACTGAGAGCAGGGGCCAGGTATGCCTTTCTTCTTCTATCTAGTGAGCTCCTATTCATCCTTCAAGACCCAAATCAGGAGTCCACCCACTATCAGTCTCACGCAACACCAAAGATAGTGAGTTGCTATGCTGTCTTTGTACACATCTCTTTGGTGTCTGTTATCAGTTTACTAAAGTCTCTCTGCACTAACCTTAGTGCCTAATATGGACTGCTCATGTTTGACCTTTACAGATGAAATAATAGATGCATAATTTCCACTATTTTAATGACCGTGATGTAGATGCTATCTCTCTTTGGCCATGATTGATGAACAGTGAAGTTTCAGAGCTAAAGTCTTTTTTCCTGCTGTTTTTGAATTTCTGAGATCTGGAAAGCTGTATTATCAAAAACAATAATAGCTGCTATTTGCTGAACACGTGCTATGTTAGAGTCTGTACTAAGTTATTTATATGTTATTTCATTTAATCTTCAAAACCATCTAAAGTGGTAGATTTTATTATTCTCCTCATTGAACAGAGGAAGAAACCTGGTCTCAGAAAGGTTGAGTAACTTGTTCAAGGTCACACATTTAGAAAATGATAGGAGTAGGAGTTAAATTAAGATTTGCTGTCTCCAGAGCCCAAGTTTTTAATGACTATGAAATACAGCCTCAGAGGATGGATTGGATGGATGGGAGATGATAGATGATAGATAGATAGATAGATAGATAGATAGATAGATAGATAGATAGATAATAGATAAATGAATGGATGAGTGGACTAAAATGATAAATATCTATGGTTAGATAAATCATTTACTATGAAAGGTACAGTTATTTATTAATCTTTATCATCATTGCCTATAGGTAATCTCATATGTATAATGTCAAAAGCGGGAAAATTATATTGAATTTACTAAAAACAGACCCAACAGGGTTTTTATTATCATCCAAAAATGTAGCCATGTTTAACAATGCATCAACTAATTATTCATACAATGTGGAAGATGTTCTGAGTCACAGTGTTAACCCCTCTTCAACTCCTGTACTCCATACAGTAACTTTTGCTGTAGTCGAAAAGAACCAATAAGGACACAATAAAATGACTTATGTTTCCCTTTTTCTACGCTGATTAGCCAACTTGCTGATCATTATAAGCAATCAGATGTCTCAAAAGATAGGCAGCACTGGTAGAAACAAGGAGGTGGGAAATTCCGGATGATGAATAAGCAGTTTGGGATAAGTTTGCAGTTGGCTTTAATTTGGGCCATTCTTCTAATTCTTTTCAATGCAAGAATAAAAGCAGTCTAAGTTGCTAAAGAGTTTTGCAGATTCCTTTATTAACTTTTTTGTTATTGATTTAAAAAAAAAACCCAAGGGCTCCAAAAACCTTTAGATAAAGAGCACAATAAACAGATGGCTGTAGGATTACTTTTTTTTTTCTGGGGTTCACCACCTGCTTTAACAAACTAAGACTTTAGGTCAAATGAGTTCACTGTTTACAGTGCCAAAAGCTCCCTGACATTAGCCAGAAACACAAGTTTCATCGTATTGACTTATAGTGAGAAAAGTCCTCACTCTGCAGGCTTTTGGCAAAAGTGTGCTCTATTCGTGTTCAATTTAAGAAACCAAATAATTCCTAATCTCGCTTTACTGAAGTCCCTTTTAAGGAGCTCAGTAGATCAGAAACCTTCTTGAAATTTTCACATGCTCCAGAGCCCATAAATCCAAAGTACATGAATAAACTGGCTTTGCAGCATAACTCAGCATTGGCATTTACTTCTAATTTCATGCTTAAATTTTTAATTTAATTTTAAAATGCACAAGGAATTTGAATGTTGAATTTCAGAGGTAGGTCAGCACATCCGTATGATTTAGGGTTGAATCCTTCTTGAAGTACCTTGCTATAAAAATTTTTTTACTGATGAGGAAGAGAATTGAACTTCAGGGAGTGTTGGCTGTCTCTCACAGCCATCTTGACTTTGCTCTTGATCTAATGATAAAAAGAAGGGTAAGCCTACTGCAGGCTTCTGGAAGCAGACAAGACTTTTGTATGGTAAGAACTTTGGGTCAGGGTCTAACCAGCAGTCAAATACCTTCTGCCTTTAACCACTTCTGGGGCCTTGCCTAAGTAGAAGCCTCACTTGCCTTCTATAGAACCATATGTGTTCTATAATCTCAAAATTCTCTTCTAAATTCTGAAGTCTTTTGATTCTACTACAGTACAATGCCTTTAACTGAGGAACCATTATCTTATGCAGTCAAGTGAAAACCTGGCATCCCCAAATTTACTTGAAAATGTAATGAACAGAGAAATTAGTCTCTGTGGTTAAATAACTAAAAATGCTGTCTTAGATACTCAGAAGAGGGCAATGATCTTGAATATGTTTGCTTTTTTCTAAAAAATTACAATAACACGGGGTGTCATTTTTTTCACATAAGTGACAAATTACTTCTTATTTTGTTTTGTTACCTAATAAACCAAATAACCTTTTGCAAGAATTAACAGAACGAATAAAAACCCCATATTTGTTTTCTGCAGTCAACTCTGATTAATCTAAGGTCTTAAATTATTTCTTTCTCAGAATGCTTGGAGCTGGTAGAGATGGTAAGATAAAGCTTAGGTATGCTGAACCACTCTCTAACTTTCATAAAAGGCATAGTAGGGAAAGGGCTTGCACTGACATCCATATGCCCATTCATTCACTCTACCTGAAAGACACAGTGGGTGTGGTAGACACACATCATTTTGTCAGTTTGCTCCTTGCTCACATTTCAGCAGAAAGTTTGCACCTTCAGTAGTTTAGCTTCTTTATCTTACAGTCCTTTCCACTGTCTATTCAGCATGGCCTTGTACCCAGCTGAAATCAGTGTGCTATTACTGGAGAACAGGGATTGGCAAACCTGCAGGCCAAACTCAGCCTGCTGCCAGTTTTTATAAATAAAGTTTTATTGGAACACAGCCAAGCTCATTTGTGTATGTATTGTCTATAGCTGGTCTGCACCCAACACAGCCACATAGTTGAAACAAAGACTAAATGGCCCACAAAGCTTAAAATATTTACTATCTGTTTAAAAAAAAATTACAGGCCCCTCTTATAGAAGAAGACAGATGTTGAAAGGCAACTAGTACTCTGCTTTTTAGACTGAAAAATAATATCAACTAGGTATTTTGTCACCAAAAAAGATTTATTTGGGGAAAAGGAAGGGTTGCAACCCAGGGCATGCAGACATGGCAAGTCACGTGCAAACTGAGTGCTAGGATGGAAGGGTATTTACAGAAAGGAAAAGGGAAAAATAGAAAAAGGAAGTTAGAACCCAGAGCTTTATTAGAAACATAAAGTTCTTCCTATAGGCTTCTCCTGATTATGTAGAATGCAACAACTTCCACAAGCCCTAGCTCCTCCCTCACTTAAAATTCCAATTAATCTTTATCACACCATCTAGATAGAACCTAGTTTAAGACTCCTGCTCAGAATTAACTCAGAGATAAGTTTTAGAATACTGAGGGAATGATGGCCTGCATTCCTGCTTTAGAGGACTGCTTTAGACAACATAACTTTTGATAGGAAGTAAGCATCAGAGAGCTCTAGATTGTATTCCCTGGCAGTACCTCTAACTGCCATGCAAAGACTGTCTAGTACTAAAGATGATATAAATGACCAGAAATTTTTATTAAGTTGATTTGGCTCTGAGAGTAAGGGTTGTATCTCATTTGTCTTGGCTTTTGAACCATTTCAGTGCCTGCTGCTTAAAAAGAGAGTGTGATAGGATTAACAATCAAAGATAAGGATTGATAGGCTTTTGTTAAGAGGCCTATTAAAACTAGAACTGACTGGAAGACAATCTCACTCTAGCCAGAGGAGAGCAGAAGATAACCTTATTATGTTCCTGTAACCCTTAAAGTCATTTAGGTTCCTTTATCCTTCCTCTCCTACAATCAAGCAGCTTTTGGCTCTGATTGGCCAGTCCTGTTGTTCTTCATTATCACTATGGCTTCTTGATTTAAAGTTATGAATTAAATTTTGATCTGTAGCTAGTTCAGTAAGGTTAGTATGACCAGCTCCCTAGACATCATCATCCTTATCAGAATGAAGCTCCTGATCCTACAGAATTAGTATTCCAAGTTAAGATGACATAACCACAAGAGACCAACTTTATTCAATGACCTTTTTGCTCATGTCAAACTCTTGGCTACATTCACTGGAACCTCTGTTATGACCTACATTATATTTGCATTGTAGTGTGGTTATTTATAGCATTTCTCTCTCCATTGCCAAAGTATAAGCTCCTTGAGGAAAGGATTCGTGTCGTTTTTGCCTTTTTTTTTTTTCCCATTGTGGTTCCCACTCAGTGCTAAACACAGTGCCTAGCTTTCAGTATAGGCTTTCAGTGAAAGTTGTCAAATGATAAGTTAATAAAAGGATGAGTAAATTGTGTCTTTACTAATTTCTTCTCATCTATCATCTCTCTTTTCTCGTTTATATGGTGTAACTCATCTGCCATTTCTCTGCACACTATTCTCTAGTGACAATACTTCATAATCATCTCTCCCTTCTTATTGCATTCATAGTTAGCAGCTCACAATTTGGCACTTAATTATTTCTTAATTGATTCATCTGTGCTATCTTTGCTTCCCAGGTAGCCTGTTGTCCCAAAGGCAAAGAATATATATATATTTTAAGTATTTCGTAATAACTCCCTGTGCTCCAGCCCCCCCCCATCAATACATACAAGTGCATTAGAATTTAACTATAACAGATTTTCAATAAATTTGTGTAAATTAACAGAGTGAAGCTCCGCCTTTCCATTTCAAGACAGACAGGCTAGAATAAAAAGCAGTCTCTGGTGTTCTTATATGTTTTAGAAGTATAAAAATTGGGTTAAAATTAGTCAACTTTGAAAGTTATCTTGTAAAAGATGAATAAATTAACAAAGCCAAATAGGCAAATTTAAAAAGACCTCTAACTCTCTTCCTCCTTCTCTCTCTCCCCGTTGTTATTGTTTTGTGTTTAATTACAAGGCCAATTTATTTGCATGAACAACAGACTTAAGAATATCTCTATAACCCAGGCCTGGCCCTGGCCCTGACATTCACCTGACAGACACATGGTAGTTCAGACCATTCTCCATTTGACACCAGTGGTCTCTTATGGAGGTTTGAATCAACTATCCATATTTAAGAATTATAAGATACTGAAACTATTTACCAAATGGAGTGACAGGATATTTTATGAGATATTTAACATAGTTTTTAAAATATGATTTTTCTGGATTAGCTTAGTTCTCTGGAAGAGAAAAATTGAAATGCCTGATCTCTTAGAGTTCTCTTTTATGCCACAGAATATTCTCTCTTGAGAATCTTTGTTTTATTTATTTGTTTGTATTTAGATGAGGCAACCCTTGGTTGACCTCACAGATTGCAAGCACCTTGTCAGCTTCCAATCCCTTATTTTTTTACACCTGCTGCACCTGGTCTTCCTAGGTGGTCTTCCATCCAAGTACTAACCAAGCCCAACCCTGGTTAACTTCTGAGATCAGATGAGATCAAGCTTGTTCAGGGTGGCATGGCCATAGACGAGAATCTTTCTTTTAAACCCAAAATTTTGTATTGAAAACAACTTCTTATGAACAAAATACCTGTAATAAATACTACACCTCCTTGAACTCTAATCATGATGTGCCAGGTGTTAAAAAGGAAAGTTGATTTGCCCTTCACAAAATGAGCTCTTCATGAGATGGAAGTATTTGTATGATGAGCAAACCTATACAGCTAACCAGCCTAACGAGGTCATCAAGAAGGCTCATTTCAGCTACAGGACCTGCAAGACGAGGGACTGACGGATTTGTCTGGATACCAAAAGCTGTACTTGACTCACCTCAGGACTGCAGTTTTGCAGAACTGTTACTTTAACTCTATTTTTTTTTAAGTTCTGTTTGACAGTTTCTTTACATTTTTCCTTTGAACCCTTGAGGTCATATCTCAGCTGTTCAATAACCACATGTTTCTGATTTCTCCTTAGCTTCCACTGCTTTTGACAGTGTCAAATAAGATCTCATAGCATGATCTAGCTTTCAACTCCCCTGAGACTGTTCTCACAATGAGGTCTTCTTAATTTTTTTTAAATGAAGTCGCCCTAGTTTTTCTAACCTTCTTTTTAATAATTAAAAATGTGAAATTCTACCAAGAGTCATTTTCTGTGCCAAAACTTCATCTTAATATCTGACATGAACTGCAGATGTGTTATAAACACAACCTCTCAAAAGGAGGTCCTTATGCAGGAGTTGAAGAACCTAACGCACACCCCATAACATGCTACATGAATACCCAACATGCTTTTATCACTAGGTTTGGTTGGACTTATACCAAATATCAGAGATTTCTTTTTTTACTTACCACCCACAAGTACTTTCCTCCTTTTGGTATCATTGCTGAGGCTTGTATGTCTGTAATTTTTAACCCCAGCCATATGTGATATAGATAACTTACCAAATCATATCTAAATGTTATTTATGTTTCTTTCATTAAAAAAAAACAAAACCTTGAATTTCTAGTTTCTATACTATTCTTAGTGTAGATTTCAGTTAACCTTCTAATCATTAGTGGTTTTTTTTTTTTTACTTTAAGAAAATTTTAATAGGTTCTTATGACATCAAATTGGAGCATAAATTAAATTTGAAGGTCAATTCAAAACTGTTATTGGCCAACTATTGTCTAAACTGAGGAACAATTGGCATGTCTTTTAAAAACATATTCAAGAGAGAAAATGCCATATTTGACTAGAGCATATTGTTTTAGTGACATTTAAGCTTCTTATATATGTGTGTGTGTGTTTGTGTGTGTGTGTGTGTTAATCATTTAAAGTAATGAATTATATTTGATTTCTGAATTTCTAATTTTTTCTACAGCCAGAGATGATCCTAAAATTAAATGTATAAAGAATTTTGCAGTTACAAGTTGTAATTATAAACTAATGTACATGATTTCCATAAATCTTTCATGCATATCAATCATGCTATAGAAAGATGTTTGTGGATAATCACCAAGAATTAGAGACAGTTCAAACAAGTTCTCAGAAAATGACTGTGTCCAAAATAAACAAAAGTTCATTCCACCCGTATTGAACCCCATCATTTCTCCTCTTTATTTAACCCTTTTCTTCCCACAAGTTGGTAATCTCCTTGAACACAGAGATCATACCCTGGGAATCTTCATATCCTTATCACTCATCAGAGTGTCATGGTCAAATGTGTTTCTGAATTTCAGATGATGACCCTGCGTTTTTGTTGTTTTTTTTTTTTTATAGTAGGAAAGGAACTGTGGAAAATTTACTACAGGAGTCTGTCTCTTTGTTGCTTTGCTTTTCACCGAAAACCATCAGAAACCTGTTTCTTTCATTAAAGAGATTGTGTGAGAATTGCCTGTTATTAAAAGACCACTCACTCCCTTCATTTGCCCTGGATTAGAGTGAATTCCAAGGCTAGAAAGCTTGATAGGCATAAAATTATATTATATGCAAATTGTATTATATGGATATTATATGCAAATTATATTATTTTGTGGCCAGGATATAAAGAAGAGCAGGAAGCACATCTACTAAATGAAGTTAAACAAATACTGCTTTTCTTTTCTGTGTTGTCTTTACATTCATCATAGGCATTTTAATTCAAAATTTAGTTCTTATATAATGCAGGCCAGTAATAATCCAGAGAGGTTATTTTGTAGAGTTGGGTGGCTAACAATGCCCCTACTCCTTTGTTTTGTTTTGTTTTGTTTTGTTTTGTAAAAGGTGTAACCTGTCTTTCTAACTGCTACAGTATTTTTAATAAAATAGTTTTAATTTGGGTCACATGTTGAGCACCTGCTGTGTTCCAGGCCCTCAGCTAAGTGTTGACGACCAGCCTTGGACAAATGTCGTCATGGTCCCTGACCTCACAGAGTGTGAGAGCCCTAACTGAGCAAATATATGTGGAAAATATTGACTTTTTAAAAAATCAATTATGAAGTTATTATTAACATCACAAAGCAATGGCAAGTCATTAAATTCCCATGAATGGATCAGAGTAAGGTGAGTTTAATCAACTTAAACCTCCTATTTTCTAGAACAGTCCTAAACACGCCTTGTCTCCTAGACAGTTAAATAAGTCTGTCATATACCATAGGAGCTTTCTTTCCCTGACATCAGGAGAGAGCTACTGCCAGCTCTTGTTAAACATACATTGCCTTGGAAATGTACCTTGTGCCTGTCACCATAGCAACACCCTGTGAATGACCTCAGCAGCCACTCAAAATCATTTCTACAAAACAAATTATAGCTATAATTAACTCTCTGAATTTACTCTGCAATATAAATTTGTTCAGACCTTGGTGTTTCTTTGTAAAAGGTTAAATGAATGGAATAATCCAACATGAATCCATCCCCCTGTATTCCACCAACGTTTTTCCTCAGAATATGAAATGCCTCAATGGAAAGTACAATTCAGTTAAGAGATTATTCCATTACTTTTTCTCAGAATGTGACAGGAATTAACAAATGAGGATGCTCTGGTCTCATAATGCCAGAACAACGTTTATAAGGAAATAGAATAGCCTTTTCCCCTAAGAAACTGTGAAACGCAGAAGGTGCTGTGAGTCCCTCTGTGTCCCATAAGCCCTGAGTGAGAGGGCCCGTGGGTTTGGAACTTACCCAGGCAGATGCTCTCCGTGCTGGCCTTTCCTTGGGAGTAGAAAACACTGGTCTTGGTCACCTGCAGGTTTAACTTGCTTCACAAATTATCTGCAACATATCCTCAATCCTGGTGTAGCTTCTGAGCCACCCAAACCATTCTGTGGGAGAAAATAGTTTGTATCTTTGTTTAATTAGAGGGTTTGTTGTTTTATTTTTCTCACCTTATTTGGGGGTGTTGGGGTTTAGTAGTTTAATTTGCCTTTGGTTCTAGATGTCTGTTGCAACTAGCAGGCCTTGACACACTTCCTTTCAGTTTTCTTTTTGTTGCTGTTTTTAACTACATTAATTTAACTTCTTTACTCCAAGTAGAGTGAGCTTTCCTTCTACCATCCAACTGAGGCCAAGCAGTAAGAATGCCAAGCAAGAACTACCTTCACTTTCACGTTAATCAAAAGTATATGGAACATCTTTAATGGCTATTTCCTTGCTATGAAATACGATGATACCTGGGCAAGGAGCAAACAGAACACAGCCTAGCACGCACTCAGTAGTTCACTGTTGTTATGCTTTTCTTCTTACTCTCTACGAGCTATACTGACATTGAAAAGGAGCAAAAGAAAGGCGAAGAGGAAAAAAATCTTCTTTCAAGAACAAATGTTTTAGATATTCAGATAATGCCTCAGGTTCACAGAGAGATACCACTGACATTATTTTAGGACAGCCTCTACACTTGTGTAAGTGGCCCTTCAGTTACAGGTTCATAGCCTGATTCTATCTTACCTGAGTATGTATCAGGAAACTCAGTTCACTCTTCTAAATTGAAGAAAGACTAGCCAGGTTCCTACAGTGCAGAGTGACAGGTAATTTCCCACTACATGTGCTGGTTCTTTAAAGTCTCCTCTGGAAATATGTGTTTAAAAATGGAGTGGCAATGAATAGTCTGTTTAGTTCATCTCTGAGAAGCAGAAAATCATGATTTTTCTTCACCACAGGAGAACGACAGCACCTTCTGTACAAGAATCAGCCACCCTCTGTTCTGAGCTATGGGTTTTAGGTTAAATGAGTAGAAATGGTTTATTGGGCAGTATATTTCTGAACAAACTTGCCAATATAAATTGGAAGTTCTCTGATTCCTCTAAATTAAATTTTTGAGTATAGTAGTAAAATGGTGATCTTATAAGTTTCAAAATGTACATTCCTTCCAATTCTTACATCAAGGAGCTGATAAATCAGAAAAAATACATTAGTACAGAGTAGTCCACTGGTTTTGATTTTATGGTGTGATTAACTTGTTTATCAGTAGAATGAGATGTAGACCATCTCCTGAAACATAGGCTTGTTAACCCCATCAGACAACTCTAAGACCATGCCAAGATAGCAACTAAAATGCTGGGTTCAGTACATTTTTATATGTCCTCCCTGCCTCTCATACCCATATTCTCCCAGTCCCTCCCCCTTTTTGTCCTCCAGCCAGTTTTATAATAATTAAAAATATCAGGCTGATTCCTATCAGTCAGCAGAGAGCTAATTGCCAGCTAGAGAATCATTGATGTGTTTGGGGTAAGGTCACTAGAATACTAATTAGTTGCTTTGCAGTAGGAATTTCCAAGCTGATACCTTTTTGTCTTAAAAGATTGATACACCTCTAAAAAGACAGTAATTTAATTTTTTTGTCAAAATCTGACTTAGCTCTACTATTTTATGATCCCATGAATCTTAGAGAGTTAATGTAGCATTCCTTTTCAACAGCCAGTTTCAAATTTAATGATATCATTAATATGGAACACCACAAGTAAGAATATTTAATACTGAAACTAAATCTCAAGATAGGAAACCCATCCATTAGTCAGCAAATATTCATTAAGTACTATTTGCCAGGCAGTCTTCTAGGTACGATGGCAAGAATATAATGATCGCTGAGACAAAGTCCTTCCCTTGGTAGGTCACATCAACTGAGTGTTTGTGCTTGCTGAGTTCTATCACACTCTGCACCAGGCATTTCCTGTTACATACTTCAGAACTCACCATCTCTTTTTTGTGGGCATAAAGATACTGAGGTTCTAACTTTTCTTTAAATCTCATTCACACATTAATTACTTTGTGTCTATACTTTGTAGTTATGTTTTGAAACCATATCTATGCTCCATCCTCCCCAGGGCCAAGGTGAGTATAGTGACTCTTTGAAATCATGAGAATGCCATGCAGAACAGTCATTTTCACTTCTTTATCCTCAATTATATCAAATTATGTCATTCTCAAAGTTGCAAATTATTTTTTTTTTCACTTTGAGAGAATGAGAAGTGAATGGAATAAAACATTTTTGAAATGAAAAAATTGTACTAATGGGAACATCTGTGTTGCCAGGGGTAAGGGTCGGGATGGGTAGCATAGTGCAGTTTCTTAGTGGTAACAGAACAAGTCTGTATCCTGAATGTTGTGGTGGTTGCAGGAATCTCTACATGTGATAAAATTTCATAGAACTATATATTCCCAAAGTGTGTGTGTGTGTGTGTGTGTGTGTGTGTGTGTGTGAGAGAGAGAGAGAGAGAGAGAGAGAGAGAGAGAGAGAGAGAGAGAACTGGTGAAATCTCAATGAGGTCTGTAGTTTAATAATATTAGATCAATGTCAGTTTCTTGGTTTTGATACTGTACTATGGTTACATATAATGTTACTATTAGGGGAAGCTGGTTGAAGGGTACAGGGGAATTCTCAGTAATGTTTTTATAATTTCTTTTGAGTCTAAAATTATTTCACAACAAAAAGTGTCTTATTTTTCTGCAAAGGAATAGAGAAGTCTAATATAAGCAGGTAAATTTAAAGTTTAGATGTAGCGTCTCTAAACACTGGGAGTATCTGACCTTAGACATTGTTACCTTGGTAACTAGAAATCTTGTGGCTTCATAGTAATCACAAATCACTTAGACTCTGGGCAGAATTTAAGATATGATATTCTGCTGTCCTCTCTTAAGGGAATAAAAAGGTACGTTCCAGGAATAAGCTCTGATGTTCTGCAAAAAGGTAAAAAAAAAAAATGCATTCTAACCTTATGTGTAACTCTGTTATCTGTTCATTTATACAAATAAGATTTGTATAAGTAATTAAAAAACTATTTGCTTCAAACTTTCATTTTATCCACCACTTGCTAAACAAGTAAAAGTAGGAGACTTTATCTTTTGACTTCCCAAACTTCTCTACCACTTTCTGATATTTTTCTTTCTTTTCTTCATTTTTTCTTATGATTCATTTTTGTCCTTCTCTTTCCATAGGCAGATGTGGTGTGATGGTATCACTGACGTTCTTGTGTCTTTCCTCCTCTAGCTATCTTAACGACTTGGACCGCGTTGCCGACCCTGCCTACCTGCCTACGCAACAAGATGTGCTTAGAGTTCGAGTTCCCACCACCGGGATCATCGAATACCCCTTTGACTTACAAAGTGTCATTTTCAGGTAGTACCTGAGTCCATACCACCCACTTCCCAGCTTTTTTGCCTTAAGTACTTTTGGTGAAGTATAAATACTGAAATCATGAGTAGGCTTTAAAATAATACCATCTTTATACCAGTCATTATCATTAGATACACAGATGGAATAATTTGTCTCTGAAAGAGGAAACAGAGGAAAGATATATGGGTAGATTTCTCATTTCAGATTAAATCACCAAAAAAAAAAAAAAATCGATGAGGTCTGTTTGCTGGTAATTAAAAAAAATTAGGTATTGTTGTTACTAAAATTTGGGAGGAATTATTTTAACTAGAAGAAAAATGCATATGTTTTTAGATTTATATCAGATATGAATGATCTTATGACTCTATTGATAACAGAAATTGTTATCAGAAGGTTTCATGTCATTGTTTTCTCCAGGTCCTCTTATACTACTGCAAAATTTTTCAGTAGCAATAAAAATCTGGGATGTTTTGTATTCCTAAAATAAATTGCTTGAAAAGTTTTTAAATACATGATTTCAAATATAGATTCATCAACCTAGTCTAAATTTACATAAGAAAATAGAATGAAATTTATTGCTTCCTCCTTCACTGCTGCTATTCTTTCTGGGTAATATTTAGCATGGATTGTTTGGTTTATTGGTTTGTTTAAGATGAGAAATAAGCAATACTAATATGCTTTCATTTAATCTCTTATTGCACTCTCAGTTCTACTTTTAGTTGGAATTCAAACCACAGGTTCGTTGAGAAATGAAGACGTGAATGTGTCTATGAGCGTAGAGACTTGAGTTCCTTGGGAGAGCCCAACCTATTGGAGAAAACTACATGCAATAAGAAATTAGGAAGTAGGAGTTATATAACTGTTCCTGTGTAACTCTCCCATGTGACTCTGTTAGGCAGGCCCTCCATCATTCCCTGCCAGAGCACTGTGTGTTTTACTCTAATCTGTCTCTACCTATGGTCCTCTGGCTACCATATGCTACTCCAATAGACATATTCATAAAGTGGATGACATTTTGGAAATAATTCTGAGCCTCATTTTTTCCATCTATAAAATGGTTGCATTAGATGATCACCAAGGTTGCTTACAACTCTGGCATTACTTAAGTTTCGAGTTCATAGCATTTAAATATCTGTAACTTGAGACACCTAAGTTTCCTTCCTCTTATAATCATATTACAGAATATATTTCAAAAATATATAGCATTTCATGAAGATTTTTTTTATCTCGTTGCTTTATAATTAGTGACCTTTGAAACCAGGTTACTATTACATTTTGTTTTTTTCTACATTATGTGCACTAGCTTTTAATGGACATTTTTTTTTTTTGCCACTACAATAAAAGTAATAACTTAGAAAAATAATTTTCTGCCACCATCAAAAGCATGTTGTGAAGTTTAGTGTGACAGGATTTCATGGAATGAGGATTTCATGTAAGTGAGTAGCATATTATTCACTCAGCATCAGGGAAGAGCTAGCATTCTAATATTTTTGAAGACCTAAGAATTCTAGTTTTGATGCTGATAGTCATAAGTCTCCATGGATCCATTGTTTTGTTCCTCAGATATCAATTCCGTGCCTTAGAAAACTGTTAGAAGCAGTTACTGGAAGAATCTTGATTTCTTATTTAGGTTTAATGCTTTGAGACAGGAGAACATGAGGAACAACTGCAATTTTTCAGCAAGTGCTTAAAGAGCCATACTCTCAAATTTTTGTACCTAAAACTCTCATTCTCTGAAAGTATTTTATGTTATGAACATTGTACACATTTTATTCAAGAGATGGAAAATAGTTTGAAGAAACTTGGATTCAGTGGCATGTAGTGCTAGGTATTTCCACATGTACATTATCACTCAAATTAATTGATGTCATTGGTGGTTCCTGAGCAGTAACTCAGCACAGAACTAATGTATTAAAAACAAATCCTTGAAATATTTCAAACGAGACATCTTGTAGCATCTTAATATTTTATATACTTCACTTCTGGTAGGTTAGTAAGTTGGTTTGTGCTTAAGTCTAATTACACTATGTTACTCAAAATAACTGGTCCTATCCCAAATTACTGCAACTATTGGAAGGAAAAACAGCCCAAAATGCGTAACCTACTGATAAAGGATCAGTGGAGTCATGTTTGCATTTAGTTGAAGCATCACACACAGACATATTGAAATATATAGCATCTTACATCTTTCAAATATATTTGCGGTCACTTCTGGCATCCTTAAGAAATATGAGGATCTTTATTCTCATTTTATAGGAAAATAGATTGAAGTCAGTATTTGTCATTAGAGCTTAACACACACAAAAAAACTCATTTTGTTTCTGACTCTTCCGTGCTTGATTAAATAAAGCACCATTTTCCTTGGCTTGGCACGGGTATATTTTTTACAAAATTATAATTTTCATACATAACTGGTAAATTTCTAGTAACTATCATGATTTATTACCCAGAATGTCTTGACTTTGTTGGGTAATAGAAAATAGAATTGAATTCTTTTTATAGAGTATTTTTTCTAAGTTTATAAATAAAATCTATATTTATATTGACTTTTTCTTTATATGCTATTAATACAAATATTGTTAACCTTGCAGAATGGTCGATGTAGGGGGCCAAAGGTCAGAGAGAAGAAAATGGATACACTGCTTTGAAAATGTCACCTCTATCATGTTTCTAGTAGCGCTTAGTGAATATGATCAAGTTCTCGTGGAATCGGACAACGAGGTGAGTGCTGTTTGGACAGGCATTAGATTATTAATTTAATATCTGGTTCAAATAAATGACAGGAGGTTGGGTGTGAGGTATGGTGTAAACTGACTTTATTGCTTTCTTGATGGCTGATTTGGGAATTTTTAAAATAACCAAAAATAATCCTATGCTATACTCAGAAAAGTAAGCATTTTGTTAATTGTATGAGCAGGTCTGTATGTTCAGGTCTAAATAGACCCTATTTGATACTTTTCACACTATGCAGAGGCTCTGAAAATAAAAATAACACAGAAATCCCTAGGCTAATCAGATTGTTTTATAGTTTCCTTCTTGCAGGATGGAGTTGGGAGTTTTGGACTGAGTCAGCTGTTTTGTTTTTCTTCATTTTGTCTAAATCATTGTTTGTGCAGTAAGTGGGTCCCAAAGAGTACTCATAATTTAAAACTTCTCTTGGCAAAAGTGACTTTGCAGCTGGGCTCTAAATCAGTTAATCGTAAGGCAATGATGTGTCTTAGTAATGTGATTTTTCCACTCTTGTAGTATTCTATAGGCGTTGCACAGTTTTATGTCTACTAATTATAAGTGAAAAAGTATCTTTGATATGCCTGTCTGGAGAATTGATTCAGTATTGTAATCTCTTCCTCATTACATGAAAACCTAACAGGTATAAATATGGACTTTGAGGATGATAGAGGCCTGATCATGAGTCAGAGTTGATTATAGGGGCATAGAAAACTGACTTTGAGCTGAAGTTCAGTATGTGTGTTGGAGGAATGGAGAAGAGGCTATTGATATCCTGATAGAGGTAGTGATTGTAGTCTGACATACCAGTAGTAAGTATTAAATATCCCCCTAATAGGGTAGAAAATAAAGGGAAGGAAGTGAAATATCTCTGGTAGCTGATTAAAATAATATCTGATGTATTAAAATATACTTTTAATATTGTAAATATTTTAGGTATACAAGAATTCTGCCTTCGTAGTCCTTTTAAGTATTTTATTTTCCTACAAGTATCAATATCTTCAGTAAAATACACATCTAATCCTCTATATCATTTCTTTTCTGTGTAGGATTGATAGAGTTCATGAATCATTATCCCATATAGAATTGAGAGTTACCTGTTATGCATTTCAGAATCTTTCTTGGGTTGTAGATATATAGGTATATAGATATATAGATATATAGATATGTAGATATATAGGTATATAGATATATAGATATATAGAATTAATCAAAGAAGTTCTTTGTTTAAGAATGAATTTTATCAGCATTTGCCTGTTAAGTGTCTGAAAATCAGTTATCAAAATTAATCGATTGCTATCAGAATTTTGGCTATGATATCTCTGTACAGTAGTCTCCCCTTACCTACGGTTTCCCTTTCCGTGGTTTCAGTTACCCACAGTTAACTGTCATCTGAAAATATGGAATAGAAAATTCTAAAAATAAATAATTTATAAGTTAATTTCAAAGTAAGCAATTTATAAATTATTAATTGTGCACCATTCTGAGTGGCATGATGAAATCTTGCACTGTCCCACCCAGGATGTGACTCATCCTTTTGTCCAGTGTATCCACACTGCATGTGCTCTCCACCCATTAGTCACTTAGTAGCCACCTCAGTTTTCAGATTGACTATCACTGTACCATAGAGTTTGTATTCAAATGACTCTCATTTTACTTAATAATGATCCCAAAGTACGAGAGTAGTGATATTGGCAATTTAGATATGCCACAGAGAAACTGGAAAGTGCTTCCTTTAAGTGAAAAGATGAAAGTTCTTGACAATAAGTTATTCACATAATTTTTATTGTGGTATTGTTATAATTGTCCTATTTTATTAGTAGTTACTGTTGTTAACCTCTTATTGTGCCTAATTTATAAATTAAACTTTATCCTGAGTATGTTTATATAGGAAAAAACTTAGTATCTACAAGGCTTGGTTCTATCTGCAGTTTCAGGCATCCACCAGGGGTCTTGGAACGTGTTCCCTGTATTTCTATCTTTATATCTTTGTCTGTTTGTTGTTCCATAATCCTTGGATGTAGTCTTTTGAACATACTGCATATTTTGGAAGCAGACATATGACAACATTTCTAATTTTTTAAATGTTGAACCAAGACAAAAAATATTTTGAGGGCTTGTCTACTATGTGCTTGGTACCAGGGTATCTAAAGAGATACAAAAATGAAAAAAAAAATCAACTTTGCTATAAAAGACTTTATAAAAGAGACATAGTTTTATAAGATGTAAAGGCACATTAATTTTTTTATGTCACTGTTTACATTGTAGCTAAATGAAAATAATGTATTTGTTAATACACATTGTATATGAGATAAATGCATTGTATCTATAAAGAAAAAATGTTTTGATCTAATGCCTATCAATTTACCACTTTAAAATTTGCAAAATAGAAAAGAAAGTAAATTTCTTAGATAATCCAGTCCTTTAATTATCAGGACATTACAAATCATTTATTTAATTTTTTACCTGACAGGTTTTTGTATAAAAGTATATTATTTTATATTAATTAGAATAAGATGACATTATTTTGATTATCAGATATCACAATTAAAGCTTCCACAGTATCTTGCCATTCAATGTAAAGACACTACATCTAAAAATATTTTTTTAATTTCTTTGATTCCTATGGTGATACATTATGCTACAAATTAAAATAGCAAATTATTATTTTCCATTAGAATTCTCTATCACTTGTGAATATTTTTAAAGCGTATTTTATAATTCTGTAAGATAAAATTTATTTGGTGGTATTTGTTCCTCAGACTTCAAGTCAAACTTGATTGTAGTATTGCAGATAATCTTAAGTGTAATAAGAAAAATAGTGCTCCTTAATTACTTCATCTATATTAGTGATAGCCATCATGGTTGGTAATTAGGAAATACTGTCAAAAGTATTTTTTAATGTTGGAATGTAGTCACATTATTCTTTTTTATTTTTTTGTCAGTTGTACTAACATATGAAAATGTCATTGCCTCTCTACTTTCTTCAATCATTAAGGAAATTTGGAACTATAGAATTCTGCTTCCCTTAAATTTTCTGTTTTTGGTGAGACAAAACTGAAGTAAGCTCCTAACATTTTGTTGGTTTTGAAATCTGATATTCATAGCTTTAATCCAAAGCAGACTTTGTTGTACCTCCCTTGCTATTTAGTTGTGAGAAAAATCTGGGAATGGATGCTGACAGCCTCCTTTCTATCCTGGGGAACTATGGAAAATGCATTACAAACCACTAGCAAAAGCAAGTAAGGGAAGTATTTTAGATTATTGCTTTTGCTGTTAATATTTCTAAAACTTTATATTAGTCTTCAAATTTTATGTAGGTCTTTTTTTTGTCTGTTTAGATTCTCAACCTTCCTATAGTTTGAGGAATGAATTTCTTTTATTATCTGTTTTTCTCCAAAGAAGGAAATACATTATCAAATAGTGAGTAAGGATAATCAGGGTTTTAGAGCTGTGTTGATTTGCGTATTCCCTTTGCTGTCTGATGTTCACTGTGATCACACAGCAGCAAAGAGCCAACAATTCCATTGTTATCTTTCCAAGCATATATTATTTTAGTGCCCCTGAGAACCCAGAGCACACAATAAGGCATTTGCGTAATGTATTTCAGTTATCAGTGTCTTTCAGTCTTTATTTTTCTGGTTTTCTGGTACATGAATATTTGAGCACTAATATAAAGATGCCTTCATGGACATTAACTCTGGGTCTGTCTTACAGACCAAGCACTTTATAGAATCTCAAAGATTTAGACCTTTTCCCCCTCCACTTCTGTTTTAACTGTGAGTTTCTAACTTATATCAATTTTTTTGAATTGATCAAAAGGATTGTTTTAGTCTTATCAACATATCAAGAGAATTTCTCATACCGTAGTTTCCTCTTTGAACCAAGATGGGTTCCCCAACTTTAGTTCTCATAAACATTTATGTTTTAAACCTGAATATTAGAATTGCTCAGTAGATTTAAAAATATATTTAGTAAAAGAAGACAGTAGACATTTATTATACCTTAAGCTCTTTATACTTGTTCAAAACTTGCTGAAACCATTACTTATTTGAACCTTACCAGCTGACCTCCCTCTGAAGATTGACCAGTTTCCCGGTATGCATTATAACAATGATGATTCAATATGCAGCGATTATGACCCATGGCCAAGGTCACCCAGAGCTCAATCTCCTTCTCTTCTAGGCCAGCTTTCTTTCTTTCCCCTCCTTCATGGTGTCTTCCAGAAATTAGAGACAAACTCAGAAGAAAAGCAAGGGGAGCTTTTAAGAGTGGCCAAGAGCAAGGAAGTAAAATGAAAATCCTGCCTTTTCAAGAAGGAATTGAAATACTTTTCCTCTACCTGTAAGCTCTTATTATTTTAAGAAGTAACAGTAGAGCAGCCAGAGATCCTTTACTGGTAATGTAGACCTTCTGTATTGCTCATTTGATTTTGAACTACCTGAAAACAAATAATCCACAATATCCATTTCCTTTGGATATTTCTCCTCTGCTAGGTTTTAAAATGAAGCCATTTTGAAGTTACTCACTGCAGCCAAAGTTTGAATATTTTCTTTAAACGTGTGAAATATGTACTTTGTTCTGCTCTAAAAACTCCAAGTGAGCTTTGGGAATTTTTTCCAAACAAAATTCAGCTTTGAGAGGAAAGCTGACTAAAAATTGAGGAGAAAAAATTTAAACTCGAAAGGAAATATCTAAAGGAACCTTAGTTATCCAGTTAAGATGTCTGTTCATGATTAGATTGATTCTAACTCTCCTTTATTGATTCTTAATCAAATTATGAAATCAGAAACTACATCTTGCTTCTTAGCCTTTGGTACACTTGTCTCAGATTCATGGCCTGATTAACAAGGATATTCCTGAAAGATGCTCTACTTTTTTATATTTAACCCCTTTCCCATTTTCTCATTCTTTGTTCATTTCAGCCATGTGACCCTATTTGAAATTCCTTTCAATTCCTCACCATTTCTATTTTCTTGTTATTTTACTCCTTAATTTTTTTGTTTTTATTGCTTGAAGGAAGCTAGAAGGAAGTTTTCTGGTCACCATTTTTGAGTTTGAACCAGAGACCTGCACTTAGTGCTGGCAAGAATGTGGGGAAGCAGGCACATTAGACATTTTGTGCGTGAATGTACGTAGGAAATCTTTTAAAGACTTTGCATTGAACTTGTATTAGTATAACTTATGTAATAGTATTTTGAAAAGGTCAATTATATTATATGAAAAAGACTATAAAATAATGTGGTATAATCTGATTTCTATAATCACAACTAATTAATATATATATAATTATTATAGAGAAGGTTATTAGCTACACCCCCCAAAAAAATTTTTTGAAGATTTTCTATGAAGAACAAGTGTAAATAGTGATTATTGTTGTAACTAGGTAACAGAGTTACAAATAACTGAAACAATAATATTTTTTAAGTAAAGTAAGACTTTGGATTTGAATTCTAGCTTCGCTAGTCATTAATCTTGTCCATTTTTCTTTCGTATTATCTATTTTTTCTTACTGATTTGTAGGATATGAGCCCTTTATCATATGTATTGCAAACATCTTTTTCCACTTTGTAGCTTGCCATTTATTCTCTTAATGGCATTTTTTGATGAACAGAAGTAGTAAGTTTTAATATAATCTATCAGAATTTTTCTTAATGATTCTATTCAGGTATTTACATAATTGCCCACACAGTTGGATAAAATAAATCACCTGAAAAATCTGGAAGAAAGCACAGTAAGAATTGGAGAGTAAGATTAAGCATTGAAATACAAATCACATAACCAGTTACCTTTCCTAGTGATAGTTCACAATTTAGTCAAGCATCTCTTAATGACGAAGAAAAGATTCACTGTGTCTTTAAAATGTCAGCTTCTGCTACAGAGCCTGAGTGACTGACTGACTACTCCTATAACTTTATAAAGAGATGCTATGGGAGGTAGTAAATTTTATCCATGATAATATCCCCCCCCCCAGGAAACCAAATATTGGAATTCCTAAGGGTTGTTTCTTAAGCTTCTCTCAGTTGTAAATTGGTGCAAATTACAGTTGTAATATTTTAATGCAGATTACCTTTTTCTATCCTTGCCTGGTCTAAACACACAACTTGATGTGGGATTAAAGCTGGAAATAGCTAGGGAAGTGGATTATGTTTATTTTTGTTTTTTATAAACTATTTTAGTGAAACAGGAACATAAAATTATGGAAAACTTAAAATTTTGACATGTTTGCTTTAAATCTTTATTTTCACAGAAATAATATGATACAGATATAATTAAAGACCTTGTGTAACCTTCGCTGATTCTATTCTGTCCCTCCCCAGAAAAATCCAGTGGCCTCGAGTTGGCATTTGCCATTCCTAAGCATTTTTTCACTTTTATACTACATATGTGTGTGTTGATAAGCAGTGTGTAATATGAGATTCTAGATATTATGCATGATTGTAAGTTTTATTTAACTTATTTTATTTTGGAATTTTTCAACTCTGCCTTGTTTTTGAGATTCTTTCATGTTGCTGCACATGGATCTAATTCATTTATTTAGACCATCATATACTTCTATTATGTGAATAAGCTCTACTGTGTTTTATGAACTTCTCAACCAGTCTCGTTTTTAGTTCAGATTACCTTTTCCTGTCCTTGCCTGTTCTTCCCCTCATCCCAATCCCCAGTGGGGTTGTCTTTTTTTTTTTTTAATTGACATACACAATTTTAAATATATTCTGGTTATTATCTCTCAGTGCAGGGTTTGTCTTTTCACTTTATCTTACAAAGGAGTTTTAATCTTAATAATCTTATTAATTGTATTGTTGTATTTTCTTCAAGAATTTTTCATTTCCCCCAAGAATATCAAGATATATTATTTACTTTTTATTAAAAGTTACAAAGCTTCCTTTTCACAGGTTTTCTGTACACCTATAATTGATTTTTGTGTATGATAGGAACAAAGGATTTACTATTTTTCTGCCATATTTCTGTTTAGTTATTCCAGTACTATCTGTAGAATGGTAAATCCATTATTCTTCTCTGCTAATAGTTTTTTCAACCTTTTTAGTTATGAAATATATATGTACACATAAAGAAAAATACACAAATAAAAAATGTACAGCCCATTGACTTATCACAAGACATCTGTATGTCCAACACCCCTGTCAAGAAAAACATCACAAGACCTGATAGTGCCCCTCCCCCAGCAGGTAACCACTGTTCTGTAATCACTTCTTTGCTTTTCTCTTTAATTTTAATTCTTAAATATGCAGCTCTGACCACTATAGTTTAGTTTTTACTTATGTTTAACTTTTATACAAACGGAATCAAATACTATGTTTTTTGTACTTTATATAAACAGTGTTCTATTTTGAACATCCATAAATTTTTGAATCTGCCTTCTTTTACTCAACATTTGTGTTTGGAAGGTATATATATTCTATATTCTGTATAATTCATTTATTTACATTGCTATATAGTATTCTGTTGCATTAGAATACCATAATTTATTTGTCCATTCTGGTATTTATGGACTTTGGGGATATTTCCAGTATGGGGATACTATAAATAATGCTACTGTGAATATTCAGGTAAATGTCTCCTGGTGTACACTTTTCTGTTAATATGTACCTAAGAGTAGAATTGCTGGCATGTGAGGAATACATACCTTCAACTTTAGTGTACTGGGCAAAAGTCAGTGTATCAATTTACACTACCACCAGTAATGTCTGAAAGTTTCTGTCTCTGCCAGCCCTTGGTATTGTCAGGTCTTTTCACTTTAACCCTTTTGGTAGCTCAATAACTGAGCTCTAGTCTCTGCGTGTACCTGTTTGCTTGGGCATACCCTCACTCCTAGTGCACAGCCCTAGTGCAAAGCAGTGATAGTTCTCTAGAGCCCCGTCCCCTCAGCCTCTCAGCTGATACCTCTACAATCAGCAGATACCTCTGTGGGAAAAGTAGCCCCAAGTATGAGCTCAGTTCTTTAGATGTGTCCTTTCTTGCATTCTGGCTTGATAATTCTTCATTACTTATTAGCTTTGAGGCCTATTATAATTTTTTTTAAATTTTTTTATTTTATTAGCTCTTCTGGATGTCCTCCTTCCCATTGATATTAATGAGACACACGATGTTTGTCAGGTTTTATTACACCCATAGTTCTTTTTCTGGGCTATTTGGTTGATCTGTTTACTACTCCTGATACCAATATAAAAGTTATCAAACCACTAGTTTTATAATTGGTATATCAAATCTACCTGCCTTTTTGTTCTTTAGAGTTTTCTTGGCTACTCTTAGTCCTTTACTCTTCTATTTGAATTCTAAGCTCAACTTATTAAATTCTTAAAAACAAATTTGATTGGAATTTTAAGAAATACATAGGTAAATTTGAAGTTAGGTTTTCAACTTTACAGTATTGAGTTTTAGCATCCATAAACATGACATGGTATAGTTCACCATTTATCATTTAGAACATTACTTATGTCTTTGTGATCAGTTTTTGAAATGGTAATTTCATATTTTTGGATGCAAGGTTCTAGGGTATGTCTAATAAAACAAAATTGTTAATTGAGTTATTCAAATCTTTTATATCTTTGCTAATTTCTTGTCTGCTTGATCAGTTCCTGACAGTTACTTTTTCATTATTTTTCATGTTTTTATTGACATATGTATATAGGAAAGTGTATAAATTATAAGTTCAATTTGATGAATTATCACGTATTGAATAAATCCAGGAAATCACCATTCATCACAAGCAATATACATTATCCGCACCCCAGAAGCTCCCCTGTGCCCAATCTAATCGCCCCCTACCCCTTTTCTCCATGGGTGACTACTGTTTTGACTTAAACTCGTTTTGCCTTATTTTGAACTTCATAGAAATGAAATTAAATACATTCTTTTGTGTCAGCTTTTTGTGTTCATAATAATGTTTGTTAGATAAATTCATATTGTGTGTAGCTGTAGTTTTGTGTTTTCATTACTGTATATTATTCAAATAGAATGATTATACCACAGTTAATCCATCTTGCTTTTCATGAACATCTGAGTGGTTTTCACTTTGGAATTATCATGAATAATGATGCTAGGAATAGTCTTTTCATGTTTTTTGGTTTATATGTGCCTGATTTTCTGTTGGGCAGTAGTGGAATTGATAATTCACAGAGAATGTGTATATTTAACTGCAGTCAGAGTTCCTGAGTTTGTTTCCTAGGGCTGCTGTAATAAATCACCACAAACTTGGTACGTTACAACAGAAATTTGTTCTCTCACAGTTCTGGAGGCAAGAAATCTGAAATCAGCATACTATCAGGGCTTAAATCCTTCTGAAGGCTCTAGAGAGAATCCTCTTTTTTCTCTTCTGGCTTTGGGTACTATTGGCATTCCTTGTGGTTGCATAGCTCAATCTCTGCTTCTGTCTTCTCTTGGTCTTCTCTGTGTCTATATTTTCTCCTTGGCTAATTCTTATAAGAACACTTATTGCTGGATTTAGGGCCCTCCCAGATAATCCAAAAGGATCTCATCTCAAGATCCTTAACTTAATTGCATCTGCAAAGACCCTTTTTTCAAATAAGTCCCATTCCCAGGTTCTGGAGTTAAGGTATGGAGATGCTTTTGGGGGAGTTACCTGCCAGTTTGAACTTTGGAAATAGTTTACATTCCCACCAATGGTATATGTGTGTTCTAGTTGATCCATATCTTTGCCAATGCAAATAGGATATTGGATGTGTATTCGCATCTCATTGTGGGCTGAATTTTGTATTTCTCTGTTTAGAGGGAGATTGAGTCCTTTGTATACTCTTTATCATTGGGTATCCTCTCTTTTAAGTGCCTATTCTGTTGCCAGTTTTCTATTGATTTGCCTTTTTAATTTAAAAATAATAATATAGAGTTCTTTATATAGGCTTGATTCAAGCCCTTTTTAAGTTATTGCAGATAATTTCTGCAATTCCTTTACTTGCATTTTTACCACCTTAAATGAGGTCTTTTGATGTGGCCCAATTTATTGGGGTTTTAAACTTTGTTCTGTACCTGTCCTTCTTAAGAAATCTTTCTTCCCATTTCCCATAAGTGCATAACATTTATATTTTGGAAATGGAAATTTTTACATGATATTCGCTCTAAAATTTTTTGCTTTTGAGTTATATTACCTCTGGAGTTTTATTTAAAAATTAAATAATAACATTAACACCAGCATTTTAACATTATAAACAGAAGTCACTAACCACTATCATATAATTTTTTTTCAATATTAAAATTCTTGGCTATGAATTAACTATTTTGGAATATTGGAGAAAATTTAAATATATTGAACTTTTATTTTAAGGTACATATTTCTTTTATTTTTATTTTTTATATTTATTTTAGATAAATATAAAAAACATATAAGTAATATATATTGTATACTATATATCAAGTTATTCTGCCAGTCTGTGTCATAAAAATATTTTGTATAGCTTGGTTGGCTCATTGAAGTATACAGAACTGCATCCCTAAAAAAGAAAAAAGAATGTTCTTTCACTTTTTGGGAAAAATAATAAAGACATCTGAAAAACAGTATGTGGGTGTTTTTTACCCCCTCACTGAGATTTTTCAAAAAAAATTTTCTGACTTAGGTTGTAAACTTATCAATTTTTTAATTACATACTTCTATTTGCATTTTGAGACTTCATTATTATGAATACATTATAAGCTTGAAATGTTTATATATGTATAATTGTTATTTTTATCATCAAGATTTTTTTATGTCAGAAATGTTTGCTGAAACAAAACAATTATTCAAGAAGCAAACCAGAAGTGCTCGTATTGTAACTTTCAGTAGGAGGGAATCCACAGAAAGGCTCAGTGTTTTTCTAAGAGCTGGGGACTGAGCACTAGGAAGGCAGTTGGTGGCAGCAGCAGGGTGAGGGCAGCCGTGGGCAGACTACACATGCAGGAAGTGAGTTAAATAGGTCATGACTAACTTGGGAAGGAAAGGGTATTTCAGAAGCAGAATCTATAGTGACAGAAGGTCTAGCCATATAGGAAGTAGGAAAGATTAAGTAGAGTTTAACAGTTTATTGAGATATAACTCATATACCATCAAATTCATCCTTTTAAAGTGTACATTTCAATGGATTTTAGTATATTCACAGAATTTATATAAATGTGACTACTATCTAATTGTTTTTATATATACAGTTGACCCTTGAATAATGCTGGGGTTAGGAACATTGACCTCTGTGCAGCTGAAAATTCATGTTAAACTTTTGACTCCCCCATAACCTAACTACTAATAGCCTGTTGTTTACTAGAAGCCTTACTGATAACATAAGCAGCCAGTTGACACATATTTTGTATGTTATGTATATTCTGTATTCTTACAACAGAGTAAGCTAGAGAAAAAATGTTATTAAGAAAATCATAAGGAAGAGAAAATTCATTTACAGAACTATATGTATTTATTGGGGGGGAAAGGTCTTATATTAAGTGAGCCTGTCCCATTCTAAGAAGAGTTGTTAATTTTTCATTTTTTACCTTTTTATTTGTTAGGGCAGAGTGGCAACTTCCAAGCTCCCCACATGCTAGGCTGGAAATAGGAAGTCACTAGTTTCTAATTTTAGGACATTTTTGCTATTCCAAAATGGAACCCTGTTATTATCAGTCACTCTCCTTTCCTTTCATCTCCTAGTCTTATGCAATCACTAATCTACTTTGTCTCTATGGATTGGCCTATTCTGGACAATTCATGTAAATAAAATCATAATATGTGACCTTTTGTTTCATCCATGTGGTAGCATGTTTTAATACTTGCTTTTTATTGCAAAATAATATTCCATTGTATGGATATACCATATTTTATTTATCCATTCATCAGTTGATGGATACTTAAATTGATCACACTTATTGGCTATTAAAAATAATGCTATTATGAACATTTATGTACAGTTTTTTCTGTGTACATATATTTTCCCTTCCCTTGGATATTTCTAGGAGTAAAATTTCTGGGTCATTTTGTAATTCTATGTGTGCCTTTTGAGTAACTGCCAAATGCTTTTCAATGTGGCTGTACCATGTTACAATCCTATCAGTAATATAGTAGGGTTTCAATTTCTCCATATTCTATACAGTGCTTGTTGTCTGCCTTTTTTATTCTAGCTATGCTAGCAATTGTAAAACGCTATGTTATTGTATTTTTCCCCCCAATGACTAATGATGTTTTCATTTGTTATTGGACATTTGTATATAATCATGAGAACTACTCAGCTATTTTGCCTATTGTTTAATAGTCTTACTTATCTTTTTATTGTTAAATTGTAAGAATTCTTTACGTATAATGGATACTCTTATCAGAAATATGATTTACAAATATGTTCTTCTATTCTATGGGTTGTCTTTTCACTATTTTGAATATGTCCTTTGATTCACAAAGGTTTTTATTTTGATGAAGTCTAATTTATCTATTTTTTTCTTTGGTTTCTTATGCTGTAGGTGTTAAAACTAGGAAACTTGCCTAATCTAAGGTTACAAAGATTTTACACCTATGTCTTCTAAGAGTTTTGTGGTTTTAGCACTTACATTTTCTATTATGATCTATTTTAAGTTAATTTTTATATATTAGATAAAGGCCCACATTTATTTTATTTTATTTTTGCATGTGGATATTCACTTATTTCAGCACCATTTATTGAAAGACTGTTCTTTCCCTATGCATTGTCTTCATACCCTTGTCCAAAATCAGTGGGCTCTAAACATACAGGTTTATTTCTGAATTTTTGATTCTATTTTATTGATGTGTATGTCTGTCTTTCAGCCCATACTACACTATTTTGATTATTGTAACTTTGTAGTAAGTTTTGAAATTGGAAACTGTGAGTCCTTTACCTTTATTCTTTTTCAAGATTGTTTTGGCTATTCTGAGTCTCTTTCATGTCCATCTAAATTTTAGTATCAGCTTCTCAATTACTGCAAAAAAAAATCAGCTGGAATTTTATAGGATTGATGTGTGTTAATTTGGGGAGTATTGCCTTCTGAACACTTGAAAAGAATATGAATTCTGCTGCTGTTGGGTCAAATATGTATTGATATGTGTTAGGCCTCGTGGTTTATAGTTTTCTTCAAGTCATCTTTTTTTTTTTTTTGATCTTTTGCCTCATTGTACTATTATTGAAAGTAAAGTATTGAAGTCTTGAACTGTTGTTTGCTTTTCTGTTTTTCCCTTAAATTTTGTCAGTTTTTGTTTCGCGTATTTTGGAGATCTGTTTTTCAGTGCATATGTGTCATATATGTGTATAATTGTTAGGCTTCCTTGACGGATTTAACCTTTATCATTATAAAATGTGCTTCTTTGTCTCTAATAACAATTTTCGTCTTAAAGACTATTTTATCTCATATTAGTGAAGCCACACCAACTCTCTTGGTTACTTTTGCATGTTATGTCTTTTTCTGTCTCTTTACTTGCAATCCATTTGGGTCTTTGAATCTAAAGTGAGTCTCTTATAGCCAGCATGTAGTTGGATCATGGTTTGTTTGTTTGTTTGTTTGTTTGTTTGTTTTTAAATTCATTCTTCCAATCTATGCCTATTTATGGTTTGTTTAGTTCATTTACTGTTAGTAGTACTGCTGGTTTTCACAACTTCTGGCTCAGAGGCTATTGGTTTGTTTTTAAGATTACATGCACTATTCCCAAAATACCACAAAACACTGTTTTCACCCAGATGCATCTATTTTTCTTAAGTAATTGCTGTTTAGATTGTTGCAAGCCTCTGTTTAATTTTCAAAGTTTTGAAAAAGTTGATGTTAAAAATTTTGCCAATTATTACTTTTTTGGAAGAGTGGATTTGGGGAGGTCTTTGCTTCAGCATCCATATGAGCTTCTCTAAATTGAATTTTAAAGGAAAATCCGACAATTGCATAGTCAAAGAAACATAATTGGTGGTTGAAAGTGCCTTTTTACCTATTAGAATGGGAAAAACTTGAAAGAAAGAGGGATGTAGAGAAATAGATATACTTATATGCTACAGATTGTAGGATAAATTGGTATAATCTGCACATCATGGTAATTTTTTTAAATCCTTCAAAGTGGTTATACCTTTTAATCTAGTAATTCCACTTCTGTAAATTTTTACTAATTATTTAATTATTTAATATGTCCCAAAGATATGTAGAGGGTCGCCCATCACAACATTGTATATAGTCGTGAATAATTGAAAACAACTAAATGATTTAATAGCAGGAAACTGGTTTTAAAAAATCAGAGTATATCTAAAAAATAAAATGCTATTTAGATACTAAAATGATAATATGTATGTATAATAAATATTAGAAAGTTGTTCTTTATATATTGATGTACAGAAGTTATTTCAAAGTAGATAGCATGCATCTAATTTTTAAAGATATATATAATAGGTTTTATTACTGATGCATACAAAAATATCTAGAAGATTAGTGTGAAACTGTTAACAGGGATTATCTCTGAATGGTTGGCTTAAGGGTAATTTTGTTCTTATGTTTTATTCATTTTTCTTATTTACATTTTCTAATTTTTTTCTTATATGTATGTATGTATGTATGTGTATATACATGCATACATATATACATACACACATACACACATTGTATGAATTAAAGAAATGATAGATATTTTAGAAGTTAAGAAATTTATTTTAAATATTTATCATTTAAAATCTAGTGAAATAAAATAAGCTTTTTAGGCTCCTTTCTCTTTCCCTAATTACTTTAAAAAGGATAAGATGGAGACACAAGTGAATAAAGAAATCAGTACAAAAGACTAGTCATAGAAGCTTAGCAGTATTAACAAACATCTATTTTCTGTCAATTGGCTCAAAATGTCTTCAAAACTGAGACAACCTATAGAAACAATACAAAATAAGGAGTTCGTTGAAATAAGGGAAACAGTTTTATGAGTCCAGAATTTATCTCAACTCTTGTTTGTGCATGTTAGATGGAGCAAATGCAGAGGGTTTAAAGCTCAAAATAAATGAAAGCTCTACACTGTACACAACCAGATGAAAATGCTATAGGCTCAAAGCCAGAGGAATCTGGACTACTTTGGTGGCCAAATTTAACCAGCTGGGGGTCTTCCTGGAGTACCATCTGATTTTCCCTTTTTTTAAAAAAAAAAGAGAGAGAGAGAGAAAGAGAGTTTGCCTTATAACAGAGAATTTGCATTTTTATAAAGCTTAAGATCATTGTCTGTGGCTCTGTTATTCTCAAAAAAAAAAAAAAAATAGCAGATTCGATGACACTCTAGGCTCAATATTTAACAGGAGCTCCAGATTACGTAAAATTTTCTTGAGCGAGATTAGATTAAAATTCAGGGGCATGAATAATTGCCATTTTCTAAATTTATTCTGCTGCCTCAGTTAAATCTGCTCTAGGGACAGCTTCAGCATGTTTTTACACATAAGCCTATGAAGAAATGAATAAAAGCAATACTTTTTTTTGAATTACCAATTTATGTAATGTGAATTGTCACTTCAAAAAGCGGATAAGAGAATAGGGATTTCTTTTAAATGACATTGGGCAACTATGATGGATGACTTCAGGACATTCTCTGAAAAGGCAATAGGGAAATAGAAATTAGAAAGAATCCTGGTTTAAATCATATCTCCACCCATTTCATGCTGAGTAATATTGAACAAAATATCCCTTGGCCTCCCTTTCAGTGTACAAAATGGGATACTATTTGTCTGAAAGTATCATGAGGATTATTAAAATAGATTACATGTAAACTTACTAGAGTGCAGAAATATTCAGTAAATGATAAGTCATGGTATCACTAATTTTAATAGTGAACAAAAAGCTGTTAGAACTTTCATTTCTAAACAACATCATCTGTGGCTAATTCAGACTTCTTTAAGAGAACTCTTTGATTTGACATTTATATCTTACAGCCAGTGTAATA
The DNA here is from genome assembly GCA_030015415.1 of Cynopterus sphinx. NCBI lineage: Eukaryota > Metazoa > Chordata > Mammalia > Chiroptera > Pteropodidae > Cynopterus > Cynopterus sphinx. The sequence goes on along the minus strand of CM057385.1, from coordinate 92,527,845 downwards.
GATTTAAGTGATATCTGTTCCATAAAATAAAACATGGGGGAAAGTGTTATTTGTACAAATGCTAAAAAACAAGAAAGTTCATGTTTAAGAAAATTATTTTAGGAATAACAGAAGGAAAGGTTTTAAAATGGAAAAGAAAAAGGGATTGAAATCAATATGGCTCTTAACATATAGCTACTCATCATATTCATAACACATTTGTTATCTGCTACATGTTTTATTTATCACAGTGTTTGTGTTAGTCATGGCTTTGTGGGGGAAAACAACAGAAATTCTCACAAACTAGCTCAAGCACAGAGTGGCTCATACAACCAGGAAGCTACCTCAGGGGCTCCTTGACCAGGGATTTGGCCAGCCATCTTTCTCTTTCCCACCTCAGACCTTGAGTCACATCTTCCCAGCATAGCAACCCAAGAGAAAAGGGATTTTCTCCAACTCCAAACTGAAAATCTTAGGGAAAGGGGATGTAAGATGTTGACTGTCTCCATGTACGTTAACATTGATGCAGTGGCCAGAGGCAGGTTGGGTTTCCAGAAGATTGGGGATCATGGCAGAGAGTACACAGTGCAACAGTGTTTTCAAATTGTAGGTTTCAACACATCAGTGAGTTGGAACTATTATTGGTCTATGAATTCCATATAGTGGGTCATAAACAGCATCTTTTAAAAATGAAATAGAACAGATTTAAATAAAATTGAATAGAAAATCCTAAAGGAATTCACAGTGAGTTAGGAGAGTTATTGTTTCACGAAACTGTTTCATGTGCGTGTTTGGACTAAATACAGTATAGAATGTATTTGTTAATGTGGATCGCAATTTAGAAAGTTTCCAGATCTACGTCACATAGTACCTTTCACCAGTAAATGACTGTCATCAATGGGAAGGTGGTCTGCCATCAATGGGAAAGGTACTGGGATTGACCCTAGGCATTGGGAAGAAAAGTGAGTATGAAGTGCCACACAGCAGCAGATGGGAAGCTGCTGCTGCCTCCAACCTCCCAGTCAACAGGGCTGGATTTTTGTTTTATTTTGGTTGGGGAGTCCATAGGGCAGTTTTTTTCTTTCTGTGACTCGATTTAGTATTAAAGTCATTATCAAAAATAACTACTGCTTCAAGTTTCACTCAATTTGTATGTTTTAACGTACAAAAGCTTCCACTTACAGGGCCAGCTTCACCCATGTGTAGCGGCACAGGGCCCCACACTTGGTTTAATTCTCTGATGTCAGCATCTTAATAATCTTTGAATAAGGGTCCACATTTTTATTTTGCACAAGGTCCCACAAATTATGTAGCCAGTTCTGTCCACTAAACATGACACTGGGAAATCGGAAGTTGGAATCATTGTAGCCTGTGCCCACAGAGCTCTGGATATCCTTAGTGCTCACCTGTGCTCACCAGGCACATAATACTTACAAGAGGAATATATTTGTAATTCTCTATTAAACTTAGTTTCACCTGGTGCCTCTTAGTTTGAATTCTCTTTTTTAAAAATGACACTAAATGTGTTCTTCCTGATTAATTTGCAGCATGTTAATACATACTGTAATTAGCAGCTGATTTCTTGCCTCACTTCCCCAATGACATGCCCAATGAGGACAGTCAGAAAGTAATCATTGAAGCCATGGCAGCCCAACCTCATGTTTAATGTATGCCCCATTTCTCCCCATGCTCTCACTGCCCCCGCATCCCTTAAATAGGCTGTCAACTTAACTAAAAGGAAAGAGACAGCATTGAATTTAAAAGAGCTTGCACTCAGGTTATATATTCATTAAACCGAGTTTCTACACAGTGTTCATATGCCAGTGCTTCCTTCCCATCTCAGGGTTGCCCACCGAACTGGAATAGTGGATAGACCCCATCCCCCCACCCACCCTTCCCAAAATTTCAACTAATTAAAAACTATGGATTAACTGGATGGAGCAGTGTTTCAGTTTCCTTAATCTAAAAAGGAAAAATCTTAAAAGAGTTTTATCTTTGCTTTTGATTCAGTTTCCAAATTGCTTTATGCCTAGTAAGGGTTCCTTTGACACAGACACAAAACATATATAATCATTTGTTTTAATTCACATTCACTAAAACAACCCAAGCTTCTGTGCTGTTCAGTTCCACTGTCCCCGGTAAGGAGGTCTTGCCTAAGGTCTTGCCATGGGCCTTGTCAAATCAAAAGGAAAAGCTCCTACGACATTGGAGCTGGAATGTAGGGTGGTTGGAGCCATCTGGCTAAATGATTCACAGGTTGGAATTTTAGATGCTGTAGCTCACAGTAGAGCTTTTTCCAAACAGAAAGATAGTAATGAAAAAACACCAGGGCAAGGAGGCCTTTCCTGACAAGGGCCTGTTGTTGACACTGATAATAAGCTCCCTGTGTTTTTGAGTCTGTCAAGCTCTGGTCTCTGGTTTCGGTTGAGATTGTTTTTGTGGATCTTGGGATGGGAAATGAAGTATTTGTCTGCCTGTCTACAAATCCTCCAGGCATTGAGCACATTGTAAATGAACTAACATCTAACTGGATAAAAATTCTATCCATTATTAGACAATGAATTGATTGTTCATCAGTGGACTTTGTCTTCCTTTTTCTTCTCGCCCTTTTAAAAAATGAAAGATGAATTTTAAACCTAATCTTGTGAAATGATATATATTACTTTAAACACTGAAGTTAATGTAATCATTCTTAATATTCTCGACCATATGCTACATTCGAAAACTAACCTGAAATTTCTCAAATTGTGCCAATCATTTTGCTAATTATTCAATCCTATTAACCAATATGCATCATCATGAGGAGGAACTAGTGCTCATTGCTGTTTCATTACCCAAGTACACAACCCCCATTAAGATTCCGTTTATCTTTTATACTGAGAGAATAGGTCATTCTTGTTGGCATTCTTACAGCCTGTGTTCTTCTTTTGAGCGAGTATCGTAGTCTCAGTACATAAGAAACCCATGCATTCTTATTGAACCTTCTGCCTGCCTGAGATATATAGAGAGCTTTTGAATGTTGAGGGATGTTTGTAATTCCTGTTTCTTCTGTCCAGCATGCCCTCTTTCTTTTGTTGTTTGGCAGATTTATCCTTGTAACTGTTGCTTAGCTGTTTGATATAGAGTACTACTCCAGTAGGGTTCAAAGAACAAAGGCTAAGCTCATTCTTTGTATTTCAGGGCAATACGGGCCCTCGTTTTAACAGTGTGTACAGCACTCACCAGGGTTCAAGGATTCTCAGTTTTCTATCTCATTCCACTTGGTTATCATCAGTGTGGGCATATCCAGAAGTCACTGTTCAATCAAAACTCCATTCAGAGCATTATTAGGCCATAACTAATGTTACAGGAAAATAAACCTTTATCATGCCAATAACAGGGGCTATCTCATTCCACTTGGTTATCATCAGTGTGGGCGTATCCAGAAGTCACTGTTTAATCAAAACTCCATTCAGAGCATTATTAGGCCATAACTAATGTTGCAGGAAAAGAAATCTTTATCATGCCAATAGCAGGGCTTCAGAGTGACCTTTAGCACCTTCAGTAGGCCAGTCTAAGACTACTGCTAACTGAGGTTCCTCATAGGTTTCAAAATCCGTCAGATTGGTTTTGACTCTTCTGAGTGTTAAGCTATGTTAAAGGAAAACCTGCAGAACTGATTGCTTAACCAAAAGTTCAGAGAGAGACGGTTTCTTCAGAAAACACTTCTAGATAAAGAGGAATGCCTCAAAGAAAAAGTGTATTCTGTTCTATTTGCATTAAACTTTTAATCAGTCCATTGTCTTAGAGTGAAACTGAAGATGAGCTGGATCTTGTGATGAGGGGAAAGGCTTTTAACCTGTGTCTTAAAGTTCCAAGTTCAGTATTTGTTCCACACTGCGTTTGAATATCAAGCTATGATGGGGACATCCTTGTCTCTGAGTTGAATGTGTCATGGCAGAAAATTCAAGGGCTAAATATTTATTGAGCATCGATTATGAGCTAAGCACTGGAAGGATCATAACAAATCATCTGGTTCAGTATCTTTTAAAATTGAGGGAATTGAGGCCTAAAGAGATCTGAGTATCCAGAGTTATTCAGAGTTAATTTCAATTTCACATAATCAGTTTTAGCAAAAAGTGCTTAGAATTCTAAAGGATTCAGACCCCCAGACCTACTACTTCTCACTATTTGACCTTGGGGATCTCAGAGCCTCAGTTTATTTAGCTGTGAAGTCAGGAATGATAGTGTGTTTTCCAACAGTGTTAGGGTTATTATAAAGATTCAGTGACTTCATATATGTAAAGTATTTAGAAGAATCCCTGGCACATAGTAAATACTATAAAAAATATTATTATAATCGTGAGTGATTATTCCTAATTTAGAAGTTTAAAAATATTCACCTTTGGGAATTTTCTACTTCCCTGGGACTCAGTATAAAGCTACAGCCTCAAAACATCAAAACTCAATAAATTCCCTACACTTGGAGGATTCTTAGGGCTTATTCCCTTGCAGAAAGAGCAAGTGTGCAGGGGGCACCATGACTTTGAGATTTAACAGTCTCCATTAAAAGTCAGTATGGGCTGAGGAGGAATAAGAAGGTGAAAGGTTTTGCATATAGTCCTCTGAAAACAGTCAGTCCAATTTGAGATCTATATTGTTTCTTCTCTTTAAGCAGTTTTGTCATCTTAAAGAAAAAGAGAGACTTCTCTTTGGATATTAATATTCTCATTCCATTTTATCATATGGCACTGGAAGCTTCTTGTGGAAATCTGTCAGGAGTTACTGTCATTGTTTGCATTTTTGAGACCTTAATCTTATATCTCGGCTTGTACTAGTTTCATTGTTGATCTGAATTCCTTAGTGAGATTGTGAGAGCCTTGGCAGGAATAGCTAGTGCTATATATTGGCAGAACAGCTGACCACCTACATAGTATGTTTAGAACAGTGGTTATCCACAGGGAGAGGAGGAGGCTATCTTGCCCCACCAGGGAACAGCAAAGGGTCATGTTTAGAGACATTTTGGGGTCTCGCAGTTGGAGGGATGCTACTGGCATCTAGTGGGAGAGGTCAGGGAGGCTCTAAACATCCCATAATGCACAGGACAGCCTCCCAAATCAGAGTTATCATGCCCAAATATCAATAGTGCCAAGGATGAAAAACCGTGCTTTAGGGAAACCACCATACCTTCCCCCCCAACCATTCTCCTTGCCAGCATACCGACATCCAGAATTCTGAAGTTAAATGTTCCTGTATTTCGCTTATGTCAGACCCTGTTAAAATGCCAATGCACATTTCCTAGGACACTTGTATATTAAAGAAATTTAGTTTCCCAGTGTCTCTTTCCAAAAGCACATTTTGTAGAGATGGATTAAGTAAGTGCAGGAATGCAAAGAGTATTTCAGAAGGGAAAGGCACTGGGAAGCGCTTACCAAAACCCAAAGTTAACTTCATAAATTTTTGCTAAAGACAGCCATACTTTTGTAGCCTCCCAAAGAGGCCCCACGCAGCCCCCTCTTTGAAGAAAAAAGCACGGTGTGTTCACTCAGAGCCTGTCATTTCTCATAGAGTCCCAGTCCCTTCCAGCAAAGGCAGCTCCAGCTGTCAGTAGTTGACACCTGCTCTTGGGCTATATACTGTGGCAGCAAGCTGCACAGCCAGCACTCCAGGCATCTGAAGGCCATGCCACCATCCAATTCTTCTCATCTCTGTGCCTAGCCTGGACTGGAATGAACATTTTCACATTTAGCACCTCTCCCTTCTGGGTCAAGTTCAAGAAAATCAGACCCAGAAGTCTCATCAAATGTGCATTATTTATTAGTCAAAAATCACAAGGGACAATGGTGTTTATTTTGTTTCTCCTGGATTCTGAGAAGTACACATTACCCTTATGAAAGTATTTTAACAGTTATCAAGAGCAATTCACTCCTGCCAGTGTATATTTATTAAGTTAATGATGTATCATATATGAACTCTCAACCACTGAAAAGGAACTAAAGAAAGTTAAAAACAAAGTTTTAAGGAAACAAAAAAGTTCTTCTCTTAAAAATAGAAACTTCATTTTCTACTTCACAATGATTTCAATTTTTTTACTGTAATGTAAAATACACATAAAATTAATCATTTTTAAATGTACAGTGCAGTGGTATCAAAAACATTCCCATTGTTATGCAGCCATCACCACCATCCTTCTCCAGAACTTTTTCATCTTTGAAAAACTGAATTCATTAAGCAGTAACTTCCCATCTTCCTTTCTCCAGCTTCTGACAACCTCTATTCTATCTGTCTCTGTGAATATGACTACTCTAAGTATCTCATATAAGTGGAATCAGTTGTCCTTTTAAGATTGGATTATTTTACTTAGCATAACGTCTTCAAGTTTTATTCATATAGCATGTCACAATTTCCTTCTTTTTAAGGCTGAATAAATATTCCATTGTATGTATATACCACATTCTGTTTATTTCTTCATTCACTGATGAATATTTAGGTTGCTTCTACCTTTTGGCTATTTAAATAATGTTGTTATGAAAATGGGTATATAGATACTTTTTCAAGTTTATGCTTTCAGTCTTTGTGAGTTCCTGCTTTTAATTCTTTCTTCCACCCAGAAGTGGAATTGTTGAATTAAATGGTAGTTTTATTTTTCATTTTTTGAAGAACTGCCATACTATTCATCATAGTGGCTGTACCATGTTATATTCTTATCAGCAATATACAAGATTTGAATTTTTCTACATCCTTTTCTAACAGTTACTATTTTTTTTAATAATAGCCATACTACAGATGTTAATTTGTATCTCATAATTTTGATTTTCCTAATGATTAATGTTGAGCATCTTTTCATGTGCTTATTGGCCATTCGTATCTCTTCTATGGAGATATGTCTTTTCAATTCTTTTATCTATTTTTGAATCACGTTTTTCATTGTTGTTGAGTTGTAAGAGTTATTTATGTAGTCTGGATATTAAATTCTTATCAGATATATGACTGGCAAATATTTTCTCATTCCATAGGTGATATCAATTTCTTGAAGTTATTATTTTTCTAGCATGCCAAATAATTACATTCAATCACTTTAATAAAAAAGTAGATTTTTATATGTCTAAGATAGTTATTATTGACCTTTCCTAAAGTTAAGGAGAATGAGTGATATGACCTTTAAATGTCCGTCCAATCCTTTGATTCTTTAAAAAATAAACAGTTCTCTCTAACATTTACTTGAATGGAAATTTTCATTACTCTTGGCTACTTACGTCAGCCAACTGTCCACTAGGTGGTACTCTAACTACTGCATGAAGTATTTGCATAAAACTGAAGATAAATTCTAAAGCTATCTTGACAAAGAATTTTTTCACTTCACAAAAATATGGTGTTTATGTTCAGCTGAACAAACTAATCACATTTATAAAATGTTAGCACTAAAGGCTTAAGTTCATCTATTTCAACCTTCTTCTTATAAAATGAAAAAATTGGGATCTAGTGAGGTTAAGTGACTTGCCCAAGGTCATATCACTAGTTACTGGTGAAGCCAGGCTTCCACTCAGGGCTTTCACTTCCAACCTAGTACTTAATCTAATTCCCCATGTTGACACTGCTTACTGTTAAAATGTCTTCCCAGAATATCCTAGAGCCCTGTATGGGCTTCTTCCACGAGTTAGGGAAACTATGGATGTAAGCAAGATACTATATTGTTCTTGCGAAAGACCCTTGGGTTGTAGATAAGGAATACAAATTTTCACTAATTTACCTATTGATCTTGAGAAAATCTCTTAATGCCTGAATCCTCATACCCTTATTAAATGAAAAGATTATATCAAGTGCATGCAGATAATCCTAAATTTCTGTAAATGTAAAAATGTAGTCAGACCCGAACCTAATATTTCCCTGACTTAATCTTACTTTCTTGTTTGGGAGCATAGCTTTGATTTTTTTCAACCATAAAATGATGGAAATTTCTGTTATTCTTTTCTCGTGGCATTGAATGAAATCTGGGCACTATTTTTTAACTTTCTGCAACTTTCACTTTCACTAGTGTTGGTACTAAACATTACCAATAATACATAAGCCTACTATTAAAACAGAACTACTAACAAAATACAACTATTTTATAGCAATGCATTACAGAAAGTACAGAAATAGCACTGATGTAGACATTTATATAGGTTTCCCAGAGTCGCTTGAAATGTTCAAGGCTGCTAATCATTTACAGATTTTCACACTACGTTTCTCACTGTCTTTTCTCTAAGTAGATTGGCGCTGCATTACCAGTGTGCTTTGTTTTCTGCTCTGTGTCTGTTTACAGAATCATCCCACCAGGCAGGACATTTTTGACCTGATGTTTGTACAGCTCGGTCATGTTCAGAGTAACAGTTTTTATTTACCCTTGTAATGAATGCAAATGATATTTCTTTGCACTTGATTGATCACACTCAGTAATCCCTCAACAAAGTCAGGGTTACCTTCCTGAAAAGGACAGCAATTAACAAAATCAAAAAAGGTGAGATCATTGCCCCACAGAAAGCAGGGGGGTGGGGTGGGAAGCAATTTAAATGACTTTACACAGAGAATATTATAATCAGAGCACGTAAAAGTTGTAGAAGGCAAAGTGAGGCAAAAACTCTGCTCCCTTTTCTTGGATTAGCTTTTTCAGTACCCATGTTGCAATCCTGAGCTTTGTTTTACATTGTTAAAGTTTTCCAGTCTGCTTCTGTGCCTCCTTCAGGTGCCTCCATCACTAGTCTTTTCCTTTGTCATTCTTCACATACTAACAAAACTTCAGGGTAATTGTCTGGCCTTTCCACAACTTATCCCATAGTCGAGGGTATGGTTTCCTGGGTTCCATGCTGAAGAAGGGAGCATAAATTAGTCCAGCCTCAGTGCTGTTCCTTAGCCCTCATCATGGTCTGCAACAGAGGCAACACTGATGACAGTCACATCCTAGGTGTTGATTAAGGGAGCTGAACAGAGCATGGCTTTTAAATATTTGCCATATAAGTAGAAAAACATGTCATCTCAGAATTCTGATTGGCAAAGGACTATCCCATTTTTCTTTTTGAAAAACATCTAATAAAAAGAGTTCACTTTTTCTATGATTGAAATTAACAGAAATATTTTTTTAAAAAAGATTTGGATTTGTCATGTTCAATCAACCTCCAGATGTTTTCTAATTATTAATTGAAAGGACCAAAATGATGATTTGCTAAAATGTTTAAAGATTTTAGAGAACTACAAAATTATGATTTCTGCTCTGTATATAATAGCATTTGATTTAGATCAATTTTGATAAAATTGGCATGACATTGTTTTAAATATCATGTTTACACTGCTAACATTGATCTATAAAATCTTAAATAGATATTTTCATGGGGTTTGCATAATTCTGCAAAGAAAGTATGTCTCTAGAGGCTTTGTACATACCTAAATAGTTTTATATCCTAAAGACACCCTATTAGATTCCTTTTATTTATTTTTATCTGTATATTTATTTTAATTGGATGTTTTTAGTTTTTACTAACAAGGTAGTTTGGTTTTTTTAAATTAAACATACGGCCGTCTCTTCTGAAAGCATTTTTGGATATCTATCAAAACTTAAAATGTACATGTCTTTTCCCTCCCCTGTTTTACTTACTTGTGCACATTTGTACAAAAACTTATATACAGAGTTCAAAAGATTGGAAAAAACTAAATGAACATTAAGATGACTGAGTCAGAAAATTATTTGAGGTCTTTCAGAAACATGTTAGATTTACATATGATAACAGAATAATCTCAAAAGCATATTACTAAATGAAAAAAAGGAAAGCACAGATAATATATGTAATAGACTTCCATTTATCTAAAAACTATACATAAATATATATTCTAAGTTTATACGAACACAAATTTTTTTCTGAAATGATACAGAAGAACTTGAGAAGGTAACATGGATCTGGGGTGAAAGGAATTTTTGTTTTTCTGTCTATATTTTTGATAAAAAATTTTTACCATGTATATGTAATTTTCATTTTAAATGCTAACCAATAATTAAGTTTAGAAATTAGTACTTTGATATTCAGTAGCCATTAAAACACAGTTATGTAATACATATCATTTATGCCATTTAATATACATCTTTTTCTTATCTAATGTTTCTTGAATATATTTCTTGACATTGTCTTAGAGCATTTATAATGTTGTTCAGGGCTTGTAATTTGTGTTGCTTTTAACTCTTATATGTTAATGCTTGTGCTGAGTAACCTTAAGGAAGATCATGTCAAACAAATATGCAACCTGTATTAGAGGAAAGGGCTATTATGACAAAAGGTAATTTGAGGAAAGTGGATAGTTTGAAAATGGGTAAAATACAAATGGCCAACAAATATTTGAAAAGATCTCTGTATCACTATCTAGTAGGGAAATGCAAATCAAAACCACAATGAGATACCATCTTACACCTGTTAGAATAGCTATAATCAACAGGACAAGTAATAACAAATGTTGGAGAGGATGTGGAGAAAAAGGAACCCTCATACACTGCTGGTGGGACTGTGAATTGGTACGGCCACTATGGAAAAAAGTATGGAGATTCCTCTAAAATCTAAGAATTGATCTACCACATGATCCAGCAATCCCTGTACTGGGTATTTACCCGAAAGACTTGAAAACCTATATCCAAAAAGATATTTACACACTGATGTTCATAGCAGCATTATTCTCAGTGGCCAGGTCATAGAAGCAACCGAAGTGTCCTACAATAAGTGATTGGCTAAAGAAGCTGTGGTATATACATATATACACTGTATACATATATACAATGGAATATTACTCAGGTATAAGAAGAGATGAAATACTGCCATTTGCGATAACATGGATAGACCTTGAGATAATCATCATGCTAAGCAAAATGAGCCAAACAGAAGTTGAAAATCACATATCACTTATATGTGGGATATAAACCTAAAAGCAACAGATGAGCCTGACAAACAGAGACTCAGGGACATGGACTATAAGGTAGTGGTTACTAGTGGGGTAAAGAAGGAGGGGATAGGTAGATGGGATAAAGGGGGTCAAATATAGGGTTTAAAGGAAGGGTGAAGTGGGTAAAGGGGATCAAATACATGGTAGCTGAAAGAAACTGGACTTTGGGTGATAAACACACAGAGTATACAGTTGTCAAATGACAGTGTACACTTGAAAATTATATAATTGTATTAACCAATGTTACCTCAATAAACTAATTTTTAAAAAAAGAAGAAAATGGATAAAACAGAATTCTGAAAGCAAATGTGAGGAAAATGTTCTTTGCATGGCAATGCACACAAATAACTAAAGGCAGCCTTCGTGATGAAGAGAAATAACCCTTTGTACTTGAGGTTTCCAGATAATCTTTGCTTTGACTTGGAATTGGCTTAAATTTGTATAATATTTTAGACTCTTTGTTTAATCAGGAAATACTATAGTTGGGATGATTGATATTTGTACTATTTAGAATTTTACTTTTAGCTTCAGGGACATATCTGGACTTAGCAGGCTTAGAAACTTTCAAAGCAGTTCAAATGCGTATGATATTTATATGTTGGGAAGCTATATGTTGATTGGGAGAAACTCAAAAAAGGACTTTCATGTGCTATCGGAGCTGGAGACTACACGACTGGAAGTTGAAAAAGCAATTGGTATGCCAGTGGGAGCCTTGGGTGCAGTGAGTGAAATTAGAGAACATTTATGTTGCTAATGGATTCAAAGAGCAGATAGAAGCCGAAGTGCAGTTATGGTTGATAACAACCTTATACAAGTCGATATCCAAGATGTAGTGGGAGCTCTATGGTGATAGCTGGTGGACTGGTAACAGTGGTATAAATGTTCTAATGGGTATTTCCTATGCTGGTAAGAATTGGAGACATGAACCAGTAAGAGCAGATACTGGGCTCTAAGAGATACAGATGTGAAAGTCATATTAGCAGTTCTCTTCCTGATAGGAAATGTTAATGATCTGGGGAGGAAGCAGAAAGGAGAGAAAATGATTTAATGGATATGGGAGTAATCACAGAAATATGGGGAAGAGTTTTTTAACATGGCAGAAATTGATAATTATTTGCAGGTCTAGTGAAGGGTAAATATTGGGGTAGCCATGAGATAAATTATTTTATGACCCTGGGTCCTGGGAGATGGTTCCTTTGCTGGTTAAAAAAAAAAAAATGGGGCACTGTTTATAGTACTTCTAAGGATAGGTTTTTGTGCATTGGGAGACAGCTATAACCCATTTTAGCATGTTTATGTTTTAATACAAGCAGAGCTTAGCTTGAAGGTTCCATTTCACTGGAATCATTTCAGCAAAAGCCTTTGCCTTTCCAAAATTTTTTCAACTCCTGTTGGTACCTAAACTTTCAAATAGGAGCTCAATCCTTTAATTTAAGGCACTGATCCTCAGTAAATGGAAAAAGCTTCAAGTTGAGATAACAAGCTGTTATCAGTATAAAAGAAAGCTGTGAAGCAGACTTTGACAAGGCACAGTGAAAGTAAACTTGAGGGAACAGGGCACTTACAGTGGGACTGGATAGGTCTCATGGGAACAAGAATAATGATGAATAACAGAATTTTAGAGCCAGGAAGGATTTGTTACCCTTCTCACTTTGCAATAAGGAAACTCGAAACTTGAAGAGGAAACGAGGCCACTGTCTCTCTGATTTACATTTTTCTTTAGTCGGGGGATAGCTCAGCTGCTATAACAAAGAATCCAGAAAATACAGTGGCTTAAAAATATAGACATTCATTTATCTTTTGAGGAAATGATCCAGTTCAACAGAGCAGCTCTGCTCTTCCTGGCCAGTCAGGAGCCCAGTTCTCTCAAGTCATCACTCAGCCATTCTTAAGGTCATGGCTTTCAGGCGCGCAGTTGAAGCTGGGTCACTGCCACATCAGCAACAGTCAGCTCAGAGTAGAAAACAGCGTGTTGGAGTTACGCCTGCAGTTTTAAGTCCCAGACACGGAGTGGCACACATCGGTTTGTTCATGATCCATTTGTAAGGACTTAGTCATAGGGTCCCATAGAACTTGAATTGATGCTTGCACATGGAGTCTAACTGGGAAGTCATTTCTCTGGCTACAGTTTTATGATTACAGAAAAGGGGATGAACCTCTTTGAATGGATAGTGAATAGCTTCTGACACAGGGGCAGACCAGACTCCTAGTGAGGTCGCTTTCTGCAGTTTTGGCTTTTCAGAAATCCATAACTATATCATGTGGTTTCCCTCCATGTTGTAATGTGCTCTTGAAGTAAGTCTTTTAATCTGGCATATACTTGGCATGTGTTAGAACTTGTCTCTCCTGTTGATCCTCAAATCCTGTTCGGGACACCTAACATGGCAGAATCACTTACCTGGTCACAACATGCCAACTGCCCAGGACCACATGGCATCTATCTGCCATCAGGGTTCTGTTATTCTATTCTGGGCGTGGAATTGGCTTAAATTTATATAAATTTAATGGTAGAACAAGAGAAATCTGTAGCTCAGTAATGCATTTTTTTTTTTTTGCTCTTTTTTTCCTGGGGTCATTATAATACCTGTTATGATTTGGGAACTTGTTATGAATGTTAAATGAGATAATCCATATAAAATACCTATTTATTTTGTCAAGAATTATTTATGGAGTGTCTCAAGAAGAATGTCTCAGGAACTCTTCTTGATGCTTAGCAAGATATTGCTCCTGTCCTGAAAGCTCCCAGCCCTATGGAGGAGACCCTCAAGTTAGTGGGCAGTGATAGTGCAGTGTGACAGGAAAGCATTTCTATGTGCCAGGGCTATGGGAACAGAAACAAAAGTCACCTAACCCTGTCTTGGAGGGACCCAGTGCTTGGAAGCAAGCCTAGGCTGATACTTAACAATAGGTAGAGGGTTGCCAGCAAAGAGACCCTAGGATATTGAATGCTCCTTTTTAATGTGGCCTCCCACTTTTATCCATTGTCATTCCCCAGTACACCACTCATTAGGGCTCACAGGGAAAAGACTGAGATTTTGCTTTCAAGATAAATTTTTTTGCTTGACTTTGGCTTTGTGAAGTTGATCCCCACACAAAAGAAAGGGATTGACCAACGTACCATCATGACAGGAGAGTTCTGGGAGATTTTGCTTTCCTGTTTCAAATTAGGAAATTATTGCTACATTTAGTAAGTACACAGAGTAATGTAACATTGTTAAGTATCCCACCATCATTCATATTATATGAATGCAATAAGCATTTTAGGAAGCATGCTAGAGAATAATAAACACAATCATCAGATAGACACTAAATTGGTATTTCTAGACTTATCTAGGGCATAAAAGTAGTTTTTATACATCATTAGTATTGTTTATCAGGTTATACATATCACCTCATATCCGAGAATCCTCCCAAACCAATTTTATGTTTATTATTTATATTGGAGTCTCTCTGACTTCAGGTATCTTTTAATCTATGAAAGCTGCTTGTTTGCTCTCCAATTAAAGAGAAACTCTTAGCCTTCATCATTCTGAAGTCAGTGTTATCCTTATATGGCCATCCATAGGTAAGGTAAGCAGAACTGACAATTTCACAGAGGGACTATTTATCATCTTACAGCCAGGAAAACATGTTCGACTGTAAGTGAATGTGAAGATGTGCCTTCTACAGCTATTTTCTATCATAACCCGAAACCATTTTCTTCAAGGTGTGTGTGTGTGTGTGTGTGTGAGAGAGAGAGAGAGAGAGAACGAACACAAACCACCTCCCAGTGGTCTTACTGAAGGACATGTGTCTCAAGCATGTGTCTGAGCAGTATGACTTCAAACTATGGACTTAAATTCCTTACTACTCATTAATGAAAAAAATCCTCAGCAATGCCACTAAAATTCCATCAAAAGAATGCTAATTTTGAAATTGCCTTCAATTTGAAATTACCTGGGAGGAACAAGACAAAATTTGTAGGCAGAATAACTTGTACCCAGTGAGATTGCAACATTCAGGGTTACAGGTTTATCAAGAGACAGAGACACCCCCATATAGCAAAACGAGGAAACAAAGAGCCTTGCACTGAAGAGTAAGAAAACTGAATTCTAGTCTTGGCTTTACCAATAATGAATGCTTTGTGGGTTTTGGAGCAAATTCTTCAACCTCTGCAGGTTACAGTTTGATCTGTTGTAAGCAGAGGAGACTGAGTCTGAATGAACTCAGTGTTTCCGTCCTCCTTGTTCCTTAATGCTTGAGTGAGAGTACGAAGGACTTGTTCACATCCGTCCTTCTCTTAGCCTGGAAAGTCAATTGACTCAGCAAATATTTATTGAGTACCTACTCTACCTGCCCAGTGCATCAATGAGACACTCCTTAGTATTAAATAGAGTCACTTTCTAATAAGCTTCCTGATGAACCTTAGGAACTCTTTCTTCATCTTAAAATTTTGAAGTTTCTATGGTACTTTTGAATGCTCCTGCCATTTTTACTGAGGTACATTAACTGAAGTTTTGCCTAGGCACTTCTCTACGGCATGTTTGTTTTGTTATCTGTTTGACAATTCACCTGCAAAAAGCCAGAGGTATTGACTTACAAGTGACTTACAGATTTTTAAAAACGAGGTTTTCCTTTTCACTGTGCATGAGAAGAGTTTAAGAAAGTCATTTTGTCATTTGCATCTCAGACAAGCATTTACAAGCACCCTTTGATATATGACTCTCACACAGCCTGAACATAAGCACGATGTACCTGCAATCATCATATTTCAGGACAGTGGCACCTCATTTCAAATTCATTTTTACATTTCCCTTGGCAGGGCCACAGTTCCTATTAGAATTAATGTAATAACTTCACTTCAGTGGCCTAGTTTTGTTGTTTTTGTTGTTGTTATTATTATTATTGTTGTTGTTTGGAGGTCTCTCTGTTCCTTACCTCATTTCCTAGTTGTCCTGGCAACAGCCATCAAATTGAAATTACAGGAAGTGAAAGGTCTTTCTTGTTTATCACTAAGGAGAAGGGAGAGCTGTTGACTTAGATGCAGATTCTGACTCTTGGTATCCACAGGGTGGCAGCATTTCATTGAGGGAGATCACAACTCTCTATACCCCTGGGTCCCCTGGTCCCTGCCCACCCATCCCCCATCACGAAATGTCTACCTACTTTTAGGTTAACCACACTTCTTCATGTCCTTTCTTTTCTGGGCGTTTTGGAACACCTGCAATTACATTAAGGTGCATTCAAGTTACTGAAGTGAAGATTACATAATCTGCTTGCTCATTTTACTGGTTACATGTTAGGCTCACCTAGAGTTAATTCTCAGTATAAGATGGTCAGGCCTGCATATTCAATCAGCAAAGCCACACAACCCATTCTGGAATATTTCTATATAGATTTTTTGCCAGTACCTCCACAGAACATGTGGAATCATTGCAGACCTTAGCAAGAGAAGTACATAAAGAAAGCTGGGGAAACTCTTCCAAAATCAAGGTGTTAGGCAGTGACTTGGGAGAAAAGGTAGGCTCTTACTGATTCCCATGCCTAGAATAATATTGAAAGCAGATGCTTAATAGTTCCCTTATACCTTTAATTACTAAATGGGATTCCATTGCTACAATGATGCATGCTCTTTAAACTATTAAAGGGAAAACAGTTGTAAAGGAATATACTAAATGGAGAAAACCTAGAAAGGCAAAGCAGTACTGTGTCTCCCTTTATTAGATTCTTGAGTCGTTATGTACTAAAATCACTTTATGGTAGCATTAAATACATGCTACTCTACTGTTGTAGATATATGACATTTTTCACCATTGTTCAAAATGTTCACTCACCCAACAATTTATTGATCACTTGCCATGACAAGGTTATGTTCAGGTGTTGGAAGAGTACAGAAATAAGTAAGATACAGCCGTTACACTCCAAAAAAGCTCACAGTCTATCAGGGATGACATAGCATTTACATGAATAATGATAATGAAACTTCAAAGAGGGGTTAATATCACAAATGATATTAACAAGCCATGTATAATTTCAGAGATATTTTTCCTAGCTTGATAATTAGGCTTTTAAGCTGAGACTCAGAATAGGCCATTTTTTCAAAGAAGGGAGGTAAGGATTAAGGATATTCCATTCAGAAAGAATGGTAGAATTAAAGGCAATAAAACCAAAACTACAGACATTTTCAGAGAAGGTTGAGCCATTCCATTTGGCTGGAGAATGGAAGGCATGATGTTAGCCTCTGTATACCATCTTGGAAATGATCTTGACTAACTCAGGTTACTTGTTTTTAAGTTACCTAATGATGATAGCCTGATAATTACTAATTGGATTATATTATCGCAAGAACTTCTTTATATTTAAAATATTCTTATTAAGGCCCCATCTATATTTGTTAATTAAGTAAAATTTTATTGGGGAGAGGAAGGCTTGCTTGCTTGCTTTTTTATATATTTTACATTTAAGAAAGATTGAGTGTCCCAAACATGTTTTTGATAATCCTATAACAAATACAAGGGTCAGTATAACTGAAGTTGTTAGTTCATGCAGGAGGAATTTGTCCATATTGATGGAAAGGAACTGTGTGATTCGTTTTTTAATATTGGCATTTATAAAAGGAATATATGGTTGAGCTGATTTTCAATGGAGACAACATTTTTAAAAGATGTACTAGATGTGACTAATCAAATATTATTTTGGCAATCAGGATTTCTACCACAAAACTTCAAAGCTGTGTATCCACTTGGCTAAAGAGATTTTTTAGCCCAATCTTGCAAAATATTTGCTAGTCTGGTATCGTTGAGAACAAGTCTAAATAAGTGAAGAAATACAGAATTTATAAAACATTTTTCTTTGGTACTCAAGACCCATTGCTGGGTGTAAAATCAAATTAATGGGTCTTCTTCGGCATTAATTTTTAAATACATGTGGCTGAGAGAGCACAGGGAGGATAGAAGCAACTGAGTAGAATAGAGTACATTGCATATTATAAGGAAAAATGTTGCTTCATGAAACTTTAGTTTCAGCTACATGTGTCTAAGGGCATGTGTCCTGCCCTTCTCTGAGGCTTCCTTCTTAACCTGCCCCCAGCCCAAATCACTCCATCCATGTGCCCAACTTGTTCACATTGATAGAATCTGACTAATAACAGGAGCAGTTCTGATGGAGCAGCTCCTGGGACTGTCTCTGGGGCTAGTGCCTGGACTTGACTCCCACCCTAATGAGCCAATATCCACTTATTAATCAATTGTCATTTACATTTACTTTGTAACTTATTAAACTTTTGGCATATACGTGCTGTGCCACTGATTTCCATGTTTTTTGTTTGTTTGTTTGTTTTTGTTTTTTTGACAAGAGCAATTGACATGTTCTCTCTGGAACTGGAGAAAAAAAAAAGTTAAGTAATTTTTCTTACTATTCAGAGCCTTCAAAGATGTCCAGCCCCAGAGTGATGGATTTTACCACTTAGCCTACTGGGCTAGGTAGTTGTTTGAAACTGATCTATGCCTTGCACCACAGCTGTTTAATGGGTGGCAATTTATGCTCCACATTTATTGTAATGCCTAAGGCATCAGGTTCTTAAAAGTTAATTGAGAGTATCAGGGGAGTGAGTGCTATGAACACCTACTTTCATTTCCCAGAACAGTACTGAATCCTTTGATTTTTACAGATCATTTTAGGAGAGTCTCAGTCATTTACCATCCTGTCATGGTTTTAGATTTTTAGTACCTCAAAATAACAGCTTTTATTTAAAAAAAAAAAATGTTTGAAGTGCAGTGAGATGTAGATTTAAATGTAAGAGTGAATGAATATTAATGTATTCCGTGTAAAAATAATACCCAAAAATATTTATCCTATTAGTATTTCTTCCACTGGATTTTATTTCATCTCTGGATCAGGAAACTGGAGCCTAGAATGGTGAAAAGACTTCTCAAGACATGGCCTTGGGGACTAGGCTAAAAACTAAGCTCTCCTGACTAACCATCTCTATGCCACATTGTCCTGCTAGACAATGAGACATGAGGAACTTCAGCATCTTAAACACATGCTTTTTTCAAACGAGAATACTTTTTAAAAAAATTTCTCACCATTTGATATCATCTAACATGGCTTAGTAGAAAAAACATGGACTTTACAGACAGGGAAATTCAAAATAAAGCCTCAGCTCTCATCATCTGTACAGTGGCAGAAACAAATACTTCATCTCACAAGATTGCATGAATTAATTGAGGTAAAACATCCACACCTATCCCAGAGCTCAAGAGATAAGTTCTCATGCAGGAATTATGAGCTCTAGGCACATTCCTAGAGTCAACAAGAATGGTTTCCAATTCCTTCTCATCACCCTTGCTGTTGTCTAGGAGGTACAATGGATTGATGTGTAGAGCCTTTGTGTTGTCCTTAGAATACCTAAGGTTTTCCGACTACAGTGTGGGTAAACTTCCATGCGCCATCCCATTCCATCTGTATTCCCCATCACTATTCAGGATATTTGGACCCATTCCCTGCTTGCCTTGCTAATCATATAGACTAATGTTCATGAAAATGGTAATAACTAGAACTGGGTTGGTGGATTGCCTTAGAATGACTTGATATTATTTAGAGCAATTAGGGTGGCCTCTTATAATCTTCTTACCAATCTTATTTTCTTCTTACTGATCCTGCCTTTTTCAATAGGAAATGTCTTCTCCCTGACAGTATTCAGGAGCAAAGTAGGAGTTAAAAGGTTCTGGTCTTCTGTGACATTTTTCAACTCTGCACCATGTGTCACTCCCAGCAATAACTTGTCTTTTCCTAGGATGTCTTACTTTTTGATTTTATGTTATTTTTAATATAAAATAAATATATTATTAATTTATTAAAATATATTAGTCAATTTTTATCATTTTAAAAATCAAGATAATACATGTTCATTATTTAAAATTCTAAATATACAGAAGGCTATAGAAGAGAGTAAAAATTCCTCCATATTCTTACCCTTTCTTTGCCATTCCCAAATTTGGGTAACTACTGCCAGCAGTTTTGTGTATATCTTCCCAGAACTTTTATTTTGGCACATGAACAAGTACATTTTTTTAAGTTTAAAAATTAATTTGTATTTTTTAAAATCAAATAATTATATACAAAGCTGAAAAACTAAAAGATATGTAGTTTTTAAAATGGCACTTTCTCAACTGCCACCCCTCCACAGTTGTGATAAGAGACTCTCATCCAACTCTTATCTCTTGGTTTCTGATATTTCCTTCATATCTCTAAACATATTTATACTACTTTTTGTTTGTTTGTTTGTTTGTTTGTTTGTTTTTGGTCAGGTGTATTGTCTTTCCATTATGGTGGATAAAGATCATGGTATTTTAAGATTCCCACTCATTTATTTTCCCATTCTTTCAACATAGTGATATCTCAATTTTTCTGTAATTTAGTGTCTACTCTATATGACAGTATAAATGTTGTTCATTGACGAGCTACGTAGTAAATTGTGATTTCAGTCATTTTCTGGTCAACTTTTTTCTCTGAAGTTAATAACTGCCTGTGTGTGTGTGTGTGTGTGTGTGTGTGTGTGTGTGTGTGTGTGTGTTGCTAGCTGATTCTTTTCTAATTCATCAAAAGACCTGTGAAATCTTTCAAAAAAGTCATCATCAGATCACGTATCAATTCTTTTTTCTTTTTAATTGGAGGTCTTCCTTTTTTTTTTTTTCCTGGCTTTTTATCATCAACTGATTGTTTTCTTGCATCTTGTCATCCTGGGACCTTGTTTTACCATCATCCTGGAAGTTAATTTCTTTCCTGTGTTGAATTCCCTTTTTCTGGATCCAATATTGTATTCTTTATTGGTTTATTTCCTTGTTTTACTGGGGCATATCCTCCTATAGCTTTCTGAGTAAGGGTCAAAGAGAGATAGTTTTAAATTTTCATTCAAATATAAAAATGTCCATATTCTACCCTCAAAGTTGATTGATATTTTGGCTGGGTATAGAATTCTCAGATATAGATAATTCTAAATATATTATTCTATTATATGCCAATATCCCTCTTTAAAAATTTATGGTTCTTCTGCTTCTTTATTCTTTATATGTGACTATACTTTCTATGGAAAGTTTTAGAAACTTTTGTTTATCCTAGACATTCTCAAATTTAAGAAAGGATCTGTTTTGCGGGGGGTGAGTGTGTGTGTAAATTTTTTTTACTGTAGCCCTTCTGGGGCCCTTTAACTTAGAGATTTAATCATAAGAAATTTTAATTTTTTATTCATTTGGAAATCTTTTCCTTTCCATATTTTCTTACTAAAACTTCTTTTGGCCAGAGAACTACTTTGACTAATTCTTTTCCCCATTTTTATTAACTTTTTTCTCTATTTTTCCATTTTTTTTTTCTTCCTAAAAAGTCTATCCTAGAGTTACCTTTCAAATCATCTTTTTTGTTTATTTGTATTTTGGCTTTCATAGATTTTATTTTTGAAACTCTAAGAGCTCTTTTTATTCTCCAAATAGTCCCCTTTTTAAACCAGTATCCTCTTTTTTTGTTTGTTTTAAGGATTTTTTTTGAGGATATTTTTCCCCCTTTTCAATATATTTTCAATTTCCTGCATTAATCTCTCTTTTCTTTTCCTGTTTGTTTGCTTAGGTTTCTCTTTTTTTATGCTGGAAATAGTTCTTCAAAGTTTGGAATTTCTGGGTATTTTGCAGTAGTCAGTCATTAATCAGCTTTCTTTCCCTTGCCTCCTCATAGGGAGTTAGTTCACTGAGTTAGGAGTCTGGGTGTTGGAGAATAAAAAAATGGCATAACCCAGCTGTTCCTTTCATCGTTCTGCTTCCTGAACAGCTATGAGTTATG
Source organism: Cynopterus sphinx (assembly GCA_030015415.1). Lineage (NCBI taxonomy): Eukaryota > Metazoa > Chordata > Mammalia > Chiroptera > Pteropodidae > Cynopterus > Cynopterus sphinx. The sequence goes on along the minus strand of CM057385.1, from coordinate 92,506,116 downwards.
GACCTAGACCTCCACTTTGCTCTTCCTCGGCCTCTCCAAAGACTAGTTCATACCTCCAGTCCTCCATGTTCTTAGTAGAAGTTTATCCCTGGAGTGTGTCTGGATCCTACAATTATAGACATAAATCTCAGCCTGGCTGAAACATGGAAAGGTGTTTAATGGCTTTTAGCATCACTTCTGGGTCAGTGCCAATATTACACATTTAGCAGGTATTCTTTCACATCTGTGATTGGAGTTATTTTCCAGTTTCCATGAGCTTTTCGTGTTTCATTTTGTTGAGGTCTCAGGAAACAGAAGAGAGTAAATATGCCTTTTCCTGGAAGTTTCTGAAAATTTCTTTTCAATCCTAGTTGTTCTTGGCATTTCTTAAATTTTGGAGTTATTTCCAGTTTTTACCATCATTTATTTTAACAATTTTTGAGCATCTACTAAGCATGGAACCTGACAATAATTTCTATGAGTCCTTACATTACCTAAGTAACTTTGATTATGTGATTTTCTTTACAGTTTCTCCCTCCACACCCCATTTTATCTTTTTAAAAGGTTAGATCATGGGGAAGTTTACTTTGCAGCCATAATGGTTTTGGAAGTTTCTTTTTACTTTCATCAAAATGCATTGGATTAAGCTGTCTAAGCATGTCTTTGACTATCTAAATCTTTTTGGGTTAGTGTCACTTTTAGAAACACATACTGTGGAATTATACAGTAGAATCATATCAAAAATAGATTTATGAAAATGTCGTTATAGATACTAGCCAAAAAGTGGGGGGGGGGGGGTAGGAGGACAAAGGGAGAGAAAGAGGAAATAAATTAAACAAAAGGCTCTGGGCTGCCTTTCTCCTAGAGAAAGAAAGTATTGAAATAATGAGATGGAGAAATGGGATCAGTTGTTCACACAGCTAATTTCAATTCTTACATGTCTCACCTAGAGCAAGCAGCTCACAGTGCCAAGTGTGAGCCTTGTGTGGTATTCTGGTAATACTAATTCTTTGGTTAACAAAGTCTCTAACTGCAAACCCAAACCCAAACCAGATTTCATCTGGTGCCCACTAAAGGAACCATGACCTTTTCTAAACACTGGGGGAATAGCAGTCTGTGTTGGACATATATGGTACAGCAAGATGGTCTTGTGGGCACCAGTGGGTACTTTTAAGGGTAATATAGACTCTGTGATTCTCACTTTCCATCCTGATTCTAGTTGTTATGAAGTCAGCAGAAATATGTATGCACAGAGCCTGTGCTCCCTTTCTGTTATCACAGCCATTAAGAACTCATGTCACTGTCACCCAAAATTCCTTCTACTTGCAATTTCTGAGCTTTTATTGGGTAGTTCAGAGTTAGTTCTGGAGTTTTTTTTATCAGTCTTTTGATTCTAAATGATAGTTTTGCTGAGTAATCATGGTTGTAGGTCCTTATTTTCATCACTTTGAACATTTCTTGCCAGTTCCTTCTGGCCTGCAAAGTTTCTGTTGAGAAATCAGCTGACAGTTTTATGGAAGTGCCCTTGTATATAACTGTTTTTCTCTTTCTGCTTTTAAGATTTTGTCTTTAACCTTTGGCATTTTAATTATGATGTGTCTTGATGTGGGCCTCTTTGGGTTCTTCTTGTTTGGGATTCTTTGCACTTCTTGGGCTTGTACGTCTATTTCCTTCACCAGGTTAGGGAACTTTTCAGTCATTATTTCCTGAAATAGATTTTCAGTTCCTTGCTCGCTGTTCTTCTGCTATCCCTATGATGCAAATGTTGGTACTTGATGTTGTCCCAGAGGCTGCTTAAACTATCCTCCCTTTTTTCATCTTGCTGTTCTGGTTGGGTGTTTTCTGCTACCTTATCTTTCAAATTGCTGATTCAGTTCTCTACTTCATCTAATCTACTATTAATTCCTCTGAAGGTATTCTTCATTTCAGTTATTACATTCTCCATTTCTGACTGGTTATGTTTTCTATCCCAACTTTTATGTTTTCTCTTTGTTAAACTTCTCACCGAGTTCATCTACTCTTCCTCTAAGTTATTTGACATTCTTATAACAAGTGTTTTGAACTCTCTGTCTGGTAGATTGTTTATCTCTACTTTGTTTACTACTTTTTCTGGAGCTTTGTTCTGTTCTTTCATTTGGGACATGTTTCTTTGTCTTCCCGTTTTGGCTGCCTACTTGTGTTTGTTTCTATGTATTAGGTAGGACTGCTTTGTCTCCCACTCTTATATAGTAGGTGTGCTGTGGGTCCCATTAGCAGTCTTCCCTGGTCACCTGAGCTGGTTACTCTAGGTGTGTCACTCGTATGGGTTGTGTGTACTGTCCTGTTGTAGTTAAGCCTTGGTTGCTGTTTGTTCAACAGTGGAAGGGACTAACCTTGAGCTAATTGGTTGTGATGATTGGCTGTGACCAATGTAGGAGCTGCTGTGCAGGGGCTAACCCTACAGATCTGGATTCGCTTGAGCATAACTCTGATGCCAGCCCTGTCTGCCTTTTGGGAGTGTGGTCCTCAGGTGTGACTCCAGATGGTGCTCCAATTCAGACCAAGGCTGGCTGCTGGGTGTGCAGGCTGGGGCCTTCTGGGAGGGGCCCTGTTGGAGGCCCAGTTCATCTGCAGCCTAAACCCTGCCCAGGGTCAAATGGCATGAGCTACCAAGCAATCTGCAGATGGCTGCCATCCACACTGGGATTGGAAGTTTGAGAGGCCAGCTGCTGCTAGTGCCAGGCTTAAGGCTGTTCAGCAAGAAGTATAGGACACACCGAGGCCAGATGCTGCTTGTTCAGGTTTTATGAACCTTTGAGAGATTTTAGGGAAATTCACAGCATGAACCAAAAAAGGCCATGTCTATGGAAAATCCACTGGAGATGGCTTAGATGAGCACACAAGTTGGGAGGGGTGGGATCTCAGGGAATCAACAGAGCAGGACCACCAATGTCAGCTACATTGCCAGAGATTCAGATATGGTGGCCACCTGGGTCTCCAAGCTGGGCAGGGGAGGGCTCAACAAAGGAAAAATGCCCTCTGCCAGCACTACTGCCTGGAAGAAAGCTCCAGCCCTTACCCTGAAGCCAGACAGCTCAGTTCCTCCTCACATGTCCCTGGCACCTTTTGAGCTGCTTTTGAGCTGGAGCTCAGAGCAAGTGAGTCTGTTACTGAGTAAGTCTTCATACAGTCCCCTGAAGAGGAACGTCTGTGACTCCCTCAACCCTCCGTCTCACTCATCCACGATTTGCCCTGGTTTTCACAGCTAAAGGTTGTGGGGACTTATCTTCCTAGCATTGGAACACTGGGCTGGGGAGCCCACTATGGAGCTGAGACCCTTCGCTCTTTCAGGGGTACCTCTGCAGCCAAGATATTTCATTCTCAACTGCCACATGCACGTGTGGGACCAGCCCATTTCATGTCTCTGCCCTTTCTACCAGTCTCAAGATGTCCTCTTCCGTGTGTCCCCAGTTGTAGGACTTTTGTTCAGCTAGTCTTCAGGTGACTACCAATGATGGCTCTTCTGTAGTTTAGTTGTAATTTAATGTGGTCATGAGAGAGGCCAGGCACAGCTTTTACTTACTCTGCCATCTTAACACTTTATAACCAGTTCTCAGTTTTTCATTGGTGTGGTTAATACTTTCACTGAACAAATATTTAGTCTCTCTGTGAATTTTATAATACTCTTGCATTTTGTGTATTAATTATTGTCATGGGCACATTGTACAGAATGCTAAGATTTAAAAAAGGTTTCTAAAAGCTTGTTAGTGCAAAGTATATTTGAACACTTTATTGTTTCCCAAGGAGAGGGATCATTTGAGTCAGGCCACATGTATTTGGGTGAATTTCTTGTATCTACCAGTAAATTATTCAAGATAGGGGTACTAATTGTTTTAACAGACAGTAAACATTGCTTTTAAAAGGTTCCAGGACTTGTTCTAATGTATACTGTCAAAACTACTGTAATAGAACAAGAGTCAAATAAATTACTGAAGACTGCAAATAATGCATACAAAAGAATTTTAGGCAAAAGTTTACCAAAGGGAAAAAAAAACAGAGTCATACCTTTTAGTAGATACATAAACATAAGCTGAGTGGTTTGAGTTTATGTGTCTACTAAAAGCGACAATATAGAGTAAAGTGGCGACAGAAAATCCACATATAAACTATTAGTGTCTTTTTACCTAAGAATGTTTGTAGAATTATTTTTTAAAGGCTATTTAAAATTACATGAAAAATATATTTTCAACTTCAAATTAGGACTATTTCACAATAATTTTATTGGTTTAGAATGCCAGATGTGTGGTATTAAACCATCTGGAAAGGCATTTTTACATGTGTGTAACATCTGGGTAAATAGACTTACTGCCCTGACACTAAAAATTAAGCAAATGAGTTAAAACATTGATTTCTTTTTCTTATGTTTCATCCTCCATGCAATGGAGATAAAGAAATGCATGCTTTTTCCTTTTTTTTTAAACAAAAAAAGGAAAAATAAATATAGAAACTCAGTACTTAACTAAGAATTACAGAAAAAAGATAAATAGGGAGAAAATTAAAGTGCAAAGGTATTATAACAAATGTATAGGAGGAAAACTTTATTTTTGCTTTATTCCACATATATATGCTTCATCATACATTATAAATTCTCTGAACATAAACTGTAATTCAATATACTGAAACTCAAATACATACATACATACATACATATACATATACATATATATATATATATATTATTCATGATAATTATTTAACTGAATATAAAGTGTGTTACTCAGTTTGCTTTTTGTCAGTCTCCTCACCTAGAAAATAGGAATCACAACAATAACTACTTCTTAGAGTTGATGTGAGAATTAAATGCTGTCCTACATCAAGAGTCAGCAGACTACGGTCCCTAGGCAAAATCCAGCCCACTCCCTGTTATTGTACAGCTCTGAAACTAAGATTGTTTTTCACATTTTTAAGTGGTTGAAGAGAATAAAAATAATAAGATTTAGTGACACATGAAAGTTGTATGAAATTCAAATGTTGGTGTCCACAACAAAGCTTTATTGAAACCTAGCCACACTCATTCATTTGTGTATTGTCCATAAATGCTTTCCTGCTACATTGGCAGAGTTAATAACAACAGAGATAGTGTGACCTGCAAAGCCTAAAATATTTACTGTCTAGTCTTTTACAGAAAAGCTTGCCAGCCCCTTTTCCATACTAAAGTACTTCAAACAATCTGGTGTGTAATATTAGTTATCATTCATATTATTAAATTTCATATAAATATGTATAATATTTATATAGCTAAGAATACAGGTCAGAGTCAAAAAAGTATCATTATATATTATTCTTGAAAATAAGACTTTAAAAAGCCCTATTAATTTTATGATAAATCATTATGCTCAAAGATGTAAAATATCCTTAGGAATATAACACACAAAGCTCATTTTACCAGGGGCTTATGTTCAGAATATTTTATATATTCCTTAAAAGCAAACTTTCAGGCCAACAAGTTACACCTATTTTCTCCTTATTTTTTTGTCATTTAATCAATTTATCTTCTTATTGCCGTCCTTCAGTTCCAAACTTACTCTGATTACCTATCTTAATTCTTTGTTTTTGTTTTTGTTTTTGTTTTTTACCTATTGTCTGATCTTTCTCAGTGGAAACTCTAGCCATATACCTGCAGTCTTTGGAGGGTAGAGGAGGAGAGAAAAAATTCAGGAACCAAGAGTTAATAAGAACTTCAGTGTGTTTGTGATTATGGACGTGTCAGGTCAAGCAGTATATCATTGGACAGGGCCCCAAAATGTACTGTAGACAAGTCTTTTAAACTAAATCTCTTTGGACATAGACAAACCAAATCGTTATCCTAACACTGATATTACCCTATCATGTTTGCCAAAGAATTAGGCAACCACATGTTTCTGGGCCAAATTGACCCATCCATAAAAAATTTTGAGGCAATAAGGGAAATGTTTTACAGTATTGCTTTAGTTTATTTCTTTTCATCCCTACTTTCTCCACTTAGACTTTTCTGACATAACACACCAGGAATTTGCTCAGATTCATTGTGATGTGCCCATGTGTATATGATTGGTTTGTGTAGGTAGAGCAAATCTTCCTTGGACATTTCCAGGCTATTCAGGCTTGCCAAACTCATTTGTATCATCCAAGCCTGTTTTCTTTTTAATCCCTTACTTCTACCTCCCCACAGCCTGTTTCTATATCTCTTTATCCAGTCTTCAGTAATTTTGCCAAGTTACTATTTATCAACTGTGCAATCAAAACTGGACAACCAATACAAAAGAAGCTGACATTCAAATAAATACACTTTGCTCCTTGCTAACAGCAGTCATAGTATAATTTGCAGAATACTTTTTCAGGTTGAGCTATGGCTTACATTTACCAAGCTAAGTAGTAGATTGGCTTTAAGGAAAATACCCATTGGGAAACTGACATTTGATTTTTGTAATAAAGCAGGACTGTTTTCTAAGATTAAAAATATGAAAACAATTTAATCTGATTTGAAACACACTTCAGAATACTTCTTTGAAATACCCCAAATTCAAAATGACAAAAAGCAATAAAAACTAAAATAAATCACTTGAGTATATAAAGACTTTATACAAATCTATAAACATGAGAAAATAATTTTCATTGCTAAATACATGAACAGATAATTCACAAAAGAGAAAATACTACAGGTTATCAAATCTTTTAGGAAATGTTCAGCCTCACTGACATTCAAAAATATTCACACCACCACAGCTATAATTTTTCTTTGTCCTATGTGTCATTTCATGCCACATGATAATTTGATATGTAAAAGATCTTGAAAGGAAAGAACTTTCTTGAGAGGGAACAATAAATGAGCAAATTCACACATTACTACAGGGTACATGAGCTAGTTCACCTCTCTGGAAAGCTACTTGGGTAGTCTGTTATCAAGAGCCTTAAATTTTTCAATATGTTTTGATATACTGTTATAAAGAAAATTTTACCTATAAAATCTTTATATAAAAAGTTGTAAATTATAGTGCTGATTATAATAGTGTAAAAAGCTATCGTAATCGGAATTTAGTTAAGCTTACTATAACTTTAAAAATCAATTCAAAATATTCGTGAATCCTTACTTGGTAAGTGAGGAGCATTATGAGCAAAGAGAAGGAATTTATGTATATAAGAATAAATTTTGGCTCACGGCATATAAGCATAAAATTAGTAGGATATGGAGCATAGTAGAAAGATCAATCTGCTATAAAATAGTCATTGAAAGGAGGTTGATACTAGGTCACTCGACTAAACTAAAATACTAGAACATATTTAAGGAAATAGTCCTGTCTTCTCTAACTTCTAGAGCTGTGGGCTACCACATCAGAGAGGGTTACCCATTTATCATGTTTTCTCATTCATGTTGAGGCTCCCCATTCTCCTTAATCTGAGAGTATATGACTGCCTTTCCTTGACCCTTCCCTCTAGTCTTTCTCTGTCTTTTTTTCCTCCCCCGCTCCCTTTCTGCAACACACTCGTTTGCACCAGTTCACTTAGCAAGGCCCTGCTCTGTGATCTCATCTCATTGCCTAGAAACCTTAGACCTGAAGGTAATAGGCAAATATATTTTATTTCTTTGCTTCTCTAAACATCCTGTGCAGATAGAGTACATTGATTCATAGACAGAAATTTTAATATTTGAACCTTTGGGAGCTGTCTTCAAGCCTAAAGGGGATGCCAAATTTGATCTTAAATATCACCTGTGAAGATTTGCAAAGATTAACAAAATGATGGAGGAAATGATGTCTGTCCAGCTGAGTTTGGTATCCTTATCATTTCTATTTCTGGTGTCTGATTTGGATGGTAAAAGTGGGATGGCTAGGGAGCATCTTTAATTTCTCATCCTAACTGCTCCATTTATATGTTGTATCGGTTGTTTCTTGGTTTGCTCTGGGGTTGAGAATATTGAACTTTTTTAAAGATTTTGAAGAAATATTCTAAGTGAACAAAAGTGGCCGAAACCTGGATAATTTTCCTGCTTCTCATAAATCAGATGTATCTGGACATGAAATCATGAATAGATTAACTTTGTAGAATTCCAGGGAATAGAAAGATTTCACTAGATTTGCATTTTGGCTACAGATTTGAGGTAAGTGCATTGCCTAAGCCAAGAAGAGGTTCTTATGTAGCAATTTTGCCATCTCTGATAGTGGCTGCCAGTGAAAGCTACTGTGTTCTGGGGTCATAGCTAAGTGCTTTACATGCATTGCCTCATTTTGTCCCCCAAACCCTTGGAGATACAAGGAAAGAGGTTCAGCCACTTGCTCAAGGTCACAGAGTATTTAAGGCAGAGCCTTTGTTTCAAACCAAAGTCACCAGCTCACAACTCAGATCCTCCCTTCCAACAACAAGAGCTTGGCACAGAATATGTTTAAATTATGGTAGTATTGACATCAGACAGGACACATAACAATGTGATCCTGCTGGAGATATAAAATCAAACACACCAAGCTCTTTTCTAAATAAACGAGGGAGGAAACCCATATGCAGAAGACCAGGCTTGCAAATTTTTTCTGTTTTTCAAGTACTCAGTGTTTGATAAGCTACAAATTATCATTTTGATTCAAATTTTGCATTACCATGGATCATTACATAAAAAGTCAACTAGTCTTTTTTAAAATAATAATGTTCTTTAACAAGGTAATTATAAGATGTTCTTCAGTGAGTTGTATCTGAGAGGAAATAGTGAAGCAGAATTTTCACAGAGCTCTTCAAAGGGTTGTAAATTCTCCTTTGCTTTTGTTCTTTCCTTGTAATCTCCCCATCTATCAAGATTCAACTCAAAACTACATTGATTTTTAAGGCTTCCCCAGTCACATCTTTACTTCTTATATGATGCCCCCCCTCTTCTATTTACCACTTTTATCAGCCTGTCATGTGGACCAGTAATTTTACATTGACACTCCTGTCTTCTTCAGTCCCATCTCCACCAAACTGTCGTTCCCAGCCTCTAACATACACTCAATGTGTGTCTACTGAATCGTAGGCAAATGAAGAATAGGACAGTGTGTGCTAGGGGTATGAGGAAGAAGTCAACCCTACGGGGATCAGGAAGGGATTTCTTGGGAAAATCAGGTTGATCTGGGCCTTATAGGATTAGCAATGGGGACAGCATTACAGGCCCCAGGTCAGAAAAGTAAATCACGCTTCTAAGACAGTGATGACATAGAGTCCATTTATGTAAAGAAGAGACCATTTATATAGGGGTTTAGATTGAAGATGGCGCAAGAATCAGTCTGTGCTCAGCTGTGAATTCCAGACTGAGGATCTTCGGGCTTTACCCTGTAGGCAGTATTAATGTATTACAGGGGATTGTATAAAATTCTAATGATTTCTGATGATTAGACATCTTGAGAATCAATTTTTACTCCCTCACTGATGGCTTGAATAGGGATTTTTCCGATGACAGTGAAGGACACTCAGTGGTCACCCCATTTCATTTGTGGCTACAGAGTTGGGGGGAGCAGGTAGCCTGTCCTCCCAGGACCAGAAAGCAGGGTGAATGCTTTCCAGTTTAGTAGTCTACCCTTTCACTGATTCCAGCCCACAGAGGAAGGTCACCTGATTAGCATTGTCTTAGTTTGTTTGGACTCCTATAACAAGATACCATAGACTGGGTGGGTTATAGACAACAAACATTTATTTCTCACAGTTCTGGAGCCTGGGAAGTCTAATATCAAGGTTCACAGAGTTTCAGAGTCTGGTGAAGGCCTGCTTCCTAGTTCATGGGTGGTCATCTGTCTTCTCACTGTGTCCTTATATGGTGGAACGGGTGAAGGAGCTCTCTGAGATCACTTTTATAAGAGCACTAATCCCAATCACCTCCTGATGGCTCCACCTCCTAATACCATTACAGTGGGAGTTAGGATTTCAAAATATGAATTTTGGGAAGACACACATTTTCAGTCCATAGCAAGTGTGATCTGGGCAAGGAGACTGCATGGAGACCAACCAGGACACTGCTCACTTGTTCATAGCCTGTCCTTACTCTCTGTGGCCTCTTTGCTCTTTCCATCTCTGTCTCCGTAGAGGGGCAGATACCAAGCAGGACATTCTTCTGGCAGGCCACTCTAGTCTCTGCTTCCTCTATTCCAGCTTTCTCACATGCATCAGGGCCACTCTTTGTTGGGAGACACACTTGTTTTCAGTCTGAGAGAAGTGGTAGGTGGGGTGACAAGCAATCAAAGCCTCCTTGGGCCTCAGGAATAGGCCAAGCCCACTCAGTTAACAGAGAGCCTGGTGTTTGGGGTAGTAAAACCTTTACTAGTGTTTTCTTTGAATTGGCTGGTTAAAACCCAGAGGATGGTGTGATAAGCACCACTCGCCAGATGGTCTTAAAAACCTATCTTTAGAGGTGAGCAAAACTTGTTTTTATCATCAGCCATACTCGTGTCTCATACATTGCTGTTTTGTTTTCTACCTTGAAACTATATGCCCTGGCCAATGACTAAATAGCAAGTGTCACAAAGTCTCCAGGGATCTGCTGTTCCCTCATAGATTGCAATTTTTCCTGAGCAAAGTGAATTATGCCTCACACTCTGCATGTTCCACTACTTTGTGAGGCATTGTGAAAATCTCATTTGGTCCATTTTGGTCCATTTAGCATAGGAGCAAGTTTGTTTGTAAATATTCTCGGGGTACGGGCCAGGGGGCAGGGAAGCATAAGCAATTTTCACTGTGGAGTGAAAAACAACTAATAGAGCATAAAGTCAGAATCTTAACTCCCCTTAATTGGGAAAAACAAAAAGAATGAAGCTAGCATGGTTAGATTTTTATCACAGGACTCAGGCACTCTATTGGAAGTGCCTGCCTGCACTTATCACAAGAATGGGATAGAGCCTTTTGTGTTGTGTCCTTGGTTCATCAAGCTTTCCGCGCCTTCCAGCTGTGTGTGCTCTGTGAGTCAGCAGCATCAGCCTTACCTAAGAGCTTGTTTGGGAAGAGGATGTACCTAGGTATAGCAACTAGAAGTATTTACTATAATAAGAAACAAACAAACTAGCTTAAAAACTACAAGGTATTTATTGGCTGATATTACTTAAAAATCCAGAGGTATAACCGAGTTCAGGCATGGAGGATTTAGGGGGTTTTGTTTTTAATTTATTTTTAAATTATAGTTGACATACAATATTACATTAGTTTCAGGCGTACAACAGTAATTAGACCTTTACATACTTTACAGTGTGATGACCCTGATCAATCTAGTAACCATCTGACACCATACATAGTTATTGCAATATTATTAACTATATTCCCTATGCTGAACTTTACATCTCCATGACTTTTTCTCAAGTCCATTTGCACGAAATATCTTTTCTCATCCATTTACTTTCAGTCTGTTGTATGTCTTTTGATCTTCAGTGGGTTTCCTATAGGCAGGTCTTGGTTTTCGTTTTTTTTTTTTTTTTTTTCATCTATTCAGCCATCCTATGTCTTTTCATTGGAACAGTTAGTCCACTTACATGTAAAATAATTACTGGTAGGTAGGTAATTATTGTCTATTTATTAATTGATCGTTTTTGTAGTTCTCTGTTTCTTATTGTTCTCTGGTATGTTGATGACTTTCTGTAGTGTGTTTGGGTTGCATATCATAGATTTGGGGATTATGATTACCAATGCACTTGATATATATTAAGCTATGTTTATAGCAGTCTTAAGTTGACGGTCACTTAAGTTTGAACACTTTCCAAAATCACTACAATTTTTACTCATCCCCTTTATGTTTATTACTTTTGTCTTTATTTTTTATTTTGTCTTTATTTTTTTTGTCTTTATTTTTTTGTGAGTATTTGTATATGTTTCTTTATTTATTGTTGTAATTATACATGATCTTCCAACTTTCATCTTTTAACCTTTGTACTATCTTTACAGTTGATCGATCTACTGCTTATACTGTTTTCTTTTGTCAGTGGGAATTTTCTATATTTTTTATTCATACTTTTGATCTTTTCTTCTTAAAGACATCCCTTTAACGTTTCTTGTAATACTGTTTTAGTGGTGATGAACTCCTTTAGTTTTTCTTGTCTGGGAAACTCTCTCCCCTTCAATTCTTAATGACAGCTTTGCTGGGTTTAATAATCATGTTTATAAGTCTTTGCCTTTCATCACCTTTAGTATTTTATGCCAATCCCTTCTGGCCTGCAGAGTTTCAGTTGAGAAATTAGCAGACGATCTTATGGGAGCTCCCTTGTACATAACTATTTTTTTTTCTTACTGCTTTTAATATTTTCTCTTTGTCTTTAACTTTTGGCATTTTAAGTGTGATGTGTCTTGGTGTGGGCCTTGTTGGATTCATCTCTTTTGGGACTCACCTTTTTTGCATCTTCATTATAGAGCAAGCTGCCAATTTCTTGAGAATCCATTGAGGTTCTTTGTTATCAAGGTTGGCTTGATAGTATAGTTCAGGTAGGAACACTGTCACAAATGCTGAAGGTGAGAAATACTTTTGTATCTCCAAGTAATTACATAGTCTCCACATAATCTCCACAATTCTGTATGAAAATTATAGTGAAACATAGCTAGGAAGGGTGCTCCAATAAATAGGAAATATATGATGTAAAATATTTTCACCATGTGTTTTCTTATCAGGAGTTAAATATTAATATAGTAAATAGTAATAATCCTATAAATATGGATGTACTTTGGGCAAAGAACTAACTTTGTTTTCATTGTTTAGTTAATTCTGAGGCAGCAAATTAAATATGGTTTAGAAAATGCAAAATGAAGCCTTGTATTTAATTCCTAATTGAGATCTTAAGTATTTGGTCATGAACAAATAATTTCTCATGAAAATTTATGACAGAGTGTCAGATACAACATGATTCTCTAGGATTTGTTTTCTCTTAAGATTGAAGGAGTTGTCTCAGCAGATTTATTATTCTCTTCTGCTTGTCAACCTGAGAATTTGCATAATAAAAACAGCCTAAGAGTCCTGAACCATTTGCATGTAAATTATGGTAAAAGCTACAGTTCAGCCTAAAGCTACAAAAATCAGTTACATACAAAAGATGGGTTGGACTTCTGAAATAAACATAATTCACAGATTTATTTATGCCTTGTTTCTCTGATGATTTTTTTCAGAACCGAATGGAGGAAAGCAAAGCACTCTTTAGAACAATTATCACGTATCCCTGGTTCCAGAACTCCTCAGTTATTCTGTTCTTAAACAAGAAAGATCTTCTAGAGGAGAAAATTATGTATTCCCACCTAGTTGACTACTTCCCGGAATATGATGGTAAGTCAGCAGTCTTTAGCCAGCCCAGCAGCTGGGGAGATGTTTTGCCTCACATGATCAGTGCGAAAGCTAATGCATTGCAGTGGACTTCTGCTGCCTTTGCCCTCAGAAGCAAGCATGTTGTGATTGAGGAAGTAAATTTTGTTTGCGCTATCCTTTAATGATATGGAACATTTCATGCCATTGTAATGCTGAACATTATAGCAAAAAAAAAAAAACACAACTTCCTATGTTTTGAAGTATATCAGAGGAGGGAAAAGTTTTTACCAGTGGTGTATCTACCATTATAATTCCCTTTCATTTGGTGACAGTCTGCCTCTGCCTCTTTCTAGAGAGAGGACACAGTGTAATGGTCAAGAGCCCATGTTCTGAAGTCAGTCTATCTAGATTCAAATCTCATTTTGATACTTCCTTTTTATAGAACCGTGATCAAGCCACTTAATTGCTCTGGGCCTTAGGACCAAACTCATGGGATTATTTTTGTAGACTGTAATAGATATCATATGTGTGACATTTTATCATGATGACTGACACATAGTGAATATTCATGAAATATTTACTTTGGGGAGGCTTCATGGGCTGATGAAATCCCATCCTTAGAGACTGTACCTACAAACAGACCTTGCCTCCCCAACTAGACTGAAATCCTGAACAACTGGACATGATACACAACCCATTCTGAGAAATACATCCAGCCACTCTAAAACAAGAGAGTCACAGCCACTGGCCCGTAAGAGCTTATGTGGCCAGTGGGGAAAGACATATCTTTCCCCACCCCCGTACTACTTGAATCTAGATAAGGAGTGGCCTGTTGCCTCTTTTTATAGTTTTATTTAAACAGCCACACCCATTCATTTAGGACTATCTGTGGCTGCCTTCATGCTATAGCAACAGCATTGAGTAGTTGTGACAGAGATCAAATACCTAAAATATTTACTCTCTGGTCCTTTACAGAGGAAGTTTGCCAAACCCTGGTCTAGACAGAATAGTAGTTAGAGGACAAGCTTTGATTGTCAGAGTTCCAGCTCTGCCACTTACTGGCAATGATGCCTTGGACAAGTTTATTTAACTACTCACTTTCTTCCTAAGTAAAAAAGAATTGAGTGGAATTATATAGTTAAGTCATTTAACACAGTACCTGCCACAGAAGAGTACAAACCCAAAGGACCTATTATAGAGGGAGCTCACATAACAGCAAGAGAACAGGCTGTTTATAAAACTACCTTATCGACATAGCCAGGATGAATATCAGCTCAACAGTGTTTTTGTACTTCTAAAAGCTCCCTCAGAAAGGTAATTACTTCAAAACACTAAGATTCAATATGAATATTGAATATTTCTGTGAATAAACACATTTGGGATAAAGTTTTACTTGCCTTTTCATCCCACATGTATTGGTCCAGTACTGGCTCACAGAAGAGAAACATTACATGTTTAAGGAACTGAAGGTCCCTTCCCAGATACGTGTAAGATTCTGAAGTTTGAACTGAAAATAGAAATGATTGTAGACATAATCAGGTGTTAGAGATAGTATTGTTTTTGTTAGCAGTGAATTCCCATCCTCTCTCCAAGTACATTTTTCTTTGTGCTCTGCTACTCCTTTAAAAACAAATGCTTTCCTGACCTAAACAGTGTTTTTACATTTATCCCTTCTAATTTGCCACCAGCTTGCCACCAAGTCATAAATGCCCAAGAAGACATTCCTCAGTGTTCCATATGAAACTGTGGAAGGAAGTAACTTCGCGTGTAGTTAATTTGCTCTTCCACAGCAACAAGCTAGTTCTTTAAACACCTCAATAAGATAGGCACAAAACATCTGCCTTGCACTGAAACACATATGTTTGGCTTAGACCCTGAAAAGAGAGATTCATAATTTTTCTTATAATTTAGTGGAATCAGCAGAGAGAAGTGAACCCTCCCCTCCACACATAGCACCCACCTACAGACATGCATGTTTTCTTGATGTGCTTATATACAGGATGAGAAAGCACAGATATAGCATATCCTGCCCCACAGAGGCTCAGGCTACTTGGTGTAGCATACACAACTGCACCACACATTGGTTGTATTTTTTTGTGCTGATTCTTTTTTGCAATGGTTCTGGAGGGTACTATTTTTCTCCTCTCTACGCAACATCTTCCTGATCTCTTATCTTCTTTATCCAGTGATTTTTTTCAGATTCTCCATCATTATGTGCATTTTCCATCCAACATGTGCCCACTGTGAATGCTTTAAAATCTGAAGATGTTATTTATTTTTAATCTCCCCCAGTATACACATAACACACATAGGAAACTTGGCCGTGGAAAAAAAGACAGATTGTTAGTCACAAAGCAAATGCAGCTGTCATTTCATCAGACTCAAAGCCTTTATAAGATGAGCTAAGACTGAAAAAACTCTAGGCCCACTCTACAGTAAAGTTTTCATAATAAACATGTTTATAGTATTATAAATTTCACACTTCCACATTTCTGCACTTATAAGGTCTTAATCATAATGAATGCTATTTCTGTATTTCTTTTTAGGAAATTCACATGGACTTGAATTTCAAAATTGTTCATAGAGACTGAAATTCTGTTCCTGCTATGACTATAATGATTTATTTATAGTTTATGTTTATTCAAATAATATAATTTATACATAAAAACATAAGTTCACTAAAGAGTACTCAGAGTATGCTGAGTCTAGTTCTGATATTTATTAGAGTTTTTTTTTTAAGAACAAAAGGTAGACCCTTTTTTTCATATAGGGTAAGTATAAAATCATATGAAGTTCATTCATAAACTAGCAAGTTAGTATTTTTATGAAAATGAACTCTCCAGCTCTAATTATCTATTAGTTTTAGATTTAAGTATTTTTTATTATTGCTATGGAATTAGTAACTTAACCACAATACATTGAAAAAGATAGGACAATTTCATATGTTTATATAAAATTATAGAATTTATAATTATGGCATTTTTTCATTCAGTATTGATGCCAGCCTTCTTAATTACTGACCCAAATTCCAATTCTAAGTACCTTGTATGAGTGAAATCATTCTATATTTGTTCTTTTGTGTCTGGCTTATTTTACTTGGCTTTATGTTATAAAATCCATAAGAACTACATTTTTATGGCTGAATAGTACTCTGTTGTATGTGTATACTACCTTTGGTTTATCTTTTCTTCTCTTGTTGGACCCTTGGGTTGTCTCTACTTTTCACTGTTGTGAATAATGTAGCAATGGGTATTGACAAACAAAAATCTATTAAAGTTTCTTCTTTCAGGTCCTCTAGCTATATACCTAAAAAAAATTTGCTGAGTCAACATTCTGTGCTCAGCTTTTTCAGGAACCATCAAACTGTTTTCACAGCAACTGCACCATTTTACTGTCCCACCAACAATTCACAATAGTTCAGATTACCCCACATCCTCACCAGCACTTATTTCCCACTTTTTTGACTACAGTCATTATAATAGACTGGAAGTAATATGTCATTGTGGTTTTGATTTGCTTTTCCCTAATGATTAATGATGTTGAGCCTCTTTTCATGTGCTTATAGGCCATTTGCATATCATATTTGGAGAAATGTCTATTCTCTATATATTCTTGATATTAACTCCTTATCAGACGTGTGATTTGCAAATATTTTCTCCCATTCTGTAAGTTGTTTTTTCACTTTCTTGATAATGTCCTTTGTTGAAGTTTTTAATTGGTCTATTTATTCTTCTCTTGCCTGTGAGTTTGGTGTCATAGCTAAAAACCCATTGCAAAATTATTAAATATTTTTAATGTATCCTGATATATACGTCACAGTCTTTTTTTAAAAGACAGTGCTTGGCACACAAGAGACCCTAAATAAATGTACAATTGTTTTTTTACCATCACACAGTGTGAATTGACTACTACATAAATGTGGTGTGATCAAAAACACAAGAAATTTGCAGAAGACTACTGTAGATGAACCTGACCTTAAAGAACAGGTGTTCTATTTTGACAGACTTTGGTCTGGAAAATGTAAAGTAATCCATAATTGAGGTACATGTGGGGGCAGACTGACAAGAGAGCTTGAGCTATGTCTGTATGCGCACAATATATAGCTGAGACAAACTCAGTCTAATAGAAGTCAGCTATCATTCCCCTAACAAAGAGCCTGTAGTGGCTCCCTATCACCCAAGGAATCAAAGCTAAACTTAGCCTGGCCTTCAAGTCTTCTGCCTATTTTTTACCTAACCACGTTTTATGGATGGATGAACAGACAGACAGGCAAAATACATTGACAAAGAGGAGCAAGTACACATAATAGTGTTGGGGAAGGTGATTACAACATATCAGATCTTCAGTGCAGAACTCATATTACTTAAAACTAAAAAACAAACAATCCAATTGAAAAATAATCAGTGGACCTGAATAGACATTTCCCCAGAGTACATACAGATGGCCAATAAAAATGCTCAACGTCACTAATCAAGAAAATACAAATTAAAATCACACCTGTCAGAATGACTATCATCAATAAATCAACAAACAAGTGTTGGTGAGAATGTGGAGAAAAGGGAATCGTTATGTACTCTTGGTGGACTTGTAAATTGATACAGTCACCATGAAAAACAGTATGGAGGTTGCTTAAAAAATTAAAAAATAAGACTTCTGGTATTTATCTGAACAAATCCAAAACACTAATTTGAAAAGACATGTGCCACCCCCTTGTTCATTGCAGCATTATTTACAATAGCCAAGATATGGAACCAACAAATGGATAATGATGTGCTACATATATACAATGAAATATTACTCAGCCATTCAAAAGAAAGAAATCTTATCATTTGCAACAACATGGATAGACCTAAAGGGTATTATGCTGAGTGAAATAAGTCAGACAGAGAAAAATAAAGACAAATGATTTTGCTTACGTGTGGAATCTAAAAACAAAAGAGAAACAATTACAGAAAATAAATATAGTTGCCAGATGGGAGGGGGGTTGGGGGGTGGGTGAAAAAGGTGAAGGAATTAAGAACAACAAATTGACAGTTATTTAAAAAAAAAAGTCATGAGGATGTAAAGTACAGCATAAGGAATATAGTTAATATTGTGCTAACTGGGTATGGTGTCAGATGGGTTCTAAACTCATCAAGCTGATCACTCCATAAGTTATATGTCTCATCACTGTGTTGTACACCTGAAACTAATATAATATTGCATGTCGACTCTAACTGAAAAAGAATGTAGTACCTTATAAAATGGGCAGTGCAGATGTCATCTCCATGGGCATTAACTCAACACACATTTATTGAACACGTTAGTGGATCAGTTGACAAACTGTCCCTCTCTTTCCTTGGCCAACAGGACCCCAGAGAGATGCCCAAGCAGCTCGAGAATTCATCCTGAAGATGTTCGTGGACCTGAACCCAGACAGTGACAAAATTATCTACTCCCACTTCACATGCGCCACAGATACCGAGAACATCCGCTTTGTCTTTGCTGCTGTCAAGGACACCATCCTCCAGTTGAACCTGAAGGAGTACAATCTGGTCTAATTGTGCCTCCTCAACACCGCCCTTTCCTTCCTTGGTGGGCTTTTGAAGCTATACAAGAGGGACTGTATTTCTGTGGAAAGCAATTTGCATAATACTAATTTATTGCCGTCCTGGACTCTGTGTGAGCGTGTCCACAGAGTTTGTAGTAAATATTATGATTTTATTTAAACTATTCAGAGGAAAAACAGGATGCTGAAGTACAGTCCCAGCACATTTCCTCTCTTTTTTTTAGGCAAAACCTTGTGACTCAATGTATTTTAAATTCTCAGTCATGCACTCACAAATATAAGAGTTGTTTCTTTCTCTCTCTCTTCTTTTCTATTGAGCAAAATGAAGCCGATTTCCCTTTTCCTAACCCATACTTCCCTCCTGATTTTTCCCAGGTTACAATGGCCTTTATCCTAGTTCCATACTTGGTCAGGTTTTTCTCTCGAATGAAAAAGTCATTTGATTTAAGCCATCAACGTCAGCTTAATTTAAGAGTATGTAGTTTTTGCTGAAGGATTATAAGTATTAATACTATGGTTTTAAATGTATTGTTCTGGATACACATATAGTCTTTTTTTATATATAAATATATTGTCTTGGGACAGTGGATGCCCATATAACAGTTAAATGTCATTTCTTTTCCATTTCTACCTTCAGCCATAGCTTGGTTACTCAGAAAATATACAGAAGTCAGTAAGGCAAGGGCAAAGACACACAGAAGGAGTCATTTCTTTTGAAATGCCATGTGCCATTGTCCTTCCTCCTTTCCTTGCTTTTTTTGTTTTTATCCTCTCTTTAAATCGTCGATGCCAAAAAATATGCCAACAGACACTACATTATCCCAATGGCTGCTACCCAGAGCCTTTTCATAGATGCTCTTAATTTTTTTTCCCTTGGTTAAGACTTTTCCTTTTTTTCTTTGTGTTTGGACCACAATTTTTAGATGACTTCTATTATGGGTATGTGTTGCCAAAGTTGGCTTTTTGTAAAGCAGAATAAGAACTTAAAAGAGAAAAGCCAGTATCTTAAAATATAAGAGAATAAGACTGTGAAGCTTAAAATGATTGGCTGTGAACCTGAAACACCAATTGCCAAACAATTGGTAACTGTAAATTTGATTCTCATGGTCCATTCTTTTTTTTTGCCCTTAAATCACATTATTTAGTGTCTGTGTTCCATGTTGAGTGTCCAAATCAGCAATTTGGAAAAGTGTCCTCTGTGATGCAACATGAAATCTGCTTGTGTCTCTTCATTCGAAGCCAATTTTACTCTCTGTATGTTCTTTAAGGTCAAGTAGGTCTGCCAAGAACATTGATTGATAGTATTATTCTGACACCTTTAATTTGCAAAATCTGAAGTTACTGCTAGTTTACCACCTTTGGATCTTTTTAAACTGGTGACTGGTTAAGGTGAACTTAAGGAAGATTTATGGACTTGACTCAAAAGTAACCTCTCAGTGTTCTGTAGAACATGTATTTATGTAACTGAACCTACTAAAGAGAGATGTTTGGAATTCTATCTGTGCAATTTTCAACAAATGCAAAAAATACAGCACATGTATTGATGAGCTTCTGTCAAGCAGACTGAGCTGAAATATGATTTAAGAAAATAAATCATGATTGTTTTAAACCTGCTGGGAAGTTAAAATTAGGCCATGACACTGGTCTCATTTTAACTATAATACTACTTGGCACAAGTCTAAACTTCCGTATAAATCACTCTCTTGGAACAACAAAGGGGAGAGAGAAAATTAATAGCTTATTAGATGAGTACAGGAGTTATTAAATAATAATGGGATGTTCTCATTCTTTACTCTCCCAGCCTCAAACAACACAGGTTACTTTTTTTCCTTGCTCAGAAAGCACCTGTAATTTAAGAAACAGACTGCCTGTAGGTATAGTGCAATTACGATTGCTCTAACCATTGTACATACATCTCTCTCTCTTGATATTGCAGCATCCATACTGGCTTTATAATCATTAATTTTTTGGCAGATTGAATGTGCTGTATTGATATGTATCTATGTAATTGTATTGTATGTCTTATAGCTAATTCACATTTTGAATAATGTTATTTTATTTACTTTTTTAAGAGAGGAGAATGTAAATTTGTCAGTTTATTTCTGACTAGGGATATTTTTTTTTCCATTTAGAAGAGAAGAAAAAAAAAAACCTTACTATCGTACAGAGCGGTACTAGCATCGTGCTGTATAAAATCATTTGCACATTCCTGAGTAGAGGTATACTGATTATAAGACCCAAAGGTAATTTCATAGCAAAATACATAAAATCAGTCAGAGCTTTTATACAAACATGGAAACCAACTTTGTAGAACTTTTGCCATTTGACCTAGGATTGGAATATGAGCTTTTATACAATTCATATTCTTATTTGGCAAACGCACAGTTTAGTATTACCTCTCCGGTGGCCTTTATTAGAAAGGCAGTTTTAGAAGCTATTGTGATCCACTAAGGAAATGTTTTAACAGCTAGAGACCACTGCTTGCCTGAAAGGGCGATCTTAAATTTGGTGCAGAAAAAAAAAAAAAAAAGTAAACATTTGAAGGCCTACAGTATGTATAGAGAAAACCTCATCACAAGATCATAAGTGTTACAGTTGTAGGGAATCAAGATATTCTGTTTAATAGAGCTATAGTAGATTGTAGTTGATTAAACCTGATCTCAAAGCTCGAAGAAGCTGAGCAAAACAGGGAAAGATTGTTATAATTTGTCTTTATGAAATTGGGATGGAATTGCTATGCAGAATTGAGGTTTGTGGCTTCACTGTTTCTCCTAGGGTGCATGACAAGATCCCTTCTCTTGAGAAAGGAAAAAATTGATCACCCTAGCTGCAGTGATGCAAGAAACCTAGTTGTATCCACACTAGTCAATCGAAGCTAAAGGATTTTCTTTTTTGTTTCTTTGGGGTTTTATTGAAGGGGCTGGGGGCGGGAAGGGATTCTTTTCAGTTTTGTATAAAAACAAAGTTTACTCATGCTTTATATTATATTGTGATTGCAAGCATTATAAGCGTGTGCCACTGGACTCCTAGTGATGCTCTAGGTAATGGAAGCCTGTGGCGAGTTTTATGGTGACTTGGGCATGTCTTATTCAAAAACAAAAACCTTTCTTCAGCATACCAAGGCAAGCAGCCATTTCATGACTCACTCAACACATTGCAGTGTACCAGTTTACAGATGATTTTCCCCCTTTTTTTTTTTTTTTGCATATTATGGCAGTTATAACCCACAGAGAATTTCTTATTTATAAATTGGAGGTTTGTACTATGCCTTACAGAGCTTAAATTCAGAAGTCTGTGCCTCATAGCTGAAACAAAGGGAAATGACAAACCCATTCAAAAGTAAATAAATCCCCTCAAAGTTTTTGCTTTTGTTTTAAACATTGCCATATAAAGAGCTCTGTTGAATGTCATGAATGGACTGGGGGGAAAATCTTAGGAACCTGCATATGTTGTTTACTAGCAGATGACGTCTACAAGTTATTTGAAGAACACCTGAAACTTGTATTTTTTTTTTTTTTTTTTTGTAGATTAACTAGCAGGTCTAATATTTTAAAGGTAATTAAGCTAAAGGAAAATTTACTTTTTGTACTTCAGACTATCTTGATTGTCAAGGTGTATGAACTGTAATCTTAAAATTTATACTGCCACATGATTGTAAATTTTAGTTGTCTTAAGTTAGGAATCAGTGACATGCTATTTATGCTGGATTTGGGTCAAAATGACTATTATTTGCAAAAAAATAATGGGAAGAAAGGGCTGCATAATGAGATACTGCAAGACTCAGATGTTGGTCGGAAATAACCTTCAAATTACCCTCAATTTCCCTTTGTTTTCAGTTTCTCACAAAAGAAGGAATGAAATGAAACATAGTTGAAATGTTAACCCATATAAAAATAAAGTGTACCCAAATATTGTAATGTATATTGCTGCTCTTCTTAAAATTAAATAAGGGTTTAAAACCACTTAATTGGTAATTGATAACATTTCAATTGATATAAAGTGTGCTTGGTATACATTCACATTTTCTTCCAAAGATATATCTTTGGTTAGAAACACACACAAATTAAAACAAGTAATATTGTATGTTTATCTATTTCTACATATTTCCAGCATTTGTAGTGTTAATAGATCTGTCCTGGTAACTGTCTTCAGGATTTCATTTTAGTTCTATCAACTTAGGAAAAGAAACAGCTTACTTGTATATGATTAGCTAGAGATTTTTGGAGCTAGACACCTGCTATTTAGTAGACACTTAGTACAGAGTCTAAACCTGTTATTTGGTTTATAACAGAACAAACCATTTCCTGCCTTCTTCCCCACTACCAATGCCCTTTCTATAACACTCTTGCCTCTAGGATCATCTATTCAAAGTATGCATACACACCTAGCACATAGTAGGTGCTCAAATATTTCTTTCTTGCCTCCCTTTATCTAACACATACCTCCAATCCTCCACATAATTCCAACCCAATAATAAATGACTTTCAAATGTTATTAAAACATCCATTGGGTAAAATTGGATTTTACTTGGATAAAGAAAGAATTCTGACTTTCATATAAGCTGTAGTAGACAAAATAACAGGATAAAGATATTCTTCAGAATATTTTTAAGTTTAGGAAGAAAAAAATTACTATGTACCTTTGTTCAGGATACTTTGACTGAAACACATTTTTGATGGATTTCTTTTCCTCAACAAACTCTCAAAATGCAACTTCTTGCTGAATTCCTCACCTGTCATCACGTTGGAAGCTCTTACTAGACCTATGTATTTAGGGAGTTTTGTCAGAAAACATTTTTAACTTGCAGTATTTAAAGGAATCATATTTGCTGTTCTTAAAATGTCATTCAAATGCATGTATTGTCTATTGTTTGGGGGTGGGAACTAGTTTTGCAAAAAAAACACCTAATGTTGTATAATAATGCCCCAATGATCTTGCTGGTTAAAAATACAGTATTTTTGGCCATAATTTTGTACTACAGTATTCTTCATTTTTTAGTTTTGCTTCTCTTGAAGTTGCCTAAGTTCCTCCCAGTGTTTTTTATCATGAGCAGTATTGGAATAAATCTTTCCTTCCTTTAAACACTTTATACTGCACATGCATTTTCCAAAGTAGGCAGGTTCAGTAGTTTCTAACCCAACCAAAAAAAGTCTTTTCCTTTATGTATATAATCAGAAACTTCAGTTTCCTTTAATAGAAATATTCGTATCGGTAGTATGGATCAAATTTGCTTTAAAAAAAAAAACTTGCCCTAATTAAAATTGCAACTGTAAAAATAAATTCATATAGCTGTTCAATAAAGACCTAGAAAGAGCTGCCAATTTTCAATCTGAGGCAGTCTTCTAATGAGAAAAACCTGGCCTAAAGGGGCCATGATGCTTAACTTAGGGTTTTCCCAGTTCAACAGTGGTAGTGAATGGGTCCACTCCAATGGGAGAAAGGCCCAGGTGTAGGTGTCCTTTATGTCTGTGACTTTTAGCTTTTATTTCACTAGCAATTTTGTGAAGTTGGGGTTGATGGTGGCAAGTCTGTGTGTGTTTTTTTTTTTTTTTTTTTTTAGAAAATCAGTGCCTATATAGTGACTTAAAACCCAAAGTAATACTTGTTCCTGCTACCTGTGATCAGGTATTTTCAGCAGTCCAGTGCTCGTGGAATTCTGTGGGTTTTAAGAATACTGTTCTGCCCAAGTACTCTAAAGAAGAAAATGTCATTTTTACTTAAAGGCATTTGGTTTAAGGGCTGTCTTGTCCTATCCCTGCACTTTATAGAGGCTATATCCAATCGATAGTGTTCCCTTCTCTCTGGATCTTACTGTTAAAGGAATGGTATGACTTGGGACTGTCATATTATGCAGGCCTGCAGTAATCAGCTGCCACAACCTCTCTGCTGAAGAAGTGGGATATTAAGTGGGCCCCGAACTCTTCCAACTCTGTGGCCTTCTGGCCAGGGCTGGACCACTCTAGGAGCTAGGTCCAACTGCATCATCTTTTTTTTTTTTTTTTTTTTTTGCTGACCTATCCTTATGGAAGCAGTAAAGTAGTTGAAAGCTTCTCTCCCTGGCTCCTCACCCCCGCCTCCTCCCATTTTGCTCTTAGGTTATGGTAGCCTGAGTGTTACCTCTTACAAAACCAATGAAACAATAACAAAAAGTGACAGAAAGAACTTGAGGCTAAGGACAACAATGATTCTTTCAGAATGTGTGCAGAGCAAATTCTGATGTCAAGTTAGCAGCCAGGGTCTTGCTTTTCTCTTTTGTCTAAAGTTGAGTCACTACCATGCTCATTAGTTACTTCATATTTAAAACACTTATTGAAATTTTGGTCAGGGTTGGAGAATGGAAGGGAATGATTAAAGGGTGGGTTTCTAGTTGGTTTGTTTTCTTCTGTTTTAAATTATCTATGAATTACTATTGTTCCTTTGTTTCCTTGCCATTGCTAAATAAAATATGGATTCAACTATTACAAGTAACTACACTCTATTCTAAGGGAGCTTCCCAGGTCTCTTCAAAACAAGGCCCGGGTTATAAAATGTAAATCTGTTTAAAATCTAAGATGCACAGAGAGTTCTGAAAAGATCCATTTTTCTTTGAATTCATATGCCTCAAGACTTGAAATCTGATCTGTGTTGATTTTCTCTCTTCCTGTTTTCTTCAAGAATGCAAAGGCCGGAGTATTTTTCTGTCTCATTAGCCTGTGGATACAAGAAGGCAACTTACCCTCTTTAATAAGAGGGTAATTAAACCAAAAGATAACAAATCGCTGCTGGCAGGCATCCCTTGATGTGGCCTTCCCTGCCTTGTTTGGCCTCTGCAGCCTTGGAGGAGGTGTTTTGGCAGCTTAGAGGGCCATGGGCCTGTCCCATTGAGAAAAACCTCCATAAAAGGCCCTTGGGATTTTCCCTCTCTTCCCAGTTTGCCCAATATATGCCTGTGGTGGATATTTAAAGCAGCTTTAGAAATGAGGAGACCAGGAAAAGACAGACTGGTAAAATGAGGTTTGGCAAGCCCTAGAAGTCTACAAATGAGAATTCCGCGCCATGTACCCACCTGCCAGGAAGCTAACACAGTGGCTGAGCAGATGGTGTTGGCATCTGCCTAGGGGGTTCTAGGAGGCCATACCTGTTAGGAATCCCACAATGCCTGCTGCTCTGGCCAGTTGGGGCACCAGAGGGGCACACTTGAGGTGCAGGGCCTGCGTTAGGGTTGTGGCAGCAATGATTCTATTCTTGACAACAGCAGCATTAGCAAAAGCGGCCTGCTTTTTGTGGAATACAGAAGGGCCCACTCAATGGTTTCCTGGTAAATGGTTAATAATGGGGAAGGGGTTGGGGGATGGTACAGGACTGTGGTACTGATTCGTAACATGTGCTGATTGCCATGGTGTAAATAATTACTTCCACCATGCCCAGTTTTAAGCTACTAATGAGTGATGTCCCCAAACTCCAAGCTGGAAAGAGGCACTAACAATGGGCTCTCCTTAAACTGCACCTGCGCATCACCCTCAGCCGTTTAAGACGGGGCTTCTGTAAACCTGGGAAAATGGCAGTTGGACAAGCCTACCCAGCTCATAGCTCCCAGAGCATACACACTCCTATTCTTGTGACCTGGAGCTAATTACCAAAGATGCTCATGATATGCTCAGAGAAGTGGCAGCTTGGCCTGAAGGACAGAATATTTAAACTCGCAAAAGGAATGGTAGAAACAGATAACCAAGTAGCTGGGGAGTTAAGAACGTAAAATCAATTCGGGTATCAGATTTGCCCAACACTTTGTGAGTGTGTGTGCACGTGTGTGTACTGTTTCCATGTCTCTAAGCAGCTCAATAATCACTGAACAAAGGAAAAACCTATACAAATATTCATGTCAGGTGACAAGATTAATCCTCTTTCAAAAACTGATCTCTCTCTCTATATATATGTAGGTATACACTTAGAATCTAAAAATGGTTTCACCTTAATTTATGTACATATATATACATATGCAAATACATGAGTATATACAGTCAGAAAATAATTCACATCGACATGATCAAGACAGAAAAGATCACAAAGTCCATGGCTAAAGTTTTCTTTATTTTTTTTTTTCCTCTTGCCAGTCTTTTCAGGTGGCATCTTTAAAGAGTTCTGCTCTTTTTAGGAAAGGACACCTAATTGTGGCAAATTAATAATGTTCTCAAAAGGGCAGATGAACCTAGGCTGAGGCTTCTGTGTCAGAGATGAAGGGCTGTATTTCTAGCAGAGACTGGGGTTAAGAATCTTCGAGAAGGTACAGAAGCTGGATGCAATCTTATTTAAATTACAAAGGCTGGGCCTGCATGGTTTCATGCCTAATCACTTTTGCATGTTATCACTTCCATTCCTGCATTAAGTCTTTTCTGTGCAGATTGGTCACTTCCCATGAAGGATGATGAATTCCCAGAAACCCAGAACCATACCACACAAAGGCCTGCACAGAACTACAGACAGATTCATAGGGTTTGGAGCTGTGCTCTTATGTCACTAGTCTCAGACTGGCTGAGGGTGACCATCTTTCCAGGTTTCCTGATCCACACAGGGTTTGGTGCAAACAATTCTCTTTCAGGTCAAGAGCTGCCTTTTATCATTCTCTGGCCATAGAGCAGAAGCCAAAAAGTTAATGCTTCAGGAGTAGCATAACCTGTGAGATACAGGAATTGGTGACTACATACTGCACCCTCTGGCCCTCAGTGGGCACACCCAAGGCTTGTCCAACACATTCCTTTAGAGGGTCCCCAGTAGGCTGAGCCAACCAACTATTGTGGAACCCACTCAGCACACAACTTTTATTGATTTTTCTCCCTTTCCTGCCTTACTTCTACTCTGTCCCTATACTTTCTGGAGTTGCCCCTCAAAACAACTTGTACCAAAATTCTTTACACAGGTCTGCTGTAGGGGAAATCCCAGTTCAGACCATAAGGCCATCCAGTGGTGGCTTTTATGTGGGGAAACAACCACAGGGATTTGTCAAGAAGGCGAATAAACACTTTGCCTCCAGTGGACTCCCAACTGCAGCTGATAGCACTTGGAATCCTAGCATAAAAAATTCGCTAAAAAGGCCCACAGTGTGTGTGTGTGTGTGTGTGTGTGTGTGTGTGTGTGTGTGTGTGTGTGTGTGTGTGTGTGTGAAAAAATTCTACCTTTTTCTGGAAGCTAATGCTAGAGCATTTTTAAAGATAAACATTTTTAATTGTTGAAGAAGAGTGTTATAAATATTTCAACCTTATTGTCATTCTGTTTAGAGGGCTTCTTCATTCCTTTCTTCTACCTTTCCAATCCTGGCCATTGCCTCCAGGATGAGCCCTCACACCAGCAATGACAATCTATTCCAGAAATGTCAGATCGGCTGCCTCCTTGGAGGCACAAATACATTTTTGTCATGTTCCCCTGGCCAGTGGATGGTGCTGACATAATTAGAGGCAGACAGGAAAGAGGAAAGAATATCCCATCAGAGAATTGGTATATACAATGACATTTAATTGTTGGGGGGAAATCAGAGAAGAGGGAACATATACTGAAAACTATAACAAAAACATCTAGGCCAGGTTCTGAAAGAGAGTGTTTGCCTTCTTTAAAAACAAATAAGTTTTTCTAGTTTTTGATGGTAGGTAAAGGTATGTCTTTAGGAAAAATTAAGGAAACTATGTTTTCAGTATTGAAGAAACAGGACTTTAGAATGAGGCTCATTGCCAATGCAAAAACTATTATGCCACAATTGTTAGTACTAACGTCTGAATATATTGTTCTAAAATATGTTGGAATGTAATTAAATTGTATTTAGATATCTAATTACTTTATTAAGTTCTTGGACAAGATTGTAAAGGATGAGTTTTTGAGTAGCGGTCACATGCCTGTAATTTTTGAGTTGGTTCAAAGCTAAATAAAATTGTATTCAAAATCAAATGCTCTTATCTTTTTAGAAGGCACTGTCAGGGTTCTAAATCATAAGACTAGATTTCTTTTACCCAAATGCTTGTGGTGGACATAATTCTATAGAGAAGTTATTTCCAGAAAAAAAAAATCCAGTGATGGCTTAATATATTTAAAGGAACAATTATTCAAAGATATCCATAAAAAGAATATATGCCAATGCATCTGGAACTTGGAGGAAAATTCAGATAAAGTTGGCAGGGGCAGGGGGAGGAATTAGGGTGAAGTAAATTGTTATTGTGAAATTAGGTATCAAGAGACTAATTTAATAGTTCAAAATATGAGTGATTCAGGAAAATCTCTAACAAGACTGAATTCTCCATTCCAATTAGCTACTAAAAATGTGTTATAATTTCTTTTTTTCCATCATATAAATTTTTAAAATATACCTTCATCTCAATTATTCAGATGGTAGTTTGAGAACTTTCCTAGCTTATTACCCTTTTATTTTATTGTTACTTTTCACCCTTTCTGATTTCAAACTCACACTTCCAGGATTGCCTAGTCTGAGGGCATCCACTGAACCATTAAAGAATGAGAAAATTGTTTTATCTTTCTGACATCTTTTTAGAGTTAGGTTTATTACTTTAAATGGGACATTTCTCCATAAACTCACTTTGTGAATCAGCTGCTGTTAAATTAGCATTAGGGATAAGTTGTACTATGAGTACTATAGATTGTATTACACATAATCCACCAAATATGGGGTACTATCCATGGAATAAACTACGGAGCAAATGATCAATTTCTATTGTTTTGATTCTGGGCATTTTTGACCTGAAGTCTGTCAATACCCTTGCTTAGTTTGGGGTGGAGGGAGTATGAGGGGAGTCAGAGGGCAAAACAGTATGGGGCAGACTGAGGGACACACTTGTGACCATTGGAAGAGGCCAACTCGTTACCATAAACTCATATATTTGAGTTTACACCTACTATTTACCATGTGTATTGAGATTATTTTTGGACACAAAAGTCTGCTAAAGTGACAGTTAGGCTTTCCCCTTCTTCACGTATCAGGAAGCTCAAAGTTAGTGCTGCTTACTTTTTGATGACTCAGTTACAACATGGATGATGTCTCTCAGGTTTTTAGGCCATTTCTAAATTGTCACAAGATGCCTGCTGTAGTGCCTTATTTCACGTAAGGGAATACTGAAGAGATGGGGTTACCTGTGTCAGGAAAACAAGAGTTTTTTTCAGACACTCCATAGCAGCTTTCTGCTTACATATCATTGGCCAGCTCTGTATCATATGGATGACCCTAGGAAGAGGACTAAGAAGAAGGCTGGGAATGGGAGTTGAGTCAGTCACTCAACAGGGCCTTCCTTGCATCATGAGTCCAGCTTTTTAAAATCATTAAAGCGCCTACTAAATATGAATATGTCTTTTAGTAAGAAAATAATCAACATCAGATGGTATCAGCAGATCATTTAAGAGAACAGGAATTTGTAAAGACTTTGCAAAACTTTGATCCATGATCTAGAAAATAAACATGCTTGGATTCCTCCTGTTGCTACCACCTATTAACCTCCCTGACACTACCCTGGGTGGCTTCAGTATTCATATGAATGACTCATTTGACAGCCTGGACTTTGGATACTCTACATTTTTATCTCCAGTGATCAATTCCTCTACTCCACTATAGCCACCAATTTTCATGATCACTCTTTGAATCTGTAACTTCTCTATCATCAGAGCACTGAAACATCTGACTACAACTTCCCTTCCTAATTGTTTTTTCAATTAATTCTACTCAACTGTCCTGAAAACTAAGGGTTTTCTTCAGGTTCTTATTACTCTCTCCCAATTCACAAGACTTCTCTTTTCTTCACTTCCATTATTCAGCTCAGATTTCATATTCTAGAACTAAATAACAAACTTGAAAACACTCTACACATATTATTTCCCAAGCTTGTCTATTGGTTGCATACTTGAAGCCAATTTATTTCCCTATGTCTTCACTTATAAAGCTGAAGGAAGCTGGGAGAATGACCAGACAGAGCAGATTATTTCCACTATAACTTCAACCTGAACTTGGCCCTTGAGACATTTATTTCTTAGGATAACAGACTAGATAATACAGACCACCCATCACAACAAGGTAATTTAGAGGAGCTAGGCAAAATATTAAAAGCAGCTTCTTAAAAGTATGACAAACTGACAAGATATTGAATAATGTCTGGAGCAGAATATAGAAGATGACAAAAGCCCAAGAGAATGACTCCAATGTGTGGGTCCTTTTATAATTTCCAGAAAGGGCAGAAGAGAAGCTGAGAAGCCTTGTGACACTTTTTTATTAGCCTTTTACAATTAAAAGGACAGGTGTTAGAGTTCAGTGCCAACTAGGTAGTGTGGTATAGTTGAACTACCTCACCTTGGGATGTGAATAAAAAGACTACAACCTAAGAGTCATGATCGACCAGAAATGTTTGGGGTCTGACGTTCGTCTTCAAAATGAATTTGGATTAAAATGAGATAAGAAAAGAAGATGAAATTTGGAAGACATTGTATAATTGTCAAGAGGAACTAATGAACACTGAAGATAAAATCAGCAATCTAAATTAAGAACTCAGGATGTGACTTATTTGCAGATTACAGTAAGTCCTCACTTAATGTCCTTAATAAGTACTCGAAAACTGTGACTTAATAAAATGATGTATAATGAAACCAAGTTTACCATAGAGTAATTGATTTAAACAAGAATTAAATTTTTATGGCATATTTCTGATCACAAAAACATCACCAAACTTTTATATAAAGACCCAAAACACTTGTAATATTAAACATTGAAATAAATGGGGGCTATACATACATTTAAGGAAGATTAATAAAAACAAGTACAATAATTATTTTCCAACCCATTTATTCCAGTTCAGAGTCACTGGTGGCCAGAGCTTGTCCCCGCAGCACAAGTAAGAAACCCGCCCTGGACAGGACATCACTCTGTCACAGGATGTATGCTTTCTCATACCCTCTCTCCCTCTGTCTCTCTCATACTGGGCCAATTTAGACATACCGATTAAACTAATGTGCACATCTTTGGGATATGGGAAGAAACCTGAGTACTCGAAGAAAATCCATGCAGCCATGGAGAGGACATGAAAACTCCACACAGACAGTGGCTGGGAATCATTTTTTTTTCTAATCAAAGTTATAACAAAATGTTGAATGAAACATTATTCAAGGAACTGCTTTATGAATAACTGAAGAGAAAACAGTGAACTTGAAACCAGACCATGAGAACATAAAGAGGATAAAGTACAGTCAGAAACAATGAATGGAAAATATATAGAGTAAGAGACATACATGTGTCAGCGAGAAGATGAAGATTACACACACACACACACAATCCCAGGAGATGAGACAGAGAATGGTAAAAGGCAATTTAAATAGAACTTTTCTAAACTGATGAAATGCATCATCACAAATTTAAAATAATTAATGATCCCCAAGAAAAATAAATAAAAGGAAATGTATACGTATACCTGTATGTCTCTTACCCTACATATTTTCTACTCTTTTTTTCTTACCATACTTTACCCTCTTTATGGTCTAATGGTCTGGTTGTGATGGAGTAAATGGGACAAGATTTAGCTTCTCAGTGTAGACAATTACAACACTGAAAAAAAGTTTTCAGATATCAGACAATAGACAGTACAGAGTTGTGATTTCTGACAAGAAGAAAGCAAATCAGATGAACCCTATAATCATCAGGTTTTCTTTCCAGAAATACATTCTGACTATAGTGAAAAATGGGAATCTTAAGTAGAGCACAAAGATTAGAGTTCAGAAGGCTGAGGTGGCTGGAATTTGTGGGGCATACTACCAGAATGAAGAGAATGGCATAAAGAAAGGGCTCCAAAAATCTACATAAAGGTCACAGATCTTGAGTTTGTTATTGCTCAATACAAAAGCATGCATGCATAGAGTGAAAGTGCATGAGACCAAGCAAATAACAATTCTCCAAACTCATAGAATTGGTAGCTGCTTGAGCTCCAACCAACCAGAGGGGCATTCTCTCTGAGCATACCTTATAAATAGGGTTAAGTTAAGTCTAATATAAGGGCTACTCTAAACCCACCATAGCAAATATGGGGGGGAAAACCTTGAAAAAATTAAGCTTATCTACAAATAACTGCTAGAGCAAATTCTAACACTCCAGCACTCAAAAACATAAAATACATAATGTCTAATTAAACATTAGTAGACAGGTAAATAGCAGAAAATGCGACCCATATCCAGGGAAAAAAAAAAACTTAGCCATTAAAAAGACAAATGATAAAGATGATAGAATTTACAAATACATTAGAATAGCTATTATAAATATGCTGAAGGATTTAATAAACACTCGGTCACATTCCTCTCAAGTGAACATGAAATTTTCTCCAAATAGACCATATGTCAGGCTATAAAAATAGCCTTAACAAATTTAAATAGATCAAAATTATATCAAGCATCTTTTCTGACCACGATGGTATGAAACTAGAAAAAAATTACTCAAAGAAAACTGAAAATATTGCAAATGTATAAAGATTGAACAACATGCTACTGAACAACAAATGGGTCAACGAATAAACTCAAAAGGAAATTTAAAGTATCTAAGACAAGTGAAAATCAAAATAAAAAATACCAGAACTTATGAGATGCAGCAAAAGCAACTCTAAAAGGGAATTTCATAGCAATAAATGCCTACCTCCAGAAACAAGAAAAAATCTTAAATAAACAACCTAACTTTAAACATCAAGGAACTAGAAATATAAGAACAAATAAAGGCCAAAGTTAATAGAGGAAAATAATAAAGATCATAGCAGAAATAAATAAAATATATACTAAAAAGACAATAGAAAAAAAAGTAAAACCAAGGGCTGGCTCTTTGAAAATATAAATAAAATTGATGAACCTTTAGCTAGAATCGCCAAGGAAAAAAAAAAGATTCAAACGAAATAAAGAAGGTGAAGCTACAACTGATACAAAAATACAAAGGATCGTAACCTACTACTATGAATAATTATATGCTAACAAATTGGAAATCCTAGAATGAATTGAGTAAATTCCTAGAAACATGCAAGCTTTCAAGACTAAATCATGAAGAAATAGTGAAAATGAACAGACAAAATACTAGTAAGGAAATTGAATCAGTAATCAAAAATCTCCCAAGACAACAATCCAGGAATAGATGACCTCACTGGTGAATTCTACCAAACATTTAAAGAATACCAATCTTCCTCAAACTTCTTTAAAAAACAGAGAGAACACTTTCAAACTCATTGTACAAGGCTAATATTATCCTTTTACCAAAATCAGATAAGGACACAACAAGAAAAAAAGTTACAAGCCAACATCCCTGATGAACATAAATCCTCAACAAAATCCTCAACAAAATATTAACAAACAAAATTTAACAATACATTAAAATAATTACACACTATGAAATAGTGGGATTTATTTCAAGGATTCAAGGATGGTTCAACATTTGAAATCAACAAAATATACTGCACCAACAAAATAAGGGATAAAAATCTTTTGACTCTTGATAGATGCAGAAAAAACATTTGACAAAATTCAACATCCATTTATGATAAAAACCCTCAATAAAGTGGGTAGCAGGAATGTATTATAATAAAGGCCATATATCACAAGCCCACAGCTAACATTATACTTAACAGTGAAAAGCTAAAAGCTGTTACTCTAAGATCAGAAACAAGACAAAGATGTTCACTCTTGCCACTTTTATTCAATATATTATTGAAAGTCCTAGCAAGAGCAATTAGGGAAAAAAATTATAAAAGTCATTTAAATTAGAAAAGAAGTAAAACAAATACTATTTACAGATGACATAATTTTATATATGAAAAATCCTAAAGACGTTACCCTAAAACTATTAGAGCTAATAAATAAATTCAGTAAAGTTGCATACAAAAATCAATGTACAGAAATATGCTGCATACCTATACACTAATAACAAACTATCATAAAGGGAAATTAAAAAAACAGTCACATTTACAATTACATCAAAAATAATAAAGGACTGAGAAATAAATTTAACCACGGAAGTAAAAGATCCATACTTGGAAAACTATAAGACATAGATGAAAGAAAGTGAAGACACAAATACATAAAAAAAAATATTTTGTGCTCATTAATTGGAAGAATTAATATTGTTAAAATATCTATACTACCCAAAGCAATTTACAGATTCAATGAAATAGAAATAGAACAAACAATCCTAAAATTTGTATGGAACCCCAGAAGACCCTGAATAGACAAAGCAATCTTTGGAAAGAAGAACAAAACTGGAGGCAACAGATTGGCTCCCAGATTTCAAACGATATTACAAATCTATAGTAATCAAAACTTTATGGTATTGGCACAAAAACAGACACAGATCAATGGAACACAATATAAATCCATGCATATATCAATTAATTTTTCACAGAGAGCCCTATATAAATCCATGCATATATCAATTAATTTTCCACAAAGGAGCCAAGAACATATAATGAGAAATGATTAGGCTCTTCAATAAATGGTGTTAGGAATACTGGATAGCCGCATTCAAAAGAAACTGGACCACAATTTCATGCCATGCTCAAAAATTAACTCAATGAAGTAAAGATTTAAATGTAAGACCTGAAACCACAAAACTCCTAGAAGAAAACAGGGGGTAAGCTCCTTGACATAAGGCTTAATGATGATTTTTTGGATTTGGCACCAAAAATAAAGGCAACAACAACAAAAGAAACAAGTGGAACTACACAAAACCAAAAAGCTTCTTCATTGCAAAAGAAACCATAAACAAAATGAAAAGGCAACCTACTAAATGGGAGAAAATATTTCAAGTCATATATCTGATAAGGGGTTAATACCCAAAATATATAAAGAACTCATACAATTCAGCAGCAGCAAAACAAAACAAAAACAAACAACAAACAACAAAACAATCTGATTAAGCAGTGGTCAGAGGATCTACAGAGACATTTTTTTAAAGCAGACATACAGATGCCAAATGTGAAAAGATGATCAACATCACTAATGATCAAGGAAATGCAAAACAAAACCACAATGATATATCACCTCACATATGTTAGAATGGCTATTAACAAAAAGAAAAGAGATAACAAGTGTTGGCGAGGATGTGGAGAAAAGTGAGCCCTTGTGCTTTGTTGGTGGGATTATAAATTGGTATTGAAAAAAAGTATGGAGAGTCCTCAAAAATTCAAAAATAGAACTATCATGATTCAGAAATTTTGCTTCTGGATGTATATCTGAAGAAAATGAAAACACTAATTTGAAAAGGTATCCACACACCCATGTTCATTTCAGCATTATTTACAGTAGCCAAGATATGGAAACAATCTGTTTATTGATATATGAATGAAGAAAAAATTATATATGTATGTGAATATTATTCAGCTATAAAAAAGAATAAAAACTTGCCATTTGCAACAATATGGATGGATCTTGAAACCACTATGCTGAGTGAAATACTTCAGGCAGAGAAAGTCAAATACTCTATGTTCTCGCTTACATGTGGAATCTAAAAAAAAAAAAACCTCATAGATACAGAAAATAGATTCATCTTACTGCAAGCAGCAGTTGGGGTGGGTGAAATAGGTAAAAAGGGTCAAAAGTACAAACTTCCAGATGTAAATAAATTATGGGGACATAATATGCAGATGATGACTGTAGTTAGAACTGCATTGCATATTTTAAAGTTGCTAAGAGAGCAGATCTCATCATAAGAAACAAATTCGGTAGCTATATATTATGATATTAACTAGATGTATTGTGGTGATTGTTTCATAATATTTACACATATTGAATTATGTTGTACAGCAGAAATTAATATATGTCAATTATTCCCCTAATTAACAAAAGAAAAGGGCACCTCCCACTGGGTCTGAGCCTCACCAGCCCCTCCTCTGGAGACTCTTGTAATCTAGCAACCCCTGTTTCACTATAATCATGGGAAACCGAAAGAATGTGATCAAAAATGTCGATATGTCAGAGAAAATGCAACAGGACCCCATGTAGTGTGTTACTCTGTCATTGGAGAAATAAGACATGAGAAAGACATCATGGTTCATATTAAGGAGGAGTGTGACAAGAAATAGAATCCCGCCTAGAACTGCAACATGAGGTGGAACTTTGGAAGTTACCAACACACGAAACCAAATATTTCATCTACTTCTATGTAGGCCAAGTGGCCATTCTTCTGTTCAAATCTGGTTAAAGCAGGGACTGTGCCGCACACACAGTGAGTCATCCAAAAACAAGAGCTGCAGCCTAAATCCAAATAGCAGAGACAGAAGTCTTCAGCCTTGCCTAAGAAAGCACCTTGATCTTTGAACTTTGTGTTCATTCTCTGCACTCATTTGTTGTAGTTATAAAATAACTAGCAAAACAGCTTACATTTGTATTATTTTCTATTCCATCTCTCTCTATCCCATGTTTTTTCTCCTCAAAAATCCATTTTTTATCAAAAATAAAATCTGTTGGAGAAGTAAAAACAAAAAAAACTTTGAAGTAATGAGGGAAAAAATAGAAGACTCAAATAAAATAACTAGATTTGAAATATACAATAAGTGAAATTAAAAATTTACAAATGACATTTAGAGTAAATTAACATAGATTTCCAGAATGAAAATTCTGGAGCTGAGGAAAGGGGAAGCTAGGAAAAAGGAAAGATGAAAAAAAAATTGAAGAAATAATGGCATTTTTTTTTTTTAGTTTTATGAACATTGCAAACCCATAGTATTAAAAGTTCAACAAAACCAAGTATGATGAATACATAACC
This sequence comes from Cynopterus sphinx, assembly GCA_030015415.1. Lineage (NCBI taxonomy): Eukaryota > Metazoa > Chordata > Mammalia > Chiroptera > Pteropodidae > Cynopterus > Cynopterus sphinx. The sequence continues at coordinate 92,468,613 of CM057385.1, read as the reverse complement.
ACACTAAGACCGATCCTAATCAAGTTACTGGAAACCAGTGATAAATGGGAGAAAAAAAAAAGACTTAAAAGTAGCCAAAGAAATAAGACAGAGTATACCAGAGAGACAAAGATAAAAATTAACAGACATCTTATCTGAAACTATTATGACAATGGAATGCTGTGTTTATAGAGCTTGAAGAAAACAAATATTAGCAGATATCCATATCCAATAGGAGTTCTTTAAAAGTTGAAGACACATTTTTTTGAGGGGAAAAAAAGGTGAGAGAATGTGCTACAAGTAGACCTGCAATGTAATAAACGTTAGAGTAATTTCTTCAAACAAATAAACTAGAGAAACACTTGCATCTCTTTCTTGCAACGAACTGAAAAAATTGGAAGTAATAAATATGTGAGCAAGCATGAGACTTTTTTCTCACCTTTTTGTTTCTTTAAAAGATAATTAACTTAAAAGCAAAAAATATATAGAGTGTAATGTATAACATGTAGAAATAATAGGTCTGACAGTAATAACAAAAAAAGAGAAATGGAAGTATATTATTTAATGTTCTTACAAGTGAAGTAGTTTATAGTATTTGAAGGTAGGCTGTGATAAGTTAAAGATGCATATTGTAAACCCTAGAGCAACTACTACAAAACAAAACAAAGAGGTACAGCTAATAAGGCAAGAGAAAAGACAAAGTAATATCAGAATACTCCATTAATTAAAAATAAGGCAGAAAAAGAGGGACATTAGATCAAATAGGTTCAATAGAAAGAAAATAGCAAGATGATAGATTTACACCTAACCATATAAATAATTACACTAAATATAAATGCCAGTCAAAATAAAAGACTGATTATAAAACTGAATTAAAAAGCAACACCAAATAAATGCTGTTTATAAGAAACACTATAAACACATAGATATGGATGCTAAAGGTGAAAAGAGACTCCTCTTTCCTAGTCCAGCATATAAGGAGCTTGGATGCTGCCATTCTCTCCTCAAAACAAATAAAATGTTGAACAATGTGAAATATTAACAACTCTTTTTAGATCTATTGAGAAGTGAGATCACAGGGCAAACTGCTGCTCCCCAAAATTGAAGAGACAGAGAATCCTGAAACCTGTCAACAGAAGCCTCTTCTGTGAGTTTTACCTGTAGAAGAGGAAAGATCAGAATTATGTCCAATTTCTTATCAGAAACCATACAAGCAAAAAAAGAGTGTAGAGATAAAGGGCTGAGAGAAAAAAACTGTATCCTTTGAAATTATCCTTCAAGGATGAAAGAGAATGACCTTGTCAGACAAAGAAACATTGAAGGAAGTTGTTGACAGTTTATCTTAATTGCAAGAAATGTTAAAAATTCTTCAGAGAGAAAGAAATGATATAAGTCAGGAATTCAGATCTTCATAAATAAAAAAAGAGCATCAGAAGAGGAATAAATGAAGATAAATAAAAACTTTATTTTTCTTATTCTTAGTTGCTCTAACAGATAAGCATTTATTCAAAATAATAACAGCAAAATGTATTTGATTATGTATGCATATATATGCTTATGTATAAGAGAAGTTAATGACAGCACAGACAACGGATGGGAGGGAGGAACTAGGAATATATTGCTATAAGGAATTATATAAATGGAGAGATATTTCATGTTCATGGATAGGAAGACTGAATATTTTCAAGGTGTCAATATTTCCTAGTTTGATCAACAGATTCAATGCAGTCCCAAGCAAAACCACCTCAAGTTATTTTTGGATATTGAAAAAATAATTCTAAAGTTTATATGGCAAGGCAAAAGTCCCATAATAGCCAACACAAAATTGAAAGAGAAGAACGAAGTTGTAGAACTGACACCACCTGACTTCAAGATTTACTAAAGCTACAATAATCAAAACAGTGTGGTATTGGTAAAATAGACTAATGTAACAGAATATAGAGCCAAGAAGCAGACCCAAACAAATTCAATTCATCAAGAAGATATTATCCTAAACATATATGCGTCTAATAACAGCTTCAAAATACATGAAGCACAAACAGGCACAATTGAAAGGATAAACTGACCAAAATAATAGTTGCTGGAGATTTCAACACAGTAGGTGTTATAATGCTCCCTCAAAGATGTCTATCACCTCATTTCCAGAACCTGTGAATATGTCAAACTATATGCAATGGGAATTAAGGTTAGATGAAATTAAGCTTGCTAATCATATGACCTTAAAAGAGGGAGATTATCCTGGATTATCTGAGTGGGCCCAATGTAATCACAAGTGTTCTTTAAAGTGGAAGTGGAAGGCAGCATAGTCAGCAGTGTTGGAGTGACGTGAGAACTCAACAGGCTTTGCTGGCTTTGAAGGCAGAAGGGGACCATGAGCCAAGGAAAGCAGGTGTCCTCTAAAAGCTGGAAAAGAAAACAGATTTTTCCCTAGAGCCTCCAGAAATGGATGCATCCCTGTTCACACCTTGATTTTAGCTCAGTGAGACCTGCATCAGCCCTCTGACCTCCAGAACTATAAGATAACAAAATAACATTGTTTCAAGCCACTAAATTTGTGCTAATTTGTTACAGTGGCAATAGAAAAGTAATACAGGATCAAAAGCTTTTTCTAATTAGCATGGTTGGACACAGCTTGAAAGTACGAACCGATGCGATCCTTCTCAAAACAGATATGGCATGAATCAGTCAGAGTTGTATTGCATGGCACATTTCTCTTAGAACCTTCCAGATAATTCCTATAGTAAGAGAGTCAGACAGGAGTAAACTATTTCATTAAAGAAACTTCCAGGTTCAGAGCTACTAACACACACTTCTCTGCATTCTTCGACTCCTACTGGGCTCCAATCTTGATATTTTTTCAGTCAGGTATTCTTTCAAGCTGAAAGCTCACAAGCAGAGATGACCTTGAGACTTCTCCCAAGTGCTACCCTGAGAATTCCCCTCCTTTCTCATAGTCAGGCTAGATCAGTGTGCAGCTGGGTAGCTGGCCCAAGAGTGATCACTCTGTCCTTGAGGTCACTTGGCACAATGTCAGTCAGAACTCAGAGCAGGCATTGTGCCTTAGCCTGAATCTTCTGCAGATGGAGTCATGGTTGCCAAATTGCTCAAGACTTTCCAAAAGTAAAAGCTAGAAGCCACGAACCCTGTAAGAGATAGATGTTTGAGGTGGGCAGGGTGGTGGTGGGGGCGGAGAGGAATAAAATGATGTGGAAAGCAAACTATGTGAAGTACATTCTTTGAGCATTAGTACATTTGAGCTATGATGAAATACCAGCTGAACAAAGTATATACTGATTTCTTCTTATTGGCTTGCTGCCCTGCTGTGACCCAGGGTTAACTTGTAAACTGTTCTTATAACTCTTTCCTTTCTGATGTCAGTTAGTTAATAAAGTAAATTTCAGGTGGATAGCAGGATTAATACTTTCTTTGGGCATATTAATTTTATTCTGTTTTGCCTCTTGAAATCAGTTATCTTGAACACAAAATATTAAAGATTTTCTCCCTAGACCATTTATTCTCTGACATAGCCAACAATCGAGGCCTTTGAAAAGGAAATCCCGGCCTCATCAACCAATTTTTTTAAAAATTACTCTTAGTCTCCTACTGGATATAAAGTTAAATTTTTATTATTATAAAATTTGCTGAACATGTGTTTCACATGTTGCTCAAATATTAACTTCCCAACTGGGCCTAATCTAGGGAGCATATGGAGGCTAGGCATAGGTCAGAGAAAAAATCAGGAATATATTTATGGTTATGGCAAAGGGTCATTCCTTATCCCAAAGCCTCTTTTTAAAATGAAACTCAGCTGCCATGGACAGAAGAGCCATGATGTTGAGAATTTTTAGGCTGAGAGCACAGAGACTAATAGAGAATCTGGAAATGGAATGTAGATGTTTCCTTTCTGCCTCAAATCCTTTCCTATATTTGTTTCATGTAGATTATATCTTTGAAGTTGTTAACCTCTCTTCTTGTGAGTGCAAAATTTAAGGAGATTAAATGAACTTGTTAAAGTTCCTTCTTATAACCCATTTTGCTGCATTTAGATAACTTAGCGGTGCACTGTGAGACTTTTGGTCCACACATAAAATATATTCTCTGGGCTACTTCAAGCATTCTTGTGAATGTTGGGAATGGATCTGTGGCATATGTCACTTTTCTCTGCCATCAAGTTGGTAAAATCCTATAATAGATATCACGATACACAAGGAAAAGTCACATCTTTGGCAAACTCAGAAAAACAGAATACAGTCTTAAATGTAAAAGAAAAAGAAATCTCTAAAGCCAAAAGAGAAATCACAAAGGAAATGTACTAACACTCTCTTGGAATTCTCAATCCTATTGACTTTTACTTCATATACAATGCTAGCAAAGCTAATTACATTACGGTTAAGAGCTCTGTAATATCAATGACAACTGAAATATTGGAGTAAAAGACAATAAGCTTCATAATCAGAATAATTAATAATTAGGAGGGTTGGGAGTCATCAAGAACTTTGATGACCTTCAAGATAGTCTTAAGAGGGTAGAAAAGTTAGAAGTCTCTTTCAATGTATTATTTTTTATTAAAAAATAAACCCCTCTAGAATTAAAAAAGCATATAAATGAATCTAGAGGAAGTATGTAAGACAATTATATTTTAAATGGGGAGAGTAAAAAACATAAAGGAAGGTTTCTAAATTTTATTCAAATAGGTAAATAATGATCCCAGTAGACTGGGATATGTATACGTATATATAATTTACAACTTAAAGCAACTATTAAAATGTTAAAGATTTACCCAAACCACTACAGATAAATCAAAATGAAATTCTAAAATATATTCAAGGAACCCACAAAAGTGCAAAGAAAAAGATAAATAAAAAACAAAAAAACCCACAAAAATAACAGAAAACAAAGTAAAATAGTAAACTTAATCTCTAACATATCGATAATTACATTTAAATGTAAATTATTAACTATACCAATTAAAAGACAGAGATTGTCGAAGTGTATCAAAAATCATGACCCAGCCAAATATTCTTTACAAGAAACTCATTTAACATAATACGATCAAGTTGAATGATAGAATAGAATATATCATGCTAAATTTAATCAATGGAAAACAGCAGTAACTATATTATTAGTAGGTAAAGTAGACTTCAGAGCAAAGAAAATTACCAGTGACATTACATAATGATAAAAGAGTTAATCTGCCAAGAAGACGTAGCTATCTTAAATACAAAAAACAAAGCTACAAAATATGTGAAGTGAAAACAAGACAGAAAGGAGAAATAGGCATATCCAACACTAGAGTTGGAGACATCAATACCCTTCTCTCAGTAACTGATACAAAAACTAGTCAGAAAATCAGCAAAGATACAGAAGATTTGAACGTCATCAGTCAATAGGATCTTAACACTTATAGGACATTCCACCCAACAAACAGTAGTCTATGCACATTGTTTCCAAGTGCTTCCATTATGCATATATACCAAAATAGACCATATCCTAGGCCAGAAAACAAATTTAACAAATTTAGAAGAATTGAAATCATACAGTGTGCATTCTCTGACCACAAATGGAATCAAACTAGAAATTAATAGAAAGATAATAAAGGAGTCTGTATAAACTTAGAAACTAATCAGCATACTTTTAAACAATCCATAGGTCAGAGAGGAAATCTCACGCTAAATTTAAAAGTACATTAGATTGAATGAAAATGAAAATACACCCTGTTAAAATGTATGGGTGCTGAGAGTGAAATTTGTAACATTAAATGCATACATTAAAAAACAAGAAAAGTCTCAAATCAATCATTAAAACTTCCACCTCAAGAACCAAGAAAAACAGAAACAGTAAAATAGGAAATAATAAGAGTAGAAATAAATTAAACTGAAAACAGAAAAATAGTAGAGACAAATCAGTAAAACAAAGAGCTGGTTCTTTGAAAAGATCAATAAGATTGACAGACCTCTAGGAAGCCCATCAGAGAATAGAGAAGATACAGATTTCTAATATCTGGAATGAAACAGAATATTACTATAGACACCAAATTATAATAAGGGAATATTGTAAACAATGCTACATACATACAAGTTGGGTAACTTCCTCAAAAAACACAAACTACAACTTACTTAATATAAAATCGATAATACAAATAGCCCTATAATAATTAAGGAAATTGAATTTATAACTTTAACTGTTCCTAAAATAAATCTCTAGGCCCATATTGTTTCACTGGATAATTCTGTTATATTAATGAATTATCTCAATTGTACACAATCTCATCAAGAAAATAAAAGAGGAGGAAACACTTAACAATTCATTTTATAGAGCTAGTAATACCTTGATACTAAAATCAGACAAAGCACCAAAAAAAGAAAACTACAGACCAAAATCCTATATAAATATATGTCTTATCCTGATTGGGCTGCCATAACAAAATATCATGACTTGGATGGCTTAAGCAATAAACATTTATTTCCCACAGTTCTGGAGGCTAGACAGTTCAAGATCAAGGTACCAACCTATTTGGTTCTTGATGAAAACTCCCTTCCTGGCTTGCACACATCTGCCTTCTTAATATGTTATCACACAGCTTTTCTGCCCAGTATGTACATGTTGAGAGAAGAGAGGGGGAGAAAAAGAGAGAAGAGGGAGAGAGGGAGAAAGAAGAAACAGCTATATCTCTACCTTTTCTTTTAAAGCCACTAACATTATCATGAAGCTTTCACCTTCATGACCTAATCTAACTCAAATTACCTCCCCAAAGGCCCCATCTCCAAATACCATCACGTTAGGGGTTAACACTTCAACACATGAATTGGGGAGGGGGTGTGGCACCAACATTCAATACACAACAATACCAGTGCAATACTAAGGTAGAATTCAGCAATGTGTAAAAAGATTCATGTACCATGAGCTAGTGGGGATTATTCCAGGGATACCAAATTCAATTAATATATGAAAATCAACCATTCTATCTAACCTGCCATACTTATAGGTTAAAAAAAAGAAAAATTACATTATTATATCAATTCATGCGTAAAAAGCACCTGGCAAAATTTAGCCTTTATTCATGACAAAAGGTCTCAGAAAAATAGAAATAGAGAACTTCCTCAACTTGATAAAGTATATCTACAAAAACCTACAACTAACATTATATTTTCCTTCTCAGACTGGGAAAGAGACAAATTTGTCCATTCTCACCACCTTTTTTTACAACAGTCCTGGAAAGTCTAGCTAATACAATGCTAGAAGGAAATAAAGATATACGTTGGAAAGTAAGAAATAAAACTCTCCCTATTGGCAGATGACATAATTGTTATTTGAAAATCCCAAGGAATCTATAAAAATCTCTTAGGCTAATAAATGAGTTTATTAAAGCCATGGAATACAAAATTAATGTACAAAAAATAATTGTATTTCTATCTACGAGCAATGGACACCATTTTAAAATATAACACCATTTATGATTGCTTTAAAAAAACACTTAAGTATAAATCTAACAAAATATGTATTGAACACATTATTGAAAATTTCAAAATGCTTATGAAAGAAATCAAAGACGATAAAATAAATGAAGACACACACTGTGTTTCTGGATTGGAAGGCTCGACATAGTAAGGATGTCAGTTCTTCCCAAATTGATATACAGATTTCACTCAATTTCTACCAAAATCCTAGCAAGATTTTTTAATATAGTCAGGGTTATTCTATAGAGAATGATAGAATGACAAAGAAAATTAAATTACTTAATTTTTTAGAAAGAAAAATAAGGTGGAAAGAATCAGTCTAAAAGATTTCAAGATTATATAGCTACAATTAATATCATCTAGTATAGGTGAAGGGACAGACACATAGATCAGTGGATCAGAATAGAGAACCCAGAAGTAGACTCACACAAATGTGACCAACTGATAGTTGACAAAGACACGAAAGCAAATGAATAGAGAAAATATCACCCTTTCAATGAATGGCGTTGAAGCATTTGGACATCCTTAGGCAAAAAACAAAACAAAACAAAACAAAACAAAAAAACCCCACAAACCTCCAGCTTTAAGTCTCACACATTATACAAATATTAATTTTAAATGGATCACAGACTCAAATATAAACCATAAAACTATAAAATCTTTAGGAAAAAAAAACAAGAAAATCTTCAGGAAGTAAGGTTAGGTTAGAATTTCTTAGAATTGACACCAAAAACCATGATTTATAAAAAATTGATAAATTAGGCTTCATCAGAAATAAAAAATTTTGCTCTAAAAGACCCCAGTAAAAGCTTGAAAAGATCACATATCTGATATAAACAAACAAACAAATAAAAAACAACAAACTATTATTCAGAAAAGACAGAATTTAAAATTGAACAGTAAAAGAGCAAACATTCCAATTAGAAAAGAGGCAAAAGTCATGAAGAGATACTTCACCAAAGGAGATATATAGATGGAAAATAAACACATGAATAGATGTTTAACATCATTAGGCATTAAAGAAATGCAAATTAATACCAGAATGAAATATCATTCAACATCTACCAGAATGACGAAAATAAAGTGATGACACCAAATGCTGAGGAAAATGTGGAGGAACTGGATCGCTTGTGCATTGTTAATGGGAATGTAAAATGTTACAGTCACTCTGCAAAACTGAAAATAACCTAGATGCCTTTTCTTATGGATAAATGTTTAAACTGTGGTACATCCAGACCATGAAATACTACTCAGCAGTAAAAAGGAACCAACTGTTGATACATACAATAAACTGGATGAATCCTTGGGGAAATATGCTAAATGAAAAAAGCCAACCCCAAAAGGTTACATAAGTGTGATTCCATTTATATCATGTTCTTGAAATGACAATTTGTAGAAATGCAGAACAGTGCTATGGTTGCCAGGAGTTACCAAGAGAGTGGGGGTGTATGGTATTGGGTATGACGCCAGAAGGACAACACGAGAAATCATTGTGATGATGGAAATGTTACTTGACTGCACCAGTGTTAATATGCTGGTTGTGATTTTACACTCTAAATTTGCAAGAATTTATGATTGGGGAAAACTGAGTAACGGGTACAAGGAATCTTTGTTTTACTTCTTACAACTGCAATTGTTTCAAAATATTGATCTAATTTCTTGAAAACATGACATTTAAAGGCAGTAAAATATTAAACAGGTCACAAATTTAAGCATTTGTATTTTCTAGTTAGCAAACTAAAAAAGGAAAAATTTATAATTGTGTGTTTTATCTAAGCCAATATGTCCAAAATGGTATCTTGATATATAATCAGCTTATTAGATATTTTACCTTCTGTTTCAGCTCAGGCTGCTATAATGAAATACCATAAACCAGGTGGCTTAAACGACAAATGATTACTTCTCACCATTCTGGAGACCCAAAGTCCAAAACCAAGAGGCAAGTAGAGTTGTCTTGTGAGGACCCCGGCTTCCATCTTTGCAGATGGCTGGCTTCTCACGGTGTTTTCACATGACAGGGAGAGTGAGCTCTGGTTCTTTCTCTCCTTATCATGACACCATTTGCTTCATAGGGGACTCCACCCACATGACTTCCTATGATCCTAATTACCTCTCAAAGGCCCCACCTATTAATATCATCCCATTGTTATCACATGCCCATGCTAAATCTGGGAATAGGATCCACTTCACTCAAAGCACTTGTGCTGAGTGCAGGAGGAGGCATTTCCCACAAAGAAACCGTGGTGGATTGTGTACAAAGATGGTAGGAACAATTTCTCTTATGCTCCTTTGCATTGTGACTAAGCTGCTTCTCACATCAACAGGTGAAGTCTATTTCTCCTCCCACTGACTCTGGCCTGGTCTTGGAAGTTGCTGGGTTAATCCAGGTCCTCTGAGAAGCAGAAACCAAGACAACTGTAAAAAGCATACAAGGATTTTATTAGTGGAAGCACCTGAGTAAAAGGAGTTTGGGAGAGAAAGTCGAGAGAGCCATGGGACTTGATGCAAGTCTGATCCTGAGTGAAGGAGAGAGGGAGAGAAGGTTGAGTAGAAGTGTCTAAGAAAGGTTTGGCACAGCCATTGAGGAGTCTTTGAGTCAAAGTCTTTGAACCAAAGAGTCCATGTCTCCCAGAAATAAGTCTGCCTTAATATCCAGCCTGTGGCTTCTGCAAAAATTCAATAGATTTCAAAGCACTGTAGCTGAGGTGCTCAGTCAATCACATTTCTAAGAGTGGAAGGTCTGCAAGATGCATTCTCTTGGCCACTATACCTGCTTTGTACACTAAAATGAAGAAGTGAAGTGATGTGATTTTTAAGGCTTGCCCTTAAGAGACCTTGTAGCTCCGCCTTTAGTCTCTTGGAATGTTGATCTGGACCGCCCTGTAAGGAACTGAGATGCTCCAGCCAACAGCCAACACCAACTGTAGATGTTTGAGTGAGGCTGTCTTGTGTCTGTCAGCCCAGCAAACCTCGCAGCTGAATACAACTGTGTCATTGAACCCAAGCAAAGTCAGCAGAGGAATCACCCAACCACCCCACAGAAACTTCAGAATAGTCACTGCTGTTTTAAGCCACTAAGTTTGAGGGTGATTTACATAGCGGCAGTTAATTGGAAAAAAAGTGGTCAATACCTGGGTGGCCCAAATTCAGCATATGTCACTATATTGCTACTAATGAAGAACATCAGCTATATAAAAAGGAATAATGCCTAATTTTTAACTGCAGCACGCAGAAACTTTAGAAGGGAGAGTGTCAGCCTCAAAGAATAACCTACATCTATCATTCTTCTCCTGGGCTTACACTAGATTCATCTAGAGCAACTGTTCTCAGTTTTGCACATACACTGAGACCACCTTGAAAACACAGAGCTGAAATTGGTTCAGGGTGTAGCCTGGGCATCCAGGTTCTTAAAAACTTCCCAGGTGATTACAAAATAGCCAAGATTAGGAACCACTGACCTTTTTATACAGGTATATCTGATTTTATTGCACTCCACATTATTGTGCTTCATAGATGTGTTTTTACAAATCGAATGCAATATCTCTGAGGTATGGCTGTATTTTTGATAATCCTATCTTTTGAGGGATCAAGTAATTCCAGGATCCAGCAGATCTTGTTGGCACCTACGTGGTGTGCTCCCTATTCCCTCTCTTCCACTCTGGGGATACTGCCAGTCCTTCTTCCTCAGTTTCCCCCTTCTTACTGTGAACAGTTAACACACTTTCCTCTCTTCATTATATAAGGCTTTGCATCTATCCCTTAGTTTGAGTGTTGATCTGCTTCAGATGGCATAAAAGACCAGCTTCCTTCCATATGGGATCTGGTGATCAATCACACAGTGAAATGAATATGATGCCCCCTCTGTGAACACCCTCCATCTCTATGACCTTAGGCAAGTCACTTTAACCTCTCTCAGCTTCAGTTTCCTCACCTCTGAAATAAAAGTGCTCCACTGTTCTATAATTCCATTAGTTTTACCTGGTGTCTTTTATTTGACAATTGCTTTGGTTTCCATGATATGCAAAGAAATGACAACGTTAAAATATCAAGTTTGTTTGGCTTTATAGGAATAGCAGAAAACCAAAAATCACTTTCATCCAAATTCTATAAGGGCATTAAATATATTCCTGCTGGAATTTATTGTCAACCTCAGTGAACAACTGGCAAGTTAAAATGTTTGCTCAGTGCCAGAAGATGTATGGAAAAGCAATTGTGTGGGAAGTCTGTTTGAAACACTCTGTTCTCAGAATCTCCCTGCTGTCAATTTGCAAATACTTTCACCCCCTGAAGAGCAATGGGTCTGCTGTATTTTTACACCTGTTTGTATACATTAAAAGCAGCCTTCCTTTAACTCATTGAAACATGTAATTCCAGGAGATAGATAGCATGGTGCCTATTCATCTACAAAGAAGGCATGCTCACTTGGAAACATGCTAGGGAATAAGGGATAAAACGTATAAGCATGAATTGTATTTCTGGAAAGATTCATTAGGCAAAATAGATGGTGATCGTCAGTAAGTGGGTGGGGGAGGCTGCTATTCAATGATAACAAAGATATCAAACTATTCTTATCCCTCACCTCCAGACACACACACCTCGAATCTTTGGCTCAGCAACTCCTGCTAGAATAAACTTTTATTCAGCAGCCACTGAGGGGCTTGCACTTGAAGTTTCCCCACTGCTGAACACTGAGTGAGTCTCTGGTCCGGGTCACTGGTGTGGATTTTATACTCTCTAAAACAAGCTCCTGATTTTTTTTCTTTCTTTCTTTTCTTTCCTTCCTTCCTTCCTTCCTTCCTTCCTTCCTTCCTTCCTTCCTTCCTTCCTTCCTTCCTTCCTTCCTTTGTTTCCTTCCTTCCTTTGTTTCCTTCCTTCCTTCCTTCCTTCCTTCCTTCCTTCCTTCCTTCCTTCCTTCCTTCCTTCCTTCCTTCTTTCCTTCTTTCTTTTCTTTTCTTTTCTTTTCCTTTCCTTTCCTTTCCTTTCCTTTCCTTTCCTTTCCTTTCCTTTCCTTTCCTTTCCTTTCCTTTCCTTTCCTTTCCTTTCCTTTCCTTTTCTTTTCTTTTCTTTTCTGTCTAGCTCACCTCTCTTTACCCCTCTCTCCAACGAGAGGGAGGCTGGATTACTGGCCACCAATGAGGTAGTGAAAGAGATTCAAGGCATATACAGAAAAAGCTTCTAAATATCTAAAAAAAATCTATAGACAGAAAATGGAAATTCTGGTGTTGAAAAGTATCAAATGGTGTTTCTAAACTCAGGCAAAGAATTAGAGTTTCTGGTGCATTTTAGCAGTGTTTGGTGGTTGAAGTTCAAGGAAGACTGGCTTCAAACATAGTCTAAATACTCATTCTTACGTTTATGTAACGGCGGAAAAGGACCAGCTGAAATACATCAGTGAAGTGTAATTGGAAATCTGCTAAAGAGAAATTCATTGCCAAATATGGGGAAATTTAAGGCAGATTTTACATTCTACCAAATAATACTTCTTGTAAATCCAAGTCTGTGTTTTGCAGAAAGAAGATAATCAGCACATTTAAGTATACAATATAGGGGGCCTCTCTGGTAATCCCCAAAGCAGTTGATCTTTGAAACACAAGAAAATCTCGAGGGTTTTCAAAGTAGGCAGAGTACGAACAAAGTGTCCAGCTCAAAAAGACTTTGACAGCACAATTTTATCCAAGCTGAGTGCCCAGAGCTACGAACTGGATTCACGAGTCTACAGGCTGGCTTTCAGATAAAAAGCCCAGAAAAATAAGTATTTTAAAAAACTGGCAGGTGCAGGGGAAGTTGTGTCATTTAATACCCATAGCCTCTAATGAAATGATTCAGCCATCCTGCCCCCCAATAAAGAGAGCCTTTGATAGAGTAGTTAGAGGAGACATGATGAGTAATTGCTTTATTAAGACATGTATTTCAGGATATTGCAGAAACCAGGTACTGTCTGCCTGTTTTCAATAAACAATCTTTATCACAAATACTATAACAACAAAAACAAAACACATAATTAAAGAATAAGCCAAAATTTTAAGCCCAAAGCTTTTGTATCAGATAGAGCTGGATTTGGTTTCCAGCTGTACAAACTCTTAGGTACTATGTAATGCTGAGCAGATATCTTTTGGAGCCTCGATTTCTTCATCTGTACAGTGGGATAATAATACTTACCTAATAGTTTTGTTGAGATAATTAAATAATATAATGAACAACTGGCACATTGCTGTTATTAAATAAAAGTTATTTGTGTTTTCTATTAACATTAGAAGATAGGGTCAAGAACCAGAACAGTAATGGTTCCTATCAGTGTTCTCATTGTAACAGCTTTATCGAGATATGATTTACAAGGCATAAACTTCAGTTTAAAGTACACAATTCAATGTTTTTTAGTATATTTATAGAGTTGTTCAATCATCACCATAATCTCATCTTAGAATATTACATAACCTGCAAAAGGAACTCATACTTACTGTCACTCCCCATTTTCCCTTTCCCCGGCTCCTGGCAAGCACTAATCTACTTTCTGTCTCTCTGGATTTCTATTCTAGAACTTTTATACAAATGGAATCATAAGTAGTATGTGGTCGTTTGTGACTGGTGTTATGGCTCATTCCTGATTTATTTTTATATGAATAGTAGCAAGTGAAAATCAAAAGAATTCTCTGTTAGATTGCTTCCTTGGTTGAATTTAAAAAGATTACATAAGATGTAAGAAGGGAATGGTTACATGCTATATTCTTTCTCAGCTACCATTAATCAAATAAACCATGCAGTTTGATCACATTAGGAAATAACAGCCTTTCTTTGTTCATTTATTTTCTTTGGATCCTGTCCTCAGCATTTGGCTGCATGATGAGGTGCTACTTCCAGCACTGAGGGTGTCCTTGACTTTGCCGAAGGCCTGACAGTTGGTTCCTACAGCAAAGCATACCACTGCCTCCGCAATGCTATGCAACCCAGCAAAAGGGGGCCTAGTACAGAGGGAGATCTTGTTTGAGCTCTCACTCTGCCACTGCTCTCCGGTGCTGTGAGATTTAAAGGAGATACTGAACATGAAAGTGCTTTGGAAAGTGTTCATGTATTATCGGTTAAGACTCTTTAGTCGTAGGAGTAAAAAATTTCTGGGTCATAAGGCAATTCCATGTTTTGAGGAACTGCCAATGCGTTTTCCACAGTGGTTGTACCATCTTACTTTCCCACCAGAAGTGCCAGTTCTCCACATCCTCACCAACATTTATTTTCCTTTTTTAAAAAAATTATAACTATCTTAGATGTGAAGTGGTATCTCATTGTGGCCTTGATTTGCATTCCCTAATAACTAATGATGTTGAGCATCTTTTTATGTGTGTATTAGCCATTTGTAAATCTTCTTTGGAGAAATGTCTATTCAAGTCCTCTGCCCATTTAAAAATTCTAATTGAATTATTTGTCTTGCTGTTGGCTTGCAGCAGTTCTTTACATATTCTGAATATCAAACTCTTATCAGCTATTTGATTTGCAGATGTTTCTCCCATTCTGTAGGTTGCCTTTTTACTTTTTTTAATAGTTTCCATTGATTCATTTAAATTTTCAATTTTGATAAAATCCAATTTATTTTTTTTTGTATATTTATCTATATTTTCTTTTGCTTCTCTTGCTTTTGTTGTTATATCTAAGAGACCATTGCCTAATCCAAGGTCATAAAGAAATATATCTGTTTTCTTCTAAGAGTTTTATAGTGTTAGCTCATATTTTTCTTTGTTCATTTTGACTTAATTTTTGTATATGGTGTAAAGTAAGTGTAGTTTTTACATTTTCAATGGTACATTTCAAATGGTTATATAAGTGCCTACATAGTATGCTTACTTTTGCCTCTTGATGCATCAAGTCTAAAATATTTACTATCTGGCCCTTTACAGAAAAGCTTGCCAACTTGTGGCCAGGTACAGGCCTTGGAAATCAAGTGCTTAACAAATTTTTTACAAATAGATTCATTAAACAAATATTTAACCCTTCTATTGAGTACAAGCACTTACCAATATATGGGGTAGGGGGAGGATATCAAAGATGAGTGAGATCTCATTATATCCAAGCAGGAATTAATTATACCCAGTTGAGAAAAAGCCAAGTACTGAAGATTAAAAATTCTTCTGTGCAAAGGTCAGTCCTGAATGGTGATGAAAGCTGAGATGTAAGAACTACCTCCAATTGTTTTTAGAATAAGATACAGAATAATTTGGAAAAATATATGCCATAATGTACACGTGCACATACATATATACATATACACATTTCATTTTCTTTGGTAAAATCTAAAGTAATTAACAGATAGTGGGCCACCAAAGAGGACTGGAATTATCGTCATATGAAAAGGAAAAACATTTGCAACATGGCATAAGTCTTTGTTCATGCATTTTCTTTACTAGGAGATATTCTTCACATTCAGCAAAAGGTATGTATTATTTCCTATCCGTAGATCCAAGAATTTAAAGGAAAATGCTCTTACAGCAAGACTCTGTCTCCTTATGACAGGCCTCTGGAGGAGGTTCCACTGTTTCTGTTCACAAGTGAAAAAGCAATACATTTCACATTTCAGTCTCTCTTAATGGACAAAATTATAAATGAAGCAAAAAATCAAGAAAGTATCTGCCTTCATTTGTATTTATGTCTCTATAACAGTTGATTCCCAAAATCTTCTGTCAAGAAATCCTTTGAATGGTGTATCAGCTAGGAACTGAGTGGGACTATGAATAACAGGAAACTCAGTGACTTAAACCATAGGCTTCATTTTACCTGCATAAAAGAGACGCAGAGTTGGCAGTCCAGGGCTCTATGGGGCTCTTGCCATGTAGCCATCCTTAGTATGTAGTTTAATGCCTTGGTGTCCACATAGTATCTCCACCTTTACCTTCATACTCATGTACCAGGAAGAAAGAAAGGTAAGGGCAAAATGCGCCTGCCAGGTTAATCTGTGCTCTTTTCTTAAGTCTTCTCCTGGTGACTTTCATTTCCATCTTACTGGCCAGAACCATGTCAGATGGCAATGTCTAACTTTAAGAGAGATTGAAAATATATTCAGTTAGGTATAAATATTTCCTATTACTTAGAAAAAAAAGGAAATGGATATTATGTCCTAAGAATGTCTGCCACAAATAATCATTTGATTTGGAAAATCCAGTATTGCAGATACCCATCATCTAGTTCAGGGGTCCCTAACTAATGGTATCATGGGTGGTACCAGTCCATCACCTGTTAGGAACTGGGCCACACACAGGGGGTGAGCAGCCAGTGAGCAAAGCATAATCTGTGTTTGTGGCCACTCCCCAGCACTAACATCACTGCCTCAGCTCCACTTCAGATCATCAGGCATTAGATTCCCAAAGGAGCACAGGGCTCTGGTGCCAAAAATGTTGGGGACCATTGTTCTCGTTAGTTCCTTGAATATAACTTCTCAAACTTTAATGTGCATGTGAATCACCTTGAAATATTGTTTAAAAAGTAGGCTTGATATAATATATTTGGGGAGGGGTCTAGATTTTGAATTTCTAAGGTTTGCTGACCACACTTTGAATAGTAAGATCTTAAGTACCTGGATCTTCTCATCAGTCAGAAAAGAAATTGGCTATTTCTTGTTTTTGATTTGTTTTAACGCAATAATTGAACGTTTGAATCATATTCCCACTACATGCTTACTAGTATGATGGAATAAGGACTATTTAATTGGCCTGTGTTTTTCTTGCTAATATTTTAAAACTGGAATCAAATAATAAAGAACCTTCAAATAAATTGAAACTGCAGGGTAGTCTACAATTGGCTTGAATTTGTTATGAAATCAATAGCATGAAAAACAACAAAAGGAAGAAGGACTGTTCCAGATTAAGGAGACTAAGAAGATAAAAACTAAATGCAGTGCAGAAACTTTGATTATATTCTGGGTTTTAGAAAAAGCTATAAAAGATGTTTTTGAGATGACTGGGTAAATTTAAATATATATTGTATATTAAATTATTTATGGAATAGTTAAATTTTTTTGGTGTAATAATCATATTGGGTTTTTGTAAGAGAACACTTTATTTTTTAGTTAATATTAGCTGAATTATTTGGGGGGAAAGTGCCATGATGTCTACAACTCACTTTCAAACAGTTCACCCAATACATATTTCAAGAGAGTAAAAGAGAAAATAAAGCAAATATAGGGGAAAATGTTAACAGTTGGTGAATCTAGGTGAAAGCTTAACAGGTGTTCATTGTATTATTCTTTCAAATTTTCTGTACATTTGAAAATTTTTCAAATAAAAAAAGAAAATTTTAGTCTTATTAGAGTTATATAGCACAGAGCTAGAAATAGATTTATTTTTCTTTTATTTAGAGGTATTCTGAGAAAGGGCTATTTGCAAGGAAGGGGATTACACACTAGCCTACTCATCAATAAAATGTTTGTATTAGAGAAAATACTTTCTAGCTCCAAACATTTCCCTCCTCAGTGATCCCAGAGCCTTAGTACACATCTAAGCACCTTTAGGCTGTGTTTTAGGTGTACTGTTAGACCTATCTTTGTGAGAGTACTAAAAGTTCCATGAAGAGAGAGCGTTTAATTGGGGGAATCATTTTGTAAGTTATACAAATGTCTAACCACTAAGTTGGACAACTGAAACTAATAAAATATTGAATACAATTGTGATTGAAAAAAAATTTAAGTTTAAAAAATAAATTATTAACCTGCCCAAAATACATAAGAAAAAATATAATTTTAAAATTAGTTATGTTTATAGAAACAAATAAATCAGAAATGGATATTTTGAATTAATTAGTGAACTGTATTTGAGACAATAAATTTTATTACAGAATTGCAAAAAAAAAAAAAGAGAGAGAGAGAGAGAAAGAGAGAGGTGGAGAGACTCTTATAGATCCTGATAAATATATGTCAAAGAAGAAAGAAAGGTGTGAATTGGCTGACAGCCTTTCTCAGTATAGTTTGAAAGATAGCCTTGAAACAAAATTCAGGATTTAAAATCAGAAATAACTCTAAACTTGCTTGCTTGCCATTGGAGAAGAGCCTGTGCCTGGCCAGTTCAGCTCTTTCTGTGTGCATGGTGGGGTCACTAAACCTGTCAGAAATGCTAGCACCGGCAAGCAGGTCATTCAGAGCCAGTTCCTTCTAAGGCACTTGTCAATTGCAGGGTCTAAGGGAATGATTGACACACACAAGGAATAAACAGCCAAGGAAAACAAAGTCAATGCCAGAGGGAAGCCATGTCACTTTTAAATAATCATCAAAAGAGACACAAAAAGCACTCAGACTGAAGAGGTCTTTAAGTTTGATTATGTAATTTTTCACCAGGATTCCTTTGCTCTCTAAATTCTATGGTGCTAGCGCTAAAATCACCAGCCTTAATAGCAATACCGTTATTTCTTTTATTTCTTCAGATTAAGCTAAATGATCTCCATACAGGTACAGATTTTTCTGACAAGTTGGCTTTTCATAATCAGTGTACACCATATTAAAGAGAAAAAACGTTGTTAGAACTGGTTAAAGCATTTAACAGATAAAGATTCTTCTACATATTTAGAAAATTTTGTAAATTTGCTACACTTGTACCCAAAAAGTTTACTAATATGTGCATTTGAGAAAAAGATCTATCTGACCACAGATCCTTAAGCAATAACTAAAGGCACAATCAGGAAAAAAAGTTGCGCAGAATGTAAAACCAAAAAGCTATCCCCATGCCAGCTCTAAAATGACCTATTTGTGCATTTATATTGACTACTTCCTGGTCCACATTCAACTTATTCTTGTGACAAAGAAGGAAGAATCTAATGGCCATTTACCATTAGTTTTTCTTACTGAAAGTAATAAGTAGATACTGAAATATTATGGCACTGTAAAATAATCATTAATGAAAACCAAAGTATTCAGTTTTTCCCTTTCACAACACTTACCCCTTCATTTCTTATAAATCAGGTACATGAGCCATGATTCTTTTGGTTGCAAATGGTAGAAACCCAATCTGTACCGGCTTAAACAAACAAGAACACTTGTTGGCTCAAGTAACTAGGATTCTAGATTCAGGAGTTTAGATCATGGGAGGAGGATTCTCTTTCTCTGTCTCTTGCCTGTTGTTGGTATTATACTCAGGTGGAGAGGTTCCATATCTTTGTAAAGATGACCACGAGTGCCCCCAGGTTATTTCATTTTTTCAAATGAGATATCTTAGAAAAATGAGAATATAGGCTTTCAGATGGCTCAAGGAAATTTCGAGAAGGTATAGCATCCCCTGAACCCATCTCTGTGGTTAAGGAGATGCAATGCTCTGATAGGCCGAACCTGGATCATGTGTTCAATCATGGACCTAGAAGCAAGACTAGTCCTTTGTAAACCATATGGATGGGACTAAATTTTCATAGAATGGTGAATAAATATCTATTTCTCTAAAAGATGCCAAGCAAACATGTCTTTTACTCAGTACATCTCCTCCTACTTTTTCTTGGATTAAATACATGCTACAAACAATAGTACATCAGTGTTCATTGCAGAATCAAAGGTATGATTAATCATGCCAGCATTACTGCTAGAAAAACAGTGTGAATCTATTTTAAACACAGAGTTCCGTCAGGTAGACTCCAGTAAAAACATGAAATATATGCTAAGAAGGCTGAGGGATGAAAAGGTTCTGCAGCTACTTATCACCTCAGTTTATCTGCCTCAGCTCCAACCTCAGCCTGAGGGGACATTTCTTTTGAGAGGGAAAAAGATGAGGGAAAAGGGAGATAAAGGAAAGAAAAGCACATGTCCTGAGGAGCCTCAGTTTTGGGTCAGGCTCAGCAGATTGTTTATCCTTGGACTTGCTACTTTGAGACAAGACTCAGTTACCTAAATTACCATAGACACGACATTATGTCAGCCCCAGGGCCTGCCTTCCCTTTTATGATAGGCTTACTCTAACATAGAAGGAAAAAATTTGCTTTTCTTCTCCATACATGCTTCTCAAGAATTTCAAAGTGGCATAGTCAATGGTTACTCAGCCTCTGCAACTACCGACATTTTGTGCAGGATAATTCTTTTTTTTTTTTTTTTTTTTTGGTGGAGGAGGCTGTCCTGTGCATTGTAGGATGTTTAGCAGCATCTCTTGGCATCCTTAGTTCTGACAACCGAAAATGTCTCCAGATATTGCCAAATATCCCCTGGAAGGGCAAAATCCTGGGTCATTGAATTGACCAGGGAAAGGAACCTGGCTTGATTTGTTGAGCACACAGGGTTTTTGCGACTTTGTTTTGGGTGTGATATTTTCAGACTAATAATCTCAGATTTGCAATGTAGGTAACTTTATTTTTTTTATATCCAAACTTAATTTTTTTCTTGAGACTCTCTACAAACCAGTCAATGCAGATTAAATTCCGTCACATCAGATCTTTCTCAGTCAATTCATGGTTTCTTGTCTTTCTTTCTCTAAATTCCAAAAGAAGAAAACAGGTAGGAGTCAGGGAGAGGTTTGGTCTGAGGTTGTCATCTATCCAAGCTGGCTTCCACTATGATGTCCTCCTCTCCCCAAATCTTGGGTCAAAGCATGTCTTCTCTATGGCATCTCTTGAAATGCCTAGATTTACTTCCCTGAGTCTAAGTAATGTGTTTCATTCTGGTGTCCTCTAGTAGGTCCCCATGGCCATAACTGAGGCCTCTCCTGCTGCTACATTGCCTACCTCTGTATCTCTTTCAGAAAGACATACCAACTTTCAGATTCCTCCACTAGGCTCCAGGGCCATGAGAACACAGAATTTTTCCCTGAAAGTTCCAAGTTGCCTTTTTTCCCTATTTCTTTCTACTCCACTCCACTCCACTCCATTCCACTCCACTCCACTCCACTCCACTCCACTCCATTCCATTCCATTCCATTCCATTCCATTCCATTCCATTCCAGGCTATTTTATTCCATTCCATCCTATACCACAATGAATCTATAGAATTGCCCGGTCCAATGTGGCTAGTGTCTATAGAACAGTGAAATGTAGCCAATCTCAATAAAGATGGCTGTAAGTATAAAATATGCATTGCAAATTCCACTTTAATATGAATAAAAATTAATTAGAAATTATAACATTGAATAAATGATAAATTATTGACTATATTGGGTTAAATAAAATACATTACTGAAATTAATTTCACTCTTGAGAGGTTGGACATACTCTCTTGGCTTGGTTAGAGTATTCTATTCCCCTGGCCATCATGAATCAGTTCAGGGAGGAGTCATTGACTCAAGCTCACTTAATCAGAATTAATCTTAGAATTTTTGCTGGAATATTGGGAAGGAAAATTTTTTCTCTACCTAGGTTGCCAATAGATACAGATAAGTGTGGAGTTTCTCACAATCACCTTGCCACCATGCTGGGAGAGACCTACCGGAGACTAGAGTTCAGAGGTAAGTACAGGTAAAAAAATGGAGCAAGATGACTTCCTATAGCATATGAGCACCTGGATCCAACAGAGCCTAAAACCAAGACCATCCCTGAATTTCTCAGTTCTAATCCTCAATAAATTCTATTTTTAACTTAAGTTAGTTCATATCAGGTCTCTGTTGCTTGCAATCACCATGTCATTGTAAACACAGGCAGGGTCCTAGCCTAGCTCCACAGATCAAGGGTCCTCATGAGTGTTTTGTTTTCTATGTTATTAATATAGTATAAAACAGACAGATACCAAATCAAAAATCCCATATAAGTGAGGCATCACAATTGGCTGATTTTTCTAAGACTTAACTTTGTTGTTCAAATGGGATTTGGACAGAGTTCCATAGTAAAATTATAGGATTAGGAAGCCTTCTCTTCCCTCACAGTCTCCTCCACCAAAATCATTGGGCAAATAATTCTGAATAAATAGTTTCTCCAGTAGATTATGAGATACGTAAGGATAAGTCCTGTTTCTCACAATTGTTATTACACCAATGCTGTCATACAAGCTCAAGAAAGTTAGTATATGACTATGAAGTTTTTTTGGATTGCTTGTGTGTGCTGGGTCCTTCATACCCTATTTGTCATGACAGTACCTGCACACTCTAAGTAATCAAAAGAAAGAGGTAACAGTCCACAAAGTGATATTGTTGTCATATAGCCTTTCTGGCCACCAAACCATTTATTTGTAACATCCAATTTGCTTCTAGGACTTGCCGTGGCTGTTTTTGGTGTGGTTGATCAACCCTGTATCAGTTCAGAAGTAACCTGATAGCAGATTACTGACTATATGAACTATTATGAGAGGGTGCATGTTACCTGTGCTGCTTATTAAACTCTCTCAAAACTTAGCGTTTTAAAACAACTGCCATCTTATTATATTTTGGGATCTGTGGGTCAGAAATTAGGGCAAACTTGGCTAGTGGTTTTCCTTCTCCATGTGTTATTGACTTCGGGTGACTTGGTGATATCCAGCTGGACTAGGCTGAAGGACCTGGATAACTTAACTCACATTCCTGGCACCCTGGTTGCTATGGCTGGAAGGATGAGGTTAGCTATTTAGTCCCAGAGTCTCTTCTGGCGATCTTTTCAACTTTTCTATGGGGCATTTTAGGGCTCCCAGAGTGAGTAAGTCAAGAGAAAGGAAATGGAAGCTGCTACACTCTTAAGACCTAGACTTGAAAACTGACAGTGTAATTTCCACTATAGTCCATCAGTCAAAACAGCCACATTGCTTTCCCAGCTTCAAGAGGAGGGAACACATGCCCCACCTCTTGAAAAAAAGAGTGACCAAGAATTTCTGGCCATTGTAACTACATCAATGACATTAACAAGGGGGCGGGTGAACTTTCAGGTGTCTAAAGTCATCAAGGTGTGACTCAGGTATAAAGAGGACAGAAAGAGACTGAATATTTTTTTTCAACTCCACATTTCTAACTGGTATTTACCAAGTTTACAGATTTTAAAATAATAAAGAAAGATACTAAATTTATATAATATTTAGGAAAGGAGAACCTGGAGTGTCCTCTGATGTTTGCTCCATTTAGGATGACCTTTAAAAAACTGCATATTTGATTCAGATATTTTAAAATTACATTTACTTTCAAGAGAACACAATGGCTAAATCCTATCTGTTTCAGACAGGGCAGGCAGGTGTTTGTCTACTTCTCTGCCTCTGCTGGAAAGCCTTGCAACACAATTCCTATCTGTGGTTGCTCCCAGATGGTTGGAATTATTCTAAATGACTGTGCAAAGTGTGAACTCTTCCTTTTTCTCCCACAGTACCAGAGTAATCATGAATAGAGCTGTTGTATAAAAATGAAGTTTTTGATAATGATGATGATATTATTTAAAAAATAATACTATCTACTACTAATAAGTATTTACTAGTTTTAGGCAAAGAGTCAAAGGTTTCATATATATTATTTCTTCTAATCTTCAACAACAATCCAATGAGGTAGGTGTTATTTATTCATGAATTTCATGAATACTCATTGAGCACTACATGGCTTATTTATGACATTGCTTTAGCACCTGGATTCAGCAGAGTTTAAAACCATTACCATCTCTAAACTTCTCAGTCTTAGGAGCCAATAAATTCTATTTTTTACTTCATTGCATTTACATTGGGTCTCTGTTGTTCATTATCAACATGTTCTGGCAAACACAAGCAAGATCTTATCTCCACACATCAAGGGTCCAGAGCAGTGTTTTGTTTTCCTTGGAATTACACAATGTAGTCAAAACAGGCAAATATCAAATCACAAATCCCATATTGATGACTTTTCCAAGACTTAATTTTATTGTTCAGAATGTGATCTGAACAAATTTTGATGGTGCAATTTTAAGATGAAGTGGCCTCCTGGATCTAGGCCCTAAGAATGCAGTGGTAAGTGAGATGGTCAGGATCCTCCCTATCATAGAGTTTACCTTCTTACTCTGGTGGAAGAAGAATATAAACAAGTAAAAAAGGAAGAAAATGAGAAATCAGTGACAGGAGCTACAATGAATATACAAGAGTATGATGGTATCAATTGGATGAGGCAGGGAGGAGTGGCTACTTTAGGCCAAGTGGTCACGGAAGTTTGCATTTAATAAGTCACATTTAAGTTGAGACTGACGTGGCAAGTAGAAAGAAACCATTTCAAGATCTGGGGAAGCACAATTTAGGCAGCAGAGCAGATAGTGCAAAGGCCCTCAGTTATGGCCAAAGAAAAAAGGTACAAGTTTTTGTTTTTGTTTTTGTTTTTGTTTAAATGCATTTTAGATAACCTACATATATACATATATACATGTGTGTGTGTATATATATATATATATATATATATATATATATATATTTTTTTTTTTTTTTTTTTTTTCTGAAAAACAATGCCTCTGCTCTAAGATAAAATTAAACAGAGACCTTGGGGTGGCTCCATAGTGTAGTGATTAGCACATCTGCTTTAACATAGAAGATCCTGGGTTCACACCCCAGGTGGAGCCACAGACCATATCCCGGGTGTGCCAGGCCCCAGGTGTGCCAGGCCCCTCGAGTGCAGCAGGCCCCCCAAGTGCCCTGGGTATGCTGCGAGCATGTGGGAGGAGACACACTGCCTTCAGAGATCCAGTTCTTAGGGAAAATGGCAACACCCATAGGTCAGGGGTGGAACTGTGTGTGTAGAGGGGAGGAATTAAAGAAGGACGGGGGGGGGGGAATAAATAAATAAACAGAGATCAGTCCCATTTTTCTAAGAGCTGGTATTATGCAAATGAACAGCAGCAGCCTTTGGTGAATTTTAATCTTGAGAACGATGGGGTATGTTTTAGACTTCTACAAGCTCATTGTGGCTGTCTTATTCTATGGTGAGTGGATTTCAGAGGATCAAGAGTGGAAGCAGGAAGACCAGTGACAAAGCTATTGTTTTAGTCCAGGTCAGAGGTGCTATTTGGCTTGGTCAGAAATGGTAGCAGCAAAAGGGGAAATAAACATACTTGAGGGACCACATGTAACATAATAGAGGATAATTCAGGGACCCTTATTCGCATAGATCACATCTGTGTGACATCCTCTGAGCTGCTCAGTGCAAAAGCAGGTGGCTACACCCGGCGGTTCCAAAACAAATTAAAGATGTGACTTAAGGCCTATCCATAATTGATAAGATTAGGTGTGGGAGATGGAGCCAAGAGGCAATCAATTGGGTGTTTGGTGGTACTGAGATGAAAATAATAGCAGGAAGATAAATTTTGAGAAACAAATTTAGAATTTTGTTTTGGATGTGTTAAATTGAGATGGCTATTAGATATACAAGCCAATATGTCAAGAAGGCAGTTGAAATTAGGTTTAAAGTTATGCTTTGCTTTGAAGTTTAGGGGATAAGCCATTGATAAATAATATATTTCTTATGGAAGAATAAATATCTGAATACAACTAAGAAGAGTTTGATAACACTGACAAGTGATGTGGCCTGTCAGATACAAAAATTTTCCATAGAGCTCCTATAATCAAACAAAAATGGTATGAATATAGTAATAAACAGCTTGGTGGAACAGTATAGACTCAAAGAAATAGATTTCAGTCAATATGAGAATGTAATGCATGATGAAAATTGAAGTTTAATTTACTGGGAAAAGGGTGGAATGTTCAATAAATGATGTTGGTACATCTGGCTATCCATCTGGAAGAAAATAAAATTAGTCTTCTATCTTACACATTTTACAAAAATAAACACCAGATGGATTAAATATTTAAATGTTAAAAACAAAATAATACAAGTGCTTGCAAGAAAATCTAAGATACTGCACATATGATGTAGAAATGGGGAGGCCATCCTCCAAAAACTGGAACTCTGAAAGTTGTGCAAGGAATTAGAGATATTTGGATATGTAAAAATAGAATATTTTCTATGGTAAAAGACTTCATGAAAAATTGTAAAAGACAAAAAAAATGTATTTGAAAATTTGTAATCCAAATGACAAAGTTGATATGTAATTAAAGAGCTCTTACAGATTGCCAAGAAAAAAAAAATGACCCAATTTTTTAAAATGAGAAAAAGCTGTAAATAGATAATTCGGAGTGTGGCAAATGCAAATGCTAACAAGGTATGAAAAAATGTACAAATTCATGAGTATTCAGGGAAATACAAAGGAAAACAAACTTTAATATTGTTTGTTTTCCTTTAGGTTGCCAAAAATTAATGAGTGATAATATTTATTGCTGGTAGGGACACAGGTATTCATATTTTTAGTGAAAATATGAAGAATTGTTTTAGTCTTTTTGAACAAGAATGTGGCCACATCTATTACTATGAAAAACAGATATAGCCTTCAATTCAACAGTCTTTTTCTCCTGGGAATCTCTCCCATAGAAATAAAGGCGCTAGTGAATAAGAATTTACATACAAAGATGCTCTTACAGCTTTGTTCTTAGTGGCCAAAAATTGGAAATAAAAATGAATGCTCTGCAAATAGGAAAAGTTGAATAAAGTGTCTTTTCATGTCATGAAATACTATGTACGAATGTATGAAAGATTGAATCACAGCTAGCCATCCCTTAGAGTTTCATAAAGTATCATTGAATTAGAAAAGAAAAATATAGAGTTGATATAATATGGTCTTATTTTTAAACTAGTAATGACAAACTCCTGTGCTTTTAATGCTATGGGTCATTATAAGAGCATAAAAAAAAATACGGAGAAGAAAACATACGAAATTGTTAACATTGGTTCCTTCAGGAGGATATGTAAGTAGAGGGGAAAAACAAGTAAAAAAAAAAAAAAAGAAAGAAAAAAGAAAACAAGCATAATAAAAATCTCCAAACTTCTTAAAAACATATTTACTCCTTAAATTTTTGAGATACTTAACTCTCATGAAAAGTCAGATTTAAAAACAGCCAGCCACTGACCTGTTGCAGCCACAGAGGAGCATATATATATTCAGAGGGCATAACAGCTCTCTCAGATCTGGCTTGATAATCTTCAGAGTACATTGCTGATAATTCTTTATTGAGGACATAAGTTCCTGTACAAAAACACAGGTCCACAGGTGCTACCTTAACAAGTATTAAGTGCCACTGTCACTTTGGTCAAAGTTTTCTGTGGTAGTGTGGAGCCAGCCTGTCCCTGTACTTTGGAAATATTTTCATGTTATAATGATGTAAATCACAGATAAATTTTCTTTTTTCCATCACTTAAACTCCAGAGAGAGAACTTTGTGCAAGACAGGGTCAATGGAACCAAAAAAAATTTTCCAAAGTCAAAATCTTGAGTCCTTAGTTCTACCCTCTCTCCATGTTAAATACCATCTTTTATTTTATGAGTACCACAAAGTTTCTTTATATGACCACTGTTCCAACATGCAATAGCCAAAATCACACTGCCATGACAATCCCTTATGTTTCTTTCTCTCTTGATTTCTTATTTCTATTGATCCACAGGCCACCTTTCACTCTTTCCTGACAGTCACTATACAGGTGATCTGTGCCTTACCCAGTCAGTTTATCCATGATATTGGTCCAGCCCACATCCTTGTTCATGGAGCAGCTTTGCAAAGCCCCACAAATACTGTTCCTGTCAGAGAAAATTTTCTTCCTGAACCACATGTTCCTCTTCCATTTGTTACAGGAGATTCAGTTCCAATATAACCTGCTGTCTGCCATTGACCTAAATGTCATTATGCAGCGCACAACTGTGATTCTAGTCTTTTCAGTAGAGGTTGTATAACAAATAGTTTCTGGTTTTCAAGCAGAGAATATTTTGGAGCAACGTGGTGACATATTGACTGCCTTAGGAAAATAGATGTTGAGTACCTCTGTCCACCAGGTACAATTATCTAAATATCCATCAATATCCCATCGACTCAACCAAAGTCAATAATAGGCAGACAGTAGAGAGATATCTTGAACTTATCCTGCTTATCTACAACCTAAGATGATTAAGTGAGGAATGGTGGGGAGTGGTGAGAGGGGAGAAGGACTCACAACTTTATAGAAAACACACTGTGCCCCAAAAATGGAATGAAAAATTGGCAACATTTAGTTTAAGCTACCTGGGATATGGACAAGCAAACCCCCACTGATGGCTGATCTGTTTAAGAGTTGATACTCATGTATATGACTACTGAAACAAAAGTTTCATGAAACAATAATTCATGCAGCATATGAAAACAAATATTATTTTACTAAGGCCTCTTTTCAAAACTACCTCTTCCTGGTAAGATGCTGTAAACAAATTAATAACTTAAAATTGTTCTCATCCTGCCCTCAGATTTTGAAAATAAGGATATTAGATACGAATAAAAAGTAGTAGTATAAAAATAATTGACTTGTGATATCCTAGATTTATAGTTTTAACTAGCTACCAATGCTCAATAAAAAACTTGAGGTTTATGATTATTTTTATGTTTTAAGTGTGGAAACTATCAAAGAGTTTAATGTTAGAGTTGGGAGATCCCTTTGAGCTTCATCTGGTTCATCCTTCTCATTTTATAGCTCAGGAGAGTGGGACCTAGACAACTTTAATCAAGTTGCCTCAAAAGTTTTATACCAGAGAATTAAAATCAACCTAAAAACTGTGACTCAGAGTAACTTACCTTGCTAATATATGTCCCTTTAGTTTCTTAAAAATGTGTTTCCATAAAATTTTTTATCATACTGTTTACATTTTTTTATCTTGCCCCTTTCACTCAATATATTTTGAGGTTTCCCCTAAATTTGTCATTGTTGTTCAAATTTGTTATTAATATATTCACCTAGCAACTATATAATATTGCATGGATCTACCATTATTTGACCTATTCCCTGTTGTTGGGCATTTAGGTTATTTTGCATAATTGTTACTAAAAATAAAACCTTTGCACATAAGTCATGGCTTAAGGAGATTATTTCTCAAAGGAAGAATTACCCATTTGTTCAAAAAGAGTGAATGCATTTAGGGCTTCTGACACCTACTACCAAATTGGTCAACCCAGGAATGTTCCACACATTTACCAGAAGCAAAATGTTTTATATCTTTTTTGAAATCTTAGCAACTTTGGACCTAACGGTTAGTTATTCCAGTTAACTTGGAGTTTAAATTGGCTCTAATTTTAATCATTTAAAAAATACTAATAATTATGGTGCAATTATTATTTTGAGAGGCTAAGAGGTCCTACACTCAAATTGTAAATGTATCTGTAAGGGCTAAGGGAGAAATGTGTGACTAAATGGCCAAGTATCAAATGGGAAAAATCCAGTTTTCCTGTAGGGGTCACTGTTACTGTCAATTGTGCTTGCAAGGAAATGAAAACAGTCATGAATTTGAGAAGGTACGCACGTTCGTTTCTAATGCCTGATTTGTTTACATTCTCTAAACTGTAAAATAAATAAGACCTTCACTTCAGCCAGATAGCATCATTATGCCAAGTTCTTTATATAATGACACATACCACTCTCTCCACTCAATAAACTCCTCCCTCTGGATTGATTAAATATATGCTACTCATATAAAAGGCACTACTCCTTACTCTTAATAGAGGAAGCATTAGCTAATTACCTAACACCATAAAGTGGTTTAAGTGGCATATGGTGACTTGAAAGAAGGAAAAAAAATCATTGCTGTGGCCAAGATCCCCTCCTTCCACCTTTCCTTTTCTGCCTTTCCCATGGACCTTGTTTTGCGCTCTGCCTCAAAATCTGCACAGAAGACAAAATCAGATATAATCTGAATTCTATGGTGCCATTTGAGTACACAGAAGTGCTTTTCAACATCAGTTTTTTTTTATTAATGCAGCTCAAACATGATTTCGACGTTCCAGGAACCGAGCCAATGTGGCTGTGTGGACACACCTTTGCAAGGCAGCTAGCTGTCAGGCTTCAGGGCTGGGGCCGGGAAGATGCCAGGTGTTGCTGGCAGCGTATCAGCCCTCTCTACAAAGCAGGAGTCTCTTTCCCATCCCCAAATGCAAAGTAGCCAGCCAGCCCTTTTCCACTCTCCCCACGGCAAGCCCTCCTTGTCTGGGGCTGTACGAAGGGGCTCGGAGGATATTCCTCTCTGCTCTTGCACTTCTCTTATTTGAGTGAACCCAGTGGCAGCTGCTGCTTGAGCGCAGCGCCAGCGGGCTCAGCCCCAGCCCCACCTTTCAGGCAGACTGCCCAGAGGACCAAGAGCCTTGCCCGAGCCCTACCTGGGCTGGGGCATCCGGGAAGCGGAAGGAGCCCGTCTAGGAAAGCAGGGTGTGTGGGGTGGTGAGACGGGGGTGCGAACCTCCACTTCAAGTCCGGGTCGAGAGAGCTCGGCCTGCCTCATCCTCGACAGGCTGTGGCCCGCAGCAGACGTCGGGCTTCCCTCCACTCTTGTAGTTGAGAGGGGCTGAGGCTGGGAGTTGGCGAAACTCGCTCGCTCACCTGTTGGAACCCGGATCTGGGCAGAGACTAGGGCCCGGCGGCCGGAGCGCGCGGGTCACAGCGACAGCAGCGAGCGGCCCGGCCGCGCGGGTGAGCCGCAGCCGGGGAGGCAGGGGTCGGGGCTGCTCCTGAAGACTCGAGGGGACCCGGCTCCGCACCCCAGCTCCCTGCTCGCCCCTTTTGCCCGCAGGCGCCGTCGGCGTGGTGTGCCGCGAGGCCAACTCGGGCAGACGCCAGGGTTGCAGGTTCCAGATGCTCCGCCTCCTCCTGCCTCTTCGGAGACTTAAGCGCGAGCAGGAGTATTTCCACTGGGTCTCCGGCCGCGGCCACTGCTGAGGTTTTCGGACCTCCCCAAGGCCAGGGCCAGCCAGGCCCTTTGCCTCCCACCAACGCGGGCTCTAAGCCTACCTGGGCCACCCCCAGGACCCCGAGAGTCCGCTCTTCCCCGGGCACCGACGCCCCAACTTTTTCGCGCGCTGCGTCCTCCTGTGCCAAGGGACGCGCATCTCCGGGCGTCGGCAACGCTCCCACGGCAGCTCGCCCTGTCCTCCCCGGAGCGAGTGCGGGCTGCGTGAGCCAGGATCCCGGGTGTGTTTGAGTTTCCCCCGCGCGCGGGATTTGCCCCCGCCTTGGAGCCCACCCGCGGCAAGGACTGAATCCCGGAGGTCCAGGCCTCTGAGCTGGTTCTCAGGTCGGCCAGCATCTTTTCCTCTCCCAGCCGGGTGCCCGTCGAGGGTCGGCTCAGCGCCCCGCCGGGCGGAGGATCGGGGCGCCCCGCACCGCGTCGCCTCTTCGGGTGCCGCGCGCACCATGGCCGGCTGCTGCTGCCTGTCGGCCGAGGAGAAGGAGTCGCAGCGCATCAGCGCCGAGATCGAGAGGCAGCTTCGGCGGGACAAGAAGGACGCGCGCCGGGAGCTCAAGCTGCTGCTGCTGGGTGAGTGACAGCGTCTGCCTGTCACCTTCCCTCCGCGCCGCTTCCCGGGCCGGGCTCCCCGCCGGGTGCAGCGTGGTTTCTTCCAACCCCGGGGGCTTACCCACGCCGTAGGCGCCTGGCCTTTGTCCCCCAAACTGGTCGACTTTCCACTACCCCCAAACAGGGTTGAGACGGAACACTTGACTTATGTCAGCCCGCTATCTGGTTAGCCTTCTCCCCTAAGACCGCGACCTCCCCACCCCTCCGCCGCCAGCACCCACAGTTTCTGCCGCACCCCGTTTAGGAGTCGGAGTCGGTGGTGGGGAGCCGCCTAAGCCACCTCTTGGGTTCAGCTTTGGCTTCTGCTCTCTCAGTCCTCAATTGGTACAGTTGACTGAGCGCTTGCCAAGTGCGAGGCTGTGTTAAGTTCTGGGCATCACCGCCAGTAATGCAGGCAGGTCTTGTCCCCATTTTAGAGAATTAAAAACGGGGACGCGGGAAACTGGTGAACTTGCTTTGACTGAGAAAGGGCAGAAGACACCTGGTCAATCGTGGGGGTGAAACCCAGGTCCCGGCCGGCTCCCTCTGGCAAGGCCTTTCTGTTTGCAGCAGGTCCAAACCTCCCTTGCCCGGTCAATTCAGTGCGTGCTGGTCTCTAGAGTTTGGACTTTATGGCCTCAGCTAGTTCATCAGGCTCTTTTGGTCTCCCTGAACAGGTCTATGTAGAACACCCACTTTCAAAAATGAACATTTAAGGTTTGTCCAATTTCTGCCCTAGGGAAAGGAACCTATCTTTCTGACTTTGTAGAACCCTGTTCAATCTATTTGCTCTTTGAGGAATATTTACCTTTTCTGTCTTCTAACCAGGATATCGGCTGTCAAATTGTTCTAGATAGCTGCAAGTATTTCAACATTTTCTTTCATTTTTTTCAGACAAGAAGTCTCTCATACCAGTTTATTTGTTTTTAATATAAGGAGTTGCACTCCCAGAAAACTTAAAGAGAAGTCCATCTAGTTAGAATAGAGACTTTCAGTCAATATTGCCTTGGGCAAGGAAGCCTTTGCTCTTATTTCCTGGATTTAGAGGGGAAGGGTCTGGCCTTCTCTAATTCCTCGCACTGGGTTAAGTGTCCACTTAAACTGATAAATTGAGCTGCCCACCCAAAGTTCATGCTGCAGCCTGTCCTCTCACCCCTACTCCAATGGAATTCCCTGGGAGGGCAGAATCCCACTCTCACCCCTAGGAGTGCCCAAACGGACAGCTGTGCTAGGTTGTGTAAGAGCTTGAAAATGTGTGCTGATGGTCCACAGGTGTACCCAGGAAGCCCCACTGTGGGGAGATGGAATGTTGATGGGGAAGGAAAGGGCTTCTGCCCATTGACCAGGGCTGCTCTTTCATGTCTGTCTTGGAACTCTGAGGCGTCAGAGAATTCTAAATTGTACTTGGACTTTCAGGTGGCTATAAAGCTACATTTTTCAAGAGAAGGATTGTGTGACAATTTGCTTGCTTGATTAGCACTTTAAAGTAGTAATTAAGTGGGTCTCTGTACTCTTGCTGCAAGCCCCACGGATGAAAGGGGTGGCCTGGTGTTAGCTGCATATTTTTTGCAGCTAAATGAAAGAGGACAGGCTGAATCCTCTCTCATTTTGAAATATCTTGGTTTGTGTCAGTATGAAATACACAGTCTGGAATATACCAGGAGCTTGGCAAATGCTGCCTCTTTGTATGAAAAAAGTAGCAGTAAGCTGAGTTATACTGTATTAGTTATGAGCCTAGTGATTTGAAATAAAATGCTTACAATTACATTCAAACTAGAGGAGAAATGTTTGCAGGTAACTTGTTTGCCCTGGAAGTCAAATTTAATCCTGGCGACTAAAATCCTTCTTTGCCTGCTCTAGGGCCTTAGCCAGCTTTCTTCCTACCTCCTCAAGGCAGGACTTCTGGGCTCCCAAGACCTGCATTTTCATCGTGCCCAATTGTAATCAGCTCCTCATGTCAGTGCTAGTGACTCAGAAACTACTGGAAGTAGTTTCCAAACCACTAGTTTCTGGAACTGTCCAGAAACCCAGAAGGATGGACTTTAAAACGTCCAATTTCTTTAGTCTTCAAGGGAGCAGGACACCCTTCCATTTTTTCCAAAACAAAGGAAGAGCCAATGACTCAGAAAATACAGGAGTCAGGGAAGGGTCTGTGTTGTTTTGTCTGAGGTCATGCAGTTTGAGTGCAAAGTTCATTCACCTGACTATAGTAGATGAGTTAAATGATCCACTGCTCAGATGCCTCAGGTGAAAGGTCTGTTTTGCAAATGGGAGTTTAAGATCCTGTGTGGAGCATTGAATGACCTGAAAAGCCACCAACTCTCACCAGGATGCATGCTTTTACAATGAAATTATCTGAGGATGTTTTCAAAGTCAGTCCATATCCTGTTTGTACTTAATAAAAGGATGGGTCAGTGTCTGTAAGAAGGATAAAAGTTGTGTAGTTATGCCTAGTAATTTCAAGACGTCAATGTGATGCTTTCTTAGCAGGAGATGGGAAATAAAGAAGATGGTGGACTTTAGTTGTAAGAAATTCCTCATCAGTTCCTCAGATCAAAGTAGGATAAAAAGGAGTTCTGATAAGAACCCTGTTGAGTATATTCACTGTAGGAAGAAAGTGTCTGGACAATGGCAATTAAATGGGGAGAAATGTGATTTTTTTTATTATTATTATTATTATTATTATTATTAATTTAGTATTAAATGAGGTTTGGTGAACTGTTGCTTGTTAATTGAGTTGAGTGTCTCTGGCAACTCTGATGGCTTAATTTTAGATGAAGACCTCATATTGAAACTGTCTGGAAGGAATGTTTATCAAAGAATTAGAATTTAAGTTATGTCGGTGTGAGAGTTAAAAATGTAGGTTTTTTGGCCAGACAGCTTGGGTTCAAACACTGGCTCTGTCCTTTCTTCACTGTGGACTAAGTTCTTAGTTTTGTTTGGCAATGAGCTATTGTGTGCTATCATAGCTTCATTTTTGACCTTTTTTTTAGCTACCAGTGAGGTATCATTCTCCATTTTAGTTTTTCAGTTATAGGTTGCATAACAGTTTGTTTGAACAATCCTGTTAGTGTTTTAACAGAAATGTCTTGCTTTGAGTCTCCCTTACTGATTTCTGAGCCATAAACTGGTTTTAAAGTCTCTCTCCCTGCTTGTACCAAGGGTGGAAAATGCAAGTCCCAGAAAGTTTTACTGCACTGGTTATAACAGATAACCAAGAGCGATCAGGTTCTGGGCTGAAGTCTGTTGGAGGAAATGGTGCCAATAGTATGGATTTCTCGGTAGAAGGTGACAGAATTTTCTGGCTGCATGAAGAGGAAAAGGAGTGAAATGGTTACATATGCCCATGTTCCTTCCTTCCGCTTTGCTTAGTTTAATCCAATAGGCTTTTCCAAAGTGCCAGGCATAGCGTTCAGTTCCGGGGATCATTTCCAAGCATTGAGCTGGAGGTGCTTTTTCACAAGTAACTGTTTTGAGGAAGATGGTCATAGATGCTCAAAAGAGACTGCAGGGTTGTACTGGCAGAGTGTGAAGGGGGAGCTTTTGAAGGAGGGATCCTCTGAGTGGGGCCTGGGAAAATGGGGAGGGTAGGATGCTGATGTCATCATGTGGGGGCTCGTGCAGGACACATGCACACGTCTCCAAGCCTACCAAGAGAAATTTCTGAGAACACTAGTGGTGTTCTTAGGATCTCGGATAATATGAAGGACTCCTCGGGGGGAGAGTACATTGAGTTTTGGTATTTTAACTATTTTTGTGATGATTGTGTTTGCTACAAAAATAGATATTAATGTAAAAAATGTTTAGTTTCTGTGCCATAATATGCTTCAGGTAGGGGACATGGGACCCTATCTGTGACTTATGTCCGTCCTGGCTGGAATAAACCAGCCTCACCAGATAGCCTCTTCCATCCATGACACAACAGTCCCTGGAGGCCTCTCAATGGACAAATGCAAGCCCTCTCTCTTTATTCTGCCTTTAAATGAATACAGAACTTTTCAGATAATGGACTTTTATCCTTTATGCCTTTTCAAATAAGCTTTTTAAGGTACAATTTACATATAATAAAAGTCACCAGTTTTAAGTATACAATTTGATGTGTTTTGACAAATGTGAACAGTTGTGTAAGCATTAGCACAATCATGATATAATACATTTCCATCATTCCCAAAACTTCCCTGTGCCTCTTTGCAGTTAATCTCCTCCCCCAAATCACTATTTTTTTTTTATTTGGGAACAATTTGTAAGGATAAGTATAGCACAAGAAACCACAGGTATACCTTATTCCCAATCTATTGAAATTTTATCTGATTTTCTTATTTGCATGTTCCCTTCAGTTTTTATGAAATGTTTGAGGGTGTGTATATATATACACACATACATACACACACATATATGTACATATTAGTTTTTTTACTCTGGAACATTTCCACAGGCTCTCATTGCTTTTGTGATTTAAAAAAACTTTTAAGCATATAGTCCCCTCTTTCTTTTTAAATAGATTGTTCCTCATTTGGGATTTGTCTGATGATTTTCTTACAATTGGAGATTTCAACTATGCATTCTTGGCTGGAACTGGGTAGGTGATGTTGTGTCCTTAGGGGGTCACCTCTGGAGGCACCTGATGTCCATCTGCCCCTTGTTGTGTTAAATTTGATCACCTAGTTAAGCTATTGCCCCCTTTCTCCACTGTCTAATAATTCTGTGGGAAATACTCTCAAAGACCATGTAGGTACTCTGTTCTTCATCAAAATGTCCCTCGAGATAGTATTAGTTGATAATTCCTGATCCAGTTTATCACATGATGGTTGCAAAAATGATGATTTTCCAATTCCAACACTCTCTCCACATTTACCACAGACTTTGTACTATAGAGCCTTCCCTTCGCTCCTATTTATTTGTTTATTACCTATACAAACTTATGAATTCCAAGATATTATTATCAACCATTTTTATATACTTCATTACTGTGCTTAATCATTTTGGTGCCTAAATTGTACCCAATTTGCATAATGAAATTCCCTTCACGCTGGTTCCTGTGTCGCTGTGACATGCCCCCATCATTTTTCTGAGCATTTCCTTTCAGGTAGGCTCATCTTGTACCACCCTTCCCAGTTTAGGAATCAGCTGTTTCTTATTTACTTTTAGTGGACAATGCTACCTTCTCTGTTATGATGCTGAAGCCACTTGAAACAAAGATCTTAAGTCCACTAACTCAACTTAATCACCATTGTCTAAGTAACTAAAGAAACACATTTCTGAAGCATGCAGTTAGAGGATAAAAGTTTTGAGGCTGTGAGCAGATATGAAATGGAAAAATATGACAGTGGAGTTTGACAAAAAGCAATGTAAAAAAAAATGTTGACCTTCAAAAGGTTCTTTTTCTTATTTTTAAGATGGCTTCTAGTCTAGATCACCTTTTGTTTTCTCTTTTCTCATGATACCTGAATCACAAGTGATGAAAAGTTTCCTTGTAAAAACTCCCATGTGGGTGGTCGCAGGGAGGGAGGTCGCTAGACTGAGAAAACAGGAGAGAGAGGGATTTTCAGTGAGTCAGTGTAGAAAAGCTATTATGTTACTAATGACTGAGGTTGAAATTCAGTCAAAAAGGGGACTGTATTGGAAAGATTCTCACTAGGGTATCTCATGAAATTAAAGGAACTGGCTTTTATTAGATTGGGAAAGAGCAAGTGCTAGGGCAGTTCCAAGTACAGCCACCAGCATGACTTGGCACCACTCCTTTCTAAACTCCTCAGGAGCTTTCTGGATCCTTCTTTCGCCTGAGAGAGCCTAAGTCCTGCTGCAGATCAGGGCGAACTCCTGGATCAATCACAGACATGGCCAGAGGTATGGCTGCTGCAGCAAACACTGTTAAGGGAATTGAAATGCATCAGTGAAAAGCTCTATGAAAGCAGAAGTTCCTGAGGAGCCCTAATTTTCATTATGAGCAGTTGTCTCTGCTGATGAGTAAATTTACAGGCTATCGTTTTGACCAGGGTTCTTGGTTGCAGACCATTTAAGCAGAAGAATAATTTATTGGAGGGGAAGCAGGAAGCACACAGAGCCAATGGGAATTGGAGAACAGGCTCAGCCAAAAGTCAGGATCCAGGGGAGTCTTGACACTGGTGTCAGACCAGACTGCCAAGTACACAGCCAGTGACTCGCCGCCACCCCAGTAGTCACTGAGTCTGTGCTAGATGCTTGCCTCTACAGCAGTGCTGCAGATCACCATCTCCTGCATCCTTGTGTCACTTTTCAAAACCTCAGGCCATCTGATTGTACCCATCTGCCAGGGAGCTGGTGGAGAGGCAGCATGGCAGAGCTGTGAGAATATGTTCTCTGGGGCCAGTCTTCTTGGGTTTAAAAAATCTAATTAAGAAGCAGTTCCTGTTGTGCTGCCAATCTCCTGTTTGGGCTCAGGCCACCTGACCTCCGTTACAAGGTCACAGATAGAACAAGCATGTAGTTCCCAGAAGGACATGTGGGTAGGACGTCAGCAGCGTGAAGCTCAGCAGGTGCTCTTTCTTAGAGAGCAGGGACCCTGATGTGTGGCCATAACAGATTCATGAAGTGAGCAGATCATTGAAGCTCTGGAGATCTGAGTTTCTTTTTCTTTTCTTTCTTTTCTTTTCTTTTTTTTTTTTGATAGGGAAGGCACTGTATACTGGATATGTGCCATGAGGAAGACATTCACTTTGAGCTCCAGGGTCCTCACCTATAAAATGAAAGTTTGGATGTCTTCCCAATTCTGTCATCAGATGTTTTATACCAATGGTTCTTGAAGTATGTATCAAGACCAGTAGTATCGGTACCTCCCCAAAACTTGTTAGAAATACAAACCCATTGTGACCCTCTGAACCAAATTCTGGAGTGGGACCAGCAATCTGTATTATTAAGTCCTGCAGGTGATCCTGATGCATGCTCAGGTTGAGAACCTCTTTCTGACAGTACTGGCCTGGAGCTCAGGACTGGATGGCCTCTGATTGTCACTCTAGGCTCTAAGGCAGACATCTTTATCTTTCAGCAGTTATCCAGGAGGCCCCTGGGACCGACCTGCCTAGGTAATGCTCTGTTTCTTGAAGCAGTATCTTCTTCATCACCTTGATGAAGGGTCTTCATCACCTTGATGAAGGGTCTTCAAATGGGTAATTTTGGGGGGTCTTTTTTTAGCCTTTGTCCCCAGGTGGTGAGCAAAGAGAAAGAGGAAGCATGTACATATGTTCTACATGGCTAGGGTCCTTAAAAAGCAACAGGTGGTCACATTTATATCTATTCTTGCACTTTGAGGTGCTACACAAAAAATTGTGCTCCTATAAATTGCAATGGCTTTATGCTTAATAACCATTAAGTAGTTATCTTTCTATCATGGACTAAGTTGTGCAAAGGAAGCGTATTCTAGAAAGAGCTACCATATATCAGTCTTCTCTTTGAAAATTTACCCTCTGTGGAATATTGGCTGGTATTTCCATCCAAAAGTAATTATTCCTGGTTATCAAGTTTTTTTTAAGTGATAAATTCTCACATTTGGTATCTTTTATAATACAAGAGAGGAAAAGAGAACACTTGTCTTTTATTATGTTGCCTGAAAGACATCTGTATTGTTGGTAAGTTGTTGGTGACCCACAGATTGATTAACTGTGCCACTGCTTTTGAATCTCCAATGGGTAACACTTTCTTTTTGAATAAGTCATCCCCAGAATTTTTGTTTCTGTTGCTCAGCTACTAGATAATTGGGAAATATAATTAATTGTATTACTGAACAAAAATAAAGGTGATAAATCATTTGCACAGCCATCATTTAATCTACATAGTGATGTGTCTTGTAGTCTAAGTCAGTGCCACTCAAAATGCCCACACCAGTCTGTGCACACAAGACAAGTACAGAAACTGAGATTAATATCTGTGAACTTTGATAACAATTTAACATCGCTGTGGGGTGTAAGGGTTTTTTCATTGTATTTTGTCAATGTATCAGTTTGCAAATGGGGGGAGTTTTAAAAACTGGTGTCTTACCATAGAGAGTTTGAGAAACACAAGTGCAAAACTTTATTTTATGAATGGGAGAAGGTTCAGAAGGGGGAAGAACCTGGTAGATGTCACAGAGCTTGGAGGTCAGTATTTAATTGTCAGTAGAACCAAGTCCAGCCTATGAGTTGCCAGCTCATTCTTTCATTAGGTTTTCATTTTGAATTCCTTTGTTTCTAAGGCAACTTTGATTGTAAGACCTGCCATTGATTTTAAAACAGCTTTTTGGGAGAGCGGAAACCACCATAGCAAATGTACCATTTCGACGAAAAGACATCTCAACCTTCAAAATGTTTATTTGTGTGGCAATAAGTCTTAATCAAGGATATAAGGTGATTTATTTCTCCTTTTTTCCTAATCTGATAGTACAAATTAAAAATAAAGCAAAATGGTTCCAATTATTGACATAGTTTTCAATTGTATGAAACCAATTTCAGTTCTCAAATTAGATTAGGGAAGAAATGTCTCCGTATTCTGGGTTCTATTTTGAGTTATATGAAATCTTGAAAAGAGTTGCTTCCTGGATTAGAGGGACTGTCAAATATAAAAAAAGTTAAGAGAAAAATAAAAGTGATCAAATGTGAGAGTTCCAATATCTGCATAGCTGTGGGTGGGCCACATCTAGGTAACTGATGAGTTTAAGAAGAGTTTCAAATGAGACCTTGAACTCCATGAGGGCTCACCACTCATCTCACAGTGTTGAGCACAGAGCTTATGCTGGTTGAATGAATACTGGTTGAATGACTATGTATGTCTCTATGTGTGGTTTACATGAAATACTAGATGAAAAGTGTGAAGAATTTTTCATAGGAGCTGAAAAATCTGTTGTTTGGGATGATCTGGAAACATTCATGAGAAGAAGATAGGCCTAGGGCTGTTCTTTAAGAAAGGCCAATTAGAAAATTCCAGAGTTGATTTTTAAAAAATGTTCAATATCTTGGCTAATTACTCATATTGAATATGTATTTATACCTAGATTAGTGGTGTCAAAATAGGAAACTTTAGCCTGGATCCCAGCAATGAAATACTTGGAAAATAGTCCTTGTATTTCCCAACAGACTTTTCTTAGTAACTATACATTTGAAATGTACATGAGAAATTTACCAGTTCTTTTCTATTGCTTTATTCTGAAATAATTTGAAAAAAAATCATAACTCATCATGGTCTTTGTGTAAATTTTCTAAATATGTATAGAACTGTCTGTAAAATAAAGGAGTTAGACCTCATGACTTTAGAGGCCCATCTCACATTTAATTTTATGAATAAGAAATTTGGAAGCTCTAAAAGAGTATGCAGTCATTGCAAGTTTGGCATGTTAAGAGACGTATTATTACCTGAGCAGATTTCATAGGAAATTGACCTCTTTCTGTGCAGCTGGCAAAAGCAATCATGTTATATTGCACTAAGTGGGGGTATTTGAAGGGTAAGACATTATGTGCTCTACATAGAAATATATTGCATTTGTTGATATAAATCTTTGTGATTGGTGTTATCATTTCAAACAGTTTTCAGATTTGAGAATTTTGAGTGTTTCAAAAATTTGGTAAATGAAACAAAATAGGAACATCCATTTAAAAAATTTGCTGAGTAAGAATGTTAAACATATTTTAATGTATTTATCTAAAAACAGAGACATTAGACATGATCATAAACTCCTTAACATATCCAAAATTGAACAAATTGAATAAAATTGAAGGGTCTTCTGTTCTTTCCCTAAATAATGCATTTCCATCTATCTTATCTTTATAAAGGGTACCTTCGACCACCCAGGTACCCCCACCAGAATCCAGAGTTTTCTTGATTCTTCTACTACACATAACACTAAAAATGGAAATAACAATAAAATAGTAACAATTATATATCCAATCATTATTCTAGACACTTTAGATGAAGGGTCTTACCTATTCATCACCATGCCTTGGTTTGCAGTTAGTATTATTCTCTCCATTCCACACATGAAGAAACTGAGGCCACAGGCAAGGTTCTCCAGCCAGGGCAGAGCTAGGATTTGAACTCAGGCAGTCCGCTTCTGGTCCCTGGTTCTTAATGACAGTCCTACTTCTTTGTCAACCAGAGCCAACATCTCACCAGAAGCTACCCCAAGAGGCCAAATCTGTACTGTGCCCAGTTCTTGCCATCCTCTTTTCTGTTCTACTCCCTCCTATCTTGTCTGGATTACTTTATTATCCACCACTCCTAAGCCTCGAGTCCATTCTCCACACTGTAGCCAGTGACCTTTTAAAAATGTAAATCCGATTATTATTTTCTTGTTCAAAACCTTTGTCTTCTCATTGCCCTTGGGTGCAAATCTAAAATCTGTGCATGGCTTGCGAGCCCCTCTCTCTATCCCCTACCACTCCTCTGCCATTATTCCCTGTGATCATTCATTTTTGGTTACAAAACCTTCTTTAAGAGCTTTCACTAAGGTCAATTTCTTTTTAGGCCTCTACACATGCCAATCTATGTTCCTACAGCATGCTTCTTACTATTCTTTGTAACAGCCACTCATTTTCAGACTGTCTTAAATATCCCTTTCTCTTGGAAGCCTTCACTGACTCTCCAGTCCACATTAAGTCTACCCAGAATATTTTCCCACAGCCCATCCCATATTTCTTTTTTTAAATAGTTATTATCCTAGTTTGAAATGATTTCTGATATTGTATTTATTATCTGTGTTCCCCACTGGAGTCTGATTTTGATGACTGTAGGTACTGTTGGAACCAGTGAATCTTTTGCATCTTTGGTAGTGCCTGGGTGTTCCAGAAACATTTGCTGAAGGAACAAATATGTAGCCATTTACTATTAAATTTTTGCATAAAAGAAAAGATATTTTAATTTCAAAAGGTAGAGAGGGTTTATTCTTAACACTTTAAATTGAGTGAACTTACTTTTATGACCAAATTACCATTTGTTTTTTTTAAACTTTCACTTTTGGATTAATGAAAACTTCATTGTGCACTGACATTTGACTGTGGGCTGATGTTCTGGAACCAATGATTTATTCCATGCATCTTATTTATATCCTAAGCTTTCAGATTTTCTTATACACAAAAATGAAGACTCAATTATTTTTTTTTTTAGACTTAAAAAATGGCATTTTGTAGCAGAGACTGCTAGCAGTCTCCCGAATATCTGTTCTTTCCTTCTATAATACTAGAAGTTTTATCTGGACATACACATGAGCTAAAGCCTATATATTTCTCAGCTTGCCTGCTGCTAGGTGTGGCCATTTGACTAAGTTATAGCCATGAGATATAAACCTGTGGTCGTTAAGCAATTTCTGAGTTATGATCTTAAAAGGAAAAGGAGGCTTTCTTCTAGAAAATGATGCTGACTTGGTGGTAGGAGCTAGAGCAACTATCTTTTACTGGGATATGGAAGTTGGGTGTTGAAGTTTAAAAAGCAAAGACATAGAAAAGGCGATTGTCCCTGATTCCATGAAGCCTCCATAGTAGCCTTGAACTAAGAATGATGGCACCCTTTTTTTCAGTGGAATTTTGTCTGGTTTCAAAAATGTTTTAATGCCATTCCCAGGCAGAATATTCATTTTTTTTTTAACAGTAAGGCATATATATATTTACACTGTGTGGTCACCTCTATAGTTAGATTTCTTTCTGTCATCACATATTTAACCCACCTTACCCTGCCTACCACCCTCTTCCCTCCTAATCTCTGGTAACCACTAGTCTATTGTCCATGACCATGGTTAGTCTGTCTGTCCTGTTC
Source organism: Cynopterus sphinx (assembly GCA_030015415.1). Lineage (NCBI taxonomy): Eukaryota > Metazoa > Chordata > Mammalia > Chiroptera > Pteropodidae > Cynopterus > Cynopterus sphinx. Next base: position 92,425,205 of record CM057385.1, on the reverse strand, counting down.
ATTTAGTGCTTTTAGGTTTATATCTCACATATAAGTGATATCATGTGATTTTTCAACTTTTTCTATCTGGTTCATTTCACTTAGCATGATTATCTCAAGATCCATCTATGTTGTTGTAAATGGCAGTATTTCATCTCTTCTTATGGTTGAGTAATATCCCACTGTATATATGGACCACAACTTCTTTATCCAATCATCTATTGTAGGACACTTTGGTTGATTCCATGTCCTGGCCACTGTGAATAATGCTGCTATGAACATCGGTGTGCAGATATCTTTATGGATATGGGTTTTCAAGTCTTTGGCATAAAAAAACCCAGTAGAGGAATTGCTGGATCATGTGGTAGATCAATTCTTAGTTTTTTTTGAGGAACCTCCATACTGGTTTCCATAGTGGCTGTACCAATTTGCAGTCTCTCCAGCAGTGTATGAGGGTGCCTTTTTCTTCATATCCTCTCCAACATTTGTTATTACTTGTCCTGTTGATTATAGCTATTCTACCAGGTGTGAGATTGTATCTCATTGTGGTTTTGATTTGCATTTCCCTAATAGCTAGCGATGTTGAGCATCTTTTCATATGTTTGTTGGCCATTTGTACATCCTCTAGGGAGAAGTGTCTGTTCAGGTCCTCTGCTCATTTTTGATTGGATCTTTTTTTTGTTGTTGTTATTGAGTTGTATGAGTTCTTTGAATATTTCGGATATTAGGATAACGCCCTTTTAAAATAGTAGCTAAACTAGTACCTAGTTAATAAAATATTATGCACTCTGTTTTGCAATTAGCTTCTTAATACTCAACAATTTATCAGTTCTTTCCAAATCATGCAATTTTAATAAAATAATGTAATATGGGGGAGAGAATCTAATGGAGTGATGTGATTAGACAACTGGTAGACAGCGCTGTATCTGGATCTCTCATTCTCATACCATCATCAACATTCTAGTGATATATGACATGCTGTGCTATATTTGTATAAAAATAACCATGCATTTCACTTAATTCTTTAGTTTTTAATATACTACTAAGTTAACGCCATTTATTCAGTGAGTTCAATGATTAAATTTTCTTTAAATATTTTAAACATATTTACACATTTAAAAAACCTGAGTATCCTCAACTATTTCAAACCCCTAACAAAGCAGCAAGCAAAAGCTAAGCATTTAAAAGACTCCAGTAGATCTCATAAACCTAAAGTTATAGGTTAAATTAATCTAATTTCTTTTAAACAGTCTTAAATATAATAAACAGTCTTTAAATGTAATGAAATATTATTTCTAAATGTAATCAAATCAAATAATCACATTTATATTATTAACACATAAACTTAACACAATTTGGATAATTTAATATCAGATTGAAATACCTTAAATAACATCAACAACAACAACAACAACAACAACAACAAAACCTTAATGCTGACTCGTGGTTACTTATTCTTAAATTTAACTTAAGAGTATTATTACTACATGTATGATTTAACCCATCCAAGAAAAGATTTTTGATCTTGACCTAGCAGTTGAGATGATTTTTCAAATTCGTATGTTTTCTTGCAACCCAGAGCAACACTTATTCTTTTATTGCAATTATTACTATTTTAAAGAAAACTTTAAAATTAATTGGATTCTGTCTCCATTGCCACTAGTTTTTTCATTAGCTAATTTGTGTTATAGATTCTATACTTTCTTAGCTTTTGTAGCTGTCTCATAACTGTCATTTCTAATTAACTGTCATTTTAAAGTAAAGAAGAAAAACTCAGATTCAAGAAATGAGAGGTATAAAGTAATTTCTTAATATTTGTCTATATTCTGCTTTGGATTTCCTGTGTTTGAATACATCTTATCAGTGTATTATTGTTCACTCACTTCTTCCATTTCAGTGAGACTGTTAAGCTATTTAAGAATGAATTAAAGAACAAGGTGAAATAGTGAATTAAATATAAAACCCTTATGCCAACCATAAGCCTACAAAAAATTCCACCAGCTGTAAGCCTTCAAGACAAGCATTTTCATTTAAATGCTTCTTTTTGGTTCTAAAATGTCTAAAAGTTGACAGAATTACTCCCTTTAATATCTTCTCTCTGTCTTGTTTTGTCATTGTGGAATTGTAGACTGTCTATTGGTAGCTTATGCATGAGAAAACTGCTTGAACTTTCCCTGACCATTTTCAAATTACCATTCACTTAGAGTAATGAGGAAGTCTTTATCTTTGCCTAATAAATTCATTTGTATCTGCATTAGGGGATGGGGAGGTAGAAGAAATGAAGAGGCAGCTTTGGTTTATTTGACATAAGCTCATCAAGAAAAGATTGGACACTACAGGTAGTGGCTATCAAGTAGACATGGCCTCAGTAAAGCCAATTTAGTCTGTACACACATGCACACACAAACAAACACACACACTACCATCACCACCAGATAATTTGAAATCAGAACTTCCAGGGCAATTTGGATTTGCCGTTAGGATTCTATCTACAATGGAGTTTTATATTTTGATGCAAACCAGAAAATGATCAAAAAGCTCACTGTCCAAGAAAACTATATTCCTTTGTTTAAAGTGTTCATCTTGAGTACCTGAAATTTTTCTATTTAAACTCATCTTTCTCTTTAAGAAAGGCAAAAACAGTAAAGATTTAGTTTTTAATTATTATGATTAGGAAAACTCAAAGAATACCTTAATTTATATAATGATGTCTGTGAGGCCTGTAATTAGGAATATTTCAAATTTGCATTTTTTCAAAATTCTAAACACTTGCTACATTGCCTGTTTAATGAATTGCTTTTTCTCTGAGTACTTTTAAATTCTCAACTACCTAAAAAAGCTGGATATTATTTAAAACCATGTGGACAGATTGCTGGAAACCTTTGGTGTGCGTCTCAGTATGGCTTTTAATTTGCAGCATGACCTTGGGCAAGACACAAGTCATGGAAGCTCCTTTATTGCTCAAATGAGGAGACTGGATTCAGCAGCCTCTAAATTCTTATAGCTCTGAGTTTCCACAGTAACTCTTCAGTTATAGTGGAAGTGTTAGTTACCTTGATTACTCAGGGTAGAAACTGATGTGCATGTTCATGCGTGTGTGTGTGTGTGTGTGTGTGTGTGTGTGGCATGCTTCCAGCACAACTGAGGAAATACTATCTGGTTGCTGTTTGCCTTGGTGACAAATGGCATAAGTAGAGTTCTTCATATTCTTTTGATCTCTAACCGTGTTTGCATTATCATGTAATACGAGACTTTACATATGTAATATTCTCAGTGTGTTGGAACAGGTTTGTCAGGGACAGAAATGTATTGAATTGGTAATCAACTGGAAGTTCTCATTGTAGAAATATCTGTTGACATAAAAATGACACCTGCGCTAACACTGTCATTAAAAATCTTCTACCCTTCAATTTACTTTAAGCTTGTGAATATTTAATAATAATAATAATAATAATAATAATAGCAGTAAACTTATATAACACTGACTATATGCCAGTTATGATTTAAGGGATGTATATCTATTAATTTATTTCATCCTTCTAAGTTATTGAGGTATGCAATATGCTTTTTCCATTTGATGAGGAAACTAAAGTAAAAGATGAAATGAGCTGCCCAAATTCATAAACAACTAGATGTGGAAATGGTATTTGATTGACCAGATAGTTTGGTTCCAAGTATTTCTCACTCTTACCGCTCTTCTCTTTGACCCTTGCAAAGAACTAATGTAGGGCATCCATAGCTGTTTATGAAGTAGAAAGAAGCTGAGTGGAGGAAAATATCTGGCATGTGCTGTCGTGACTTTGGGCAAATCATTTAACCTTACCAAAACCAGTACTGTCCAATGGAAATAGAATAAGAGCTTCAAATGTGAGCCACACACATAATTAAAAGTTTCCAGGTCTCATTTTTAAAAAACATAAAGAGAAATAGGTGAAGTTAATTTTAACAATATATATTACTTAAAGTGATATATCAAAATATAATCATTCAACATGGAATTGATAATATTTATCAGTGAAATATAAACTTTTTTCATAGTAAATCTTTAAAATCTGGTTTGTATTTTATACTTACAGCACTTTTCAATTCAGATTATCTACATTTTAAGTGTTTAATGGCCCCATGTGACTAGTGGCTACCATATTGGATGTCAAAGCTCTGAAAACCCTTGAGAGCTGTAGTAAAATGAGACCGTGATGATGGATGATTACTAAAACCTCAGTTCTGAAATTCTATAAATCTATGATGAGAAGCATTTATACTCCTTAGGTGGTTTACCATGAGATTACTTGTTTCTTTGCTGTTGAAGTAGCGTGAAGAATGCATTCCAAGATAAGAATTTAAGAATGAAATTCTTTCAATATCACAAAAGCAATGCAAGGCCAAGATATGTGTGTATTCCAAGGAAGAATTTTCAGAAAGTGACCATGTTTTAGTGCGTAGGTTAAAAAAAAATCAATTATTTCTGTCATAAATATGTAAGTGCTAACTGTGGCCCATGCCCGTTCTAGACCTCTGGGAATTAGAAGAGAACAATTCAAAACTTCTGCCCTTATGGTGCTTACACTGTAGTGTGACAATAAATAGATATATAGGATGATTTTAGGTTAGGTAAGTACTATGAAGGAAAAAGGCAGAGGAAGGGGCTAGAGATTGGAGACTGGAGATCTGGGGTATTGGTGAGTCTGGTTTCAATAGGTAGGCCTCTTTGAGGAGAATGACTATTGAGGAGAGATTGAGTTGAGAGGTGGGACAAACTACAGACCCAGAGAATAGCATACCAGGAAACAGCATAGGTTTTAGGCTAGGGAAATAGCCTGAGGTAGAAATAGGCTCAGTGGATTTCAGGAAGAGCTAAAGGCATTATATATCACTGAGGGACAGCAGGTATGAAAGAAGGTGTACTTAGAGAAGTAGGAGTTTGTATTTCTATTTAAGGGCTGTGGAAGACCAAGGAAGCAATGATTAGCAGAGGGAGGTGATTTGATTGTCTTTAAAAAAAAAAAAACTCGGACTACTGGACAAAGAATAGACTGTATTTGGTAAGAGAGGAAAGCAGGGAGACCAAGATGCTATCGAATTATCTAGGTGACCTGTCATGGTATCTCGGACTAGCATAGGAATTATGGAGGTTGACTGAATTGGTTAGACTGGGTTATGTGTGCTGAAGGCAGGACAGATCAGATGTATTGATAGATATCTCAGGAGAATGTGAGGACAGATCTGGATGAGCCCTGGTTTTTTGACTTGAGCAACTGGGTCAATAGTAATGCCATTTATGGAGATAGATGAGAGTGAGGGGAGGGGGACAGGAAATCAGCAGTTCTGTTTTTAGACATTTTCTGGTCAATATGTCTATATGAGTGTGGAAACCAGGATTGAAATTGGGGCTACAGAGATTAGTCATCTACATTTCAGATATTTAGAGAGGGCACTTTGCTATGACATAGAGAGCTGGAAATAGAGTTCTGATTTCATCTTGTCACTGATTCTAATTTTTTTCCCAGGATAAGGATGAGGCCTTTATGATGTTTACATTTGAATAGTGATGTAAGTGACAGGGCTGGACATTGTAACTTAGATTAAGAAGTATTTTCCCTTACTACTGGTTCTGTGCTGAGGAAAGAGCTGTAGCCACGGCTGGTAATCAGCTGGTGAGCATCAGCATACCAGGCAATATTTAAATAAATATTGAAATACTCATATGCTAATTGGTAAATAATCATTAGCCTGAGTGCCCTTTTCCTCTTTTGTTTCCAGTCTAGATAGCAGGGCTTCACCTCTGGAATAATTCAACAATCTCCCACTGCTTATCAGCTCATGAGTAGTGCGTCTCACTGCAGTTAGCTTTCTTCATTCCAGCCACTACAAGTGGAACAGCATCTGTTCTAATTGGTTAGTGCCATTGCTACACCATAAACGTTAAATCTTTTGAGTGACATTCATGGTTCGATCCCTGGGTGGGCCGCAATCAAGCCATGTGAAGTTAGAAGAGTAGCTTAATGGGTCAGTCATTCACAAATAATGCAGAATGTTGATGCCCTCGACATCTTGTATCCCAGCATAAATACCACAGTTTGGATACTTCCCATCCTACTCTGTGGCTAGAATTATGAGATTCCAGACAAATCTTTTATTCCTTTAATCCACATATATACCATAAACTATAGCTTCAAGATCAAGATATGAAAAAACTGAGTTACTATGAAACAAAAGATTGTGCTCTCTCTTTGATTCCATGTTCTCTGATTTTAAAAAAAAGTAAACCAGAAGAACTGATGATTCTTTAGCACTTCGAAGGCTTGCATGCAAAGTGAAGCCTTGGATATGATAAAATTCTTCACTTGTTGTTTAAACATACATATATAATGTATATATGATATGTAATAATATACATAATTCTATATACATCCTTTTCAACCACCAGTACTGAGTTTGGATGTTTTAAGTGATAAACAGATTGGTTAAGGGACAAAAGGCCTTGGGACTTGTGTCAAGGGAAAGTGTGGATCAGTTTTTGGTTGGTCATTCTACTCTGATGGAGAGTCCCAAATCCTTTGGAGAAGTGACACAAACATTGAGTGATCTACAGCAGGATAAAGATCATGCCGAGTACCTGGTGAGGGCAGGACAGAAAGTGCTGTTTCCTGATGGTGAGGGCTTGGAAAAGATTTTCTGAGCAGTACATTACCAAGTTGGTGCTTCTTACCTAGGTAAAGAAAGAAGGCATTTCTCATATTCTAGACTATAAATAAATGCCCCTTAAGATTGATTTTTCTTCAATGGCTTACAAACATTCTCTCCTGATATCCCAATTAATTTGGAAAAATTTCTGAGAGGCACTGAGAAAATTTATTCTCTAAACAGTTGAGGGCTAATTTGGAGACTGATAGAATCAAGTGACTAGTTGCATTTCCTACTGCGTAAAGGTCCTGTGATAGGACTCCTGTCACATTTGTTTCGGTAGCAAAACCATTTGCCTTATTCAATAGGCAATTGAGAACTTTCTCTGTGCCAAGAACCATGGATACAGAGGAAAGTAAGATTGATAAATGTAAATGGATTTTTGGTTAAATTAGACTTTTAAACCTCCTTGTCTTTCCAAGTTCATAACCCTTTACGAGGGCAAGCTGGCTTCTGCTGCTTTAAATGCTCTTGGGGTTTACAGTGAATTATGGTTGTGGGAGTATTTGCCATCTACCACCTCTGTTTCTTTAAGGACAAGATTCTTTTTCACTAGATCAATGGGTGCTCTCCATTGGGAGAATTTTGACAAGGAATGATGTAGAGAGAATGCTAAAGAAATGAGGGAAGCCAAGTTGATCTGTATTAGAGAACTGAAGTGGGGAAGAAGAAAGACAAAAGCTCTGGGGCATTTTTTTTCCTGAGGGAGTGTTGAGACTCAGCAAACTTCAGAGAATGTTTTCTCTCTGTGTGGAAAATATTAAGATGAAGAGTGAAAAGAGAGGACATTTTGAGGATACAATTTGAAAATTAAGAATTCATCTTTCCTTTGTCATTTTGTAAAGATTGAGAAAAAATTGGAGAATTAAATACATATTAATTGCCTCATTGTGTTTATCTGCATGTGACACAGTGTCAAAATTGAGTTACATGGGGCTCCAGGATTTATTGAGGAAATACACTGAAAACAAAGATACAGGACTCTGATCCAGATAGCCCAGGAACTGAGGACCCAGAGTGGTTTGGGTGACTCTGTGTGCGACAGTGGGATGGATGTGCAGTATGTCTAGTTTTGGTCATTAGAATGTGGGTGGAAGTGATGTGTACCATTTTCATTTATTCATTGGGATAAAGGAGAGGATGATTTTAAGGCAATAGAGGGAAATTGGTCATAAGGGACATTTATTTACAGTCAAGGATATTAGAAGTGACTTCTCTCTTTTTCTACTTAAGTAAACACCACCTATTTAGCAGTAATAAATCTGGCCCATAATAAATCTCCCATTCACATCCTCTCCATTTCTTATAGTCATCTTTGAGGCCATTAGCTAGAGAAGGCAGAGTTACAAGATAAATAATGCCTTGTGGTTTGAGTCATCACTTGGAGGAAAGCTGCCCAGCCATGAACACATTGGATATTTTATGCATGAATGAAAAATCAGTTTTCATTGTGTTAAGTCACTGAAATATATGTATTTGTTAATGCAACAGAGCCTTCGCCTACTCTGACAAAAACTCTATTTCCAAACAAAAAACAAAGCGATAATCTCTTTGCTGTTCACACTAACTACCCTACTTACTAGCTGCTGTTTATTCCCTTACACTATGGGGGAAAATACTGCTAATCTTTAATATGTTCCTCTCATCTCCAACATGTTTTCCAACAGGATTAGAACTTTTAATGGTGCTGCTTTGGTAAGGAGAAGAGGAGATTAGGTATGAGGAGCTATTTAGTGGCAAATTATCAGTAGATACCAAATTATGGGGACTTTCCCTGAAGCCAGCTCACGTTCTACAAGTCTAGCCCAAGTTTAGGACTACGAGTGAGTCCTTGTCTTTCTTTCTTTTGCCCTGTGTCTTTGTATTTGTTTGTATTTTAGGTTTTAGTATCAGCTTTTCATATTATTTATTTATTATGCATTTTGCCTGGTTTCAGACTCAAAGCATGAGAGCCCTTAGGGAGGTGTTTGGCCATGATAAATACAGCTTGTGTCTGGAACTCTCTATCTGCCCAGGTTGGTAGGAATGATGTCTGGGAATAGGATCTTGAAAGAAAATCTTTCCTGTGGTTGTCTTACTGTGGTTACCTGCTACATGGTTTTTGGTGAGGATTTTGATTTTGGTTCTTTGGGTGGGTATGATCTTACTTTTTCTTTCTTGTCAGAGGCAAACTAGTGGACTATGTAAGAACTCAATTTTTGTGTCTACATTCCAACTATCGCTTAGTATCTTTATGACTCTTGATGAGGAACTTAATTTCTTTAGACTCTATATAATTTCTTTATTTGTAAAATCAAATAAGGTTATATATGTATATATAATCTTTAGCATAGCATTATGGTTTTTATAACCATTCAATAATATCTCTTTTGTTGATACAGGCATGTGCCACTTAATGACAGGGATATGTTCTGAAAAATGAGTTGTTAGGCAATTTTGTCATTGTGCAAACATCATAGAGTGTACTTATACAAACCTGGATGCTGTATAGCTTGCTTCATACTAGGCTATATGGTACAGCCTATTGCTCTGAAGATGCATATCTAAACATGGGAAAAGTAAAGTAAAAACATGATTTAAAAGATAAAATAGTGCACTTAACCACTGATGGAGCTTGCAGGACTAGAAGTTTCTCTGGGGTGATTCAGTGAGTGAGTAGTGAGTGAATGTGAAGGACGTTACTACACACTACTGTAGACTTTATAAACACTGTACACTTCGGCAACAATAAATTTATAAAACAACATGAGATTAAATCAAGCCCAAGAGAAAATGATACAGTTAAGAGACTGGGTAAACACAAAATGCATGAGGCTACTGCTGGTATAACATGGCACACTCTTTAACAGCAAACTTTTTTTATAAGTAAAAAGAGTGCACACTGAAATAATGATAAAAACTATAGTAAACACATAAGCCAGTTATCATTATCAAGTATTATGTGCTGCATATAATTGTATGCTGTACTTTTAAATGAATGGCAGTGACATAGGTTTGTTTACAGTGACATCACCATAACCATGTGGGAATTGAATTGTGTCATGACATTATGTCACTAGGCAATAGGAATTTTTTTAGCTCATTATAATCTTATGAGACCACCATTGTGTACAAATTTTATTGTTGACTGAAATATTATATGGCAAAATGATTGTATTATGTGGCAGTATTATCTGTTGTTTCCTCTTTAGTTTTTTCTTATGTTGATGTTTTTTAAATTGTGCATTGATCATGAGCCTTCATACGCTGTGTTTTGGGAGAACCTGAAGTTTAGAAACTTCCAGATCATGAGAGCATTCTAAGTAGAACTGTGTCCATAATGGAAGCTCAGTGTAGAAATCCAAAGGCTAGATGCTGTTTGGATCACTGAGAACAGTTTTTTTTTTTCTTTTTTAAGCTTTGGAATCAAACCATGATGAGTGCAAGAAGTTATTCAAATCCACCAATAGCAAAATTACGTAACACTTTCATTGCCTTTCTTTGCTCCTTTATTCTTTTAATCCATAGATCACATGTGTCAGAAAAGGACTAGAAAGGGAGCAGTACAAAAGAAGGACAGTTAATGCCAAGGGAGATTCATTGTCTGAAATCTCTCCTTTCCACCTTCATGGCTACCATTGGGAGGTAATCCCCCATGGGCTACTCATGTTTCTGCATATGTTGCTAGCAAGGCACTAACTGTCTTTTCCCTGGACCTTAAAAGATATTAATATAACAAACAGCCTTGAAAGATAGAGATGGTGTCTTTCTCCAGAGTAAAGGGCCGAAGCACTTACAACCCACTATAAAAGATTCAAGTTTCCAAAGCTCAGAGTTCCTCTCCTGTAATGCGACCACAGAGCATTCAGGCATCCATCTAGACCTGTCCACATAGTCCCCTTGGGACTTTGGGGCAGGAGAACTGATACAAATATGCTGATCCTTATATTTTTTTCTTTGCTATGAGTAATAAAGTATTTTGTGTCTGACCCTTGGGGTCTCATGTCTTCCACCAGCATCCTTGAAAACTGGCAGGCAAACTTGTTAGCTTTCAAGTAGCATTAAATCATAGACCCTTCTTAGTTCATGGCAGTACCATCTTAGTCACCAATCTTCTGGGTACCTTAAAACTACTTGAGAATAAGGCAGGGTAAAACAAATGTAGCTAGATTGAATCCATGAGCCATTGTGGCCCAGTCACAGAGTTTTTCTTTATCTACTTATTCTACTTCTCCTTTCCTCTTGATTCTGTATTATTAAAGTCCCAGTTTGAAAAGAGCAAAATCATCCTTGAAATGCAAGGAAGAGGAAAAAGTGTTAAGTGAAACCAGGATCCATTTTAACACAAGTGAGAAGGGAAGAATTTGTGGTATTTATATGTTCCCTCTGAAGCAAGAATTAAATCTTATATTTTACAAATATTCCTAATAGATGATTCTTATTTTTCTCTGCTTTGGTCTATAGCATTATAATAGAAATGTAAAACAGAAGTAGTTTATTTGGTTGCCTGCATTTGATCCAATTCATATAGATATTGGCATTAGTGAACAAGTGGCTTATTTAGCTTTAGTTTGTGAGTGTAAAGGAGCATGTTATGAACTGAATGATTACATCCATCCCAAATTAATAAATTGAATCCCTAATCCCCAATGTGATGAGGATTAGGTGTTTGGAGATGAACTTTTGGGAGGTAGATAGGGTTAGATGATGTCATGAGAGTGGGGCCCTGGTCCAGTGAGCTTAGTGTCATAAAGAGACACCAAAGAGCTTTTTCTCTCTCATTATCATGTGAGGATACAGTGAGAAGGGGCCAACTGCAAACCTAGAAAGAACTCTTACCAAAAGTAGAATTGGCCAGCTCAAACAACAGATATTTATTTCTCACATTTCTGCAATCTGGGAAGTCCAAGATCAGGATCACAACATGGTTGAGTTCTGGTGAGGATCATATTCCCGGCTTGTTGATAGTTGCCTTCTTCATGTATCTTCATATGGTAAAGAGAGTGAGCTCTGATGTCTCCCTCTCTTAAGAAGGGTGCTAATCTTATCATGAGGGTCCCACCAACGTGACTTCATCTAAACCTAATTACATCTCAAAGGCCCCACCTCCTAATATCATATTAGGGATTATGGATTCAATGTATGAATTTCATGGGGACACAAATTTAATGCAAAACAAAAGGCTTAGGAAGGTTGAAGCTTTTGAGCCATATAGCATTTTTCCCTTTATAACATTGACCCAGAAAATGACAGTTCCAAGAACTCCAGCTAATTAAGCCCATTTGATGGCAGCATTCATGCAACAATTCTTTTGAGCCTTCGCCAAGACACAATATGCATGAGACACAGCATCTGAAAACAGAGATCTCAGTTTTGATATTCATTATACTTGTTTCAATGATATTGGCCATCCATCTCCTGAAAAGAAGGGGGCTATTCCTATTAATGAAGAAAGTATCTAAGAGACTGAGATTCTGATTTTGTATTATCACAGGATAATATTTATAACTAGTTGTTTCAAAAATAACTATCTTAATAGGATTGTAGGGGGAAATGTTGCTTGACTTCAAAGAGATTTGAAAATAATCAACTAGAAAGAGTCAGTAAGAATGAGGGTTTTTATCTTAGTAACTGGAAAATTACCTTCTCAGAATTTTCTTTTGGTAGGAGAAAGCTTTTAAAAATCTTTTCAGAAAACAATAACTATTAATTGCTGGTAATTCTTTTCATATCAATTACATTGCCTTCTCCTGGGTCAAGGCCTTAAAAGGGGAGAATAGTAAAAGAGAATAGTTTTCTTCCTTTTGGGAGAATAATAAAGCACTTACAATGTTTCTGTTTCATTTCACGGCTGCTCACTTAAGAATCTAGCTCATCTTGCTCTGGTAAACATTTCCTGAATTACTTCATTGTTTGAATGGCTCCCTCCCATTAACAGGAAAGGGAGATGTCTTTCAACAGAATATATTAGACTTATCGAGAGTTACTCTTTGCCAGTGGATAGTCTTTTATCTAGTTGTTTTAGAATGGAAAACTAATGCTGCTTATAATAAGATCTTAGAACTTGGAAGAAATTTAGAATTTATATAGTTCAACTTCTTTATTTCAAGTTGAGGTAACTGGGACTGAGCAGAGAAACCTGCTAATTAGAAAAAAATCAGAAGGAAAACCAAGGTGCCTCGGCTTCCAGCTCAGGGTGGTTTTTGACCTATAATACTGGCCTTTTTTTGTCAGCTTTATTTCATCTTCATCCATAGGAGATGACAGAAACAAAGAGCAAATCTCATGATGATGTTCATGCAATTCTTTTGTCCTCTATGCTCAAAGATGTTTGAGACATGTCATCAGAAAGCAGGGATCTTGGCCTCTTGAAAGTCCCACAGGTGCTTACTGAGCAATTGTGAATTCTAAACACCATAGGTTCCAGCGTCTAACTTGCATTCACACAGCAGTCAGTGGCTATCGTGTGAAGTGAACATTTTTGCTTAGATTCTTCTTGAACAAAGAAAGAATGAAAATTCTGACAGTGACTCTAGTTTAGAAGTTCTTTGTTAGTCCAGTGGGGAATGGTAGGGACTTAACTATGCCTCAAAGAGATCCAGAACATGAAAGGAGGAAAACTGAGCCTTTAACTACTTGCTGGGTTGATTTTCCTTTCTGGTTTTTCCATCCTCCTCTTCATCACCTTTCTACTTTCTGCTTGTTCTTCCTCTCCCTAGAGCCCTGGAATTGCTCTCTTATGCACTTGCTGCTTGTCCATATCAGTGTGCACAAAAAGCTCCATTGCTGTGTGTTTGCAACTTAGTGTGAATTTATGTCAATCTTTTTTTTCTGTCAGGGCTTTTTATTTTTAAAGCATTATTTCTAGAATTTTTGGAATGAACAGTTTTTTGAATGGAAGAATAGGGACCCAGGTCTTAAAAAATCTGGAGTGGCTGAGATGTCATCTCTGCATTGACATCTTATTCCAAGCACTTAGAGGTTATGGTAAAGAGTCCTCATGTCCATCTACCCAATGGTTGGTAATCTCTTTGGTCAGCATAGCTGATGTGCAAGATGAGCTTTTTTCTATAGAAATTTTGACAGATTTGTTGACAATAAAGGAGCGCTGGTTTCTTTATTCACCATAGCCCAGTTGGATTTTTATATTTAGATATTTTAATTAAAAAAATTAATGTTGAGGTATTTAGGTAATTTTATAGGGCTAAGTACCAGTTTTTAGAGGGCTAAGTTGGAGTATTTGGTGATGCTAAAATGAACAATAAGGGTTGAAAGAATGATATAATTATTAGCATTTATAGTTTAAATGTTCTGTCCCCTATTTAGTTTGATCCTTATAATGACCTCGTGGGTAGTCAGGTATTATTATTTTCAATGTCACTTTGTAGAAACAGACACATGAAGCCAGTGGTGAATCCATGACTTGATCCCAGGTTTTTGGACTCTGGATTATCTGTTTTTGCTTCATGTCATTCTTCTCCTTTGGTAAGAACTGAAAGGTAAACCAGCAGGAGTGTCAGGTGGTTAGTTATGTGAGAGCAGACAGATGGAGCTTATCTTGTCACGTTTTCAGACAATATCCATGAACTTGAGATAATAATGGACTTGAGAGAGTGATCAGCTGGTCCTGTTGTCCATGTGGCAAGATTTAGCTCAGTGATGGAGTGTGTAAGGAATAACAGTAACCCTGGGTCCCGCTCTGCTCTGTTGACTTTGCACCTCCATGTAGGGTTTTACCAGAATGAGAGAGGCTCAAACTCAGCCTTTGAAGTCTTGACATTTTTATTGATTTTGAGAACATCTTTCTAGCAGATACATGCTTTCCTCTCAATACAAACTGTGGAACTGTCATCCTTTGAGACCTTGTCAGAAAAGGACTTCTGAAATTTTTCATCCAAGTCTCCTTAACATCAGAGGAGAATGAAAGAGGAAGTTTCAGCATTTGGGTATAAGTTTAAGCAACAGCATCTCAGCAGGAAGTATCTCTTACATTTTATATTTACACAAATTAATGGAGATTTTACATTAGGCTCTAAAATATTTGTTCCCACATTAAAGATAATGTTTCAGATATTACAATGAATAATATCTACTTTCTAGACATTTCCTCTGTGGTTTTGTGTACTCAGCACACTGTCAGCTGCTCTTAAGTTTCTCTTTCCCAGTTTAAGAAGCACAGACCCAGGATAGTACTTGAGTTCCTCGCTGCTCCCAGGACTGTAGAAATCTCCAGTCATTCCCGATAGCTAAGCAGGTATGGCTGGGCTCTGCATCAGTGGCTCTTAGACATTTATAGTCACCAGACCAAAATGTTTCACACTGACCCATTTTCCATTTCCATACACAAAATCCATCACATTGGTACAGTCATCTCCCCTTGTGTACAGTTTCGCTTTCTGTGGTTTTAGTTACTGCAGTCAACTGTGGTCTGAAAATATTAAATGGAAAGTTCATGAAATAATGTGTAAGTTTTACATTGTGCTCCATTTAGAGTAGCATGATGAAATCTCACACCATCCTACCCGGGATGTGACTCATCCCTTTGTCCAGTGTGTCCACATTGTATGTGCTACCTGCCCAGTAGTCACTTAGTCTGATTATTAGATCAACTGTTGTGTTAACACAATGCTTATACGCAAGTGACCCTCAAGGTAGCCTAATGCTATGTCACAACCCTATATCATTCACCTAACTTCATCTCATCATGTAGGCATTGTATCACCTCACATCATCACAAGAAGGGTGAGGATGGCACATGAGGCAATTTGAGAGAGGGAGGGAGAGAGAGAGAGTGCAGCCATTCACATGAATTTTATTACAGTATATTATCATTGTTCTATTTTATTATTGTTATTCTCTTACTGTGCCTAATTTATAATTTAAACTTTATCACACGTATAGGATAAAACAATATAGAGAGAGTTTGGTACTATCTGTGGCTTTAGGCATCCACTGGGTGTCTTGGAATGTGTTTTCCACAGATAAGGGGAGACTGGAGCTAGGAGGAAGGACATCACTTTTGTAACAAGAGGAAGTGATGTCTGGTAATTTGTGGAAGAATGTAAGCATGCCCATATTTCAGGAAACAGTATGAGCTTGCCAACTTCATGGAGATCTTCATGGGCCAGACTCTGATAACCACTGATTTGTCAGGAGCCAGATGTGACAAGATGTTTGCCCTAGTTTAAAGAAGGCAATGGGGAAATACAATCCAGGCATGTAGGGCATTTAGGGATTGGGTGGCAGGTTAAATAATGTTCAGGACTGGCTACATAATTTGTAGGTCAGTGCAAAATGAAAATAGGTCCTTTGTGAAAAAATTACAAAGAATTTCAAGATGGTGACAGCAGAGCATTAAGCTAAGCACAGGGCCCTTCTAAAAGTATGAAGCCCTGTGTGGTTGCATAGTTCACATGCCCATGTGACTAGCCCTGATAAAGTTTCTTAAATTGAGACTGTTTTTTCTATGTAGAATAAAGCCCTGTTGTTTCATGAATACGTGTTGTTTTCTCATTTGAAAAGATTAGAAATCTTATTTCCTAAAACATATTTTATGTAGGGCCAGAGAATTCTATTCAAATAATGTTTATTTCATCAGAATAAATGAGGGTTCTATCTGTGAACACTGATGTTAGTGACTGATTAATCTTGAATAAAAAAGATTCTTCCTTTGGCTTCTCTTCTTTTTGCCAAAGATCCCTAGATCTCTTTATCACTTACGCTGTTTTTTACACTCTGGTTTCTCATCTGGCTCTGGGCTACCCTGAGTCTCTCAAGGAGAACTGCCTGAATGTCTTTTAGCAACTCGGAGGTGCCATGTGATAAGCGTTAGAGCATTTGCACATTTTGGGCCCCAGAAGGAGAAATTGTAGGCTATAAATTTCCCAGTTGTGTCAGGAAGAACCTTCACATGAACCTGTAGACTACGGGTAGCAGTTAAGGGAGAAATCAATTGCTCTCAAATTTCCCTAAGGAAAAAGACTTAAAAAATCAGTTTTACTGACAAAAGCTTTTTCGATAAGAATGCTTGAGCTCTGTTGTTAGGATAGGGGCTTGACCATCATTAAATTTTATGACTTAAATTGCAAAGATGAAAAGGGACGTGCTTTGGTCGTCCTCTCTTCTTTTACTCCATTAGGTAGATACAGAATTGGGGCATTCTAATAGACCTTCAATACCTTTTTAAAACCAGACAGCTGTGAGAAAACCCCCAAACAAGGACATCATAATTATTTATATATAGCTAGATCTTAATTAAAACAGGAAGAGAAGGATTATTACCTCACTTTTAAAACTGAGATACTTTATGAAGCAAACACATACTCTACAGTTACAATTTTTTGTTTGGCTAGTTTTTTTTTAAATTTTCTTAATTTCTGTCACTAGCCACCATATCCTGGGATGTGGACATTTGTAATATTAAATCTTGTTGTTACTTGGTATAATAGTGGACAGCAAAGATATCTCACCAGGAGAAATGCCTTAGACCAAAGAAGGCCTGATGGCAGCTGTCAGCTTGTGGTCCAGCACACACTTGAATAGTACATCTGGACTTGACCAACCTGGTGCTGGAAACAGACTACCATGGGCTCCCCTGGGGTTAGCAGATGCTGTTTCCTCAGGGCTAAGCTTCTTTAAATTACAAAACTTGTGGCATTTGTCCCCACTCACCTCTATTTTCTCAAGTGAGATCCAATTTTATCAGCAGAGCCACAGTTAGGCTATAAGGTGCCTTTGTGGGAACTGAGAAAAGGTTATCTCTCAAATCAAATCCATTAGGCCAAATTCAGCCCTTACCACCCTTTGTGTGGAGTCTGACCTGCTCAGACTTACAGGGATGCTCAGTATTGCAGCAAAGGGGTCTAGTCTTTCTCCTTCTCAAACCTCCATTGTGTGACTTTTTCTTCCAGAGCCTTCATTTTACCAGATGACCTAATTACACAATGATTATATTCAAACCAAGATGTTAATAGCAATGGTTTGTTTTCAGGCATGCTATTATCTTGCCAATGCTGTTTTCACTGTCCAGAATACTATTTCCTGACTTTACATCTGGTAAAAATCCTATTCATTTTGTGAGACTTAGCTCCAATATCAATTACTCTGTGAAAAAACTCCTGCACTCTCAATGGAGTTAGTTATTTCCTTCTCTGAATAGTTGTAGTGCTTGGTGTGTTCATGTTTCTTACATTGTTTAATAAGTATTTACATATCAGTCTCCCCTAATGGGAGATCCCCTTGAAGTCAGAGGCAATGTTACTAATTTTTATATGCCTGGCTCATAGTTTGTTAGTTAGACATGAATAAGGTGCTCAACAAGTAAATAATGAATCATGGAGTTGAATTAACTGGTCAATTAGACTTTTTACCCACCATGGTTCTTTTCACTTAAATAGGGGACTCTCTGAGACTATTCATTAAAGCAGCTGATCAAAGCATAGAGAACCAGAAGGACAGACCCCTCTTGGCTCTTTGCCTGGATCCCAGTTGGTATTTTGTATTCTACTCGTGCATGAGTCAGGAGTTAGTAAGAACTCTCTATAGAGTGGTTTATCTCTGTTCCTTGGTTCTTTTTCTTTCTACCTGAGTTTCAGGAGCAGTGGGAACCTCCAAATATATGCTGGGAAATCCTTTAGTTTCCTGGATTTGAGGCCAACTTACAGTTTATGTTCATTCAGCAGTGTTCTTAAATAAAATACTGTCTGTGAGGTAACATACACTTTAATTGGAGAAATAAATGTCTAAATGATAAACAACACAAGGGAAATTACTACAGCCTTTGGTGAATAGAGAAGTCTTCATGAGAGCAGATTTTGAAATAGAACTTGAATGTCGAATAGGATTCAGTTTATTTATTCAACTGAGAAATACTTATCTGATGGCCCCTATTCTGTCAGAGAATATGAGGCTTCAAAGATGACTTAGTCAGGAGTATACTTGCATCAGTTTCAAACTTTTGAGGTGGTGGTGGAGCCCCTAAAAGCAATTAAAGTTCTGTGCCTAACCCTGTGGAATATTGCCAAATGAACACAAAATGACTAAATGGGCTAAGCCACATTTCAGTACAAACTAAAGGAAAAAAAAGTTCCATGTGTTTAAAAAAGTTAAAAAAAAAAACTGTTGGAGAAAATTAAAAAGGAAATTTTATCAAGTATCTCATTTTTCTGTGTATTCTACCAAGAAGAGCTCTGAGGATAGAACACCAGGCAAGACCAACATTTAAAAAACTTACTGAGGAAGATGGGTCAGAAAAAGAATCTTGAATTGAGGTAGAGGTTCTTCATGAAATTTGTCAATATGTTTGGATGTGACACTGTTGATTTGGTTTTAAATCTCAGTTTTGTCTTTAAAGTTATACCGCGGCCTGTTCAAGGACACTCAGTTACCTCCATTTTTGCCAGATTTGTTCATTTGTTCTTCAGAGACATTCGGGCCATGAGACCAAAAAGGTTTTATGTGGTACAAATGTGCTGTCTTTAGAAGGGACCTAAATGTGGGCAAAACGTTTGGTTCGTCAAGACAGTTCTGACGGGTCTAATTAGGCCCTGAAGAATGTTGCTTGTTTGAAATGCTGCCAATAGCTATAAAGTCATCCTTCAACAAATTCAACCGGGCTTGTTATTCAAGACTTGAAATAAGATAGTAAAATGACCAAACTTTTTCCCACTTTTGGAATATTTGGGGATCAGCTTAATGTCCTATTCCTATTTCTTTCCCCTGATGTCACTACCCGAAGTATATCCCAAGGACCATTTAATCTACAGTATATTATACAACAGCCTCAGAAGCACTAATTATGGGATGTTTCAGGGAGGAGGCGTAGGAGAAAGAAGACCCTTGGTTAAAAGGGAGCTGTATGATTTCTCAGTCAGGTCTTCATTTCTAATCTTCTATAAAACAGCAAATATCACTTGTGCAATACCACATTCTATGCAATAGGTCTCTTTGGCCAAAAAGAAATTCATGTAAAACATTGTTATCCTTTGAAGGTTTCTACAATCAGCTTAATGAACTTGGCTTCATTTCAGTCATTCAGAATATCTTTTTATCAATCATGGTGCTTATGTTTATACTTGATGCAGTGAATGACATTTATGTAGGACACTGCCTATAGAAAATGAGCTGAGGTGTAGCCAGCATTCTGAGAGAAGCATGTCAGTGCAGAAGAACACAAAGGGGCTTTGCATTTTTCTGTTCAGAAGCACTTGCGGTGCTGAATACTTTCACTCAGTACACTTAGCCAGGTGTTCATGGACTCTCTGCTTGCAAGGGAGATAACAACTCCCTCCCTGCCATTCTGAGGGAGCCTCAATATACCATATTCATTTTCCCTGTCCTGGGAGATAAACATAGCCCTGTGCTTGGGCAATCTTCTAAAGGACTCATATCTTAAAAAAAAAAAAAAAACGCTCAGCCTGGCCCATGAAGAGGCGTTTGTCTCTTGAAAACATCCCTAAAAGCCTTGAATGCTTCTTTCCTATCTTTCTCTTGTCAAAATGGTTGCAGTTTGAATTTTGCCATAGTGAAATTCATTTCCTGTCTATGGCGCTGTCCAGATTTACTTTATCACACTCACATGCCTGTCAAGTGATAGCGTGGGTTAGTTAAGAGCAGCAGGAAGTGAAAAGGAAATGAGAAGCACAGTGTTTTATAATCACACAATCAGCATCTCACTTTGGGAACAACGGTTCGGAAGGGAGTAGTATGATGGGCTGGATAAAAGCAAGAACTCTGAGGCCAAATCACCCTGCTGTCCCTTCCTCATTGTGTGATCTCAAGCTCAGAGAAGTTAAATAGCAGTTGGCTTCATCTTCTGCAAGATCAGGTGTGTGTGTATTGCATTCTGTATGGTATACATAGAAAGCCTGAATGCATGGTAATTATCATTAATACGAATAAAGAGCTAGGAAGAAGAATTGAAGACATTTGTCACCAAGAATCTTTTGTGCTCATGAGCTGTGATAGCCTCTTTGGGATAGAAAAGGCACATTCCCATCTGCAATTCATTAGTTTAGCTCCTCAAACACTTGGTGAGCTAAGCCAAAGAATAAATCCAGACATTAATTTCACACATAGTCATCAAGCATCAGCCATGTAGTTGCAGATCATGCCAAGTGTATGGAGGATGCAAATATAAAAGATGTGGCAGTAATGGCAGAAATTCCAATGGGGGCATTAAAAATGGCAAACTACCTCAGAGAGCATGACTACTGCCAAGTGAGGAATGTAAAGAGTTTAGTAGTTTAACAGTAGTCAGAGGAGATTTCTTGCAAAAGGTAGCACTGGATATGGTCATGGAATAGTGGTGGAAATTCTGGGAAATGGCATTTCAGGCAGAGAGACAACAAAAGAGGCTTAATTTAATCCCCACTTATACAGAATACTGGTCACTTATTTTCTATTTCCAAGGGCCTTCTGTATTCTTTATTTTTATAACACATTAGTAACTTCTTGTTTTAAACAAAAAAAATGTTTGCAGTAGGCATGAACTTGCAGAGTGTAGTCAGCTCTCCCACACAGACACCATGGTTGAAACCTGAGCAAACCTGGCAGAGCCAAGGTCAAGCCCATTGTCTTCCATTGTAAGAAAGGAAGTTACAAACTCAAGTTATCACTCAGGAGAGGGTTTTTTGTGACAGTTGACTAGTCCTTTAATTTCTTTCACCTTTTATAGACACCAGCCGAAGTGTTATGTTTTCAAAGTACGTGTGGGGCTCTTTTCAAAATTGAGAGGTCAGGGATGAAGGACATTTTTCAAGACTGACTAACTTTAATGCTTTGGTGTCATCTCAGCTCAGGTTGTTTAGAACCCAGCAGCCTACCTGTGGACACCTAAAACTTTGGGTGTAAGAAACATTGTGATTTGGTCTTAGAACTTACCCTGTTTAGGGCCAGCTGAATACCAGAGCAGAAGGATAATCCATGGAAAGTTACCTTTTCTTTCCACCAACCTGAGCTGATGTAGAGAGGGCTGCAGATGCTGTTCCCTTCTGAAACTCTGACTCTGCCTTTTAAATTTTTTTTAAGTAGAGCAGATATAATCTCTATATTGGACTAGAAGAATTGAATATCTGGAAAAACATAAGCCTAGATTCAAGGAATGGGCCTGCCCCAGTCTCTAAACACAAGAGTTTTTATATTCTGACTCTTTTTGAGGCCATTGTTCCAACATGTTGCTGCTGGATTATTTTCTTATCTCTGTAACTGTTTCCAATTTATTTAGTCTTGTCAGTGATTTAATGTTCCCCTCCCCCAACTCCCAACAAATGAGGCCTTGCTGGTGAATGTGCTTTTTAGATTCTGATGCATTAGGAAAACAAAAACAAAAAACAAAAAGCAGTTCTATAAAGTACTTTCTAAACATTGAACAACTGTACAATATAAGGTAGTTTTAGCATTATTAGACCTCATTTGCTCACTAGGAAGGAAGAGTAAAAAAAAATACTTCAGAGCAAGCTTTTAAAGCTATGTACACATTTGACCAGGATTTATTTTTCCTTCACCCTTTCTCCACTTTGCCATCTATAGGTGACAACACAGTTGAAAAGGAGAATCTGTAGAAAAGAGAATGATTGTGATGTTCTTTGCAAGATGTATCATGACAACCCCAATCAGAGCTTAGATGTGCAGACTAACACCCTGCCCTCAGCTCAGACATCTGAGTGCCTGCTACTCTAGCCTGTGCTGGTCTTCCAGGAACTGTTCAAGAGGGTGTTTTGCTCATGCAAAGTACAGCTTTTGACTTCCACCTCTATTAATTGGCGGTCATAACACTGCTTCATGGTTTTTATGTGATCTAAAGTGATAATGTCTGTAACAATACCTAGAACAAAATAAAGTAATAACTAGATATAGAATCACAACACATCCGCCATTAAGAAGTTTAAGGAATTTTTTTCCCCTGCAAATGAATCTAGGACAAAATTTGAAATTGCACATCAGGACTTTAAGTACAACTTCCTCTTCTTTCCCAGTGGACTTTTCTCCCCATTCCTGCCATCTCTTCTCCCCCTACACCAGCTCTGTATTAATTTTTCCTAAAAGGAATAATTGACCATTGAAACTAAGCCCAGCCCAGGGAGAAAAGTCTCATGCCTTGTGAGATGTGACCTTTCCATGCTTAAACACCTATTTTTGTTCAGTTAAAATTGTTAACCAGGTACCTGCTGGTATTTGGTGCTAAGTCAGCCACAGTTCATGGTTTCTATCTCAAGAGATTTGTACTTCAGGAAGGGCAATAAAACAAGAATTAAAATGTTGTATATTATCAAGGTATACTGCAGTGTTAGTCTTATTGCAGTGACACATACCTTGACAAATAAGGCTATGGGAGCTGAAAAAGAAGAAGAAAAAAATATTTCAAATACAGAAGAATCTGTATTTGAAGAAATATAAGAAGGGCTTAGGATGGGTGAGATGTAGAACAGAGATTGTAAATTCAGGTGCCTTCAGAGGACCAAGCAGGCAACCTAATGTGTAAATCAGGCTAGT
This sequence comes from Cynopterus sphinx, assembly GCA_030015415.1. Lineage (NCBI taxonomy): Eukaryota > Metazoa > Chordata > Mammalia > Chiroptera > Pteropodidae > Cynopterus > Cynopterus sphinx. Next base: position 92,402,072 of record CM057385.1, on the reverse strand, counting down.
GTAATACTATAGGGAGTGGTAGTGACTGGTGAAGTCTCATCTATCAGGGTGGCAACTTTTCAGGCCAAATCAGTGGTTGCCACCCAGGACTAAAGGCCAAAGTGGCTATATCTTATATTTCATGAGAATGTAGAAATGTTCCAATTTTTGACAATAAAAACGAGCGAAGATCCCATAAGAGTAAACATACCTGCATGCATGCACACATGCACACACACACACACACACACACAGAGTTATTAGATTACAGCTTCTGAGTTAAATGTTAGGGGATAGATTCAGGCACCCCAGGCACAGAGAGGAAAGTGGTTCTCATAAAACTGAAACGTTGAGTGCATGAAGGGCTTTATGGGAATCTATTTGGAAAGCAGGTCAGAGGACCTTTAATGTCAGATAGGAAGTTTGAAACTTATTCTCTGAGAATGGGGTACCAATGAATGTTTTTGAGCAAAGGAGTGGATTTACCAGATGGATAAAATGATCTGATCCACCATACAAGAAGCATTAAATCAGAGCTAGGTACTATCCTCCCGTATTACATTCCACTGTGCTATATGTTTTATACAAATTAAACCATTTTATGTAACAAATTAAGGTAGAGGTAGGTATTGTTAATCATGTTCATTTAACACATGAGAAATGGAGGCTTCTGAGAAGTCCCCAAGAACATATAGCTGGGGAGGGATGTTTGATTTTAATGCTTGCATAATTAGCCCCTTTGGTATACCCAGATTTATTTTTAAAGGGAGAGGAAGAAATTTGTTATTTCTTTTAATTTAGTAATTATGTCTTCTGTAATTTCACTAGATATTCAAATATCTGAGAACAAGGATGGAATGTTTGATTTACTGGAAATGTTGATATTACCTCAAGAAATTTTGTGCAGGAGGTAGAGCACTGGCTATGAGAAAGGTATGGCCGATGTAGTTCTCCTTGGATATAGTGGGTGATTGTAAGTTAACACTGCCAGCCACTAAACATGAGATGACTAAGTTTATCACAGTTGTAACCCATGTTTCCTTATTCCTCAAGAAGAATGTGGGATCACTTACTGCAAAGCCAGGTGTGGCATATTGTCTAGCTCCTGACCTGTACCAGTAGTGATTTCAAATGTTTACAAAATGTTTGGATGCTTGGCCTTGTGGCTGTCTAATTGGAGAGTGAATAAGGTAAGGTCTAAGAGGCACTTGAGTTCTGGACTTTCTTAGTTATTTGAAAATGAGCTGTTCATCAGGGATGTTTTTACTGATAAGTAACAGTATCTTTCTAACTACTTTGTGCATTATCTTTTTTTTTTTTTAATCTGTGTGACACAGGAATTTCTTTTGCTTGTCCCATGGGTAAATGGGTCTTGTAAAACATTCCTGCCCTAGCCCTGTGCTATGCTACAACTGCGCAATATCCAATGCAGGAAACTAACACGGTTGGAGTTGGACAACCATCAGTAGACTTGTGGGACAGTAGGATAGAATGAATAAAATCAAGGCTCCCATGAAAAATGTGGGATGTCTGGTCACCATACCATGACATTTCCCTAGCAGAGAAGCAAAGAAGAGAGGAAGTTCCATGCCTTATAGAATACATGAAATTGTGCTTCCACGTCTTGAGCTCACATTAGTTTTGTTGTGGATTGTACAGGCGCTCTCTCAGTTGTGCACACACCAGATTCTTGCAGTATAAAACCTGAGCCCAGAAACTTTATTCTGCAAGGAGAAATCTCTTAAGAATTAGTGCAAAGTGTTAGGGAAATAACAGGGAGGTCGGCTGAGTTTAAAATGACATTGTATGGTTTCCTATCCTTAGCATTGGCTTTCTCTTCCTTTTGGGGGAGAAGGACCATGATAATACAGTTAACACTTGAATAAGGTGGGCTTGAACTGTCCTGGTCCACTTATATATGGGTTTTTTCAGTAAATATTTAGTTGGCCCTTCATTTCACTGGGTTTTATATTCTTAGATTCAACCAGCTTCGGATTGGAAACAGTTTTTGATCCAAAGTTGAAAATCTGTGGATGCAGAGGGCCAACTCTGTGCATAGTTCTGTGCCATTTTATATAATGTACCTGAGCATCCACTGATTTAGGTATCTTCAGGCATCCTGGAACCCATTCCCTATGGATACTGAGGGACTGTAGTTAAGTTTGAGGAAGTCAAAAGTTATGTCGATTTTTACTACGTGGGGGTTGGTGCCCCTAATGCCTGCCTTGTTTCAGGTTCAACAGTACTCTTAATGTTTTTCTGTCTATAAAAGATATACATTGCAAAGCATCGTTTTAAGAGTTAAGTTTTTGGTACTGAAAGCATTAACTCTGATGGTCATACTTAATTAAAATCCTGGAGAATGACTTCTCAGGCAACTCCAATTGTCAGTGTTGCTTTAGGTAACCTGGTTTACCCAGTGTGTACTGACTAAAGGTTATAACCGAAGTGGAGAAAAAAGGCAATATTCAGCCATCCCCAGTGCTTTCTCCACCCTGGACGAACAAACACTTCCCTCCCCTATCGACAAACATATATAAAGGCCAAGCTGACTCATGCTATGGCTTTTGAGGATGAAATATAAGTGATGTCTGAACCTCAAGGTGATACATTGAACAAAGAGTATTCTTTGTTCTTCAAGGAACACTGACCTGCTAATAAAAACCATTCTGTTTTGCATGAATAAAATTTCTAGATCAAAGTCAAATGAATTGGCTATACCAACAGTTTGTTTAAGGTAGAGGCAGTCAAATAGCTTTGCCTTAAAAGTCTCAGGACCTGTTGTATAGTTAGACTGGCCCCACAATTGATTATTTGCTCATGAGGGCTTGCAAGAAATGCACCTATGGAAACCAATGCCAGGGTTTGGTAAACTGGTTCTGAAAGTTAGTGAACTAAGTAGATTCCTGGGACACTCGAAGGTACTGTGATCCCATACTTGATTTTTTAGATTTGTTAACTGGTACTTTGTTTTTCTTAATGTGGCTAGCACCTGATGCCCTCACTGCACTCCTGGACACTTTTAGGCAGTGGCAGAGAGAAGAATGAAACATGTTCCCTCCTCTGTGGGATGGAGAAAGCCGGTCATTCTGCCTGGCGACAGCAGAAGAACTTTCTGAGGCTAAGGTGACCTCTGACTCATGTTCAGGTTTAACAGTGGGAAGGTGTCACCCCATAAAGACGGGTGGGTAGCAACTTTTATGCTGTATGTGCTGAACAGCACTTTAACTTAGGTTTTATATTTAATACATTTTCCTGTTTCTTGATGCTTCTCTTCAGTCTTATCTTTGCTTCTGCAACTTCTAATTTAAAGGCTTTTGTTAAGCTTTTCATATTTTGTTCTCATTCTTTTCATTCGGCCCTCTGACACTTATTAAATATCTGCTCGTCTGGCTTTCTTGTTCCTGGGCAGAGCACTGTGCCAAATATAAAATTCCTACAGATTTCTTTAGTCATTCTCCTGTTATATCAAGAAATCACCAAATCCTGATTGCTGCTTTCATGTTCCCCATTTATTTAAACTGCAATGCTGAAGAATGCAAAGCATTTTATTGGTTGTGGTTCTATGGTTACAAGGAACAGACATTTGCTTACTTAAGAAAATGAATTAATTGAAGGGACAGGGGTTATAGTAGACAGAATAATGGCCTCCTGAAGATATCCACATCCTAAATCCCAAAACCTTTTAATATATTACTTTAAAAAGGACTTTTGCAGGTGGATTGAGGAGCTTGAAATAGGGACTGGGATCTTGGATGTTTCAGGTAGACCAAATGTAATCATGGGTCTTTATAAGAGAGAGGCAGGAGGGTCAGAGTCAGGGAAGGAGATGAGATGACAGAAGCAGAGGTCAGGGATGCACTGCTGTAAGAAGGCCACAGTCAAGGAATGCAGGTAGCTTCTAGAAACTGGAAAAGGCAAGGTATGAATTCTTCTCTAGAGACTCCAGAAGAAATGCGAACCTGTCAACCCTTTTACTTTAGGCCTTCAGACCTCTAGAATTGTGAGATAAGAAATTTGTGTGTGTGCTTGTATGTGTGTGCAAGTTTATTGACATGAAATTTACATAACATAAAATTAACCATTTTAAAGGGAACAAATCCAGTGATATTTAGTATATTCACAAAGTCATTCAACCATCACTACCTAAAGAAAACCTTGTACTTGTGAAAAACTCACATCCCATCCCTTTTTCCCCTGGTAAACACCAACCTGTGCTCTGTCTCAAAGAATTTACCTGTTCTGGGTATTTCAGGTAAATTAAATAATACAATATGTGGCCTTTTATGTCTGGCTTCTTTCACTTAGCATAATGCTTTTGAAATTTATCCATGTTGTAGTGTATATCAGTACTACGTTCCTTTTTATGGCTGAATAATATTTCATTATATGGATATACCAGTTTGTTTATTCGTTGATGGGCATTCAAGCGATTTTGACCTTTTGGCTCCTGTGAATGGTGCTGCTGTGAATATGCACATGCATATACTTATTTGAGTTCCTGTTTTCAGTTCTTTTGCATATATATTTAAAAAGTTAAATTGCTAGATCATGTGGTAACTCAGTTTAACTTTTTGATGAACTGTCAGACAATTTCCTTAGTGCCTGAACCAGTTTGTACTCCTACTAGCAATATACAAGCATCCGAATTTCTCCACACCCTTATCTACATTTGTTATTTTCATTTTTTTTTAAATATGGCTATCCTAATGGGTATCTCACTGTGGTTTTGATTTGTATTTCCCTAATGACTAATGATGAGTGTCAATTTTCATGTGTATTTGTTCTTTGTGGAAAGATATATATTCAAGTCCTTTGCCCATTTTCAAATTAGATTTTGTCTTTTTGCTAACTTTCTATACTCTAGACACTAGACCCTTAGTTTGTGTTTTAAGCCATTGAGTTTATGGTAATTCGTTATAGCATCAATAAAAAGCAAATATGGAAGGACTCACAGAATTCAAGGAAACGTTAAATAAATAACCAAATTATAGAAAATAATCTTCTGGGATTCTGGATAGCAGGAATTAATAGATGATTCTTTTAAAGCATTTCTTTTAAGTTGTGTCTATTCCAATTACTTTTAGTTCTTCTGGCCCTGATTAAAGAGGGGAGCGTGGTTGGTATTGCCTGAGTAATGCTCAGTTGCTAGGTCAGAAGGTAGCAGATGTCCTTGATTGCATAGTACCACACTAAGACTGCACGTAATCAAAATAGAAGTGCTATTATGAGAAAAGAATAAATAGATGCTGGAAAGGCAAAAACAAAAGGGACCCACAAAGGCATACAAAGAAGGTAAAACTACAGAATAACAAAATAAATCTAAGGTGATAGACTTAAAAACTCTACCAGTGCAAGAGATAAATCTGGAATTATAAAACAGGGAAGATGCAGCAGAAGACAAGCACCAGTAAAAACCATATAGGATTTAGTGGATAGACTCCATCAATAGAGGCATACCATCTGGGAAAAAAGAGGTGATGATCCCGTTCTGCGGTAGTTATACCTCACGTCAGATAAAAAATTCCATTTTGTGCTCCTACCTTGAAAATCATACAGGCGAAATAGAGCATGTTCAGAGATGAAAGGCAAGAAGACTGGAATCATGCTACTGAGGAATGATTAAGAAAATGTGCTGTGTAGTTGAAGAAGAAAAGATTCTGGGCAAGAGGAGGTAGGCTGTAATAGATGTACTGAAAGCGAAGAGGATTAAGACCAAAGTAGTTGGACAAAATAGAAATCTTTTTTCTTGACATCACAATCCAGATGGGTCTGTGGTGGTGAGAGCTAAGTTCAGTTTCTCAGATCACATGGCTCCATCTTCTTCCTGACCTCTGTCTCCTCATGCAGTTGAGGAAGAGATAAGGATCCTGTGTGTGTGTTCATGAACCAGTCCTGGTGCTTCCGCACATCACTTCTCACATTCTGTGGGCTAAAATTCATTCACACATCCATACCTACTGCAAGGAATGCTGGGAAAAGCAGTCTTGTTGCTCAGAAAAAATGGTGACATGGACATTAGTGAGCACAAGCCACTTTCCCAAGGCCATGCACCGTGGGCCTGCAACTCTGGGAAAGCGAGACTGGTTAATTACTGACCTGCAGGAAACAAAAAGGAGGAAACCAACAGAAATCCCCATTTTTGCTCTTTTGTTTTTATTAGCTTGACCTCTTCATCTTGCTTTCCCCTGCATTTCTTTTTCTATTCTTTCCCCTTAGCTTTGTGTTAACTCTGAGTTCAGGACATATGAATCTTGTTCTCCTTTCCTGCCTCTCTTTGTCTGAATTATGGTTATGCAGTTGCAGTTAAAGGTTTTGCCCTACACAAAGTGGGTAGAATAATACACTGACAGTTTATGGTGCAAATGTGCCTTGAAGTCTTGGCAAGTTCAAGTGTGTGTTTGTGTTCACCTATGTTTTAACATTGTGTGATATCTGGTAAAATTCCAATTGTATGTTTTCCTTGAAATATCAGAAGATGAAGCAACTCTGGATCTGCATGCCGCCCAAACTGGCAAGCAATTACAAGAATAGAAGGCATTCTACATGCTGCCATAGTCTCTCCTACCTATTGTCTTCTCAGTGCTGATACCTAGAGTTAGTTTCTGCTTAGCATCACAATGTGCTGTCATTTCTACACTTGTTATGATTTTGTGATTCCTCTCTGACAGTTGCAGCCATTTCAGTTTGAGATCATTGGCTTTTATTACTGCCACTTTAGCTTAAACATTGATTAGAGTGTGTGTGTGTTGGGGGGGGATAGGTCACAGCACCAGAAACATGGTGATTTGGTGGGAGGGAATTGACCAAAGGATGCCAGGATGTTCATTACATGGTAGAAGGGAGGCTAACTGGTAGTATAGAGCAGTGATCTTCAATCCTTCGTTGTGTACCTCATTGATAAAATATTTGCATATGAACCCCTGAAAGTAGGAATTGCTGCTTAAAAATTATATGCATATACTGCTCTTTTCCAGATGAAATATACTTTCAAGGTCATAGTTAAAGATGACTATAAGTCCATATTCTGAATAATCATTATAATTTTGGATTTCTGGACCATCTTTTTGGTTGGCAGATGTTGATTCTTGATGTTATCTTTAATTAGCAAATATTTGGTGTTAGTTAAGCCTCATACATTTTGTGAGGGTTACTTTAACTAAAATTAATGTGTCCCATAAATTCTGTGATATGCACATTTAAGCATATTGTAGTGAGCAGAATGGTAGTGAACAAATAGGTCTACCTCTATCAATCCTCCTGGGTTGCAGAATATTATTTCCACCCTTTTCCCATAATTCTTTTCACACAACCTGATGAGAAGCCATCTGACAGATGGACCAAATAAAGGTAACTGTGTTTAGATTTGAAACTTTTAGATAAACATAAGTAGAAGTTTAGTTTGATACTCTCTTCCTCTGGACCAATGTAGTATCTTCTTTGTTCCCTGGATGACCAACGTTGGGTCCAGTGGTAGAGGGTTAGATTCTTACTACTCAAGGAGTAATCCCCAGGCCAGCATTGGCATCACCTGGGAACAAGATAGAAATGCATATTCCAGACCAACCCTGACCTATTGAGTCAGCATCTGCATTTTAACAAAAACCCTGGGAGATTTGTATTCACAGAAAAGTTTCAGAAACACTAGTGAAAAGGACAATCCAGGATATTTGGCGGGGGGTGGGGGAGTGGAGAGCAGGAAGCATTTAGAGACTGTGGGATCTCATTATAATGTAGACCTAGACACAGTAAGAACGGTGTTCAGCATATATCTGCCTAGGTCCACTCTCATAAGTAGGTCAGTTAGAGCCAATAGACTAATCTGAAAAGATTTTTTAAAAAATCCCAACCCTTTAACCAAAAAGAAGATAAAGAAAAAACAATTAAAATTTCAAACAAAAATTTACTGGAATTTCATGAACTTACAGAGAAAGCATTTGTTTTGGAATCTGCAGTCAGATTAGTCCAGATTCCTTGAATGGCATTTTGTTGCCAGAGCTTTTCCACATTTCTCAGCTGCCTGCAATTTATCTGCCTTCTTAGCTAAAGCACTAATGATTTCAAGCATAAATTTCAGCTTTCTTGTCTTCCTCATTGTTTTCTTCCTGTCCCTCCAAACCTGAATTCAGTCTTTTAAGACCTTGCCTCCATTTCCTGAACAGATTAAAAAAACTAAGGTTTTTCTGTCTCTTAATTTGATTGGGAATTAGGCCAATTGGATGTGGAATGGGGCTCTTGCTTATCCTGAGACATCTAGGCCTTGCATCCATGAGTGCTGCTGAGAATTTTTTGTGCATCCTTCTGCATACAGTTTGACCAAAACAAATTTCAGACACCAGCACTGCAGAAATCAGTGGGGAACCTGATTTAACATGACTTAGCAGATGTGTGAAAACCTAGCCCTGCCAGCCAGATGGAGATTTCCATTAATGCAGTCAATATTTTTGACACCCCCTGGGTACTTCTCAGTGCCCTAGGAATCAAAAATTAGTGAGGTCAGGCTTCTGACCTTATGAAGTCCAGCATCTTGTGGCACATTCAGATTTGTAGACAGATATTTCAGCAACCACAGATACATTGTGCAACAACTGAAATATGTAGGAGGTGTCAAGTGATAAGAGCAGAGTGAAAGATTAAATTTTGTGGCAGCTGAGATGATGGAAATCTAGAAAAAGACATGTGAATTGGTGCTGAGTGCTGGCCAAATTGCAGGGCCAAGGTGATGGATAGGATTTTCAGGAGAGGCAAATAGGTAATGACTAAGGAGGCTGGATTTTATCCTAGTGAACAGTATCTCTTAAACCAGGGTATACTCACCTGGAATGCAGAAGAGTGAGGGACGGGAGAACCCATGAGCAGAGGAGCGGGGGAAAGGCTGGTAAAATTGTAGAGGGGCAGTAATGAAGGTGGGAACTGACCAAAGTTGAGGGAAAGCATGGCCCTTCAGGGCCTGCTGAAATTGTAAACTAAAATGGAGTAACAGTACATACTGCAAATTTTCTGCTGTTTCTTTGGGCTTTCGTGTGCAGGGTAGGATCAGTGTTGGGTTGGAAGCTTTGGGTGATATGAGTGGACAGACACTGGAAACTTAAGTTAAGGTGTTGGTGAAAGGGTGTTAAAATGATAGAACCATGTGATCAGGCTGTGTAGAAAGGAAAATGAATCCAGGTGAGAAAATTGAGGAACAATGGGGCCTTCAAGGAACCCAAGGTATTTATGAGCTCCAGGGAGCTGATCTGATCTGAAGTTGTGATCAGAGATGTTAGAATTCATCATTTCACAGGTGGAAGGTGCCAGTGAATGTCAAGGTCTGGTGTCCTAGATTTCCCCTATACCCCTTTCTCTGTGAATTAAGCTTGGCCTGTTCCCTGTATATATTTAAGGTGGCAGGGGAGACCCACCAACAGATGAAGCTGGGTGATGGGAGAGCATGACAGAGGTCCATAGGAAGTGAGATCAAGGCTAATTCTTCCAGGGGTCAGGAACCCTGGGGCCTAAGGAGTCTGTGACTGGGCCAAACAATGGGAACAGGAGCTTCATGTCACTTGAGATTCAACTTCAGTGACCTGCCTAGTTTATCAAGAATTTATTTCCTAAAAGAGAGAATCTGATTGGGTTGGTTTTTGTCAAGACCCAAACCAAAGTCTTGCACCAAATCTCTGATAGTAGACCTCCCTTTTGCTGAACCCACATGTAGCTGTGCGGGACTGGGGTCTGAATCTAAGACAGTCACTTGTGGCAAAAAAAACTGTAACAGTTAGTAACACTGACTCATGTTATCTTCATAACAACCTCATGACATAGGTACTATATTATCTTCACTTTACATATGAGGAAACTGAGGCACAAGACAGTTATATGACTTGCCTATTTGTACATGGCTAAAAAATGTCTGGTTGCAGAGTCTATGTTCTCATACTCTCTATGTGGCTGGCTGAAAAAGAAATTATTTCAAACATGTTTCTTAAAAGGTGGCAGTAGGCTTCATGTTCTCCTCCTACAGCAAATATCACAGACTAGCAAATAAGATTAATGTGGTCCCTATAAATATGGGTCCCTTTTCTTCCACACACCTCCACACCTCAACCTAAGCTTATGAAAACTGCAGGTGGATCTAGATAGTGATAGGGTGACCATATATGTGTGATCAATCAAGCTGGGTCAGTCTGAGAGTAAAAGTGGGCAGTATTAATTATGCCAGCACAACAGGAATAAACTAGGGCTTTCTGGGGCAAACCAGGACATTTGATCATCTTAGTTATAAATGATAAGCGAAAATTGAAAGAAAACCCAAGTGGACCCATAATATTTTCATAATATTTTCAGCCTGAGGAAGACAAAATTCCAAATTCTCAAAAGCCTGTTTATAATAGGTACTTAATAGATTTTGAAGGAAAAATGACAGAGTTTCAGTGTGTCCTAAAGAAGTGTGTAGAAAAGAATAGAAATGATTCTTTTGGAGTAAGAAAGGGGCATAGATGGTGTCAATGTAAGAAACATTTATACATGTAGAGGATTTTTATAAGAATTTATTTGAGCCAAACTGATGACAATTGTTAGGAGGCAAGATCTCAAATGCTCCCTTGAAATATGCTTCCTAGAATAGCAGTTTGCAGCATCTTTTATGCATTTTGAATTAAGGAGAGAATACAAGGAAGATTACATAAAGGTGGGAGAAAGGAAGGTGGAGATTGGATTACAGGATAGTTAAGATTTGAGGCTCTCTTACTGGTGGTTTCTGAGGTGTCTGAAAAGAAACATTTCAAAGGTGTGTTAACCTAGATGCACAGAAACAATAGATGGGGCTTGCTTAAGGCAAAGATAACCTTTTACTGAAAAGTTATAGGCCTAAGTCATGATTACCCACCATGACCTGCCCTGTTAGGAATTTATGATCAGATCACCCTGTGAAGTTATTTTTTGTAGAACCCCCTTTTCATTTACACTGGAAAGCATAAACAGGCCATTCTTAGCAATAGTGTCTGCCCAAACACTTCACAATTGAACAATACTTGCCATTGACTTTAATTAGCAGACTCAAAGGAAACTTAGGCAGTCCGGCCTGTTTTTTGCATCTGGGAGGAGAACTTGGGGCCCACTTAGCATTTCCTGTGTGGAAAGCAACCTTAAATGGCTGAAGGAGGAATAATAGGTCTTTAAAAAGCCCAAGACCAGGGACTTCAGGCATCAAGATTTCCTTTGAACTTGCAAAGCTTACATCATTTTTTTGAAACTGGAGTAACTCAATTCTTGGGAAATTGAAAGAATGTGCCCCAGGGTCACCAAGCTGTCATGAAACCAGAACCAGCACCAGCTTGGGCAAACAGCTGGTTTCTGGCTCCAAATTTTCATTTTTGTCTATTGTTGGGGGAGGGCAGAACTCAGGAAATTCTGATCCCAGTAGTACTCGGTTTGGGGAAACAGTTTGAGGTATGTGAGAGAGTGAGTTTTTCATGTTGGCACAAAGTATTCTCACCTGAAGACAGTTGTCATCCCCATCAGCTCTGCTCCTTTGCATTCAATTGTTCCCAGCCTTGGAGCAAAGACCCCTAATTGTTCAGGGTGCCTGAGGGCCATCCACATGGTGTGGTGCTCGAACTTTGTAGGAGTGGCATAAGGCGGGACCAATGCCACAGATCTCAAAGATCCCTGTGTTGGGGAGGGGGAAATAAACCCTCTTTTCCCTCATACTTCTTTTGGCTGGCCTAAGAATTAAATTGACCTAAGATAGATTGATAGGAAAAAAAATTACCAAATTTAATTATATATACACACATGGGCATTTCTTAAAAACGGGATCTGGGGACAAGTTGAGCAATTGAGACTTATATACCATCCTGAGCTAAGGAAAGGAGAGGAAAATAGTTTGGACTTCAAAGGGGAAGAAGGCAATTCACATGGATATGGAAAAGCAAATGTTTGGTAAATGAATGTTTGCTGGACCATCTTTAACAAAGGGACACAGCGAGAACTTTGATTAAATAGGCCTTGCTAGGTTCCTCCCTGTCTGTCACACCTAGTTCATATTAAAATATAATCTATGATAGCTTACTTCCTAGAGCCGGACTTCTATCTAAATTTTTAGGCAGTTAAGGGAAAGGTCAAAAGTTCTTCCTGAGTCTTTAGTTTCTTAAAAATAACCATCTTAAAATAATATCTCTAAAAAAAAAGCACATTTTGGTCTAGCTTTCCCTCACCAGCTGCAGACATACTCATCTCATCTCTTGCATCTCACTCCCAGCCTCCCATGTCTCAATGGGCCAAAAACACAGCTCAGGAGTTGCCTCAGACATCTTAGCTGTTGTCATCCTATAGTCTAAGATAAGGCTCAAGAGGCTGTGCTTTGAATGAGAGTCAGTTTGGAAGGATTTATCACATATAATAACTATGGCTCTCTAGTTTTACTGAAGTGTTTCAGGTGGACTTACAGTCTCTCTGTGCCTCTCACCCAAGTGGTCCATTCCTTTTCCTGGTAATGAATTCTCTTTGTCTTTGAAGCCTGCTTCTTTATAAGGGCAAAATTTGTGCAGAGATGAGGTACTTGAGGGTTTCAACTGAACTGTAATATGGAAAACATTATGTGGAGATAAAATTTTAAGTGAGATAAGTGTTGGAAGAACAGAAATCACTGTTTAAACTGAAGATCTGGATATATTGTCATGAAAAATTTGTTTCACCCTCATTCAGCTTTTAAAAACTTGTGAGTTTTGTGGCAGCCCATGCTAATCTATATCTTAAGATTGTAGCAGCATGTGACCAAACTTGTTTTTTTTTTCACATTATAGATTAATATTTTTTATCATTGTACCTATTCCAACAGTTGAGTCATATTGGAAGCACAACACAGAACAAGTTCTAAACAAGTTTTTCAAGTTATATAAAACTGTCATATGCCCTAGACATAACAGAGTTTTCTAGAATTATATGAGAGAACGAAACCAGATCCACTGATGCAGGGCAGTCCCAAAGGTCCTCAGGTAAAAGCAAAGCAAGACTTAATCTCATTACCATGACCATTCACTGTTTCACTCTGTCACCTTTGGCCTACTGTTTGTGGCTTTTGACAATGAGCATCCTGACACTATAGTAGTTTGAACTTGTAATGGTAAGAGTGGAGTATTTATGATTTCTTTGTTTACTTCCATAAAAAAACATGACTCCTTAGAGAACAAGAGTTTTGAGATCATTTGATGGAAAGCACAGGTTAATGGCAGAGCTGTGTAAGAGGCAGAACCAGACACTGGGGTGCTGAGATCTGTCAGAGCCTGAGGAAGTTATGAGTTCATCATCATAGTAATCCCCAGAGCCATGATAGTGCAATCAGCAATTCCAAAGTATATTCTTTAATATCTTTCTTTCCTCTCACTTCTAAATTCTACAGAGCTCTCTGAAAGTGGTCAGTGGGCAGGTTCCCAGAGTTTTTAACCCATAGGTGGGCAATATCAGAAATTTAAGGAGGCAATACTAAATTAATTCTAATTATGCTGATGATAAACTAGCCCCTCTTGAAAATCCTTCAGCAAAGAGAAGTTGTTATCTAACTGAAGACATTTGTCGAGAGGAGGGGTGCTCCACCATTGGAAGATGGTTGGACATGTGTGTGTGTGTGTGTGTGTTTTTAAAGCACTTTGTCTTGAATCAATTAAAAGGCTTGTGGCTACCAGACCCACTCATTAAATATCTGAATAGATGAAGCATAAGCTATTGTTAAAGTCTGAAAACTATACTCTATTTTATTGTTTTACTAACCACATTAGAAAAGCTCTGAACTTCCATTTAGGGGAAAATGGGATTTATCTGAAATTCTTCCTTTGAAGTGTGAAGTGTTTAAATAAGTATGTGGCAGATGGTCCCCCTACCCTAAAGCAGTAAATTTGGGTGTTCAAGTTCATATAGCCTGGTAATAAGTAAAATAGTTCTTGAGTGGTTTTAAGTTAGAACAAGGGATTCCCCCCCCCCATTAACTCTTCAAACAGCTTATGGATCTGCATTAGTATATGCAAGTGCCTTGACGTTTAGCCTAAAGTCCATAATTTCCAATTGCTTTCAGGTGACTAGGAACATAACCATTCCAAAAGATACTTCTGTGTGGTTTATTAGATTTATGCATGTGCACATACTTCTATCATATGGAAAATGCTAGAATTTAGCAAGAAAGCAGCCTGTTTCTGAGCTGTTGGCTTATTAGGAGGGATTCAGGTTAGCAGATGAGGTTCATATTTTCATTTACTCTGGAAAATATTTCTCTATTTCTGAAAACAATCATAAATTGAAGAAGGTTTAAAGTTTTCACCCAACCTTTTTGTTACTGAGTTGTTAGTGGATGAAGTTATGGAACATATGTCATTTCCATAAAAGTTTGAGGGAATGAGCATAGGTTTTAGACTATGGTGAATATAAGAAATTACTGACTGGACAACTCAGTTGCGATAATGACATAATGAATTTGGAGAAAAAAGTGTGAAACATTAACCTCTAGGTCATGTCTAATTATTGGGACTGTAACACCATGTCAATTCTAGTTGATGCATTTGTGTTGCTTTATAAAAACTGAAATCTTCAGCACTAGTATCATTAAACAGTATAAGATGAAGACTTTAATTTGTGAAAATAGGCTCTTTCTCAAATTATGTCATACCCATCTTTTTAAGCAGAAAAATAGAAGTTATAAACATGTTTTCAAACTTTATGTGGGCAGGAAAGTATTTTATATTTTTTAAAACTGATAATTTAAACTTAAAAAATGTTCAGAGCACTATCATCAGCTAAAAACAAAAATATGTAGGTTCTAAAGAGGCACCCGTCATAATATTTTAATCTATGTCCTGATCTCTGGACAAACAGCAAAGCATTCTCTCTCAGCATTTTTCTGTCATCCTCATTCACCCCTCATTGTATCCCTCAATCTCACTCCCTTAACAATCCATGATATAGAAATGAAATCCCACAGAACAGTAGTTCTGTGCTAAGCAGAATTTTTATATCTCTCAATTTTATAATATACAACAGGAGAAGATTGTTTTATCATATTAATAAAAGCTTGCCACCCTTACCAAAGAAAAATTTATTTCAGCACCACGGATAGCACCACCTGGTGCTGCTTCCCCCTCCCCAATTTTAGTCATGCCACCTATGGTCTGACAAGGAGGGTCAAGAGGTGTCTGTGTTGACATAAAATGGCAGTTCTTGTAAAATCACCAAAAGATTAAAATCACCCCCAAAATCTTAATTATCCCAAAACACAGCCGTGCCACTCTAGAGCCAGACACAGGGACCTTCAAATCTACTGAACCCAGGGGAAGAAACCAGAGTCCAAAGATAGTCTTGACCCTTTATTCCTCCTGTCTTAAACACTTCCTGAACTGATCCCCATCTTTCTACACTCTCCTGTTGAGTTCTCACTCCCTCTCCAGTCTCTAAACTCCTGGGAAACAGGCCATGTGCATCTTGTTCACAGCCATTTCACATCATCTGACATCATAGGTGCTCACAGAACCTGTTGGGCAGGACAGTTCTGGCCCCTCCAGCACTGGAGAGGAACTGTCAAAGCACTAGGACCTTCTAGGCCATATCTGGTTAACATGTGTTTCCCTCTCTGAGTTGTGCCATCTTAGAAGCCCAAGTGCCAATGACCTCTCTGCTGCTGTGCTCATGGGACCATGATCCTCTTGCCCTCTCTTGTTAGTTGCCACTTCATAGCCAGGATCAAGGAAAGAGCATGCCTGGATGTTTCAGGTGATATTAACAGGCAGGTGATGTTAAGAGCAAGGTGAAGCCACCTTTTGCAGGGAAAAAACATTTTTTTTCTACTCCATTTAAAAAACAAAAGAAGGCAAAAGAGATACCTGAGGCTGTGTATTCAGCTTAAATGCATCTTGGACAGTATATCCTTTTTATAAAACAGAGAGTGAGCCTGTGGGACTTGGGTTTCTTGTCAAGGATCCGTTAAATAAAAGATTCTCTCTGCCTGGGCACTGACAAACTCATTTAGAGTTTCACCTGAAACTACTACGTAGCAGAGAGACCCTTGCTGATCTCAGAAGTGGTTTGACATTCCTTTTTGTGAATTTCATTAGAGTTTTCTGAAGGGTAACTCTGATGCTTAAATTGCATCTTTTCTACCTCCAGTAGGCCAAAGCAGGTTTGCTGGGGGCAGCCATGTTTGTTCCATAGCCTGCTGCAATGGACGAATGGACACAGAACAAGACAGATTCTGAAAGACTTTACCATCCTTAGCCTACTGTGTGTACTGCAGGAAGGCACAGCAGGTGTTTCCTCCTCAAGATGACTATTGAGAATGATTCTGCCCTCCTCCAGACAGCCTATCCAGTACACGCAGCTTAGTTAGGTCCTCATTTGTGCTTTTGAATTAAAATTTTGGTCTAACCTCTACACTTTTTTTACCCGAGTAATGTTTTTTTCCATCTTACACTCTTTAATTAAGTATTAAAATTATGCTAGATGTTCCAGGGCCTGTGCTAGGAGACACAGGTAGACTGATAAACAAGAAAGACAATTCTCTTTCTTTAGGGAGTTTGCAGTCCAGGTCTTTCTTTTTCTTCCTGATCACTATCTTTCTCTTTCTCCCCTCTTCTTTTTTTTATTATCTAGAATCTTGTAGGCCCAAAATATGAAAGTCAATAAATATCAATTTAGACCAAAACATGGTAAGGGCTATCACAGCTTTGCGGGCCATAATTTGAAAACTTTTACTCCAAAAATTGCCCTACAAAACATGTTTTTTGAACATGAAGTGGGAAAAGGTGACTAGTAGGACTTGTAATGGTTTCTGGCACTCACCTTGCTTCACATGCTCTCATACTGAGAATAAATTCATGATTCAAAATCACTGCAGGAAAAAAGTTAAAGTTAGTTCTTTATTAGGAGTTCACAAAAGAGGAAGCTTCAATTTTCCTAAAAAGCTTTATGGCTGTAGAGCACCTTACATTTGACTTGATATGTAAAATCTTGGAAAATGAACCATGTTTGCTACAATTTGAATTTTTGGAAATATGAAAATTGAAAAAAGGAGAAGGTAAATAATCTTGCTTCCTAAAAAAAGATTAGGTAAAATGCAAATATGGGAGCAATGTATTTCATGTAAATCTTACCTCTGGATTTCCATAATATTTAAATCTGTAATGTATTTCTATTTGATGATTTGTTTGGCAATATCATCTTTTATATATATATATATATAATATGTATATATCACACACATATATAATATGTATATATCACATATATATAATATATATATACACACATACATACATACATACACACACATACTATGTTTTGAAACAAATACGTGGCCCTGGCACATGAATTGTGTTATCAGTTACTACCCATAAAGGTCATGCCAAGGGCAACCTTTGCTGGGAGAACAGACAATGCTTTAGGGCCCTGCATGTAAGATACACACAATTACTTAAAAAAAAAAATTAGCACAGTATTTGAGACTTGCCCCTCAGTCTCCCAAGATTTAAAGTTGGCCACAGTTGAAAGGCAGAGAGAAATACTAGTCAGTTAATTTAGTTCAAAATTAACAATGTCAGAACCCCAAATTAATTATGTTCTGAGATCAAAGAAGACAATGTTTTAAATGGTGGGAGAGATTCAACCTGTAAATGTTATTTAAAACTCTAGGGCTTATAGTTCTGTTGTCACTTCTGTTCGATGAGAGTAAGAGCTCAGACAATTTAGTGGACATTTTGAGGACTTTCGAACTGGATTTTCTAGACTGGATTTGTTCATTATTTAATGGTTCATTTGCATATTCTCATGTACTGCTGATGGGAGAGGAAGCTGGCATATCTAGTCTAGAGAGTAGTTTGGTGGAATCTATACAAATTTCAAAAGCACAGGCAATTTCATGATTTAAGATCTACCTTGGAGAAACTCCCCCATGTGGTCAAGGATTCATGCATAACTGGATTTCTCAATCCCAGCACTACTGATATCTTAGTCCAAACAATTCTCTGTTGTTGGGGCTGTGCTGTGCATTGTCGATGCTTAGCAGCACACTGGTCTTTACCCAAGAGATGCCAGTAGTATGCCTCAGTTGTGACATTTAAAAATATGTCCAGATATTGCCTGATGTCTTTTGGGGGTGGCACACAAAAATCGCCCCCTGTCAAGAACAACTAATGTATAAGAATGTCCACTGGGGCACTTTTTTTGTAAAGTCAGATGAACTAGAAATATCTTAAATGTCCATCATTTAGAACAGAGCCATTCAGTAGAAATACACTGTGAGCCACATGAGTAATTTTGTTTTCTAATCATTGCATTATAATAGTAAATAGGTGAAATTGGTTTTAGTGTTATATTTTATTTATTTAGTGTTAATCCCATATAATCATTTCAACATTTAATCAATCTTAAAAAATTCTTTTTTTCCCCCGTAGTAGTAAATATTCAAAATCTGGGGTGTATTTTATACTTGCAGCATATCTAAGTTCATACCAGCCTCACTCAAGTATTTAATAGCTAGTGGCTACCTTATTAGATGGCATGAATTTAGAGGAATGGCTTTTAAAAATGTCTATAGTTCGTACCTACTATGCAGGGGTTAAATATAATGAGGCAGAGAAGTACTGCATAGAAAGAGCTTAAAGGCATATTATTAAATGAAAACAGAGCAGCAGAACAAACTGTGTGGTTTGACACATGTTTAAAATAATTTTGAAAAAATTAAATATACATGTATTTTCATAGATCAAAAAAATACATATGTATATCAAGAAATAAAAAAAAGTTCTAGAAGAGCACCTATCATTGAGAGAGGACTGGAGCAATGGAAGTGGTTGAAGCAGAATTTAACTGTAATATTTTAACTTTTTAAGTAAGGAGAAATGTATTCACATATAACTGGTATAAGTGCTTTAAAGCGAGCTCATTAGGTCTAACCACCTGGACAGCCTCTGGGTAGAGATGGTTCTGAAGCCCAACTAAATCTTCGAAGCACCAGGGGAGTTTTCTAAAAATACCCTGCCCCTGCCTAGTCCCCACCTTGTACCAATTAATCAAAATCCTGGGGGTGCGGCTTCTGTGTTAGGCTCTTCAGATAATCCGAAAGAGTGGCTGAGATTGCGAACCATGAATACGAAGACTGTGTGTCCTTCAAACAATTACTTGTGGACATTTCTCAAAAGGTTTTGATAAGGACCTGATGAAAGGTACTTTAAGGCATATTGTCTGGTGAAGGATTTCTATTGTTGAATAAGTGTAGATCTATATTTTAAAGTTAAAATAGACTAATTGAGCTTAGGGATGGGTTTGATGCAGCTTTGTGAAAATCGTAGTACCTGACAAGACACTTTCTAATCCAACGCCATCCAACCTCATGTCAGGTTTGGCCAAGAGAGTCTGTAAAAGTATGGTGCTGGCTTTTCTTTAAAGAAATTCTAAATAAACTCTTAAAAAATGTACATATCTGATGGCAGTACCCAAAGCTGCACACCGTAGAAAACTGTCTAATAGGTAGCTCACAATAAAAGATTATAGAGTTTAAAAATTACTTACTTAGATTCATGATGAGCTCATCACCAGCATTTGAAAACATGAGCTTACCCATCCTTGGTATTTAGAAAGTACCACTTCATTTAGACCTATTGGAAATATCTTGTTAAAGTTTTTCCTATTGCTGTGTTCTGCCTGAATGCATGATAGTTACAATGTCAGTGTCATCCTGGGTGAAGCCAACATAATTTCATTTGACAAAATAAGCCTCTCTGACAGTGAAGCATATTTTACACTTGATTCAGGATCAATATTGGTTTGGGATGCAGTTCTCTTGTATTCTTCCATCATCAGCCTCCTCTGGCTTAGAAATGAAACAAATCAATGTTTGGCAAAACTTACAACCATTATCTCTTTTTTAGGCTTTCAAAATACCCAGAAATTGCCTGGTTTACTGAGTGCTTCATTCATTTGACCTGGAGTTTAAAGACATGCATTCTTGTCACCATGGAAACACTCACATCCTAAAGAAACTGATTTGGTACCTCCCTCCTAATGATTATATATAGTGTGAGCCCTGAAGAGAACAAGGGAGCTACATTAGGTTACATTGTTTAGATGATGTCATTTCCTTGCTTTACGAATCTCTTCTTCAGTTGGTTTTAATCCCTGAGTTTTATATTTTCTGGGCGGTAGTATATGTTGAGAAGTTTGATGCTTTAAACCCCTTGCTGCTGAATTACTGCATTTGTATGAACAGCCTAAATGCCAGCCTGTTTTTATACAGACTCTGAAGTTGTTGGACATTTGCTAGCAGGTACCCATGATTGTTTCCAGAAGCCTAGAAGTCTAATACTGGGCGCTACCTCTGGCTAGTGCTGGAATAAACTAGTTAAGACCTACAGGGGGTCCCATGATCAGAAGATGGTCAATGAGGGAAAAGCCTGCTTAAAGTGAGCCCACTTACAGTGGGGCCCAGTATTTCAGAGTAAATATACTGGATATGGAGGCGGCTTAATTGAGATTTTATTTTCAAAAATAAAACAAAAATATAAAGTCATTTGATCTTACATTTAAAAAATGTTGGTCATAATATCAAGAATGATTGAAAATATAGGTTGAATCAAGCACAAAACAAGAATTGCATTTTTTGTAAATTTTTCCCACAGAATAGCTAATGTGTACTTTCTGGCACATGTGACTTTTGGCACACAGTAGCAGACTCTTTTTAATCATCCAGACCATTCCCTCTTCACCATCCCACTAGGTTTCAGCCTCCCTTTATCATGTCGCTTGGTAGCTCCCTTTTATGTCCTTCCTCTCACACCTAAGAGTACTAATAGCACTGCTATATTACAGAATATCCTATCTATACTCAACTATCCTCACTTTCTTAAGAAAAATGTTTAACAATTAGTTTCCTAACAAGCCTCTGAGACTGGGAAACAGACAAATTTCAGAGAGTGGAGAATTATGAAGGAAAGAATGAAGTGGTGCCATGCAGATAATGAGACTTGGAGCTTGAGTCCTGGGTTGTGGTTCTAAATTGTTATGAGGCCTTAGGGAAAACATTTAGCTTGCTGAGCTCACTGGCAAAATGAGGGTTTGGGTAAGATAAGGTCCCACCCAATTACCTCTTCAAAAATGTTATAAATTCTAATGTAAATATGGAAATGGTATCCTAGTTTTTGAGAAAAAATTTTTTTGCCTCTTCATTCTTGATTAGGGCTTGTCTAGTGTAGTGATGAAAGCTACAGGTAACTCTCTTCTGTGGTACCATTTTCCCCATGAAGGAATCTTCTGTTAACCCTTGTACTCCTTGTTCTACTGGAGAAGAAATGGTTTTAAACTTAGCATACTCCTTTGTACCACTTATCCAGGCTCATTCTTGTTTTTCCATCATGCTTTTGTTATTCTTTGAAAAGGTGGTTTTATCCCCTGCTAAAAGATTCCCTAATGTGAGCCATTCATATTCCCTGCTAAGCAATAATATATTCTTAATGAAATATTGTTTGGGTAATTGTGGAGTAAGAATGCTCACACAATGTCAGTAGTTGCCCTGGAACATAAAACACTAGAAAGAGCAAGGTGATCGTCTCTGACTTAACTGATTTTGTTGATATGCACTGTGTTCTGGTTATTTTCCCAGTGGGCCAGAATAAATTTGAGAGATGTGACTAGCTCTGCCAACTCATTATAGTCCCACTGAGTTGGTTGTATCTTTTTATTTCTATTTTTCTATTTCTCATCCTTCTCTTTCACTCTCCCTTTTTTCTTTCTTATTCACTTGATTCATTCACTTGTATATATATTTTATGCCTCTGCCCTCAGGTACAGGGTGGACTATTGTGAAGGGGCATCCCCACCCCATTGGTTTATTTCTACATTGGTCATAACCCAAGTCAGAATGAGAGGCCATTACAGGGTCATTGACTGAAGAGTCTGCTTGATGACCATAAGGAAAAAGAAAAGGGAGCCATGGGATGTATGTGAGTGTGGCATATTAGTCACTTAAAACGCAATTTCCAAGCCAGCTTCTGATTTGAAAAGCCTGGAACTGGTGGGAAAAAAAAGAGGACAAGCTCAGAGCACACAGTTGTGATGGGCCTGGGCTGCAAAGAAGAGCAAAGCTGGATTCCCTAGGGTTTTCTAACACAAATCAAGATGCAGTGTGATCCCTTGGTGGTGGTCTGGTATAGTTCAGTTTTATGAAGAATCCATTTTATTCTGTTCTAAAACATTTGATCCATTAAGTTCAAAAATAAAAACCTTTCCCAGATGTGTTGCTTAGAATTAGATTGTTTTTATCAATATTTGTAAATTTTGTTATGGCTCCTCCTTTTCCCTCATGATTCTCTCCCCACATCCCATTGACATTCACTTTTATGATCTACCATGACTTCTTTGAATCCATTCTTCACATCTTTCATAGCTATGCAACTACAAAACAACACATTTTGTGTGTGCCTAAAAATGAACATGTAAATATGTAGGATGTAAGACTCGTTTGGCGACCTGCATTTATTTATTTTTCATTTTGCACTGCTTTATAATATCCACCCATGTAGCTATAGTCAGAATTAGTGCATGCCTTTTTACTTCTGTAAAACATTTTTATCCAACACATATGGTTGGCCATTTGAGCAATTTTCAGTTCTTCACAGCTACAAATGGTCATGTAGGTTCCTTTATGCACATGAAGGTGTGCCACCTTTGTCTCCAACTCTTTCATTTTGAAAATTTTCAAACCTGTAGGATAGTTGAAAGAGCATACAATCATCACTTGCTTTCTGTGTACCCAAATTATCCAATTATTTAGTTTCACTGTATATGCTTTCTCAGTCTCTCTCCCCCATCCTACCACCCTGTCTCTCCTTTTTGAGTTGCTATAACAGAATACTGTAGATGACTGGATGGCTTATGAACAAGTTTTTTTCTTGCCATTTTGGAAGCTGGAAAGTCCAAGATCAAGGTGCCAGCAGATTCTGTGTTTGGTGAAGGCCTGATTCCTGGTTCATGTATAGCTCTTTTTCACTGTGTCCTCATATGGCAGAAGGAGAAATTGGGCTCTCTGGGGTCTCTCTGTAAGGGCACTCATTAATTATGACCTAAGCTTTGACCTCATGACCTAAGTACCTCCTGGAGTCCCCACCTTCTAATGCTATCACCTTGGGGATTAGATTTCAACATATGAATTTGGGAAGAGAAACATTCAATCTATAGCATCCTTATTCTTGATAAATAGATAAACAGATACACACACATATCTATATACATATGTATGTTAGGTTTTTTTTAATTGAGTCTTTTAAAGTTTTAGACCTTGCTCTTAAATAGTCCATCATTGATCTCTTAAAAACAAGGTCATTCTCTTATATAACCACAATACAGTAATCAGATCTAAGAAAATTAAATAGTAATTTCATAGTATCATATAATACCAACCTAGAATATGCATATTTTTATTTTTAAAAAATGCTGCTGAAGTCTCCCCAAAGCATCTGTACTAATTTATTGTTCCCAACAACAATGCATTAAGTTATCAACTTCCCCACATATTCACCAATATTTTATTATTATCTGACTTTAACTTTTGCTACTCTGTAGCACATTGACATTTACATTTTAAAACAGGAAAAGTCGGCCATAAAAACATGTAGTTCAAGTTTAAAGTAGAAATGAGATCCCAATTTGGCTTTCAGTACAGGGTAATAAGCTTTATGTCTGTGAGCAGTCGAGAGTAGGAGTCTCATATTTTTCTGAAGATTTAGGAAGGAAAAATAATGCAGCTCAATTTTTCCTTTTATAAACATAGACCTTTCAGCCAAAAAGTCTTGTCAGAGAATGTTTTGACACAATTATCTTGGGGATCTGAACTTTTTTCAGTAAAGTATTAATAGTTAATATTTTAAAATTCATTTAAAATGGGTAACGTTAGTATTAGAATAGCCTACAGGATATGAACCTTTGACATTGAGAATAGGGAGGGAGGAAATGGAACAGACTGTATCCCTGCTCGCCATGACATTAAAATTGATTCAAAAGCTTAAAATTTTAAGCAAAATGCTTAAGTTTAAACTTTGACAAGTAATAGATATAATATGCTTATAACCAAATGGGCATAGAATTTTGTTTACCTATTTATGCATAAGTAATAAAAATAAACATTGTATCCCTACTATCTAGCAGTTATCACTATTAACATTGTTGACTATAATTTCAACTTAAAACTGTATGTGTGTCTATATTATGCATGCAGGCATGGAGGTAATCCAGATCACTTTCACCTTAAAGTAGCAATAACACTTATTGAGTGCTATGGGCTAAGGATTCTCTAAGTGCTTGTACTATGATCATTTCTGTTTTTCAGAGGAGGTCACTGAGGTTCAAGGTTAGGCATCAGGTGAATGGCAGACCTAGGATTTGAACACAGGAACCCTCTTAACCTTTACAGCCTCCTGTCTTATGCATGACTTTCTTGTTTACTGTACTGGAAGCATCATTCCATGTCAGAAGTACTCATCTGCATCGATTTTCATAGCCATATAATGTTTTCATTGTATGGAGTGAACATAACTAATTGAGTTCATCTTCTACTGTTGTGCATTTAAATTTTTTTTTTTTTTGCTATTGTATATAACACTGATCACTGTCCCATTACATATGTCACATATCCTAGAATTGGAATTTCTGGATGATATAATATCACATTTTGAATGATGTTGATACAAGCTGTCATGTTCTTCCTATTGCAGTGCATAGATTCTGCAGGCATAAATTGGAATACTTTCCATGTTTTTGCTTCCACTGATGCCTTTTAAAAACTTGCAATAGCTTTTAAATAAAATGTAAATTTTTTATTGGAATAGTTTTTTTCTAGCAAGGGCTTTGGGTTTTTTTTTCATATTTTTTTCATGGTATATTTTAAAGTTGTTTATATTAAAATAGTCCAAATTTCCCCAATGCAATATTGGACAAATATTCATCTTTACTTTCTTGAAGTATATTGATCATTTAAATTTATTAGCATGTAAATCTTTAACTCATCTTGGAATGAATTTATTGTGATGTGCCATACAGATCTGATTTTTTTCCATATGTTTAAGGTCTAGTGCCAACACTATTTATCGAGATGCCATTTATGAAAATGGTAGATGTGGTCCCCAGCACACAGGTTCTTAGTAAATAATTCTTGCTTTACTCTCTCCCTGTCTGTCTCTCACATAGTCTTAGGCAAAGGTGCAAAGTAAGGGGCCCTGCCATATTCAAGAGTTGGGTCAGAGGAAGAGAAACCAGGAGCAAGACTAATAATTGAAATTTCACCATTCCATTAATAATAAATATTTGTGCAATTCTTCTGAATGTTAATATGAGAATTGTTAATTTCTATAGGCTAGTTCAGGACTTTGATATGCCTTTTTTCTTGAGACTTGCTTTTCCAATAGGTCATGTCATTGCTGGGGAAATAGGAGATTTGCTCATCTCTCAACCTCTCAAAACCTCCAGGTTTCCTTCACTTTTTTCCACCAAACCGCCCACCAAAATAACCAAAAAAGCAAATATGTAAATAAATAATCCCCCTGAATCTGGAGGTTATAGATTCTTTCTAGTTTATTTGAGAAATTTTTGGAAATAATTGTCTGCTTGTGTTCAGTTTATTTATGTTAAGGCAGTAATGCAAATATTGCTGGTCTAAAATTACTGCAGATATTTTCTATAAAATAGCTAAGTAAACAACAATTATTATCTTTTAAAAAACACAAAGATCACTCTACCTTTTTCTTATTGCTTTTGTTTCCCAAGATGCTGCTCAGATCTGGTAAGACAATAGTTCTTTCCTTGCATTTTTCACTATATTTTCTCCTGTAGGGCTGGAATTAACCACACTTTAGGATCAGGGAAGGGTTCCATGAAAGAGGGCTTTAGATTCAGTCTTGGAAGCAGCTTTGGTCCCTGATGGCCTCGTGATTTGGGATCACTGAAAGGGTGTGTGTGTGTGTGTGTGTGTGTGTGTGTGTGTGTGTGTGTATCTATGATGAGATCCCAATTGTTCCAATCTCTTGTCTTGTGTCTGCCACAGATGTACTTCACAAAGGAAGGAAAAAAGTTGAGGTGGACAGAGGGTTTTATGTCATCAAGTGGTTGACCAGATATCCTGATCCAGATGCAGAAAGTTAAAGACTTTGCTTATCTGCAGGACAGAGTCTGGATTTTAAATAAATCAGTAGATGAACAGAAATTGAATCCTCCAGGAACACGAGAAGATTCAGAATTTGATACAGAATGAGGAAGGAGGGGAGAAAAAGAACAACTAGAGAGTGTACAACAAACTGTGTCAAACAACATTAGCCAAGGATTCTTGATTTGGGTTGTGGTTCATTTGTAGGCACATTAAGTTCTGCATAAAGTGGCATGAAAATTTTTAGCTAGTTTGACAAAGAGGTTGAATTTTTTCCCTTAGTCTATAATGGAAAAAAAAAATTATTCACATATGTTGGGGTACGGGTAGGGGCAGGGAAATACTAAGCAGAAAATGCATAAAAATATTCACTGTCTTCATTAGGAAAATCAGAACTGAATTTTCATTTCCATGTAGGATTTAAAGCAGGAATTAGGTCCATAGTACCATAACCAGTAAGGGAAAATCTCAAGTCTGATCTTGAGACCAAATGTAACTAAATTTCCAGTATATGAGAGTGAATCTGGAAGTGACTGTTTTAATAAGCACACTGTAGCTTATAACTAATCTTGTTTCTCCTGTGGACAACCAGACTTGGGCAAAATCCTGCCAAGGCTATCTCATTTTCATCACCCATTAGATTCTGTTTGAATTTCACAGTGTAGATAATGGTTGGAATAGAGGAGAATATATAAAGCATGATTTAATGGTTACTTTGAAGATATTTTAAATGCATTTTTAATTAGTATTGTTGAATTGATTTCACACTGTAGTGACTAACTTAATGCATTTTATGATAACGCCTGCATTTGGAATCTAGATGTGTGTTGTGATGATGGTTCTTTCAGGGTGGATAGTGATTTGAATGTGGTCATGTAACATCACTCCTGATTGTCCTGGGTAACATAGTTGGTCCAGAAACACCAGCTAACTGAGAAGAATCTTATTTAGCCAATAACATGTTCTATTCTTATGTGTTTTCAAAATTTTCTTCCGTTCTTAAAGATCCTGGGAGAAAACAAGTACTCTCTGTCTCAGTCTGTTGTCCTTTCAGCAAATAGCTAAGTCAGATGTTTCTCTATGGGTAGATCTATACCAAAATATATTCAGGCCAGGAAGGCACATCCTGGGTAAAAAGTGAGAAATTAGCAAATTTTGCCATTGAGATTGACCTCTTTAATCCTGAGTGCAAAATGAGCCAGGGAGGCAAGGCACAGGCAAGAGTACAAATGGAAGCCCCCAACTGGTGTCCCTTTGTAGCCACCACCTCCCACTCACAATGCAGAGGTCTTTATTTGCACTCAGGCCAGCACTTTTAAGCTTTGTCCACATTCCCTCACAAACATCTGTCTCCTGGCCACCCTTTAGGCCTATGGATGTGCACACCAGTGATATGTTTACCCTCAAAAGGATGAATTGGGGAAAAGTTCACATAGGCCCTGGAAGTGGGCTTGGGGCCATTCGGACAGTGAAATTTCAGGGTCTTAAGTGCCTGGAGCATGGCCTTGAAGTTGGGTTGAGGATATGTACTGTAAGTGGGCATGTCTCCTTGGCCCTGTGGCCTCTTTGCTCTCCATTGGGTGGAGAGAGATGAAAGAGGGCCAGGATGAGGCCCTCTAACATCTGATAGTGGCACTGTGTCGAGCCCTGGAAAACGGGGACAATTGCACGATGTTGATTCTCTGTGGACCTTTCGTTTTTAGTCGGCACACGTTTGAATGTCTGTTCTGTGCAGATTGTTAGGCTAGGTGTTGTGGGAGGACACAATACAAAGCTATTTTTAATTTAGTTGTGGGGGAGACAAAAGCTGAACAGAGGGTAATTGCAAAATAACTGATTAATAAGGGAAAATAGTTCATAAGCATTGGGTAAGGGAATTTGGGGTGAAATAGAGTAAAGTAATGGTCCTGGCTAAAGGAGGAAGGATGGTTTTAGGGCCACAGGGGGTTAGAGATCATGCCGTTCAAAGCTGGCAACACTTTCCGGCCTCAGCAGTTACCATGAATGTGTGACTAAACATGATATAATACAGTGGGGACTAGGGGTGGAATGTGGGAAGATTTGTGTGAAATTAGTGAATCAGAAAATTCAAATTAAAAATAAAAAAGTTGAACAAATGTACTGACCAAGTAAAATGGGAATGGAATCCCTGAGTCCCAACTTCTGATGAAATTAAACTCATGTAGCCACGCTGATGCAGAAACTTAATTGCTCACCCAAATTTACTAGGAATAAAGTAACTGTATTTTCAAAAACTTTAAAAAGTTTTTCAACTACAGTTGACAAATTATATTAATTTCATGTGTACAACAGTGATTAGACATTTATATACCCTACAAAATGATCACATCGATAAGTCTAGTATCCATCTGACACCATCCATAATTTTACAATGTTATTGACTATATTTCCTAAAGAAAGTAATTTTAGTTAAGAAAGTTGCTTTACATAGAAAATAAGGGTGAGGGGAAAAGTCATAAAAAGAAAATTCTTTAGCATCCTAGAAATAGTCCAAATGGTGATTAAGTCAAGTGGAAGCCTCAATCTTTATGGTGGAGGTTTAAAATTTTTGCCATGTTTGTAAAATGTGTAGGAATCCCTTATTCTTTTCATTTCTGTAAAAATCCTACCAAAAGTAATTATATAAAGTTTCCCTGAGTGTTGAACCTGTGGTTGCCTTCCCAAACAGGCACAGTACAGGGTTGAGTAGAGTGCACCCCCAATTCCTGATGAATCTGAAATCTGTGAATGTGAACATATTTGGAAATAAGGTCTTTGCAGATGTAATCAAGTCAAGATGTGGTTATACTAAATTAGGGAGGATCCTAAATCCAGTAGGACTGGTATCCTTATAAAATGAATGAAATTTGGATGCAGATACACACAGAGGAATGCCAGCCATGTGAAGATAAAGGCAGACATTGGAATTACAAGCCACAGACCAAGGATTGTCAGCAGCTTCCAGAAGCTAGGAGAGAAGCAAGGAACAGATCCTTGCTCAGAGCCTCAGTGAGAGAACACATTTCTACTGTTTTAAGCCCCCAATTTGTGGTACTTTATTACAGAAGCCTAGGAAGGAAATACAGGCACCACTTCCTAGTGGCCCCATTACTGTTAGAAATGCCATGAAGTTCCTGGTCTCAAAAGTTATTTCTGTTGCTGATGTTGTCTCTCAAATGCATTCAGTCTCCCAAACTATTGCATTCCTGTCTTCCTCTCCATTTCTGCAGTTATCATCCATATCACTTATAACAATAATTGATATTTGGAAACTGCCATCTACAATTAAAGAGATTTTAATTCTCACAACAAACAGTGACAATGCTGGTATTATTCTGCCTACTAAATTGATGAGGAAACTGAAGGTCAGAGAGTTAAAGTAATTTGTCTAATGTCACATGGTTGGCTAGAATATTAAATTTCTGGGAGTCCAACAAGGTACTTTAGGTCCAAGAAAAAATAACTCAAGTCCAAATGAGTGCCTGGCTATAATTATTTGCCATACTACCTCTTCATCATTCCAAAGAAAATTCTATAATAACATGGCTATACCAGTGGGATAAAGTGAGCATAATCCTCAAGTTATCTTCCTTTGCTTTCCCACACTTTGGGGGGACTCACAGCAAAAGCATCCTAGTGTTGATAGAACAAGAAAAGAAAGAGCTTATTTACCTCCCTCCTCCCCTCCCTTATAACAACAAAATTTCTTTTATTTGCTTAATATCAGCTTTAAGAGACATCGAATTGGCTTTGGCAGAAAGTTGTTTTTCCCCTCATAAGTAGGTCACTGGACATATAATTAATACAGATAATAGCTATCACATATACAGATTTCTTTTAGTTGAAATGACCTCTTTTGAATACATTTTCCCACTGTCTTTAACAAAGCAGCTAGTTGGGTTCTGCTGTTCAGGTGGTTTTATAGCAAGGTCAGAAGTGCATCCTCCCAATATAAGAAACATGTTAGCAGCTCCCACAGTTGTCTTACTGAAGAGCTGAGTTTTTTGTTAAGGTAGAGGTTATGGATTTTCTTATCTTGGGCTCTATGTTTAAGCAGTGAATTATGGTTGTAAGGCTAGAGGAAACTGTAATGTCTCTCCCAACCCCAATTTGGTGGGTACAATGAGAGTGATTATATACTTTATTGTCAAAACTAGGGTATTTTTGAGAATGGAAAAATATACTATTGATAATTACCTCTAGTTTTTACTAGAGCTGGCCTGGACAACTGGAAGATAATGGTTGTCCTGGTCATTTTCTTCTAACCCACAGAAAGGAGTCCAGCAAATTTTTAAAAACATCTTCCCACAGAGATTACATTGTTTTCTGGAAATTAAATAAATATATTTAAGGAATTATTTGGGATATCTGTAAGAGACATGTTGAAAAATTCTTACCCAAATCTTCTGGTCTTATTCTGGACCTCACAGTTCTGGGGATATGGGCCAAGAGGGATCTTGGCCTGGAGGAAAGGAAATTGGGGAACTGCCTCTTCTCATATGGGTGAAGATACATATCTTCGAATTAGTGCTTAACCCAGGCACTCAGTACATGCTCAATAAATAATAACGGGAACAACTAAACATGTCCTGCATTGGATTGTGAACTTATTGATTCACAGTTGTATAACAGAAAAGAAATTTCTTTCTTTCAGAGGTCAAAACCATAATGAAGACCAGTTGATGAGAATTGGAGAGTTGAATAGACACAGGGTTGTTTGTTGATTTGGAGAAGAGAATTAAAGATGCAGAATATTTTTCATTTACTTTGGGAAAAGCCCCTCTGAATTAAATGGCACAAAATATAGTGATTAGATGAGGAGTGCTAAGGAAATTGGTATTAGGTCATTCTTCTCATCTTCAGACATTTATTGAGCATCTACTCTGTGGAAGGTGTTGTCCAAAGCTCTGGGGTTCAAAGGTAGAGAAGAGAGTTCCTGATCTAAAGGAAATCACTGACTAGTGAGGAGACATAAACATTTATAAACATCATGACAAATTTAATACTAGTGGTGTATAAAGATACAGTATGTAATAGGAAGAGAAGAATGAGTTTCTCTCCTTGGGAATTGAGGGAAATTCATGGAAAAAGTGACTTTGGAGCCATATGAGTTGGATGAGTTGGTCTGGTGTCAGCAGCCTACTGGGACAGAGAAAGGAAGGCAAATGTAACATGGCCTAAAAGTAAGATGGTGATTGACATAACTTGATACATACTTGGGTTAAGTATCTTGCTGTTACTTAACCCATGCATTCTTAAACTGAACCTTTCAATGGTAAATCCACATATTTGATCACAGTGGTGGGTTGAAAAACTCCATATACTGATTTATATATCTATTTAAATCTGAATAAAGCGAGTTTTATATTCTTCCGAACCATGAGAGGGAGATGACTGCATTGTATTTTCAAAGCCCTACAGTTTGGAATTCCCATGCTTTCGTTCTTAACCAGATCCTAAATTTTGTTGCACCCATAGCTGCTTTTGTTTAACACTTATTTTCATTTAAATTTATCTTTGGGGGTAGAGGAGAACAGGTAGAAGAGTGGGTCAGGTACTCTGTAGTTGCTGGCATTTTGGCAAAATGTTTCTGTGTTTCAGAATGTTTGCCTCAGGTTTTTGCCAGCCCTTATTGAGGCTTAAGGATTTTAAGTCCATCATCTCTTTTTAGAGGTTCTTTTCTTTTAAATAATTTTTGTCTGTGTGTTACTCTTTCTCTTTCAACACAAGCAAAATCAAACTTTTGGACAATCATAACCAGAGGAAGAACAGTTTTTGACTTTGGACTCATTCTTGTGTTAACCATTCTAGGGTTATATTACTCCTCACATCCTTTCAGAGTTTGAGAAGTCAAAGTCTTACCAGTGCCCTGGTGTTAGGATTTCTTGGTAACATTTCTGTAAAAACAGCGGAAGTGAACTGGAAGATTCTAAAACTATTTATGAACATGCTTACAATTTGTCTTTTTGGAAAGAGAAACAATTATGAGTCAAGAGTCAGACAGCATAAAGTGATCTGACTCTCCTTACAAGTACAATGAGTTGTGTTTCTAATGGAATCACTGATACTTTAGCTATAAGCCATAGAGCTTGTTTAAATAATTTCTTCCCTATCCTTTGTGTGGCTTATTCATTTTTGGGGAGAAGTAATTAAGTCCAAGACATTTCCAAAATTGAGTTTTGTCACTAACAATAAGCACTTGATTCTTAAGATTCTGTACATGTTGTTACTTTTCCAGAATCTTATACAGATGAGCTAGTGTCATTGAGAAAAGTTGTGTAACTCTTTATGGACAGGTCAGTTATAATATTTGGCAAGTAACAAAGCTCTCTGGATCATGTGACTACATACAAGAGATGCATATCAGTCAACGACAACTGCTTCCTTACATAAAGCAGTTAATACTAAGCTAAACATTTTTATTGAATTTTTTAAAGAGTACCACATTTATAACAAATTATAAAAATTTGATTGTATAGGTAAATAGCTCAAATTAATTTAAAGTAAATATTAGCCTTGTCTCATTGCATTTGAACTCTAATAAACTTATGGCAAATATGAAAATCACATTATTTTTAATACTTCCAATTAGAAAAATAATTATTTAAAAATTCTTTGTGATCCAAAATTGTTTCCGTGACCTTTTGGCTTTGCCCGATAGAACTACCCAGAAATTTATTTGGGACTTGAAAATACTTTCTTGATCAAAATGAGGCCCAAAGATGACAGAAAGTGGAGAGAAATACTTGGAATTGCTACCATTCTTGGTTAGTAAATAAAGATGATTTCGCAGCTTAATGAAAAAATAAGATTGTCAAATATAGTACATCATCTTTTGAATTTTGCTCCATTTATTTTATTGTAAGATTTTTATTAAAAAAAGTTCTCACATAGTCTGTTGAGCCTCATCACTTAATTTCTTTCAGCTTTCCCTTTTTGTTTCAAAAACTTTGTATTCACCTCTTTTGCTGAGAGAGCAGCTGTGAACTCTGTCTCCAATTATTTCCAGTTCTGTGTTGCCTAGGACATTGCTTTTTCTCTTATGGTGAAAAATAGCACCTTCTCTATTCGCAAAGTACAGAAGCAGGGGAAGGTGACATGGTTGTGATAGTGACATGGGTGTTGGGCAGAAGCAGGTGGAACTAATTTGCATAAGTAAATCTTTATGGTGTTATAAAAATGTTTTCCCTCTGGAAATTGAAAAACAGAGCTCACACAGAGATATTTATGAGAAATGAAATCGGGACTAGGTATAAAAACCCATAAGCTAAATTGAACAGGATGTAACATTTGAGCATTCTAGTGCCAGAGAGATTATATATTAGTAGAGATTTCCTTGGAAAGAGCCCTGGAGAAGAGCTTCCCAGCCAGTCCGTGAACTGGGTGCATCAAAATTCCTGGAGTGCTGGTTTTTCCCACGGCCTTGCAAGGGCCAGTCAGTCTTGAACTGAGGGAGAGCCCAAGAATCTGCAATTTTATTGACTATCTCTCCCTCCATTGGCTTGCAGTGGGTGGGTATCTTAGATGATCAGGCTGCTATCACAAAATGCCATATACTGGGTAGCTTATAAACAACAAAAATTTATTTCTTGTAGTCTGGAGGCTGGAAATTAGAGATTAAAGTGCCATCAAGGTTGGGTTCTGGTGAGAGCTTTCTTCCAGATTGTAGACTTCTTGTATTCTTACGTGGTGGAAGGGTCAAGGAGGTCTCTGAGTTCTCTTTTATAAGGGCCCTAATCCCATTCATGAGGGTTTCAACCTCATGACCTAATTACCTCCCAAGACCTTCCTAGTACCATCACCTTTGTCATTAGATTTTCAATTCATTAGGCTGAATTTGGGGAGGACACAAACATTTGAACCAATGCAGCAGGAATCATTTGGAATTTTCCTCAAGACCAGCTAGATTCTTTCATAAATCAGTATCTTTAGAATAACAAGTCCCACGACTGTAGCATTTGCAGGTGCAGAAACTCTGTGCTGCTGAGAACTGCTCCTGATTAAAGATTTCAAAAAGAATTTTCTTAACTCATCTATCTCCACTACCAGGATCTGGAACCTGAGCCTCCCTGTGTGAATTGGCACTGGGTCTTAAGTATCCTCATTAGAAAGGGCAACTGGCAGGGAGCCTGCTTCTGTGTGAGGTATCTTTGTATACTCAGATTTATTGCTTTCCAAAACAGTATTCATCCTAGTCATCTTAGTCAATAAATACCCATTCACTAATATCTATTGGGTTCTTGCTGTCTGCTCTGATTTAGGCTCCAAAAATTCCAGGGAACAAGATAAATAAGGCCCTGTGCTTATAGAGCAAAGTTGTGGGTCACATCCACATGTCCCCACCCTCTTCTAAGCCCGTCAGTCTCATAGATCGTTTAGACCATGTCACCAACTTTCAGAATTGTGTTTTCATTTTTTTTTTCTGATTTATATTTTGTTCTGTTTATATCCTATAAAATTGAGCTAAAAAGCAATGACTTCTCACAGGTGGCTTTAGAAAACATCACTGACGATTTAAGGTGGCTCTGCCCATTTGAGGAGCTGTATCAGCTCCTCTGGCTCTCAGGGAAGTGGTCTTTACTAAAGATTGTAGGTAAACTTCAGAACAATTGACTTTCTGTTTAGATGTCTTTGGTCTATCACTTGGAAAGAATTTATTCTGCTTTGGCCTCTGTTCCCTCCTGGCTCATGAAAGACAACTTTTTTCCCTCCATGAGCCTTTTTGTGTATTTAAAATTGAGCCGAAACTTGAACTTCATATTGCCTTCTCAAATCTCAGAAAGAGTTTAGAATTTAGTACTAAGACATGTTCTTGGCCCTTTTTCAATTACATTGGTTTCAACCTTGTTTTTCATTTTTGTTTTTTTTGTTTTGTTTTAATATCTGGGTAAGGTTCATGAGTAGAATTCCAGAAGCCTCTAGAGAGAAATAGGAGGAAGTTCCTTTAAGACTGAAATATAAAAGAGTAAACTTCATGTAAAGAGGACAATAATTTTTATCTATTGTTTTCCAAAATATACCCAGTTTACTGGCGATATACAAGATGTTTTTAGTTGGTATATTGCTAAAGTCTTGTTTACTTTATTATAATATATTTATTTTGATTGATCATGGCAAATGATGTTAGTTTTTCATTTATGACATTCATATTTCCTTTTATAAAAAGTTTACTTAAGTAAAAAATATTCCTAAATATTAAATAACCATACAGGTGGCATGTGAATATGATCAAAATCGCAAGGTACATACACAAATGACAGTTTTGCAAAACACTGTTTAAGTGGGTGCCAGGAGTGAGCATCTTGTAGGAGAGATCCCAGCCCTACAAGGTCAAATGTGAACACCCATCACCCACAAAAAGCAGGAAGCTGGTGGATATGTGCTTTAACTTAAACTAGAACACAAATTATCAGTATATGCCATTCATGCTAGAGTAACAAGCTGTGTATGTTCAATTTAACCACTTACTGAGCATCTACTATGAAAAAGGAAATAAATTACATTTAAGGGATTAGGGAAGGCAGAGGATCCCAGACAGGGCTTTACAGTGATAGCCTCAGGGGAGTATTCAAGCCTTATGTATTCAAGCAAATTGAACACCAGCCAAAAGGTATACGAATAAGACCCTCTGGGAGAACCTGTGTTGCCAACCAGAGTGCCTTACCCAGATTTTACCTGCTGATTTGATTACAAAGAACACTTGTGGTAGGATGATGCTAAGCAAGAACCTCAAACAAAGTAGGCTCTTAATGAAAGTGTAAAATTACCTATAAATATTTTTTTCCCCAAAATATGAAAACCATGAAGCAAAAACTGAATGAAGAAGAGCCATTTCTCTTATTGATATTTGGAGCAGTATTCAGAAACAGAACTGTGCTAAGACATGTTCTTGGCCCTTTCCTCATCTGTGTTTTAACAGCATGGGGTCTAGGAGTGAAAATCCTGGTTTCCCCCCCACACCCCCACCACCCACTCTACCTTGTGGCTTCCTACTGACTCCTTTAATAACCTGACAGTAAAGTTCATCTTCCCACAAAAAGCAGCTCCCAGATTGTCCTTTCTCTCTGCAGTAGTTGAGGCCATGAAGGAACCCATTTCAGCATGTTGGTTTTGTGGGGGATCAGGTGAGAAAGTTCTCACAAAGAGATAAGAAACAGCATAGTGGACCCATGCTACTAACCCAGGCCACACATCCTAATACATAATTAGGTGGAATGTAAAAGCTAAAGTCACTTAATCCTCCAGTCAGCAATAATTTTCATTCAAAAAGACATATTTTTTAGATTTTTCTTTCTAGTTGAGCAGAATAAATGGTTATACTCAATATCCAAGTGTTGAGTTTCTGTTTAGAATCAATGAGAGAACTCAACTCCTCATCCTTAGCTTGTGTTGTGTTGAGGCCTAAATCAGAGCAAGAGGACCTTCCACACTGAGTTTCTGATCTCTTGACCTTGGACCGCCAGTGGTGTGCATCTTTCAAGCTCTCTTTTTTGCCTTTAACCTGTTTTTTTTCCTCCATATTTGTATTTTTATTCTTCAAATAACCACAATATAGAACTGAAGGATATTTTAAAATATAGGTATTGATTGAATATATATGCCCTTTCTTATTAATTTATAAAATCATTTTAAATGTTTTCTTGTTGAATTGCTCCATGTTCGAAAGCAAAAATCAGTGACTTTTCAGAAACATCGGTGTTTAGGGCTGGTGGTAGGTTAGCTTTAACCTCTTATAAGTGAATGAATGGCCTTTAAAAAGATTCTCTATTGTCAAGTAAAACTTTGTGCTGAGACTTGAATGATTTTTTTCACTTCAGGGCCCAAATTACAGCTTGCCTTGAGATAAGTACATAATCCCTCTATTCACAGTGGCTTTGTGGTGTGTGCAATGAAGAAGTGTTAATGTTTGTTTGGGGTAATGTAGCACTGGACCAGAGGTCAACACTGCTGAGGTGGAATAGCAGGAAGTATGGCAGTATCATAGATGGGAGGAGATACAGGAACCTCAGGATTCTATAGAAACAGAGATCTAATCTGATCTGGGACTTTGATCTAAGTCCTGGCAAGTGAACCATCCCTTAGGTCCTCATGATATCATATGAGATTTAGGCAGCCAAGTGTTGTCAGCGAAATGGTGGCTTCTAGGTCACCTGTTCTCACCACAATCATCTTAGAAAATTTACATGTCATTTTTCTGCAGTTGTCCAGATATAAGACCTATGGAGAAAAACTGACCTCTCACTTTCATTCCATTCACTCCTTCATTTAGCCATGTTGTTGAGAGCTGACTATATAGCAGGCACAGTGTTTGTGGTACCCAAATGAGTGAATTCCAAGCCTTTCTCTTACTGAACTAACTGTAGTGAGAGACTTATGTGCAAACAAGCAGTTAGGGGATGTGCTCCACTAGGGTATCCACAGATGCTTTGAGAGTTCAAAGGGGCAGGCCTAGCTGTGGAGGAGAAGAAATTTCTTCAGTGGAGGTGATGTTTATGGTGAACCTTGATGGCTGAGGAGGCATTGGTGGCCTTGCTTGTAGCCCCAGCTCTGCATTTGTACCCACTTTGTTTGCTGACTCACAGCCAGGTTCCTCATCTCTGACATGAGAAGACAGCAGCCACCTTGTTTGCCTTTGAAAGTGGAAGGAGGTGATATAGTGAGACTGCTTGTGAGGATACTCACCTGTCTGAAGGTTCTTCCTCATGCCACAGCAGTGCATGCTTACAAGATGGTGGGTCGGCCAGGGCTTAGGGTTCAGTGTGTGGCTGTGAACTTCAGATTTGTCCTCATTAGACCAGCATAACTAAGTCCTTTTGGTCATGACCCCATCTTCTACTCTGACAATACTGTCTGTCATTAGAGTCTAATTGAGGAAAACCCCATTCTTTTTCTTGCTAACTGTGTGACCTTGTAGAAGTTACTTAATCAGTCTGAGTCCCAGGTTTCTTGTCTATAAAATAAAGATGGTGATAACAATACATATTTTGTAGGGTGACTGTGAGAATTAAAGGAGATAATTTGTATAGAGTACCTAGTACATAGTGACTACTCTATTAATTGCTGTTTTGGGAACTGGAGGAGTAACTGGGAAAGGGTCACAGAGAATCAGGAGAAGGCTCCCACTTGGCCACTTCTTGTGGCTGTTCTTGCTGTGGTTGCAGTCACTGCTACCCACAAAGCACACTGGGTCATTGAGAGAGGATGCCCCACTTTATTCTTCTTCTACATTGTTGGTAGTGTAATAGTTGAGACCGAATGAATTCTTTATCACTGTCATGTATTCAGACACTACTGGAACAGTATTCAAGCCTTTAAAAGGAGGGAAATTCTGACACACTACACTACAGTAAGGATGAACCTTGAAGACCTGCTAAGTGAAGTAAGCCAGTCACAAAAAGACAAATACTGTATGATTCCGCTTATATGGATTACCTAGTCAAATTCACAGAGACAGAGTTGAAGGTGGATATCAGAGGCCAGGGGAAGAGAAGAGTGGGGAGTGGATTAATGGATATAGAGTTTCAGTTCTGCAGGATGTAGAGTTCTGGGGAATGATTGCACAACAGTGTGAATGTACTTAACTATACACTTAAATTTTGTTATGTGTATTTTACCACCATTTTTTTTTTAGCTTATTAAGCATGTGCCAAGTATCAGGCACCATACTTGGCACAAAGAGAGACAGTATGACTATAAACAGATATAGCCCTTATGGAACTTATAGGCTAGTAGGAGAGACACGTGTTAAATGGAGAATGACGTTAATGGGCAAAAGTACAGGAACGTATATTACAAAGAGTAGCTCATGGTACCATAAAAACCTAGATTACAAGAACTTGATGAAGCCAAGGGCAAAGGTGGGCAGGATGAAGGCAAACTATTTTAGGAATGTGCAAAGTGTGTGCCAAGGCTGCAAGAGTATGAAAAGACAGCATGGTTGGAGTGCAGAAGGTGGAAGACAGTGTGTTGTGAAAAGTGGCTGGTGAAGATGGAGCAACCAGACCATACAGCCTTATTGGCCATATTAAGTTTTATCTGTCTTTCTGAGCAGAGTAGGAAGTCATTGAGGGTTCTGAGCTGAGAATGGAAAGATGGACAAAACAGGTTGGTGTTTTGAAAAGATCAATCTGAAGAAATTTTTTTTTTTTGAGAAAAAATATTATCAAATACTGAGTCTTCTTAATTTTCCACATGGAAAAATTGAACAAATCCGCTAGGTCAGCAGTCCTCAACCTTTTTGGCACCAGGGACTAGTGCCTCTTAAGAGAATCTAATGCCTGATGATCTGAGGTGGAGCTGAGGCAGTGATGCTGGTACTGGGGAGATGCTGCAAACAAAGATAAAAGTTTGCTTGCTGGCCTGCCGCTCACCTCCTGCTGTGCAGCCTGGTTCCTAACAGGCCATGAACTGGTACTTGTCTGCAGCCCCAGGGTTGGGGACCCCTGCACTAAGTGTTTCTCAGGGCCCCAATTTGGATACAGATGGACACTCATATGCCATAAGTCTTAACAGTTACAGGTTATAATTATGCTAACAAACTATTATCAATATGTTCTATCTTCCTACTGTGAAAACATGTTTCTGTAACTAAAATGTCTAAAAAGATATGTATAACGATGTTTTTTTTATGAATAGAAGTCAGCAAAACAACAATGATTGAATTTAACTATAAATGTACTGTCTGGGTATTCTGTTGAGTCAACAAGATGTGTGAGTAATAAAATAAAGATTTTATAGTTAAACTATTTTTCCCATAATTTTTTCTTCATAGAAAAACCACTAAAAATGTTTTAATTAAGGTTTTCATACAATTTGTGTTTTTCTGACAAATATTGTTAGACAACTTTTCTTTTTTTGTAACAGCTTTACTAAAATATAATTTGCATACCATACATTTCACACATTTGAAGTGTACAACTTGAGCCATTTTAGTTTGAGATAGCTTCTCTGTCATTTCAGTTTAAAGAAACTTTGCCCTCCAGAGGGCATGCCAACCTGAATTGTTAGCAAAATCCTTAAAGCAGTACTTAGATCAAAAGAAACCATGTATGTAACATACGTGGTAATAGACTTTCATACAATAAATTATTTTATCACAGAAAATTTTAGAAAATTTTAATTTCATCACATAAATCTCTGTTGCACTACAACTTTTACTATCTTTTCAAGCAATATTTCAATCTAATACTATTTTAAAGCCCTGGCATCAAATTTTACACATGTTTTGCCTGGACATCTATACAGATTTAAGAGCAACAAAAATGGTTTGATTCTCTAAGCAGTTCTTTGGCTGCCATGTGCAGGTGTTAGAGGACCTCCTGAACCACAAATTGGAATATGAAGAGAAGCAAGAATATAGACACTTGGCACAACTGGGGATGATGCTTTATTGTTCAAGGATCAACTGTATCATGTATCTGAAAGGAAAGAATTGACAAGTTTATTAGCCTTTTTTCTTATCCAAGTGTTCTAGCTGCTCACATCCTCTCTGCACTCTGAAGCATCCCCCATCACTGCCACTGCTGTATTAGCAGTGGCAAAATCCTCAAATGTCTGGCGCTTTCAGACACAGTTGCCAATTCTTTTGAGGATTCAGGGCAAGGGATTTAGGGGAGCAGTTTTCTGTGGCCTAAACAAGAACTGATGTTTAGGATTACTCCAAGTCACTCATACACTCATGTGTCCATAATAAATATTGTGTGATGATGGGGAGAGAAAGGGAAAGGGATATTTGAGGGCTTCTGAAGCACAGGGTTCAGGGTAAAAATCCCTCTCCACAGGGTTTGGGATTCTACCCTGTATCAGCATTCAGCAGGCCTTTTCCAAGCCCACTCCATCAGCCTGTTAATCGTGACATAGACCAACACTGCCAGGTGGTCCTTTCTGTGTTTTTTTTTTAAATAGCTGACGGCGTTTTTCACTTGTTTTGTCTTATTAGGCACTGGTGAAAGTGGCAAGAGCACCTTTATCAAGCAAATGAGAATTATCCATGGATCTGGTTACAGCGATGAAGACAGAAAGGGGTTCACAAAGCTGGTTTACCAAAACATATTCACTGCCATGCAAGCCATGATCAGAGCCATGGACACCCTGAGGATACAGTATGTGTGTGAACAGAATAAGGTAAAGCGCTTCAGGGGTGTTGGCCCTATTTGGGATTGCATGCTTTCCTACTCTGGTTAGCAGGTGACTTTGAACAAAAAGATTTACCTACCGAGGGCTTTGGTTAGAGGCCAAAAGAAGCTCTTGAGCTAAAACCCTACAGCAGTGTGATGGATTTAGTCTGTCCTGCAGTCACAGTGTTGGTGTGGGGCTGTCCCATGTTCAGAAATGTCGGCCCTCCTTTAGGTTTCTGCTTATTTTAGGCACTGAGAAAAGGAAGATATTTTAATTTCATCATATCAATCTCTATTACTTATGCTACATTTTGTCTTTCAGCTAAGACACTCAGTTAATTTTTCATTGGAGCAATGGAGGCCTTAGGTTTACAATGGCCAACTTTTCAAGAATTCCCAGTCTTAGGGAACAATTTCACACATGCCCTGCAGCCTTCTCAGAGAAAGCATTGGGTTTTGTTTATTTGGGGAGCTGGGCCTTCTTGGGAATTAAGTAATAGCTTATGAGAGAGGTGCTTATGTCCCAACTAGCAGTGGACTCTGAAAAAGTAATGATATCAAGTTGGCATTGGCTTTCCTATCACCATGGGTTATTTAAAATACAAATCTGTTTAAGATTATAGGAAAATAATGAGGCAGGAGAGTGGGAGGAGGAGGCAAATAAAATTTTATATGGTATACTGGACTGCAAATCTGTCAAAAAATACTATGTATGAATTCATTAAGATTATGGATTAGAAATAGAGTTTATTTAAAATAATACCCATTTATAACATGACATGATGATAAAGAGAAAAATTCTATGATGAGTCCCTTGTGGATCTATTAAAAAGAAATTTGGCTTCTAAAATGCTAGAATTGCACAGGCTTTGGTGTAGACCCCAAAGGGCAACTTTATCGTGAACATGAGGCACCTGTATTCATGTATATTTTATATAAATATAAACAAAAGTTTTTGATGCAATCTAAATTTTTACTCAGTGACTGGATTACATAGAAAAACAGCATGGACCATATTTTAGACTTATTTTTACGCTGTGTCTGCAAATCATGTCTTCACTACCATTTTCTTGCAGTCTTGAAGAAAAGAAAGAATGTATCTTGCCTACAGCTTTAACCTTCAACAATGTTTTCCCAGAAAGTGTGTGTGTATGTTGAGGTGGGTTAGCCTTTAATATATCTGGTAGGAAGTAATGTCAGAGGTGCATATTGAGCCATTGGGAGATTCTAGAGGTTACTGATGATTCCTTTACACATCGGTTTTGAGTACATGCATTACGTCTTTCTGAACACATGCAGTTCTTTTTTAATGACCTTGTACGAAGTATTTTAAAAATCAGAGCCTCTGTGGAAATTTAGGATTAGGAGAAGAGGTATGTCTTGTAGTTCAGTTAACCTATTTTTCTCTGTTGTAAAATGCATTTTGTTTCTCAGTCTTAGTGGGGTGACTGGGGAAAGCTTAGAATTTAGGAATGGATTTGTAAACAGACCTATTGGGTAGAAAATGTCTAAGTATAAATCAGTTCTGCTTACGTTGGCAACATGTTTGTAAAACCCAATCAGATTTAGTAATCAAGGTTTCTGGGTTTTTGTTTTGTTTTTTCTCAAAGTCTTCTAGAGGTACACTGAGTTTATATTTTAAACAAAAAGGTTTTATGGGGTTCAACATTCCACTACTTTTTTCTTTTCTCTTGACCTGAATTCTTTTTCATAAGGCCACTTCCACTGGTCTGCTCATCTGTGTTGGTTTCCTACAGCTGCTGTAACAAAGTACCTCAAACTGGGGGCTTCAAAGAGAAATTTATTCTTTCACAATTCTGAAAGCTAGAAGTCTAAAATCAAGGTTGAGTGGTTCAAACTGGAGTCTCTGATGGAGACTGTTCCATGCTTCTCTCCTGACTTCTGGTGGTTGCTGGCAATCTTCGATGTCCCTTTCATTTTCTTCCTCTGTCATCATATCCATTTCTTACCCCCCACCACCCAGTGTGTCTCTGCATTCACATGGTATTCTCTTCTGTTTGTGTCTAAATTTTCCTCTTATAAGGACACCACTCATTGGATTAGGGCCCACCCTAATCCAGGACGACCTTATCATAACTTGATTACATCTGCAAAGATCCTATTTCCAAATAAGGTTACTTTCTGAGGTTACAGTTTGCATGAATTTCAGGGGGACACTATTCAACCCTGTACAGTCTTCCCTCTGACCGCCCCCCATTCTTGTCTATCCTACAAGCAAAATACATTCATCCCATTCTCATATCCCCCCGAGTCTTAACTCATTCCACCATCAACTCTATGTCTCAAATCTAATCTAAATATGAAGTCAAAAGGCCCGAAATCTCATTATTTAAATCATCTAATATAGGTGAGACCGGATATGGTCCATCCTGAGGCAGAATACCCTCTTCTTCTATAGACCTGTGAAACAATTCAACTGCACCTCCCCTCTCCTCTCATTCGAGGTATCTGGCTTCATTCTCAAGGCCTTCTTTCTTTCTACTTCAAGTACCTACTTTCATGCTTCATAAACTCCCTCTTATCCCTCAGATATGTGCCTGGGAAGAAAAACATGCTGAAATAGTTTAAAGAGAGACAAAGGATTGAGTGGAAAGAACACTGGATTAGTTCCCAAAAATCTGGGCTCTGCTCATGGCTCCCCTGTGGGTCTCAGGCAGGAGTCAGCACACTTGTCC
Source organism: Cynopterus sphinx (assembly GCA_030015415.1). Classification (NCBI taxonomy): domain Eukaryota; kingdom Metazoa; phylum Chordata; class Mammalia; order Chiroptera; family Pteropodidae; genus Cynopterus; species Cynopterus sphinx. Next base: position 92,358,138 of record CM057385.1, on the reverse strand, counting down.
TGTAAAGGGCCACAGAGAAAACGTTTTTGGCTCTGAGGGCTATCTAGTCTCTGTGGCAACTACATAGCTCTGCTGTTGCAGTGCAAACAGCAGCCATAGGCAATGCATAAATAAATGTGTGAGGCTCGCTGGAAACTCTATTTGCAAAATGTAAATACCATTCTTAACTCATGGGCCATATGGAAACAGGCCACAAGTGGATTTAGTTGCCCACCCTAGTCCTAGGAGAAGCCATGTAACCTCTCTGGTCTTGCATTTCCCTATCTGTTAAATTTGGACCACACGTGCTCTGTCTACTTCATAAGCCAACATAAGTAAAACAAAGTGCTTTACAAATTAAGTGAAACGCAAGAAACAGAAGATTAATACTGGGGCAAGTTCAGAAACCAAAAATGGACTCATTGTTTCTTCTGTTACTTGTTTAGGTCATTTTCATCCATTCCTTCTTGTTTTTTCTCTGTGGGCTAGTCCTGATTCTAAACATGAAACTGCAACAAAGTAACATGCTCCCTTAGGCCATAAAATGATAAATTGATTAGTGTTCCAGTAGTATTAAGTAAGTAGTTTAAGAAGCATAATACATCATCTCCTTCATGAAGTATTGCATCGCTTAAAACAATTGATTATTTAAGACAGGTATGAACAAGCTTGACTAGCTTTTGTTTTCACAGGGTGTACTCCCTCCCTCAATTCTTATTGCTGAGTGTTTATCTGATTTTTTTGAGCTGGAAACACTTTCTTAAATGTATCTAGAAGGAAATGAAAAGTAATTTTAGAGGTTTTTAAATTTTCAATGTTAGTGAGATTATTGTTCTGCTAGGTGGTTGAAAATCTTTGCCTATTACTTGACAGGCTGCTTATGAAAGGAAGTTTATCAGAAATTTAGTTCAGAATTTGATTTTTCACCAAAATGTTCTTTTAATTAAGATATAGCCTTGAAGAATGTTTTCTTCTACCTTACCTGTTTTTATTTTTAAAGAAATGATTAATAAGTATTGTTCACTTTGTTGATAGGCCTTAATTTATCTGAATGTCTCTCAAGAGTGTTGTATGGGCACAGATTAGCCTTTATGACTTCTTGAAAAATATTACAAAGGCATTTGCTCGGTGGCAGACCTCCTAAATTTGAGTTAGCTTATAACTCATGTTTACTAGTGGTGATTTCACCGAAGCCCAAAGAGCTTCATTTTGCTGTTGTTGTTTGTAGTGCCTCCAACTTGGAAAATGTTCATTCTAGGCCTGTCCTGCGGTAAAGGAAATCTTTCTGATCCCCTTAAAGATTCTGCAGTATCTGCTCAATGATTAAGATACAAAATTTCTCATTGGCGAAGGACAGCCTGCTTGACTTCTCAAAAGCCTTCTAGTTATATACTCAGTGATCCCTAGAAAAATGAATTAGGTCTATAGACCCTCTTGGCAGCACACCCCGGTTTCTTCCCTGAGCCCCCTGCTTTTAGGAGCTTTAAGCTACACAAGGGTCATATCATGTTTGCATGAAACCTACACAAATTTGATTGCAATGGCTCATCCCCAAAACAAAAACATTTTTAAAAGGAAAGTGAATAATTAAACAATAAGAGGAATATTTTGCAAGCCATTTCACTCCAAGTACCTAATTTAAGTCAGTGTTTCTAGAAGTGTGAGGACTTGAAACACCGTTCAAAGAGCATCTTACTCGTCCGTTAGATTTTGCTGAATTCCAAATCTCAGTTGAGATGGTGGGCTTGGGCCATCTTGCCAACCACAGTTTTTGAAAGGCTGAATTTGGGGGGTTGAATTGACTCATGAGGCTTCTGCTTGTTTTGTTTGAAATTTTGCAGGTTGTACATTTGGGTAAACATACTTTTATCATCAGTTCCCTGCAGTGTCTTGCGTTTCAGCCCCTTGAACTGCTGAGTTTATCAGGCAACAGTACTTCCAAAGCAGTGGTCCATTTGCAATCCTGTCTGCACATTGGTATTTTCTGTTACTGCCCAGGGTACCAACCTTGAAAGCAGGAGCTAAGTATTCTTGGAATGCAGCCTGAGCTTTTGGATTGACGTGTGGAAACTTCCCAGGTGATTCTGATTAGGCAGCCAAGGTTGAGAACCACTGATATATGTACCTTAATATTGTTTGGAGGTGTTCAGTTTGGTTTTGATTTGCCTATCAATCTTTCCATAGTGGGAGGGAGACTTCTGGTTATCTTTTCTATGGAATGACCTAATTAGTGTCCACCCAAAGGTAAATTGAGGATGTTTGTTTTGTTCAGCCATGCTGGCTGCCTTAGATAGGCGACAGTAGCCTTGATAGCATCTCCAGGGGACATTTTTGAATTCAGGTCAGATTCTGTGTTTATTTCCATTGAGTTTCACAGAGGCCCAACATAGCATCATGCATGCCCAGAGCTTCCAGTGATGGGTGGGGTCTGGGACAAAGAAAAGGCTGCATCTCACCTTCCAGAGATCAAATCAGTGGCACCTTCTTGCCCTCCTTTTTCTCCTGTCCCTGTGTGGAAATTATAATATTTTTTAAACAGTAAAGAATCAGGGATACAGATTATGTTAATAACATACCCAAGGTGTAGATTTTTATTTATAATAGAAATAGCTTACTGTTTTGTTTTGTGAGTAATTAGAAACATGATACATTAGGAAATTAAGTAATTGTATATTTTTAACTCATTATTAATAGGTATTTTTATTTATTGAGATGATAATTTACCAGGTATTGAACTTAAGCATCAAATATACAACTACATTTAAGCAATGACGTCTGGTATTTGTGGGGCAGGATCACAGATGATGACATGTTTTAACACCAAAAGAACTTTGATAATATCTCATATCTCTGTATATACAATTCTTCCACCTTAACTTTTCATTCTCAGAAAGCAAGAGGCTGAAGTTACAGAAGAGTCTGTTAAAGATTCATATGAGGAAATTCGGCCCTGTTTAGTGAAAATGGTCAATTTATGTCACTTTTTATAGAAGAGTTTCTCGGAGCTTGAAGTATTTTAAGACCCTCTTATTTTCTCATTTTTAAAACATCTGTTTAAATATATTTTTCAGTCCTACTTTCTCATCCAGTTTGAAAAGTCAGATTCTGCATGAGCCTCTGGGAACAGAGAGGCCCATGTTCAGAATTTGGCTGTAGCCCAGGGCTGCTGGTTCTCTGGCAGATGTTAAACATAGCTCTTTATTTCCATGCCTTATTGGAAATTAGAAATCACGTGAAACATTTTTTTCCTAAGAACTGGGAGTTCTAGCTAGTGGCACAACAACAACAAATTCTTCACCAAAATCCTAGGCTGGAGTTTTTCTGTTTATGACAATAGTTCTATGATTAATTGATGTGATATTAATGTGAAGTTGCTATGATCAGAGCTTGAAATGTAAGAGTTTGAACAATGGAAAAGAATAGGATGGAGAAAGAACTGGTTTTCTCTTTAATCACTGTCACAAGTAAATCTGAGCACCCACTCCCTTTGAGCCTGGCATGGGAGATGAGATTTAGGACCAATGATTCATTAGATTGATTTGGCCATTGAAATATTAATTTTTCTCCTACCTCTAGACTAGGTATGAACCTATCACATCCAAAGAACTGCTTTCAAAAATCAGGTGAGGTCTCACAGAAGTTACAATTCAGAAACTAGTGTGACTGTCAGTCTACATGAACGTCTGTCCACCTATCCAACATATGTGAAATATTCGCCTTGAGTCTTTTCAATTATATACAATTTTGTTGCTATCTTAAAATATAATGGAAACCATATAAAACACCCTCACAAATCAGTACTCTTTAGTAAAAGTTAAATCATCAGTAATGCTAGTTAAATTTTTGTTAGAGCTAAAGTCCTTCACTCTTTGTCTTCTCCTCATGGCAAAGCTGTACTCTCATTTTCTGACGGTGGAGAGGTAACAGATGTGTCATTACTGCCGTCCCCTCAGACTTGCTTTTTCTGAACACCCAGTGACTTCAGAGGTGAATAAATGTCATAAATTTATGTCAAGAAGTAAATTACCCCCTCCCTCCCAGGGTTTGTTTTGGAGTCCTGCCAAGGGAATCACATGTTCATTAAGTACTATTGAATTTAGAGATAGATTTTCTTATTTATTGGTTAATAAGCTCTACAGTATTATCCCAGGAAAAGCTTATTAGGAAGCATCCTCTGTGTATTAAAAGCTTTTTTAAAGGGAGGTTGAGGGCTCAAATGGGATACAGTAACTAATCCAACAAACAAATTGTTAAAAGGATGTGAGTGTGTTTGTGTGTGTGTGTGTGCGCGCGCACCAGTGTGCACATCCACGTGCACGTGCACATGCATCTGCTGGTGGTGGGTGGTTATGTTTACCAATAAATCTCCCTTTAAAATCAAAGCCACATTCATTAAAAACCAGAACAACCTTTTTTTTTTTTTAATTGACACTTAATTTGGGGGGAGTTCAAATGTTTTCAGGGAACTTTGAAAGATTATATCTCATACACTTCATCTTGATTTGTGATGCATAAAACTCTTGTCAGTTTTATTTAAGAATGATCTAAAGTAATGTAAAGTCTTTTCACATTGTTACTATTATTTTGTAATTTGTAAATTAAAATTTTAAAATATTTTGGCACTTTCTTTTAGTAGTTAGAAGTAAAGATTTGTTTAAGTTGACCATTTACAGGATCTGGTTAACTCATTGTTTGCTTTTGTGTATGATTGTATAATTTATTAGAAGTAGAAAGATCTAGAAAGATTTTCTAGATTCTCCTTCAAAGACACTACTATTCTTTTAAACATTTAAACAGTTAAGGTGGAGTTAGTTACAAAAAGATTGAGGTTGATAGGAATGGCTGCTTGTATTTTAGGTGCCTCTAAGTTCTTACCTTCCTTTTATCCTGAGAGCAGTGGAAGTAGTTGAAGGATGGCATGCAAGGGATACCAATATGACTGACCAGTAGCCACCAATTCCCCCCAATGCCTGGAACTCCTGTCCCCTCCTGTTGTATCTCTGTTTTGTGTTAATATGGAATGTCTTCCCTATTTGAGTTGTGGAGGCTTTACTTTGGGGTTTTATCACCATCATCGTCATAATCATCATGATTTGGATCATTTGATTGTTAGAGCCCTAATAATATTAGTAATTACCCTAAACAAGAAAGTTTTTCTTTCCAAAGTCAAGTTAGCATGCACTCTCTCTGTGTACTAGATAAAATAGACTATAGCTGATATTGAATTCCTGCCTTGCCTGTCATTTATGGCTTTAACAGTCTAGGGAAAATCATCAAAGCTTTCAATATTTTTTATTTTCTTCCTCAAATGAAGGCTATGTTGTCTTCTGGTGATATTACAAAATTTAAACATATGGGTAATGTACATTTAAAAACAACAAAAAATATATTCTACTGTGTTCTGAACAAGTTACTTTTTCCACCAAAATTTAAAAATTATTTTCTTACCAACTTCCCAGTTAATAAAGGTAGTACATCAATTTCAATGTTATATCTATCAGTATAGGCTGTTTTATTTCATATAATCTAACAGTTCTTTCCAGACACAGTAAAAAAAAAAAAATACCAGAATAAGAACCAGAAAGTCATATATACCAGACTTACAATAACAAAATTCATGTTCCAAATGTGAATGGTTTGAGGATGCATCTTCACTTTCTTCCTGAGGATAAGAGCATTTTTTAGGTTTTTAATACCTGTTTTTGAATAAATGAATGAATGAGTGTCCCTCCTTCCTGAAGGTGCAGGCATCTTCATCTCTTGGTGCTCTTACATGTCACCACAAGAAGAGGCATCTGTGGGCAAGAACATCCCTCATGGAAATTTTGGATCAGAATGACAGAAAGATGAGGCAGAATCCATGCAATGTCTTTCAAGTTGCTTGGTTTAACACTTTTTTTTTTAATGACGAGGTTAAAGGATTGGAGAAAGAATCTTTTCTAACAAATGATGCTATTTCTGGTGATTTCGTTACTCCTTCACTTGGACCAGGTAGTTGGCTCATTCTGGCTGTCCCCATGCGTGAGTGTACCCAGACAATGGGCTTTGTGTTAAGGGAAACAAGAGCTTGTTTGTTTGAATCATGCTCTCCACTTTGTTATCTACAGGGCACAAGTCGTTATCACTGTGGTTAGAGTGGTCTGTTTTTATTTTTTCTATTTTCCCAGAGATGCCCCTTTTTACTGTTAGCAAAGGTTTGACTTGACGTCCTTCCTAACCCTGATACAAGGTCAAGTCCTCCCTTATTTTGGTTATAAAAAGCTACTTATGATAGTTTGCTTCTCTGCTTTCAGGTTGATTATATTTCTGCTGCTGTATGTTAACATGAATGGCCAATAGAGCCTAATGGTTGTTTCCACCTAGAAAATGGTGAAGATCCAGCCCGTAGCAGCAGGAGGCACTTGACACATACTTGTTTTATGAATTAAATGAATGGCACAAACTAAAAGTTCTTTCTAAGTGAAAAGTTGGGCTCAAGAGAGGATAAATGGACAATTAGTCTAGCCCCTAGGGTTTCAAGAATATAATGGCCTGTTTCCCTGGAAGAACATTCCTCTGAGAGCAGGATTCCCAGAGGCCCCTATGACCTCAGTGAGTGTCTCCACAGTGCCCTCAGGGCATGTGCTGTGTGCCTGTTAGTCTTCATCTGTCCTTGTGGTGTGAAGCTGTTACATGACTCACTCTCTCACAGCTACCTTTGAGCTCCTCAAAGGCAATGCTATTCAAAGGTGACACCAAAAACAAAAACAAAAACAAAAACACAAAACAGAAACTGTTTTCAGGTGGACAACATCAGAAAACTCAAGTTGTTACTTTGTAGTTTTAGTGTTAAAACAAAATGAAATGCACCCAGTTATACAGACCAGACAGGCTTTGTTTTTCTGAGCATCATGGCTCTTGCCAGCAGCATCTCCATGACTCTACTGCTGCTTATTCTGCTCCAACTACAGTGACCTCCTCTCTTTTGTCCCCAGTATTTACAATGCTCCTTCAAGCCCAGGACTTTGCGCATGCTCTTCTCTGTGCTTTTCCATTCTTTCTTTGCCTAGCCAAGACTTTCTAGAATGGAAGCTGCACGAAGGCCAAGGACATATCTGCTTTTACGCACCTCTATGGCTCCAGTGCTTGACATGGATGTAGGCCAGTTTGCCAGAAACTTATCCATTGAAGAACCAATTTTTGGAGCAAAGGAATCTGATTTTTTTATTATTATTATTATTATTATCACACAGAAGTGATCTTAGGGCCACATTATGTTCTTGTTTGAACTTGTCTCTGACAAACCATCCAGCCTCATCTGCTTTCCTTATTGGATTGTGGTTTCTGGCATACCCCATGCCTCTCTGTTTGCTCACGTTCTCCATCTGTTGGAATATCCTGCCACCCATTCCCTTTGCACTCATAAACAGCTGACTTCATTTATTCATCCTGAATAAGGCATCCAATATCATAGCAAACTTTCTTTGAAAACCTCCTACTTCCATCCTCCTTGGGGTTAGGCACACTTTTCAGTGAGCCTGTAATGCCTTGCATTGACCATATTTACATTATAATTCTTTATGTACCTTTTCCACTTCAGGCTGGGAATTCTTTGAGATTGGGAATCATGTCTTGTTTATCTCTGCATCAGTTTGGGCTCAATAATGGTTAGTGAAGTAACAATTAAAACCTTGTATGAAAATAATACAAATTCAGAGCTGTCTAAGGGGTTTGTCTGGGTTGATAACCACAATCTCAGAGCATGACTGAGCTGTTCTTTCATGTGATATATTTTTATCACTCCTTACATTTGGTACTGTGATACCAGGTAAAAAGAGACAGAGAGTCTAAATGACCATGATTTTATTTTTCTAAGGAAACATTTGGAAATTGGAAATATTGCTTCTGAGTTGCAGGTTAATCAAGAAGCTTGAATAGTTATGGGGCTCAAAATCCAGGGTAGGAAGCTTGGGACCCACCATGTTCAGTCAGCTCTTGGGATGTGTTTGGTAAACTGCAAATGTGTTCTATCTGTGAAATTCAAGTCAGTGGCAATGACCCTTTTTAAGCTGAATCACCAGGTAGCTGTTTTGGAATCCCATAGGGGGGAAAATAGTTCTGCAAGAAGAATGGCTTATTTATAAATTAGAAGAGAGATTCAATGAATAATATCCTCTTCAGCAGCTAATTTCTAAAGTAATTGAGAAATAAGACAAGTAAAGTATATGGTGACCAAAATGTCCTGTTAGTCTAAAGCTAAGGGCAGAGAATGTGGCTTATAACTAAATCATGTAATCTGACTAATACTGAACCTGGAATGTGATAAATACACTTACCTATAATGTCATCGTCAGCTCTGAAAGACCCCAGGCTTCTGCTCAAGGGGCAGGGCTCTAACAGTATAGAAGAAAGGGCAGGGGCAGAGGCCAGGAGTGTTACTCAGCTAACATACCTCCACATGAAGAGAATTGAGTGTGTCACCTGTGTCATAGCACTTACCATGGGCCATCTCTTCTCATACTTAGCTCCCTAAGGTTGGAGAGTGTAACAAGTATGAATCTGTGCCAGGCTTTCTCAAAGAGAGATCATTTATCCTCAATAATTCTTCAGCATGGATATTATCAGTTTCCCCCACTTTGGAGATCCAGAAACTGAGGTTTATTGAGAGTTAAAAAATGTCCCCAGCATCACACAAGTGTTACATGGCAAATCTGAAAGCTGAATCCAGATGGACTGACTTCCCAGGCAGTGCCGTTAACCACTGTGCTTCTCGTTTCTCTGTGGGTGATATAAAGTACGTGCAGTGGCAGATCTTGAGTCCTTATTCAAAGGTTTGATGTTGAAAGCAGTAAATGACTTGAAAGGAAGGTTCTCTTTCTCAAAAGCTGTTCCTGGCCACATTCAAACAATTCCTTTCTCCCTGGCTGGTATCCAACTAGCTCACATAACTGTCAGTGTAATCTCTATCAATATTTACACAAAGGAGTCATATAATTTAAAGAAATAACAGAAATATCAGGGTTCGCATCTGTTGGATGAAGTCTGAGGATTGAAGAACTTTCCTTTAAGTGGATTTGAAGCAGTTGGATGGAGAATATTTTAAAATTTTATTTTTTTTTGTAAGAGAGAAGTAAATAAGCCAGAGATGATTTCAAATTCATTTTGCAAATTGAAACAAACAAAATATGACAGTGACCTTTGAACCAGTGCCAGAGATTCCGGGAAAAATCAAATAAGACCTGAAGAGTATATTCTGATAGTGGTATAAATAGGACTCATTTTAACTCTGATGTTCTTCCTGGATTAGGTCTCAAGTGTGGTTATAAGTTTTAACTCACCTGACTCCCAATTTATATAGACTTCTAGACCTTCTCATTAGTTTGGTTTAATTCAGTTGGAAGAAACAATGGAAGAAAAAGAAGAGGAGTGTGAACATGATCTCTTCTTTCTCTCCCCAAAGACACACACACACATTGCACCTCCAAGTTGTCTGTCTCAGTGAGGAATGGTCCCTGATTCTCAGTGCCCATCAGTGAGCTGGTGCATGGAACCCATATGGAGAATGGTATATCTTCTGTTTTCTATGCAACTATAGGAACACTTTGACTGACCCTCTTGGGGTTTAAGAGTAAGGTATATTCTAGGAAGCAAAGCAGGCTTTGGAACTGTGCCTTTGTGGCTAGTGAGCTGGATAACTTGGGCAAGTTGCTGGCCCTCTCTGAAACTGCTTTCTTTTTTATAAAATGAGAGAACTGGATTATGTGATCTTTAAAGTTTTCAAACTATAGAGGAATGGAAGACCCTTCTTAAAACTGAACTGGAGAATAACAAAGTCTGGAATTTCATAAGATTATGGCTATCTTGGGAAGGTTTTTTTAAACCTCTATTCCCTCCTGACTTAAAAAAATAATAATACATTTTCTTTAAGTTGAGAAAATGTCAGGTGCCCTGGGATCTTGGGGCCTGAGATTTAAATCTCCTGGGTAGTTCTAATATGGAGGCACTTTGGCTTCTTCCTAACTTTGGCTAGTTCTGAGAGCATCTCCCCTTCCCTCCAAAAGCTGGACTGCTTCATCAGTTATCAAGTAATCTTAAATCCTAGAACAACATCATCTCCAGACAAGATGCCTGCTCACTCCTCACCCACTTCTCTCCAGGGACACTTTTCAATCTAACTCCCTACACATGTCTCCTGAGAGTGGCCTCCTAATTATATCCTGGAAGCCTGATATAGAAAGGGCCAAAGGGAACATTCCATCTCTTCTCCCTGGCTGTCCCAAGGGTATCTTGGGTTATAGATGGAAGCTTGCTCATTGGTGAGATGCCCAGAGGCCACTGACTGGGAACCAGACGTGCAACAGGACCCATCTGAGAGCAGTGTTCTTTGGCATAAGGGTCCTCCCACTGTGTTAAGGCTTGTCTGTTTAAATGTGATTAAGGATTCTTGGTTAATATTGAGATAAAGCATTTATTCCATCTAAAGCCCTGTGAAGTAAAAGCCCTCAAGTGTCACCGCAGTGAGACTTTATTCAAAAGGAGATTCATCCTGAATCCCACTCAGAAATTTGGATTATAGAGTCTTAGAATTTCAGAACTGGAAGGAACCCTCAGTTATCTTCTAGGTCAACACAGACCGTTTTGTGTTTTAAATAACTGATGTCTAAAGAGGTTAAATAATGTGCCCAAGGCAAGTTAGAAGGATTGGGAAAAGCTCAGTAGGGTTCTGTTTCATGTCAGTCTAGCATAGATCTAAACACGAGTCTTAAGAGGGGGTCTGAGTTTTTTAACATCACCTTGTCAGAAGTCAGGATGAATTGAGGTATCTGAATAGTGCTCACTCCCCTCCTCACCTCCATTTTAATTCATGCTTTCTATAGGTTGGAGGATATTTGTTTCTGTGTTCTTTGAATGACTTTAACTCTCAACTTTTTTAAAGGAAAATTTTATAACTAGAAAAGGACCAGAAAGAACAGCACAGTAAACACTCATATACATTCAGCCAATTGGTAATAGATATTCCCCCCCCCCCCCATGCTTTTGGCACATGTACACACACACGCACACACTTTAAGTAAAAGTCAGCTGCAGGCATCATGATGTTGCCCTTAAATACTTCAGTGTCTTCTCAGAACCAGGGCATTCTACTATGATACCATTAGCACACTCAGGAAGGTTTACTTTGTAGCTGTAATATTATACACTATAAAATGCAAGTTCAAATGTCTCCATGTGCCTCCAATATGGCCTTTATAGATTCTCTTTTTAAGTCCAGGAACAAGTCAAGTACCCTCATTATATTTGTCATCCTTATTCTCCTTTAAATTATACCACTATCCCCCACACCCTTTTATTTTATCTCTAATCACATTGAAATTTTTGAAGGGGCCAGGCCAGTTGTCTTATTGAGTGCACCAAAATCAGGATTCATGTTTTTGTTTTCTCATTAGATTTAATCGTTTTGGCAAGCATATGCATAGAAGAAGCCTCATGCTCCATATGATAGTGTAAAATGGTGCAGCCTCTTTAGAGGAGAGTTTGGCAGCTCCTCAAAGAGTTAAAACACCATCCACATGACCAAACAGTTCCTCTCCTAGAGATACACCCAAGAGAATGGAAAACATATGTCCACACAAAAACTTATAAATAAATATTCACAAATTGAAACAATCATCAAAAACCTACCAAAAAGTAAAAGTCCAGGACCAGATGGCTTCACCAGTGAATTCTACCAAACATTCAAAGAAGATTTAATACCTGTTCTCCTCAAACTCTCTCAAAAAATTCGAAGAGGAGGCAACACTTCCCAACACATTTTATGAGGCCAGTATTACTCTGATACTAAAACCTGGTAAAGATAACACAAGAAAAAGAAAACTACAGACCAATATCACTCATGAACACAGATGCAAAAATCCTAAATAAGATACTAGTGAACTAAATACAGTAACATATTAAAAATATTATACACCACAATCAAGTGGGCTTCATCCCAGAGGCACAGAGATGGTTTAACATATGCAAATCAATTAATGTGATACACCACAAAAACAAATTAAAAAAATAAGAATCATATAATCATATCAATAGGTTCAGAAAAAGCCTTCAACAAGATACAGCATCCATTTATGACCAAAACACTTCACAAAATTGGTATAGAAGGAAAATACCTTAATGTAATAAAGGCCATTTATGACAAACCCTCAGCCAGCATTATACTTAATGGTGACAACCTAAAAACCTTCCCTCTAAGATCAGGGACAAGGCAAGGCTGCCCCTATTACCACTGTTATTCAACATAACATTGGAGGTCCTAGCAAGTGCAGTCAGACAAGAGAAAGATGTAAAAGGCATCCAAATAGGAAATGTAGAAGTCAAATTGCCACAATTTGCAAATGATATGATTGTCTACATAGAAAACTCCAAAGATGCCACAAGAACACTACTAGAAACAATAAGTAAATACAGTAAAGTCTCTGGATACAAAAATCAATGATCAAAATCCATAGCATTCCCATACTCTAATAATAAAGTGTCAGAAAAAAGAAGTGGAAAAAATAATTCGTTTTGCGGTTGCAACAAAAAGAATAAAACACCTAGGAATAAATTTAATGAAACATGTGAAGGACCTATATAATGAAAACTATGAGACCCTATTAAAAGAAATTGAAAAAGATACAAAGAAGTGGAAATATATTCCGTATTCTTGGATTGGAAGAATCAACATAGCTAAAGTGACCATATTACTTAAAGCATTATACAGATTTAATGCAATCTCCATCAAAATTTCATCTGTATTTTTTAAAGAAATGCAACAAAGAATCATCAGAATTGTATAGAAGTACGAAAGACCCTGAATTGCAGAAGCTATTCTGAGAAAAAAGAATGAGGTTGGAGGTCCAACTTCAAATTATACTAAAAGCAACAGTAATCAAACAGCATCGTATTGGCAGCAAAACAGATACACAGACCAATGGAACAGAATTGAGAGTCCAGAAGTAAACCCATATTTGTAGGGGCAAATAATTTTTGACAAAGAAGCCAAAAACATACAGTGGAGAAAGGAAAGCCTCTTCAATAAATGGTCCTGGGAAAACTGGAAAGCCACCTGCAAAAGAATGAAGCTAGACTGTTGTCTATCACCACACACAAAAATTAATAAGGACCTGAATATAAGACCCGAAACAATAAAATGCATAGAAGAAAACATAGGAACTAAACTCAAGGACCTTGGACTTAAAGAGGATTTATGAATTTGACCTCAAAAGCAAGGGAAGTAAAAGCTAAAATAAATGGATTGGGACTACCTCAAACTAAAAAGCTTCTACTTAACAAAAGAAATCATTAAGGTAAAGAGACAAACATCCAAATGGGAAAATATATTTGCAAGCAACACGTCCAATACCCAAGGGTCTAATATCGAAAATATACAAAGAACTCATACAACTCAATAACAACAACAACAGAATGATCCAATTAAAAACTGGGCAGAGGACCTGAATGGATACTTCTCTCTAGAGCACATATAAATGGCTAACAAATATATGAAAAGATGCTCAACATCACTAGCTATTAGGGAAATGCAAATCAAAGTCACAATGAGATAGCATCTCACACCTGTTAGAACAGCTATAATCAATAGGACAAGTAATAACAAATGTTGGAGAGGATGCAGAGAAAAAGGAACCCTTATACATTGCTGGTTGGACTACAAATTGGTATAGCCACTATGGAAAACAGTATGGAGAATTCCTCAGAAACTAAGCATTGATCGATCACGTGATCCAGCAATTCCTGTACTGGGTATTTTACTGCAGAGACTTGAAAACCCATACTTATAAAGATATTTGCACACTGATATTCATAGCAGGATTATTCACAGTGGCCAGGACTTGGAAGCAACCAAGTATCCTATGATAGATGATTAGCTAAAGGAGCTATGGTAAATAGAAACAATGGAATATTAATCATAAGAAGAGATGAAATACTGCCATTTGCGACAACGTGGATGCACCTCAAGATAATCATACTAAGCGAAATGAGCCAGACAGAAAAAGCTGAAAATCACATGATATCACTTATATGTGGGGTATAAATTTAAGCAACAAATGAGCAGGACAAAGAGAGACTCATGGACATGGACTATAGACTAGTGGTTAATAGTGGGGTGGGGAAGGAGAGGGGAGGTAGATGGGGTAAAGGGGGCCAAATATAGGGTTTACGTGTCGGGTGAAGTAGGTAAAGGAGATCAAATATATGGTAGCTGAAGGAAACTGGACTTTGAGTGGTAAACGCACAATAAAATATACAGATGTCAAATAATGATGTACACCTGAAAATTATATAATTGTATTAACCAATGTTATTCCAATAAACTTAATTAAAAATTATAAAAAGAAAAAAATATTCACAGCAGCATTATTCATAATAGAAAACGGTGACAACACAAATGTCCATCAGTTGATTGATGAGTGGATAGGTAAAATGTGGCATACACATCTAATGGAATATTATTTGGCAATAAAAATGAATGAAGTACTTATACATGCTGCAACATATATGAAAACATGCCAAATGAAAGAAGCCAATCACAAAAGGCAAAAATTGTATAATTCCACTTATATGATATTTCCAGGATAGTCAAATCCAGAGGAAGAGACTGGTGGTGGTCTAGGATTAGAGGAATTGGGAGAAATAGAGAGTGACTGCTAATGGGTATATAGTTTCTTTTGGTGGTGGTGAAAATATTGCAAAAAGATTGTAGTGATGGTTGCACAATTCTATGAACATTCTTAAAAAAACATTGCATTGTGTACTTTAAATTGTAAATGGTATGTATGTGGTATATAAATTATTTCTCAATAAAATTTAGTAGAAAATAATACAATGTGGTGATGTGTCCTCCCCATTGCGCACTTTAATGGAAAATTAGTGCCACTTTGTCCCACTATTGCTGATGCTAAGTTTTAATCACTTATATAACGTGGTTTCTGCCAGATCTCGCAGTTGTAAAAGTACCTTTTTGAAGGGTGACACTTGCCACTGGGTGGACATCCTGTTCTCCCATTAGCATCCACTGATGATCCTCATCAGTAAGATCTATTACATAGATGGGGAAAATGATGATTTTTAATGGTTGTATTTTTTTACATTTATTAACTAGTAATTTTCTGTAGAGAGAATTTTTTCCCCCTCTTTTTAAAAACTCACTGGGCCTCAAATAATTAAACAGAATTATCATGAGTCATCAATTCCACTTCCAGATATATACCCCAAAGAACTGGAAGTAGAGACTCAAACAGATAGCTGTACACCCATGTTCATAGCAGCATTATTCACAATAGGCAAAGGTGGGAACAACCAACATGTCTATCAATAAATGAGTGAATAAACAAAATGTGACATATATATATATACAATGGAATATTGGTCAGCCTTAAAAAGGAATAAAACTGACACATGCTACAATATGGATGACGCTTGAAAATATGCTGAGTGAAATAAATCAGACACAAAGGTCAAATATTATGTGAGTTCCCCTTATAAGAGATACTCAAATATATATGGGTACATATACACATGCCCAATACATATATACTCATACACACACACACACACACACACACACACACACACATGCAAATCCATACAGTCATGTTAATCATCAGTCTTCAATTTAAATCTAACACCACATTTTTCCCCACCCCTTCTCAATCCATATTTATTTCTTTCCTCCAATAGCAGTGGCTCTGGTTCCCAAGAATACTAACTTTTATTCATCTGCTCTATCCTTCAGTAAACAAAATAATTTCAGATTTTTCACATTACTAACACTAATCATTTTAAACACTAAAGAATAAAATTTACCTTCTGATACTTAGCAGTGCTAAATGCATTTTATGGGCCTATTTTCCTTCTTTTCTTAGGAGGATGAGATTGTGATAACAGTAATGGTGGTGGTGATAGTGGAGAATAAAAAAGAAAGATGGATGAGGGAGAGCAGGACAGTGGGGGAATGGATGGGAGAGAAAGAAATAAGAGATTTTTCAACATTTAAAACTTTCACATGACTAAACTCACTAAGTATGAGTGAGGTATATATGAAGTAAGAATTAGGAAGAGAAGAGCCAAATGAAAAAAATTTTTAAAGAGGAAACTGGTTTTCTGAGTTTTAGAGTAAATGCTTTGTATGTTTACTTAAGAAATAGTACATAAGGTTAGATTCAGTGAAAACAGAGAGAAAGACAGCTGTTTTGTATGAATTCCGATAAGATTTTATCCTGTTTGGGGGTTCAGTTGCTGCACTTGGCTTTGATGGTGACATTTTCTAAGACGTGACATTTGATCCAGCATGCATGTTCTACATGGTTGTCCTTAGAATGAGGAATTGATTTATTTTTAAAGGTTTTCCTGCCTTTGGAAGAGAACCAAATATCTCTTTCAAGTTGGGGATATAATTTCCTTTTAAGACCTAACCTCATTCTCACCCCAGAGAGCCATTTGGCCTTTTGTGTAGGAGTCGGGTAAGTATATTGAAACAAGAAGTTCTTTTTCTTCATTACTTAACTTTGAAGAGCTGTTTTTCCTTCTGTGGAACATTCTGGTTTCTAAGGAATGGTGAGATGGAAGCAAAGTGTCCCAGGACCTAGGTTTAGGTTATGACTTGAGACTTATCTAGCCATGTGATTGTAGATACTTCAAAACTCAACTTCAGCTCTTCAACTGTAAAATGGGGCTAAAACCTATTGTTTTATTTTCATTTAGAATTTGTGCCCTACACATTTGCCAAAGAAATTTCAGGCAACTTGTAAGAAATGACACGTATCTAATCACTCTGATAACATCAGGTAAATGATTAAGAGTCATAAGGTTGGGGGAGGAAATAAATGATATGAGAAACCCAAACGAAAAGCAGTTGCTGCCGATGAGGGCAAAATATGTTTCTAACCCTTAGCTGTCCAGTATGGAAGCTATTAGCTCTGTGTGGCTATTGAGGCCTTGAAATGTGGCTACTTGAATCAAGTTTTGCTATAACTGTAAAATATACACTGAATTTCAAAGATGAAATATCTCAATAATTTTTTGCATTGATTGTCAGCACCAAGCTGATCAAGAAGAGAGGTTTAGTTGGTGAGATGCCCAGTTGGAAGAACACACAAGGAGCTGACATAAGAATGAAATGGCAGTCACCAATTTTATAGTGGGGAGCCTGTGCTCTTCTGCACTAGGGGACCACATGGGCTTTATATATATCTCAGAGAACAAAAGTGGCATTCTGCCACATATGTGTAATAAACAATAAGCTGAGTCATACTTGCATAAGTTAGGCGCAGGAGCATTACTACATTAATGTAATGTTCTAAATCTGGAGTCCTGTCCCTAGCCATGAGCCTGGATCACAGCCAGACCTGGAGTCCACACTGATTATATATTGAAATGATGTTTTGGATATATAGAGTTTAAAATATTTTTCCCTGTTGTTCCTTTTTATATTTTTAATGGCTAATAGAAATTTTTCAATTTTGTAAGAAACATTAACATTATATATTTCCTAAACATCCTATTATATATCTATCAAATAGTGCTGGTCTAACCTATTTTCATCAAAAAAAAAAAAAAGAAGAAGAAGGATGTTGTTTTGTAAGTATGCCATACATTCATATAAGGCTGTGGGCGTCAAAGTTTTGTATAAAAACAAGATAAATGATGGTGCCTTGCTATAACTGTAGTCCTTCCTCCCTGTTGGAAAATCAACCTAGTCTCAGTTCATGCCCCTCTTTGTCATATGTAGGAATTTCTGACTAAAAAACAGCATGTGACTCAATATCTGCTAATTTAGTTTTTTTTGGATCACTCATTCATTCAAGCATCCATTACTTCACAAATTTTATTCAGACACCATGGTACATCCTCACAGTACAAAAATGAATTATGACTCAGTCCTGCTTTTAAGATTTCTCAGTCTTTAAGGAGATGGAAGAGGAGAGAGGCAGCCATTGTTAACTAGTAGTTTAGCATCTAGCACTGTGAGCACTTCTCTGCAGGGTCTGTGCAAAATGTAAGCAGAAATGGAGAAAGGTGACCAAGACTTGGCTTGGCTTTGAGGTAATTTGTAATTTGATTATTTATGCTGTTATTCAAAGAAGCTTTGCCAAGGTAATTTAAAGAGATTGAAAGATAGCAAATACAAATGTTAAAATAATTTAGTTAGCCTATACTTTCAAAAGATCCTTTTTATTAATACATATTCTTTATCAGGCTGAGTCTACCTGTGCTCTTAAATTTAGTCTATCCACTAAACTGTATCCATGGCCAGATTTATTCTCTGTAAAAGCATACATTGGTTATTCGTTGATGACAGTTTATCAGAAGCCTACTTATAGTTGGGAAGGTTGTCTCTTGAGATTTCCCTGTTTGGATCCATACCTCTAATTCTATATCTTCTCAGGAAGGTGAGTACAGTTGATCAGGGACTTTTAACTTGAGGAGACCCAGCGAATTAGAATTTGAAGTCTATCCGATAGCCAGAGCTCCATCACCCAGCAGAGCCATGGCCTTCCCCGTATAGAACATCACTAGCTGGATTCTATGTGGGCTTGTTTCTCATTTTAAAAAAGTAAAAAAAGGAGATCCTAGTTTTGCAGGTTGTTTCTTTTGGTTAGGAACACGCTGAACATGTGGTCATGGTAATGAGTCTTCTGAGAACTTTATTCCTCTTTAAACATTTCTGGCTTTTGGCCTTTAGAAAAGAGCTCTGTGTGGTCTCAACCAGGTTGCCCTGCAGGCTGAAGGCTTAGGGAAAGCAGGTTACCAGGGAGAGCAGGCCTTGAGAACTGAAGATCTGATGCATATACTCTTGAGCAAGTGATCAATTATTTAAGGCTTTAAAAAAACTGATGGTGTTTATCAGAGCCCTTAAAAAGAATTTCTGATGGAAAATGGTGGAAAAGATTTGTTTCCTTTACTTGTAACTTAAGTTGGCAATGATGGGTGTTGTTTAAATTATCACTTCTCAGATGGAAACTTAACAAAAGTAGGTGGTGAAGTCTGTTGAATGGGTAACATGGGGCCAGAATAAGTAGAAAGGTAAAAAGGTCTCGCTGGAGGTGACACCGTGTGTTTGTTTTTATACACATCCTGTCCAACGCCTTCTGTTTTGGAATCCTGGCATTCTGGCCTCTGTGGGATCTAAATATCTTCGTGTACTTAGTCAAGTTAGGTATTTGTTACATTTCCATAGAACATTTTTAGAAATAAGTGCAAGCACATAGCTCCAGAGAAATGCTGAAATGGGGGAGGATATTAACATCACGTATTTCCTAAAGTCCTTTTTCATTTAGCAAATTCCTTTACATTTCTTTGGGAAGATCAGTTGAAGCTTTTGAAATCACTGACACTTGTACAGTAATGGTTTATTCCATATAAAAGCATTTATCAGGTGCCTCCCATCTAGGCTCCTTATCTCTCACATCTTTATTTCTCCCTAAAATTCCTTGTAGATTAACCCATGACACCCCAGTGGACACAGTTGGTCAGTCTGAGGACTCACATTTAGAATAGGGGCTGTCATATTTGTGCATTGAAAAGAAATGGGGACTTATGCTTCCAGAAAGATGGAGTAAACATACTTTTTCCTATTACTCTTGCCAAGTACCCTGAACATTATATATAAAACAAACATAAGAAAACTCTGAATGGTAGAGACAAGAAGAAAGACCAGCAAGGACCTCTGGACCCAAGGAAGAACACAGTTGGGATTTGTCTGGGTTTCTGTATTGCCTCATATATTCCAGACTTAGGGCTAAAGATACCAGTAACTTGGAACTGCAACAGGAATATACCAAACCACACCCCCCCTCCAAACACACACCACCACCACCACCTACCCCCAAAGGCCTGCTCTCTCTGGCCAAAGGACCAGGAAAAGGCAGCCTAGTAAGAGAGAAAACTTCTAATCAATAGCCGATCTATTTCAGCCAAACACCATGAAAAACAAAACAAAACAAAACTGTGGACCATCCCACCCATATCAGCAAAGACTCAGGTGGGGACTGAGGTATCTGCTTTCACCAGGCTCTGAAAAGATGCCCAACCTTCCTACTGGGGCAGTGCCAGAAAATCTGGACTCGCATCCCCACAGGGCTGTAACAGGGGGCCCTTCCTCTCCCACTGGATGTCAGAGGAGATGTCAGAGGAAGACCAAGTGGAGGGTCTGGACTTTCACTCCTGCCGAAGTGTTTTAAGGGTACCCCGGAATTTGTTTTAATCGAGTGTAGTGCAACATGGAATCTTGGAAATGACTGCTGTGAAAGGAGAAGTTTATACTGACTGCTCCCTAGAGACAGGCATGGCACACCATGCGTGACCACACAAAGGAGCAGCAGAGCACATCAGGAGGCAGAAGGAGCAGGAGAAATTATGGGCAAGAGCCTTTATTGTGGTTTCCATGTGAAAGAATGGGTAAAGCAAGGTAAGCAGGCTTAGAATTGTGTAGTTTAAATAATTTCAGCAGGTGCTTGGCTGTGGGGCCTGGTCTGAGTGGTCTATACTGGTCCTGGGGTATTTAGGGCAGGAGAATAGTGTCCCAGAACACAAGAGCCCAATAAAGGAGGTGGTTAGGGGTATGGACTCTGGACTGGTTGGTTTGTAAGTCGAAGATGCTCCCCCATGGGAGTCATTTATTGTCTCTAAGAATTGGCTAGCCCTGGGGGTGGGGGCGAGGGCATCACTCCAGAGTCAGCAAGGCCCCAAGGTGTCAAAGCATTAGAAAATAAAAGGCATGGTTAATACAAAATGTATCAAGGCTACCCTACTCCAACTTGTGGCGTAGGTGGAGATCCCATGGGGAGAGGTAATGAGGCTCTCCTGCCTCTCTCAGCAGAGAAGTATCCGTGGAGGTCAGGAAGGAGCCAGAACTCTCATCCTCACCCAGCAAGGTCAAGGAGCCTCAGCCACCTCTGCTGCCAGAGCAGGGTAAGCCAGCTAAAACAGAACTCAGAATCTCATAATATAATATCCAAAATGTCCAGGTTAATTGAAGGTCACTCATCCTGCCAAATATCTGAAAGATCTCAAGCTGAATGAGAAAGATAATATATGTCAACACCAATACCAACGAAGATATTGTTGTATGACATATTTTAAAGAAGCATGATCAAAATACTCCAATGAGTAATTATGAACACTCTAGAAACAAAGACTCAACAATAATAAAGAATAAAAGATATAAATAAGAAGCAAATGGAAATGTAGAACTACAAAAATATAAGAACCATGACAAAATACTCAATGAATTGTGGTGCATGGAATACTACTCAACAGTAAATAGGAATGAACTACTGATACACACAACAGCCAGGATGGATCTCAGAGAATTATACTGAGTGAATAAAACCAACCCCAAAATGCTACATACTATTTGACTTCATATATATAATATTTTTGAAGTCACAAACCTACAGAAATGGAGAACAGATTAGTAGTTGCCAGGAGTTACTACAGATGGGTCAGGGACAGGTTGGCCGTGGTAGAGCATCTGAAAGGGCAACCTGAGGAGTCTCCGTGTTGATGGAAATGTTCTATATCTTGACCATATTAGTGTCAGTAGTTCCTGATTGTTGGAGGAAACTGGGTAAATGGCACATAGGATCTCTGCATATTATTTTTTTACGGCTGCACATAAATCTATAATTATATCAAAATAAAAAGTTTAAATTAATTTTTTTTATATATCATTTGCCTCTTTAGGTTAACTCCCAAAGATTCATACTAAAGAAATAATCAAATTTTGCATAAAGATCATAGGTCCCAAATATTTACGAGACAGACTGTATTGTGACACATCCATGTGTTTAAATACTATATAGTAACAAAAACTATATTCCTGGGTGTTCTTTCTGTTTTCTTTATACTTATTTTTAAACGTGCATTTATGTTTTACAGCCCTTTGTGTGTGCATGCCTTACTTTTCAATAGACTAAGACATTCAGAAAGTTTAAGTCTATTTAATAATATAGTAAGACGTACACAGTGTAGATGGAAAAAAACAGTATATTCAGTTCTTTGAAATATTGTCATGAGTTTGTTGAAAATAAAAGTAACATATAAATTATAAAATACTAAAGAAGATTTACCAAAATGCTAACAGTGAATATCTCTGGTGGTGGTTTCCATATTTCTTAATCATTCTTCTGTTTTTTTCCAGAATTTTACAATGAACCTTTATAATTATGAAAAATGGAACAAGCTTTTGAAATCAGGAAAAATTACAAATGTTATTTAACAGAGCAGTGGTCTGAAGTGATGCTTAAAGATAGCAAGGATAAAGAGCCTGGGGTAACCACATGGCTAATTACCCTTTTCTTAATATCATCTTATGTTTGTAATATGTTTGTAGAATTCCCCACATAGTAGCATTTTGTCTATTTTCCTCCCTACCCTAGAACATGGCTTGACATTTGCCCCCCTCACATTAGACCAAAGTGCCAGAAAATTCCACTCATGTAATCTCTCACAGCTGTTAGCATTTCACCAGTCTGTGGGTTTTTGTATGTACTGTCAGTTTGCTGGACACTTGTATGCCCAGGAACCTTGATAGAACAGAGATGAGGATGAAGGCAAAGAAATGCAAGGACAGACACCCACTCACTGCCTGTGGTCTGTATTTCACATATAATACAACTGCAACACACAAAAGCCAGGAGGACCAGAGAAGCCCTTTGGTGCCTGACATTAGTCATTATGCTATGGGAATAACTAAGCTCATGGCACCCCTCAATGTGGAGAAGTGAAAGTTATGAGACCAAGATCAAGATTCATTTCCTCAGAGCCATGAACTATTAGTCCAAACCATTATTTTAAAGAGATATAAGTGTATTCTGTGCTCAGTGTGTAGCAGGCACCATGCTGAGCACTTCTGGGCACATTAAATCGCTTGATCTCTAGTATGACCCTAGGAGGTGGGTCCTAAGATCCATTTCATTACAGAACTATATTATAGATTGCCTTCCTACCACGGGCCTTGTTCTGTTCAAGGTATGTTATTAGATTCATGAATAAAATAGACACAAATCCTTGTTCTGGTACAGATTGTTTTTGTTCGGGTTAATTTATAGATGATAAATTGAGGAACAAAGACGCTAAGTAATTTGCCATGACAGGTAACTGGCAGTGCCTGGAGTTGGCCCTTGACAGCCCAGCGTCAGAGGCTGAGGCTTGGTTACCATCACACGAGCATTTTCAGGTGCACAGTCTAATATCAATGCTCAGATGGGGTGGGACTGGCTATCAGCATCATTCATGCTAATTTGTGTTGCCAAATGAGAATTATCCCTGGTAGTTGTCATTATGCTTTATTGATCATAAGTGTATGTACATAAATAGGGTAGATCATAAGTATATTTATCTTTGATCAGTTTAATTCACCCGGTATTGACTGCATGTCAGACACATGGTTCTAATCTCAAGAAGTTTATGGTTCAGTGGGGAAGGCAAGTAAGTCAATTATTATCACACAGTTATAAAACGCTCTCAGAGAGGTAAGTTCAGGGTGTGAAGGAGGCATACCAAAAGCACATAGACTCAGCCCTAGTAAGCCTGCAGCTCAGGCATGTGGTGTCTTTGTTTTATAGGTAAGTAAATGGGCTCAGGTGGTGTCTCTGCCGATGGGCGCATTGCTAGGGGCTGGTGGAGCTATGGTTTGAAACCAGAATTTCTTACTGTTGTTGGCCTAGGGTAGGCTTTGTCTCCCCAAATGTACCGTTTCTGGAGTGTCCCCCTCATCCAGGGTAGCTTTGGACAAATGAGAAGCCAAAGTGTAGATCAGACTCATTTCTTTCTTTCTTCCACCTCAGGTTCTAAGCCTTCTGGACAGAGGAGTTAGAGGCAAAGCCAGTAGGCTTTATCATTCACACCAGCTTCAATCAGTGAAGTGTACTGGGTGGAGAACTCTGAGGTTCATGGGAAAGAATGAATATATTAGCAGCACCTGCCATGGAGGGGCAAGAAAGAAGCAGAGGATACAAATTCCAAATTAGAAAAATGAGTGGGTTACCTCTGGAGAGAAAGAATATGAAATGCAGAGCTATCTAGGAAGCATCTATGTGATGTTAAGACCTAAAGCAAATACCATACAATATTACAATTTGACAAAGCAAGATAGGGGGTACAAAAACATTTGTCATGTTATTCTTTATACCTTTCTGTTTGCTCTGAATATTTTATTAAAATTGCAAAGCATACCATGAGTGAGGCATAAAATCTGATTTAATCCCACAGCAAGCACTTTACTGACTTTCAGTAACCTTGACCTTTCCACAACAAGTGCATTGTTTCTCTAAGGTCTAGTTCAAATGTCACCTTCTCCATGAAAACATCTCTAATTCCCCATCATGGCTGAAAGAATGTACCCATGAACTCCTGCTATGCAATTAGTACCTCTTTCTTAGCAGATCCAGGTCACAGCTCTCCTACTTGTTTAACTGTGTGCTCCTGGCAACCCACAGCCCCAGGCATTGCTCAGAAGGCCTCCATCAGAGTTGGCTAAATGGAAGAGCGTGCCTTTGATGCCCCAGGTAGAAGCCAGTTCAGTAGTTTTAGCTCTGAGAGTTTTGAATTTTACTTCCCTGGTCATTGTGTCTGAGTGTTGTCAATATAAAATGTGAAACCATGTCAGGAAAATGTACTACACATCCCAGCACCAGCAGTGAGGTCAGAGGAACTTCGTTCCAGTCGAAGGCATTGATGTCCTTTGAGATGAGAAAGCCCCTACCCTTCTCTAACAGCCATTCCTATTTCTGGGCCACAGAGGATGTTTAAACACATCTCAGGAGGTTAGACTGTCCTTAAAATTGCACGGTTCTGAGCTCTGAACAAGCAGGGCATTCTAGGGCAAAGCTCTTCATAAATGGACTTAGTGACAAGTAATTAAAGAACCCCAATGTTAATATCCTGTGAAGATGTGACTCTTATATCTGAGGTATTAGATGAATCAATCAAGAGGAGAGTAACCCAGCTAGTGTTCATACTTTGACCATGCAGGCAGCTTGCACAAAAGTTTCCTAAAAGTCAGTTGTTTCAAAAACGGTACTTTTCCACTGTCATGCTTTGAAATGTCATTATTTGCCAAAGGAAGGAAAAACAAACTTCTACTCTACTTACTCATTTTTGGAGCATACAATAAAAGATTCCAAGAACAATATAAATATGCTACTTTCTCACGCAGAGGGTGTCATGGCCATCATTCCTGCTTGCCTTGAGATCCAGTCCTTGCAGAGCAAATCCAGGGGCTCACTGGTATCATGCACATTCTTTGTTTCATTCATGAAGCACTATCCTCTTTGAGAAAAATGCTACTCATTAAAGAATATGATTTTTAACTATTAGAGCAAGTTACGTTTCTTTTGTTTGACTATGTCATCTCAGAACAACTTGTTTTTAAAGGAATAGAGCATTAAAATACAGTTGAAGCCCCTTGTATGTATTTCCCCCTTCTCATTTGCTTCCTTTTCTCAAATTATGTCCTGCAATGGATTTCTCAGAGTGCTTAATTGTGTGGAGCATGCTGGTTTCTTATTGATTATGAAAAATTCTAAGCATGTAGCAAACTGTAGAGAGTATAATAAATACCTTTATTATACCATCCAGCTTTGTCAAAACCTGTTAGCCATATTTGCTCTATAGTTAGGGTAAGTACTGTTAGCTGCTATAACAGACAACCCTCAAATATCAGTGCCTCAACACAACAGAAGTTTATTCCTTGTTCATATAATGTTCATGCACCAGGTCAGGCAGCTTTCTGCCAAGCAGTGACTCGGGGTTCCAGGCTACTTTCATATTGTGCTTCTGCTGTCTTCAACATGTTATCTCCAAGTCACTGTAGTATGGACGGCTAATTAGCCAAGAAGTAGTTCTGTTACAATAATCCTATTCTGTGATGGGTGAAAAGAATTTGTTCTTGGCTAATTAGCTAGTACTGCCACATTTTAGGACTTCGTTTGAAAAGGAGTTTTTTTCACTCTTCTAGGGCAGCCTACTCACTGTGTAGCAACTTGAGACCTTATGTCCTTTTTCCTTTGGGCTAACCCATGTCTCTTCGAGTCTGAGTCCCATTTCCTTGTGGTCTCTCTTCCAGTGGTTTTAAATGTGTATAAAAACAGCTCTGCAAATTTGAATGCCCTTTCTTCTCTCTTCGACTTTTTACCTTTAAAGTTAAATACTTCCAGTTCGATATTTCCTTGTAGATACAAATTTCCAACTCTTTTAAATCAGAATTTCCCAAAATACCTTCCTTAAATGGGATTTAAGTAAATGGTAAATCTAAAATGGTCAAATATATTTGAGAAATACTGTATAAGACCAAATAAACCCATCTTTTTTTTCCGAGGACATCTCAGCACCTCTCTAGTATGCCAAGATGCAGTGTGAGTTTCTGGAAATAAACTCAGTAGTATTTAGAAGTATTTTTGATCTTGGAATTTTACCTTAGAGAACCAGGACTGGTAGAGGGCCTGAGGGAATGCATTTTAAGAGACAAAGCTTTAAGTCTTTGTCTTCTTTTCTCTGAATCATCCAAATTATCCATACCCCTTTTAGATAAATCTGATGCTATCTAGGTTTTTCAGCTTTGTGTTAACCAGCTCCAGATTTTGCTTGGTATGCTTAGCCCAGTGATGTTCATAATGATAACTCTTTGAGACAGTGAGACCTGGAGGTGCCTTCTAAAACTCTAAGAAAGATTAGGTCATGCTCCCCAGGGCTTTAGTGTTAGGTGCTTGTAGTCCTCTCTCTCTCTTTTTTCTTATTTGTTTGTTTGTTTGTTTGTTTGTTTTATGGTGACATTGGTTAATGAAATCCAATAGCTTGTAATTCTTTAACATCTGTAATTCATCAATGACTAATAATGCAACTATTTATTCACTATCATTTTTTAATTAACCAAAACAGCTCAGTATTTCAGGCTTCCTTAACTACTTATTTTTATTTTTTTAAATATTGAAGTAACACAAGTACATGATATTTTTAAAATCTTATACTATGAAACTTAAAATAAGCAGTTTCCTCTCTCATACCTGATTTATACCACCCAGAAATGATCGATTTGAGTTTCAGTAATTTCTTTTATTTACAATCTCCATATTTTAAAGCTCTAATGTCATACTTTTATTTACTTTCTATTACAGAACAATTTTATATTTACACCCAACTCTCTCTCTCTCCCTCCCTCTCTCTCTCTCTCTCTCTCTCTCTCTCTCTCTCTCTCTCTCTCATCTTATATTGTTTTATAACAATTTGGGATAAAATTATTTGTCACTTTTATGATTGCAAAAGTTTTATTCACAATTGAGCTACGTTATCGTGATTTTTTTGACACAATTTTTTTTCAAGCAGATTGTCTTATATACCTATCATCAGTTCATTGGTAAACTCTCAGACCAACTTAAAAAATTCCTCTTAATGTGATAAAACAAGTAATCTATGAATTCCATTTTCCTCCCTGGGATACACTGCAAGCCCTTCATCCTTTTGCTCCAAGCTGGATTGATTGTTCTCTTGGTCAGTTGCACACCTCTGGTCATGTAACTTCCATTTATCTCTTACTCTGTTGCAGCCCCTATGTTCCAAGTGTTATTTCTTCTTTCTGGTTCACTCCTTGTTTGTGTGGAGCATATCCTTCAATAGCCTCCTAAGAAAACGGACATGGGAGATCATTACTTTTGCACTCCTGAATGTCTGAAGCATTTTTATTCTATGCTTACACTCACTCAAGATTGGTCTAGATATTGAATTTTAAGTTGAAAGTCGTTCTCAGATTTTGAAGGCCTGACTCTGTAGTCTTTTAGTCTACATTTGTGTTTTGAAAAATCTAGGGCCAGTCTGATTCTTGATTCTTTGTATTTGATCTTCTTCCTCAAAGGATTTAATATCTTCTTTTATACCCAATGTTATCAAAGTGGATATTTCTCATTTATTGTACTTGATCTTCCAGAGCCCTTTCAGTCTGAAAATTTGTGTATTTTAGTTCTGGAAATTTTCATATATAAGACTGCCTTAAAAAAGTCTTTTTCTTTATTTTCTGTATTTGCTTTCTCAACTCCTATTAGATGTGTGGATGATTTTCTGATTTTCTTTTTTATTCCTAATTTGTACATCTTTATCTTTTTATTCTATATTTGGGGGAATTTCTTAAATTTCCCCCCATTTGTTTATAGGACTTTTTAAATGTTCTGTTTATTCTCCAATTTTTTTATAGTACCCTGTTCTCGTTTCAAAGGTTTTTCTTTTGTCCCTAATAATATTAATTGCTATAAAGTTTTATAAAATTGTTCTTTTGTTCTCTGCATTGTCTCCGTTTCCCCCAAGTTGCTTCATTCTCTTTGTATCTTTCTGTTTTATGTTGGAGGTTGTTTTTAACTGTTAATCCTTGAGTGTTTCTTCTTGCTTGTAAGGTAGGCACTATAAAAGATAATAGGAAGTTCTGTGTTATGAGTAGGCGATTAGACTATTTTGTTACAGGCCTTCAAATGTCTGTGATTATGGGCCTTAATTTCTAGGCAAATCTCTTCCCAGAGAGGACTATTCTGATCTCAAGTCTAGCTGCCATATTCTGAGCAAGAGAATGAGGCTGGAGGCCATACCACTCAACACAGAGACTTTTACTTAACATACTTGTTTTCAAAATGCACCCACTTCTCAAACTTTGCTTGGTGCCCCTGTGTCCTCTGGCTAAGGGGGCAAACTCTGGATTTCTGACAAAGTGGGATGATTGTGAAGGACAGGAACCCCAGCTGTTTCTCATACAACCTTTCCATCTGCCAGTCCACTGCCTTCAGGGGCACTTCTTTCTATGGTGGGCCTCTCAACCTAGGAGCCCCTGAGGTGCTCTAAGGTTTGAATCCATTAGCTTCTTTTGGGTGTCTCTCTTAGTAGATAATGAAGTTTCAGCTCTCTCTCTTGTTAAGTGCTTAGCACTCTGATCTGCCATCTGCTTTCCATTTCCCCAATATTTCTTATTATTTATCCAGTGCATTTTGCCCTTTTGGGTCATGAGGGTTTCTTTTATTTTTAATTGCTATCATTTTAGTGAGATTTTAGGAGAGGGCATGTGGCTTGAGTTTATTATGTATTATGGACTGAATTCATACTTGAATATTCAAAATTGAATCCCACCCTCTCCCCTCTCAAATTCATAGTTGAAGCCATATCTCTAAGATGACTGTATTTGGAGACAGGGCCTTTTAAAGAGTTTATTAAGGCTAAATGAATTCATAAGGTAGGGACCCTAATCAGAAAGGACTGTCTCTTATAAGAAGAGACACCAGAAGTTTTCACACAGAGGCAAGGCCATGTAAGGACACAGCAAGAAGGCAGCCATCTGCAAGCCAAGAAGAGAGGCCTCAGGAGCAACCAAACCTGCTGCTGATGCCTTAAACCTGGACTTCTAGAACTGTGAGAAAGTTTCTGTTTAAGCCACCCACTCTGTGATATTTTGTTATAGCAGCCTGAACAGACTAATATACCATGTTTAAGAGAGCGTTTAGCCCCCATAATTTCCACACTGCCTCTTGGACACAAAT
This sequence comes from Cynopterus sphinx, assembly GCA_030015415.1. Classification (NCBI taxonomy): domain Eukaryota; kingdom Metazoa; phylum Chordata; class Mammalia; order Chiroptera; family Pteropodidae; genus Cynopterus; species Cynopterus sphinx. The sequence goes on along the minus strand of CM057385.1, from coordinate 92,328,610 downwards.
ATTCTCCATTTGTACAGCTAATGTCCCCTCTCCGAATGTGAAATCCTCTACACATTTGTGTGTGAACTTCATTATTCTGTGTGTGAACTATTACTTTGGTTTTGTTCATTCAAGTGATGAACCAGGTGCTGCTTTGCTGTGCTCTGTGGCTACTGAGATGAACAAGACATTTCCTTCTTGTTTACTAGAGATAGCAGTACCAGTTTTCAGTGTCCTGATTTTCTTATGCTATTTTAAATGATCAAAACAAGTATTTTTGTTGGTATAATTTTATCATTTCAGTATTTTAAAGAATCTAAAATCAGAATCATTTCCCCAGGAAGTTGGATGCTGTGTTAAGGAACAGATTCTTTCATTTCTAAAGCATTCTGACCACATCCTTCTCCAGCTTAAACGCTTCTAAGCTAAATTGTTTGAATTCCCATTTCCCAAATTACTCATAAAGTGGAGCATCTCTTTTTATGTTTCATCGTCATGTGTATTTCTGCCAAACCAATTTAATTCTCAAAGATTTAAGCTAGAGGGCCCCACTTGGGCCTTCTCCTGCAAGAATTTTAAGGGGCTCAGAGGACAAGCCCACTTGGATCTTGCACCCTGCTTCTGGACCATTGCTGGTGCCAGGGAATTCAGAATTGCCCAGTAGTGCTGAATGGCTTCCAGGAACCATGCAGCTGTCTTCTCCAGGTGCCTCTTGTGAACAAGAGGACCATACACAACCCTTCTATTGCACATGGAGATAGTGCAAGGACCAGAGAGAACATTTCATGTCTTGTTAATTGTGTGCCTTAGATGCTTATCTCAGCCTAGTCCTGGCTCTGGAAAGATGCTTGGGAAAGAATGAGGAGTAGTGAGAATTAGAAGAGAAGGGAGAAAATAGGGAAGTACATTCCCAGGCTCAGTTCTCAGTTCTTTCCCTAGAGCCAGACCACTCAGTATCCTCCATTCCTTTAGCAAAGGGCCAGTACCATCCTCCCAGGCCTTGAGCCCCACAGCCCCAGGATATGTTCTAAGTGGTGCAAAATAAATACTTAAGTACAGGTGTTGTCATGTGGCTTCAGTATTGTAAGAACTAGCAGCCATGTAAGCCTTTTCAAAATGCCAACCCTAGAGACCAAAATTTTAAGGAGAGCAATATGTTTTCAGTTATCTTTATAAAAACCAAACATGACTATAGATATGGTATAGGTGATTATCAAATGAATAAATTGCATACTGAAGAAGAGAGTTTATATCAATACTTTGTCCTCTAGGTCAGACTCTGTTCTCATTTAGTTTTTCTATTATAGTGTGACTTTCCATCACTCAGTGATGGTAAGTAATGTAGGTGAGTTGTCTCTCCTCACCTCTGGCTTGCACCAAAATTAGCAGCTACCAGGTGACTGTCCCTATTATCTCATTGGAGGACAGCAGGGATTGTCAAACTTGGGTGTCTTCGGAATCACCTGGGGCACTTATGATAGCACAGATTGCTGGACTCTACTCTCAAGAGGTTCTGATTCCCGAGATTAGAGTGGGGCAGGAGAATCTGATTTTCTAACAAATTTCCAGGTGAGGAATATGCTGCTGGTGTGAAGCACACCTTGCAAACTACTGGAATAGAGTTGTCATTCTGACCCATGACTTGAATTTAGACCTAACTCACTGAGGAGTGGAGTGTTGAGAACCAAGTTGTCATCCCCATTGAGCAGTCTCAGTTCTTGCTTCAACTGTCTTTCCCTGGTCCAGGATTTTAGATCTCTGTATCTTCTCTCTCCTCATTTAAAAATGTTATATCTTTATTGAGATATAATGCACCTACCATGCAATTTGCCCCTCTAAAGTGCATATAAATGACTTTTAGAAATATTTTTGTCGTCTATAAAAGAAACCCTGTACTCATTGAATAGTCTCCCTGCCCCCTAATTCCCCTCATCACCTCCCAGTCCTAGGTGACTTCTAACCTACCTTCTTACTCTACATTTGCCTATTTGGACGTTTCAAATAGATAGAACAATGCGGTAAGTAGTTTTTTGTGATTGGCTTCTTTCAGTTTGCTTAGTGCTTTCAAGGTTTATCCATGTTGTAGCATGTACTTCCTTTTTATTGCTTATAATATTCCATTGCATGGATATACTCCATTTTGTTATCCGTTGGTCAGTTGATGGGTATTTAGGTTGTTTTCACTTTTTGGCCATTAAGAATAATGCTGCAATGAACATTAATAAATAGGCTTTTATGTGACTAGATATCTTGTATTGTCTTGTATATATACCTAGGAATGAAATTGCTAGATCATGGAGTAACTCCATATTTAACTAGGTGAGGAAATGTCAAGCTATTTCTCAAAGTAGCTACATGATTTCCAGTCCCACCAACAACATGTCAGGTTACTGTTTCTATATATCCTATCCAACACTTGTTATTTCTTATCTTTTTAATAGAGCAGTTCTAGTGGCTATGAGCAGTGTCTCTATGGTTTGTATTTCCCTGATGGCTAACGATGTTGAGCATTTTTTTATGTGCTTATCAATTGTTTGTATTTCTTCTTTGCAGAAATATCTGTTCACATTCTTTGTTTATTTTCAATTGAGTTATTCATCTTTTATTACTGAATTTTTAAAGGTTCTTTATTCTGAATAGAAATCCTTATCACATAAATGATTTATAAACATTTTGTTTCATTATGTGTTTTTTACTTTTTTGATAATGTCCTTTGAAGAACAAAAGTTTAATTTTTATGTAGTCCAATTTACATATTTTCTCTTGTTGCTTTGCTTTTGGGGTCACATATCAGAATCCATTGCCTAATCAAAAGTCACAAAGATTTACTCCTATGCTTTCTTCCAAATGTTTTATAGTTTTAGCCCTTACATTTAGGTTGATGATCAATTTTAGTTCATTTTTGTATATTGGGTGAAATAAGGATCCAGCTTTATTCTCTTACATGTGAATATTCAGTTGTCCCAACACAATTTGTTGAATAGACTATTCTTTTCCTATTGAAGTGCCTTGGCACTCTTGTAAGAAACCAATCGACTATAATAGATATAAGGATTTATTTCTAGACTTCCTATTCCATTACTCTCTATATCTATCCTTATGCCAGTACTGCACTATCTTGATTACTATAGTTTTTTAGTAAGTTTTGAAAGTGGAAATTGAATTCTCCAACTTTGTTCTTCTTATTCAAGATCATTTTGGTGATTATGTGTCTCTTGTACTTCCATATGAATTTGAGGATTCGCTTGTAAATTTTTACAAAAAAAAAAAAGGCAGCTGGAACTTTGGTAGAGACTGATCAAATATGTAGATCAGTTTGGATAGTATTGCCATCTTAAAATTATTGTCTTCAGATTCATGAACATGAGGTTTTTTTATTTATTTAGATCTTTAATTCCTTCCAACAATTTTTTGTATTTTTGGCATGCAAATCTTGTACCTGTTTTTATTAACTTTATTACGTATTTTATTCTTCCTATGCCATTGTAAATGGAATTGTTTGCTTAATTTCATTTTTGAAATGTTGATTACTAGTGTATAAAAATACAATTGATTTTTATATTGATCTTATATCTTGCATTCTTCCTTTATTTGTCAGTTCTGTCATTTTCAATATATTCCTTCGGGTTCACTACAGACAAGATCATGTCATCTACAAATAGAGCTAGTTTTACTTTTTTCCTTTTAAAATAGATGCCTTTTATTTCTTTTTATTGCCTAATTCTGGCCAAATCTTCATAAGGGCCCCAAATGCATTTCTTCATCACTACGATTGAGGTCATGCCATGGAAATTCAGTGAACAGAGAGGGGCTTTGTGAAACTGATGGCAATGTGGTTCCACTTAATACACCTTTCCATGATGACATTTCAAAATATCTTACAACAGAAAAATACTGATATATTGACATCCATTTCCCAGGTTATCAGTGGAAGTTCTAGTGCATATAGATTGGCAAGAGTGTTTTATCTCCAAATAATTTGGGGGTGTGGGTAACAGTACCAATGTCAAGCCACATGGAATTGAGTTCACTTGGAAAACCACTGCCAGATTCAGCACTTTGTCAAATTCTGAGTCGAGTCCAACTCTTAAGAACACTGGTCAATAATAATAATTTTATAAATGGGGTGAGCACATGGGGAAACAGACCTCCAAATAACTAATAGACTACATTTTACTGATGCATTTGGTACATATGTTTTATGTATTTGTTTGTACTTAATCATAGCCATTTCCTGGTGTGTGCATTCACCTCCTATCATACTTGAGAGTAGAGACCTTTTGATTGTCATTACAAATCCTTAAACCTGATATGGCTCAGTGCACAGACTGTGTGAATAGTTCATCTTAACTCATGCATTACTGTAGCAAATGACTTCAGTGATTGACTTATCAGTCTTAGGACCAGCCCTGACTGTTCTCCAGTGCTCTTATCTCCCCTTCTGAACATCTCCTTCAAATGCATCTCTAGCACCTCAAATGCAATCTGAAGCAAATTAACCTCCTCATTGCCCCTGCTCAGAATTCTCTTCCCCTAAGATTTTCAACCTCTCATGATGATGCCATTATACTTCTTGCCTGTCATGTTGTCATGTTTGTTTAATGTTAAACACCTTCTTCTTCCTTGCCTCTTTAGCTAGTCTTTAATGGGCTGTGATGGGTCCACCTGTTTGGTTTCTACAAATGTGTTCCTACTTCCCTCCCATGCTTTCATGGCTGTCCACTCACACAGAGTGGCCTAGATTGTTCGAGTAGGCTCTGTTCTTCTGTTTCTTCAATCAGTGGTAATTCGTTACAACACTGGCCTATAAGCATTGTTCTGATCACATGTCTTTCCTTCTCATCCAGTGTCAGTGGCTCCCCATTGCTTGTAAAACCAGCCCAAATTCCATAGATGTAAAGTTTTTCATGTATTGACCCCATAATTTCTTTTCTATTTAATTTCTTGTTGGAGCCAATCCTCAACATTTTTCATTTCTGTTTCTTTGCTTTCTTACTGCCAGATATGTGCTTATTTTATCTCCTTAATTTTGAATGCCTTCCCTATTTCAGCATTTATTATCCTATTACGCTCTTTTAACCCATTTCAAGTGCTTCCTGCTCTTTGAAACCTTTGCCGATCTTTCCAACTAGTATTAATTTCTTGTACTTTCTGAACCCCTTTTGTAATTTAGCTATAGGTTTCTTAGGCATTTGCCACTTTCTGCCTTATTAGTTAGTTGTATTTGTAAATGCCTGAATACCTTAATTTCCTATAAGCTCTTTGTAGGAAAATAGATATTGATTGAATATATGGCAGGGTATTTTACAGCCACAAAGGTTGACATTACCACTGGATAGGATCATACCCTGATCTTTTCTCCCTTGTGCTTTATACACACTTGTATTATCTCTCAGCCTCCCATTCTTCTCTTTACAGGTTATTCTCATCGAAAATATTACCCAGAGTCGTCTGATCAGGCATTCTCCTTTCTGGTATGATTTGATGCCACCTCACATCCTTAGGACTCATTCCTGGCTTCTTACCCCTACCACCCTCTGTCTCCCCATCTCCGACCCCCGCTTCCATGTGCACGCGCGCGCGCGCGCACACACACACACACACACACACACACACACACACAGATACCCACCCAGGCTCATTGGACATCATGAACATGCCACATATATTCCAAGCATTCTCCAATTCCCAGAGTGTATGGAGGCCCTGGTAACTAACTCCTGCTGTCCTCAAAAATAGAAATTTCTTCTTTAAGCTTATTCTTTTATGTTCCCTTTCCTTGCCATCATGATGAATCCAAATAAATCTTTGTCTTCTGCATAGCTTGCTTAGCCCCCTGAATGCACTGAGGCACAGTTTCGTTTATTTACATAATTATGCATGGACAAATCTATCTTCCCCAGCTATGAACAACCTGAAGAGCAGAGACTCTTTATAATACCAGCATCTAATCATCTGTCATTCAATAAATGCTTAAATGAATGAAAACAAAATCCAGGAATGCTTTTTAATTCTAAAGAGGAAACTGATGAGTGAACCACAACTAATCAAGCCAACACTGTCTCTTTATAGCTTCCTGAGAAAGAAAATATGTCAAACTGGGTCTGCAGCAGAGCTTTTTGAATGATGTAATTCTCAGCTTCCTTCTGGGAAGTAATTCACATTCCTGATTAAATGCTTGAGCAATTCTCTGATGCTCCTAAATGATTAAGAACTTCTGGGAAGTTAGGGTTGTCTATACAACTGACTGACTAACCTAATAATCTTTAACCAGAATTTTTTTTCCTTGTTGTTAGCCTTTCCTTGCAGGGAGCTTTAAACAAAACTTTGACACATGCTTATAAACAATTATTCTGGAAAAAAAATTTTTTTTTAAACAGTTCACCTTAAGACTATTTCTGGGCCCTCCCACTTTCACAGCAACTAATATGCATGTGAAACATCTTGTTCATTCTGTCTCTTTACTCCACTTTGCCCTCCCAGCCCTACCTGTGGATAGAAGGCAGCAATACTGAGCCTGGAAGGATGGATGGTGGGACCATGTGAAGGAAGAAGGGGAACAGGTGGTTACATATGAGGGTGGGAGCCTCATGCAATTGCACAACAAGAGATGAAGGGGAAGGTAGAGTATCCTTGGAGGAGCTGAGACCAACAGATTGACAGGGCATAGACATAGAGCACCTTATGGACTTGCCAAGGAGCTTGGATTTTATACTTATAACAAGTGATAAAATTGACCTTAGCCAGTATCTTCTGAAATTCAGAAAAGTTTACTGCATATAGTAGAAGATTTAAAAAAACAAAAGAAAAGAAAAAAAGAAAACATTATTACCAATCAGGATAGACTACAATATGCTGCAGAAGCAAACAATTCCTAAATTTCTGTGGCTTAGAACATGGAAAATTTATTTCTTGCTCACACCACATGTCCAGCCAGAAGAGTGAAGGCTCTGCTTCATACAATTATCACTCAGGACCCGGGATAACAGAGGCTTTTTCATTTTATGATTCTGTCATCACAAGGCTCCATTGTTTGTTGCAACAGAAGCGAGAAGACAGAGAAGCATATGACAGCAATTAATTGCAAGCAAATGATTCTCCTTGGAAGTGACAAGCTTTCACATACATTGGCTAAAGAAGATCTCAGAATCACACCCAATTTCAAATTCCTGGAAAGAAAGAAGCACCTGAAATATTTCTGAATATTAGAAATATTTATGCTACATAGCAATAGGGTACAAAGGTAGAGTAATCACTTCAGATCTTGGAGGATATTTTAGATGTTGGTAGAAAAGAGAACTCAATTGACATCTGAATATAAGAAAGAATTCTAGACCTCAGAATGGTAGCATGAAAAGCTTGGTAGACCCTCTCTCCAGTGAAACCATTTAACTGGTGAACATTATGACAGCCATTTAAAGTCTCTGGAAATTGTCCTAAGAGCATACAGCAGTTAGAAAAATATTTTTTTTCAAGAAAATATATATCCTAGTAAGAACTTCAAGAGCTGGTAGCATTTGAGCTGTTTTCATGTTCCATCTCCCAGCTCATGTGATAGAAGCTCTAATCCAGCATGGTGTAGGTGAGATGGGGCTATAGCTCCTGGTCTTCTCTCCATAGCTCCTAGTCCAGGGCCATGGCTTTACTCTGAGAGGGACAGGCTACCAGTGTCTCATCCTCCACTGCCTTGTGTGTGGAATTGCTATTTCAGGCAAGTATGGTTGAGAGGTCTGGGCTCATTTCCAAACTCAACTCTTATTCATGGGGCAGGGGCTCTGTCCCAGTATGATAGGCTGAAAATATTGGGGCCTCAATTACTCCACCCTAGCATGCTTATAGGGTGGAGGTTCTGTACAGGATGGCCAAAAAAATAAGACCAAGGATTCTCAACATTGCTTCCCTGACACACAATGCCCACTTATAGAGCAGAGGTTTCCCTCCAGGAGAAGTGGGCCATTGTCCTCATCCCTAATTCTGGCAAAACAGTTCTGTCTTAAGAGGCAGGATGTAAAAATGGCATTCCACCGGAGGGGAATATAGCATGAAGAAATTCACACTATAGCATGAAGAAGTTCATTGTCAAAAACAAGGGAAATCTTGGTGGTGAGCAATCAGGAAGGTGCTGGTAGCTCAGTGATAATAGTAGCAACAAGCAAAATGGCAGATTGAAAAGAAATGTTCAAGAATAGCCGTCCACTCACTCTAAAGGATCCAGAGGATTGTGTGTATGCAAAGTGCTGAAAGGGAAAAAAGAAACTGTTAACCAAAAATTCTATATTCAGCAAAGCCATCTTTCAAAATGAAGGCAACACTCACACATTGCTGGTGGGAATGAAAAAGAACAATGGGGACTGCTTTGGAAAACAGTTTGACAGTGTCTCAAAAAGTTAAAACATAGTTACCCAGTAATTTCACTCCTAGGTATAGAACTGAGAAAAATGAAAACACATGTCCACACAAAGATTTGCAAACAAATGCTCATTGAGGCATTATTCATAGTAGCCCAAAGTGTGAAAAATCCAATTTCTATCAACTAAGGAATGGATGAATGTAGTATATTCATGTAATAGAGTATTATTAGGCAATAAAAAGAAGTACCGAAACATGCTACAACTTAGACAAACGTTGAAAATACTATGCTAAAGGAGTCAGTTACACAGGACCACATGTGCTATGGTTCCCTTTGTGTAACATTTCCAGAATAGGCATAGAGATGAACATATTGTTGGGTGTCTAGAGCTGGGAAACTGTGGAGGGAATAGAGTGACTGTGTACTAGTTTTCCAGGGCTGCCATAACAACCACAAACGGAGTGGCTTAAAACAACAGAAATTTATTCTCTCGCAGTTCTGGAGTCTAAAAGTCCAAAATCAAGGTGCCGGTAGGGCCATACTCCCTCCAACGCCTGTAGTGGAGGATTCTTCTTTGCCCTTCCAGCTTCTGGCATTCCTAGGCATTCCCACACTTATGGCAGTGTAACTCCAGTTTTGACCTCCATCTTCACTCTGCGTCTCTCTCTGTCTTCCCATGGGACTGTGTGTGTGTGTGTGTGTGTGTGTGTGTGTGTGTGAGTGTGTGATGTGTCTAAATTTTCCTCCTCTTAAAAGGATACTAGCCAAATCTATTAATGGCCTCATCTTAACTTGATGACATCTGCAAAGATCTTATTTCCAAATAAAGTCACATTCACAGGTACCAGTGTTTAATACTTCAACATATCCTTTTGGAAGTCAGAGTTCAACCCATGACAGTCTGCTAATGGGCACTGGGTTTCTTTTGGGAGTGATAAAATTTTCTAATTGATTACAGTGATGGTTGTACAACTCCTCGACTATTCTAAAAGCCATTGAATTGTGCATTTTCAATGGTTGAATTGCACAATATGTGAGATATATCTGAACCAAGTTGATTTAAGAATGAAAGAGAAGTAAAGACATTCCCAAATTAACAAAACAAAACAAAGAATTCATGGCTAGCAGGCCTTTCTTAAAAGAAATAATGAAAGAAGTTCTTCAGGCTGAACTTCAAATACACACACACACACACACACGCACACACACACTTGTATAAAAGAGAGGAATCTGTGTGTGCACTTTCACCCACGTGAAGCCAGAATGACCCTAACATTTCTCAGGAATTTTAGCCATTCACTTAGACTGGTTCAGTCCAGCTTCCAAGATGCTACCTGATCCTGAGATTCCTGGCCTTGTTCAGGGCTCATAGAGTATTGACCTGTTGAATTTGGCATTGGTTTACCACCACCCTCTCCTGAGATGGAAACCAAATAATCATTTTCTTAGACATTTCTAGTTGCTTTTGATATTCGTTGAGAAACTACATATGTTCTCAGCTGAAAGGGGAAAAATACTTATCTAAAAGCTAATCACACTTTTAAATGACAGAAATATTTGGCTGGAGTTAAAAACTAAAGGTTAAGGATAAAAGTCCATTTACTCTGATTTAATCCCCTTGGTCCTTTCCTGTGCCACACAGGAAAGGTCAGCATCTGACTTAGAACTGACCAGTCCACCTATATTGCAGCCTTTTTTTTTTTTAATGACATTAACTGATTCCAAACTGTTTTCATTAGCAGCCCTGGGTCTTGGGTGTTTTGAGTAGAGAATTTTTGGCTTTCACCAAATCGTAGCAGCTGTTTTAGATATACTATTGCTGTGTCTGATTATGATGGGATCCACAGTATCGTTTCTCATCCAGAGAGCAAATGAGTCTTCGTGAGAGTTTTATGATTCCTTTGTTCTACTGCCATTTGCTCTAAAGTCTAAAGGAGAGTGAATATAACTCTGGATCCTGAAATGACATGTTTTGTGCTAGCAGTAGAGGATCAGATAAGAGCCCAGTCTTCTAAAGTCTAATCTCTTGCCTTGTGCTTTCAGCTCCAAGCCATTTAATACCCTTATGTTGTAGCCACCAGAGGGCTAAGACGTGGGAATGAGGCCAAAGTCACCTTCGAGTTACCTCAGGAGAGAGAATGGTGTTTGGGGATCTTTGGCTCTTGGGGGGAAGTTTGAAGCTGCCTCCTCTCCCTGAATCCTGAAAGGCTGAGGGAGGCTGCAGAAAGGGTAAGCTAAATCTTTCCTAACCAAAGGTGGGAGAATGAAAGGAAGGCCAGGGAAAGCCTAGAGAGATTTTATCCCGCTATTTCATGAGAGCTGACCGCCGGAGTCACTGTGTCTTCCACTGCTGGAGGACCATTACCAGTATTCCAGTGACCAGACCTGAGTGTAGGTGAGCCTGCAGAAAAGAAGAACTGCTCCACCAAGAGGCACAGCTGCTGGTCAGTTTGAGCACATGCAGGAGGAAGAGGGCTAATGGTCGGAAATCCAGGCGCTGGCAGGGTTGGTGCCTCCCAGAGGCTCCGAGGGAGAATCCGTTCCGTGCCTCTCTCCTATCTCCTGCTGGTCCTCAGCAGTCCTTGTCATTCCTTGGTTTGTAGACACTCACTCCAGTCTCTGCCACCACCTTTCCGTCTCCTTCTTCCCCATTTGTCAATGTGTCCTTTTCTGTCTCTTATAAGACCTCTCATTGGATTCCGGGCCACATAATTCTGTATGTCCTCATCTCTATCCTAACCATAATTACATCTATAAAGACACTGTTTCCAATAAGGTCACACTTTGAGGTGGGCTGAAATTTGGTGGAGACACTCTTTAACGCTCTAGAGCTTGTAAGAGCTTTCCGATGATTTGCAGGGTGGGGATGCACAATAGGGAAACGAAAGCAAAGGAGGAATGAACTTGTTCAGTAGAGGTGCAGGGAGTGCCCCTGGCACAGAGATGTAGGTGCTACAGTAGGTTCTCCCAGGTGAGTCATTGGTGGCCTCCTGGGATTAAAAAATCTCAGTGAGCATGTCCCCTCAGCCTGGGCCACTGTGAGATGGGGGTCAGGACAGGGCATGGAGACGCCTGGCAGAGAGCCACTGCGAGAAGCCAGGAGGATAAAAAAGGCACTTTATGGGCCCCATGGGTTATGAGAGCTTTGTACCTATAAATTAGGGGGGGTTGGAGTTGAATAAGGACACGTTATCATGCTTGGCTACTGAGAAGGTGATTTGACATTAAGAAAAAGAATTGTTGAGATTCAGACACTGCTAATATTCCATAAGTAGCAGGAGAAATCAGGAGCCCAGCCATTTCCACAAGTTGGATTGATGGTGGTAAGCTCAGGAAAGAGTTTGTGGGTGGGACCTTGTAGATGAGTGGCTGAGAGCTGCGAGGTCTCCTCTGGCAGGAGGTGGAAAGTGGGGCCATCTGTGGGGGAAGAGCCACATGGGGTCCCATCACGGCAGCAGGAAAGGCCATGGGTTGGCTCCCAGGTGAAGAGCATGCATGTGGAGGCAAATAGTAGGAGGTGAGGCCACATATCACTGACTGGATTCTGCAGTCAGAAGGGCACTCAGGGCACTACAGGCTTATGTTGCACTATAAGCAACTCATAGTGTGACAACCCCTCTGTTCCTTACTTTTTCTCTTCTTAAATTCTTATAAAATATACATAACATAAAATTATCATTATAGCCATTTTTAAGTGCACATCACAGTTAAGTTAAATACATTCATATTGTGCATGTTCCTTGCTTCTTATCATATGTGAGGGATAGAGGGTGATGGAGAGAGGTACTCAATTTGGGGACAGAAAGGATTCTGTGAGGAGATGGGCCTGGAGTACTAAATGAGAGGGATAAAAGTTGATCCTCTCCAGCTTGCAATAAAAAGAGCTTCTGTCCTACAGATAAGTGGGCTTTCTAGAACACCAGGAGGCAAAACAGAAACAACATTTAGAGACAAATGGGCACTGATTTCTGCCTTCTCTCCTTGAGGAGGTACATAGCCTTGTTAATGCCAAATTTGCTCCAAAAGCCAACAAAATGCCCCCGATGTTGATAAATGCGCCCTGATACAGAAGCACTCAGATTTTTTTAGTGCTTTTACTACAGTAAAACAACAGTAAATTGCAAAATACTTCAGCACAAGTTGTCTTCAAATGTGTGAGGCATCCTCATACTAAAAAGATATTTGTTTGTATTTGAAAATCAGACTTAACTGGACATCTTCTATTTTTATTTGGGAATCATGTTCTAATGAAACTTTCACACCAGGGCTAATTAAATCTAGAACTTAGTTGTAGTAGGGTCTCTTTCTACCAGTCTGCGACCCGTTGGAAACACCACAGGCTGTGTAAACATGGTGAATCTGTCCCTAGCCCATCACTCTGCTCTGTCACAAATGATACCAAAACAGAACACCCACAGCTCCTGCATCACCCTCAGGACACATGGAATCCCTAGGAGACTCCTTTACCCCTTCGAAGCTGTGCATTTGGACCTGGTGTCAACCTACAGGGAAGTTGGTAATGGCTGAGAAATGACAATATAGACCAGTCTAATGTCTCTCTTCCACAATCCCATCTAGAGAGAGCCTAGGACATATGCTCTGAAGATTGCAGGGTGGGTCTCACTTATTTCCTTTAGCATGTTACCCTCTAGGTCTGTCCATGATTTCTCAAATGGCAAGATTTCATTCCCTTTCCATTGTATATATGTACCACATTTTCTTTATTCTTTTGTCTATCAGTGGACTTGTCAGAGTGATCACTTTGTAAGTTATATAAATGTCTCATCCTTCTGCTGTACACCTGAAACTAATATATTGTATGTCAACTGTAACTGAAAATTTAAAAATTATTTTAAAAAAGATTACAGGGTGAGGGGTGGTGCTAGAATGGCCTCCAACAGAGCCAAGGATAAGGGAGCCTTTGAGAACTTGGGGTACTCTGCTCTTCTAATGCCACTCCTAGGCAGATGTGCCTGTGGGTTCTCACGGCAAAAGGAAAACAACATCCAGGATTAAAGCCACCATTTTAAAACCACATCATTAAAGCAAGCTGTGACCCAAATATTTGTTGTAGTACGCTGAAGAGTTTTTCAAGTTATTGAGAAGAATGGAAAGAGTGAAACACCAAAAAAAAAAAATATATATATATATATATATCCATAGCAAGGAAGGTTGTTGGATGATTCTCTGGAAGTTGTGTGGCAGTTTTTTATTTTGGGAAAGATAAGCTTCAATGTGAAAGGCAAACTACTGCACTACACTTGAAATGAAAGGCATGACAATGAAAAACACAAGCACCTGAAACACGATGTTAGATTTGGTGCAAAAAGTAACTTGTATGCAAGGGAAAGTGGCTGCTTACTTGGGGGCTTTTTCGCCCTCTGGAAGGACCCTGCCTGTCCACTGCACAGAAGTGGCTACTAGAGCATTAAGGAAGTAATGTGGATAGCTCAGGGACAGGCCAAATGGGCTCAGTTCCCTTACCAATTGTTTGCTTTATGACTAGAGGAAGCAACTTAACCCCTGTTGTCAATTTTATACACTTCAAAGGACATGCTAGTAAAATTTGAATTTATAAGCCACCGTCTTCCAAGTGGTTAATAGTCTACTATCTTTAAAAGTAGCAGCAGACAGCAAAGATGTGCCGTCCCCTAAATTCTGTCTTCTGTTATCACTCTCCTGATCTCTTTCAAAGAATGAGAATGTCTACGTACTTATGTAGATATTATTCACTCTGGGATGGACTTTGTGGTAAAATCTAGATCATGTGATTCTAACTTAAACGTTATATGTTGGGTATAAAGCCAAGACCATGGAGCATCTTGCTATTAGTGGACTTGCAATCAGGGAAGTTGTCACTAGGTGGCACGAGTCACAGTGGCATGAACCTTATTCTGGGCACTCCCCAGTCATGGCTATTTATGAGCCTAGGTAAATATTTGAACTCATTAGTGATGCTTGCTTTTCTATAAACATCACATGGATACTGATTTTATATAAACTACCACCAACAATTATTGACTTTAAGAACTACTTATTATATACATGATATGCTTTAGAGTAAGGATTAAAGAATAAATACATGGGCTAACACCAATGGTGTACCTTCAGAAGATGTATTTCCAACTCCGGTTTTCCATATTCTGTTTTAAGAAGAACACATTTTACTCAGTTGCATGGTATAAACCGGGAAGTCTTCTCTATGGAAACAGTCATGTCATGCTTGGGGCTTGGTGTCAGATGCTCTCTTACCCCTATTTGCAATCCACCATGGAAAAAGCTTGCTTACTTCCAAGCCCTTCTTTTATCTGTGAAGGCCCCTTTCCTCCTTTGTTTTGAGAGGGCATGGCTACTAATTCTGTATTCCAAAGAAGTTCATTTTAGCTTGTAGACGAGCAATGGGCAGGCAAGGTGAGCAGAATACAATTCTTCTGGGCCTCATGTATGATATCTTTCTAGTCTGGAGGGTTTCATAGGCAGCTACTATTTCCACTCCTTCATCCCTTTAAAATGTAAATGTTTCAAAGTCAGTTGAACATGGTGGTTGACTTCATAGGTTCTGGGATCAGTACACCTGGGTCTTGAAAGGCTGCTTCAGCACTGCTACCTCTTCACCTCTCTAAGCCTCAGTTTACTGATTTGTTCAAGCAGGATATTTTAAGTATCTAGTTTCATAGGGTTGTTGTAAATGCCCAAATGAGACAATGTTTATACAAGGTTATTACATAGCAATGGCTCAGTTTACACTGGTTGTTGTGATTGTTCATTTATATTTATGCCCTATTTCTTGGAAGCTATTTATAAAAATACCTACCTTAAAAAAACTCAGGGCAAGAAAAATTTTGAATCATGATAAACGTGAGGCTGTGGGGAAAGAGAATACAGTTATTGTAGGACACAGGTATTCGTAAACTTCTGCTGAGTTACATGGGCCTAGTCACGTATAGTCACATGCTGCTTAACAACAGCTCTATTCTCTGAGAGATGTATTAAGTGATTTTGTCATTATGTGAGCAGTAGAGCACTCTTACACAAACCCAGTTCATACAACCTACTACATACACACCTAGGCTATGGGACAGCCTATGCCTCCTTGGCTACAAACCTATACATAACATGTTACTGTACTGAATACTGTAGGCATTTATAACAATGATATTTGTGTACCTAAACACATCTAAACATTAAAAATATAGTATGAAAAATGGTACACCTGTATAAGGCACTTAGCATAAATGAAGCTTGCGGGACCAGAAGTTGCTCTGGGTGAGTCAGTGAGTGAGTGGTGAGTAAATGTGAAGGCCTAGAACGCTATACACTGCTGTAGACTTTATAAACATTGTACACTTAGGCTACAGCAAGTTTATAAAATAACATGAGATTAAATCAAGCACAAGAGAAAATGCAATCAAGAGACTCAGTAAACACGAGATATAAGAGGTTGCTGCCTGCATAATACAGAACACTGTTTTATGGGAAATATTTTTTTTATAAGTAGAAAGAGTGCACTCTAAAACAATAAAAGTATAGTAGAGAAACTACATAAACCAGTAACATAGTCTTTTTTATCATTATCAAGTATTATGCACTGTATGTCATTGTATGTCCTATACTTTTATATGATCGGTAGCACAGTAGGTTTATTTACAACAGCATCACCACAGATGTGAATAATGCATTAAGCTATGGTGTTATGACAACTACAATGTCACTTAGGTGATAGGAATTTTTCAGCTCCATTATAATCTTACATGAGCACCATGATACATGCAGTCTGTCATTAATCAAAATGTTATATGGTGCATGGATATATTTGTTTCTGAGCTTCCCAGTAGCTAAAGTGAAAAAATTAGGTTGATTTATATGATTCCTATGGACCACAAGGCAAAACCTACTACTCTCTCAAAGAAGCATAATTATTCTTGGTTCTGAATTCCAAAAATAGATATTTCTTATGTGAGGTGTCCTTTAGCAAATGCTAACTGATGTTAGACACACTAACCCCGACAGCCCTACATGACGTGTCTTAGGCACTCCTTTATTATAAACCAAGGAAATAGTAAAAGGCAATTATGCTCCCCAGAACTAGGAATAAGACTATGTGCTAGGCAGAATTCCAAAATGACCCCCAAGGTTCATACCCCTTGGTGTCCATGCCCCACATAATTCCTTCCCCATGATGGATGTCACCCCATGATTAGATTACGTGATGAGGCAAAGGCGAAAGGGTTTTCTAGATGTATGTAATTAAAGTCCCCAGTTTATTTTGGTGGCCTGTTCTAATCAGCCCTTTAAAAATCTAGAGGTAAGAAGATTCTCTTGCTAGTCTTGAAGAAGTAGCTGCCATACCACGAGAGGGCTAGGTGGCTAGGACTTGACAGCAGTCTTTAGTAGTGAAGAGTGACTTTCAGGAGACAGCCAGCAAGAAAGCTAGGACTTCAGTCATATAATTATGAGAAACCAAATTCTGCCAACAATCTGAGTGAACTTAGAAGAGGATGCTGAGCTCCAGATGACAACGCAGCCCAGCAAATACCTTGATTTCAGTCCTATGAAACCCTGAGCAGAGAACTCACTTGTACCATGCCTGGGCTTCTGACCTGTGGGAACTGTGACATACAATAAAGGAAGATTGTTCTAAGCTGCTAAGTTTGTGGCAATTTGTCACGCAGCCATAGAAAACTAATAGAGATGATATGGGTGAAGTCACAGCCTTTGGATAGATTCAGAGATAAAGCCTAGAACACCTAGGGTCTTTCCCAAACTAAACATAATATAACCCACATACACGGAGATGTTAACAGATGTGCCATAAAAAAGAAACAAAAAAGAAAAAAATCTATTGCAGACCATGACCGTTTACATTAAAAAAAAAAAAGTCTTTGTTCTATTGTTGGGGCAAGGAGTCAGGTTTTTGGTTGTAATCAACAGAAGTAAGCTGGATAATGCATGCAGAAGATAGTTTATAGAAAGGCTATAGCAGAAGTCAGGGCATGAAGGAGAAGGCTGAAGAAACAGTTTCTGATTGGTCAGGAACCTGGAAACTCCTGGGCCTCATTACGAAGGCAAGCCCCATGGCTACATTGCCATTAAAATAAAAGAATTTCATCTGTTTCTTTCCCTCATCCCCACTGTTATCACATAACTCTGCTCAGGGTTCACAGTCTCAGAGAAGTATGAGCAGGCAGCCCGGCATTTAGCCACAAGAGAGAGGACACCTGAATTAATAAACCTGTCAAGATCCATAAGGTGGTTCCCTCAAGTCCAATTGTAACCAGAATGAAGGAGAATGGGTGGTGGACAACCCAAAAGCAAAAGGGGTCAACAGAAGTAGGATGGGCTTATAAATTTGGGGCATTATATGAGCACTTGTCCTTTTTGTCTGAGTGATAGATGAAAGGGGAAATCACTCAACAGAAACGGTGAAAAATTGGGAGCCCCTAAACTCCAAAGCTTCAGGAAAGAGGGCTGATGAAGTAGAGATGGATGTGGGGGTAGAACAGCTGTGATAGTAAAAGGCTGTACAATATCACCATTCCTTGTGAAACCCAAGATTTTGAACAGATTGGATGCTCTTTGTAAGGAATGGAGAGGCCGAGCTTTGTGCCTGTGCAAATGAGAACAGATAATGAACCATGAAGGTTTAACCCTGAGGAATTAGCAGAAATTACAGAGGAGCTTCTGACTGTCGCAAGCTATGAAATCAGCTGGAGTCTGAGCCAGTCAAACGCTAAGAAAATCGGGCCCCAGCTGCCACTTAAGCGATACAAGTTTGGCAAGTAGTGTATCCTAAATCCCCTCTTTGGAAGCTCATAATAAAAATGAGCATGTTAAAGATTGTGCACTCTGCTTGGCATCTCTACTTAATATTGTTCTGTTTGTTGTGGTTGCTACAGGCTTATTGTGGCTGTTTGCTCAGTTCACGAAGGCATCACTAAATGCTGCATTTATTGAGGGAGCCCTGTTGTAGATGCAGGGTTTATTTTCTCTCCTCCTCTTGTGCATTCTCATTCTAAGCAGTTGAATGTTTAAGAATCTGGTGTGCATGCTTACATCTTTTCATGTTATATATCCCACATTACTCTTGATTTAACATATTTTATCATTATTGACTAAATATAAAGATTTTCATGTAACACGAATTCATTCAAATAATATTGGTGTGCCAGCTATCATTCTAGGCACATGTGAGAGTGCATGCATGCGCACGCGCGTGCACACACACACACACACACACACACACACACACACACACACTTCTGAGAAGTCCTACAGTTTAAAAAACTTGGGTGACTCAGACCATGTCCTAAGCTTATTTGGACAAGGAACTTTTTTTCAGTATACTTATAACATTTTGTCAAATCATGTTCTATATAGTACAGTATTCTGGGAAATGCTGACAAAGTATAGCGGGCTATATGTACTTCAGAAAAAAAATCCATAAATATTATTTGTTTCAACATTTGATAAGAGTCAGACAGCAGAGACATTACTGATAAATTCTATTCTGGAGTCTGTAGTGCAGATATTCCTTATTGCCACTTAAAGGAAATCTGTATGCTTTGTTTGTCCGGTGAGCGGGTGACTTCTGAGAGCTGAGGCCATCTGAGACATTATTTAACTAGATATCGATCCCACAACTGCTCACCAAACCAGGATATTTCTAAAGGAGTTTGGATCAAACAGTGCTGCAATCAGATGTGTACTGGCTTTTGCCTCTTCCTGGCTCAAGTCAGGTCTGTGGATTTATATCCACCTCCCCTGGGACCCAGCATGACCTAGCAAGTAGTAAGCACACAGTCTGCATTACTGGACTCTGGGAACTTTAAGAGGCCATGTCCAGTTCTTTAAACAAATCTCTAGTATCTATCACCTAGATATGCCCAGTTGATCGTTCAGTCAGGAATTTTTGACGGGGAGTATGAAACTGGTTTCAATGTCTATACAACTTTGAGATGCTTGAGCAGAGAGGCACTTTGCTCTTTTCATATCCGGTCTCCTTACTCACCTGGTTACGCAGAGAACCTCGCATTATTGCATGGAATAGTGGCCTTCACAGCATTGTGGCACATTCCATCTGAGACGGAATGATCTGAGGTCCAGAGCCCTCATAGTTGCTGATGAAGGTGTGATGACAGAGGGAAAGCAATTTGGAGTGATATCGCCGCCTGTGAGACCATCTTCCTGGGTTTTTTGAGGATACATCACACACAAGAGAGAGATGGACCAACATGTTGGAAGTGCTGATGATTTTGGGGGCCACCCCGGAATAACCTTGCTCCTGGGTCCCAGGTGCAGAAAAGGCCCCTCATCCTTTGCAGTTCTGTGCTGTGTGTTCCTTATACTTGAATGATGGCAATCCTTTACATCTGCAGCTGGGTATAATTCATTCATCCTCCCTTAGAAATAATAATGATTGCTTTTGCATTCTCTGGAAAAAATAATTATGGTCAGTGCATTTTCCTTCATACTTTGAAAGAAGGGTGTCCAAAGATGAACTCTATAAAGTCTGATAATGAAAGAATACGTTCTTCACTGTAGAATGCTAATGCTGAAAAGATGACCTACACCCTCCCAGTTCATTTTACCAATAAGGAAACTGAGGCCTCAGAGTCTGGCAGATTTACCCAGAGATCCTTATTGGTGGATGAGCTGAAATTATATCCTGAGTTCCCTCAGGCCTGAAGGAAGCTTCTGTAACATATTTACTTGTTTGTAAGGCTCATCCCAGCCTACCTGCACTTAGGAACACTTCACCACTGCAACAGGGGCCATTTTTAAACAGCAAAATCACCAAGAAAAAGAACAAAAATGCCAAAAACATGGCACCAAATAGACCATGAAAAGGACACTAGTATACAGTATGAGAGTTGAAATGAGATGGCAGAGCCTCGCCTTGCTTCACCTTGGCCGGAAACTTGGGTGTCAGGAAATTCAAGATTTTTGTGGCTCTGTGCACGTCTGTAAATAGTTGTGACAGGGCTGTGAGTTTTAATTTGGGGACTGCAAACAAATGTTAGTGAGTAGGTGATTTTGCAGACATGGAATTCATGAAGAATGAGGACCAACTTGTGTGTCTTCTTAATTTTAGGTGGCACATAAACAGGCGTTTAGGAAGGCATGGAGAAATGAGTCAGGGCTGCCATTTATGGGGAGTTTACTGCATCCTGTGCACTGTGCTGAGCATGAACTGAAATCTTTAGAGGGGAGAAGCACACCTCATCTTGCTTTGGTACGTCCCATTGTAAATCAAGACTCAAGACTGATGATCACGAAGAATCCTAGGTGGAGAGAAGGCAATTCATTGAATTTCACCATCTGGAAACCAGAATTCCAAAGTCCCAGAATCTTGCCATCCCTGAGACAAATGCTCTGAGTTGAAAGGGGCCACTGAATACAAAAGGTCCCTCTGCCCAGTTCCAATCTGTCCAGGACCCTCAGTCCCACTGCTTTTCTGTGTTCTCTGCAGTTTCTGATGTTCCTGTCTGGGTGGGTAGGAGCGGTGTGTGAATCAGTGTGAGGCACACACATGGAGTTTTTAAAATTAAGCCAGGGCATAAGGTGGCCTTTAATAAGAGAGGCATCCCGATAAGGCTCTGGCTTAGCGCCACTAGAATAACTTTAGTCTTAATGTTTGTCCTTCAGCTCAGCCTTGGATGTACCTGTCTGGCTGGTGTTACTAAAATAACTCTCAAATCTAGCATTTCCTCGTCTTTGCTTTTGTTTGAATAGAAAACCTGTTTTACAGGAGTGGGTGGAAAGATATTTTTGGAGTTGCCTTAGCGAGTCTCTCCCCACTCCAGTGGCTTCTCTCGAAGGTCAGCAGTACCCCGGGAAGAATATGAGGACCTTCCTTCCCTCTTCTCCAGGTCCAGCCTGCTGTCTTGCATATCAGGGTCTCTGGAAATGTCTGGTCTTGGTCTCCACCTGCTGTCACAGTGTAGACTTTATAAAAACAGTTAGTGTCATATTACACCTCAGGACATAATAAAATGGCCTGTTTAAGGAAGTGGTGAAGGAAAAAAAGAAGTGGGAACATTTTTGAATTTTGTGATAAGGTCTAATCAAACACTTCCAGCCTTGCCACTGGATGGTGATTTTTCTTAATTTTACTGTGTGCTTCCTGTCTTAGGGCAGGTTCACAATCCATGCTGAGTCTAGGCATTGCCTTTTGAAAATTCTGAAGAGTTGGGGAGATTTACTTAGGTGGGGCTCTCTTGCTTTTTACCTAATTGAATATATTTTTGAGGATTCTTTCCCATGCTTTCTACACCTGTTACCATCATTCCCGTAAAAACTGAACACTTGAGCATAAAGACGAAGTTTTATCATAGCTGTAGTCTTGTACCTAGCGTTGTGCCTGGCAAAGAGTGGGTGCTTCGTGATTATACACCCACTGACTCAATGAACGAGGGAGTTCAGGTTACAGCAGTGTTCTACTTGGCTGCATTTACTTAGAAATTATCCATTTATTCCAGGGTCGGTAGACATTTTCTGTAAAGGGTCAGAGAAAGCATTCTAGGCTTTGTGGACCCCATAGGCTCTGTTGCCACAACTGGATGCTGCCGTTATAGCTGCGAGATCAGCCAGACAATGTGGCAGGGCGTGGCTGTGCTCCCACTGAACTTGGTTTACGAAGCCAGGCAGTGAGCTAGGCTGGCCCATGCCTGTGGTTTATCCTGATCTGTACAAAAGCACAGACAGGCACCATACACCCCTTAGAGGTCACTGTGTGAAGAGAAGAGACCTAGAGAATATGTGAGTGGCAGAGACAATGCTAGGCATTCGCCAAATCCTGTTCCACTTTCCACCTGAGCATAAGAGGGCCACATTTCCTAGCTTCCTCTGCACTCAGGTGTGGCCAATGAACTGTGTGTCCAGAAATGAAGTCTGCCATGGTCAGACCTGGCCTATAAAACGTCCAGGCAACTGCTCCAGGCCCTCAGATAATCCAGCCGACAGATAATCCAGTGCAGGGTTCCCGGGCTCTGGGAGATGAAGAAGCAACTTGATGAGGAAGCCTGGGTCTCCGGATAAGTATATGGAGTAGAGTCTTTCCCACCTCCACCCTCGACACATATTGGACTAGGAAGGAGTGTAAAATAAATATCTCTGTGTTAAGATACTGAAATTTTGGGTCATTAGACTGTCCTCTCCGATAATACTGTGTTTGGGCTCAGATATAGACAAAGAAACTGAAAAATATGAGCTCAGAGCCATTCTATCTAAGCTGTTAGCCTCCTGCTTAGCAAACCTGTGGATTTTGATTGGGGAAAAGGCAAATGAAGAGATTTTGGTGCTCATACTCTTGGAAAATGTGTGTGTAGAAAGTGGTGTTGCAGTTTGGGTCTGAGAAACTGGGACCTTGAAGAGAGAGCCACTCGGAGGTAGGATAAGGGAGAGCAGAAATGAGGAGACAAGACAAGTGGCTTTTTATAAAATTGTACATGAACCACACTAACTCTTATACCCAAATATGGCCTCATGCCTTTGGTACAAGGGTTTGTCTCTGTGCTGTTTTTCTGAGCTAGCCTAGGACCTCCTCATCCTAATATTCTCTCTCTCTCTCTCTCTCTCTCTCTCTCTCTCTCTCTCTCTCTCTCTCTCAAGTAATAAGTCAACACCAAAATTTCAGGGGCTTAGCAGAATATTTCTTAGTTATATTCATCTCAATCCAATATGAGAAGGTCGTGGTGGGCTATGCTCCATGTAGTACTTGAGGGTTCCAGGTTCATTTCACCTTGAAGCTCCCTTCCTCCTGGCCCTCGTTGTCTTCTCCCTGCAGCTGAGAAATGGGAAAAGAAAGAGTGGAGGAGAATTGCATGGGAGGCTTGGGAGGTCAGTCCTGGTAGTGGTGTGCATCACTTCAGCCTGAACGCCATGTCTCAGAATTCAGTTACTTGGTCCCACGTAACTGCAGGTCTTGCCAGGAAATATAGCACATCCTGTGGGCCCAGAGGAAACGAAAACAGGATTTGGTGGACCCACAGCAGACTCTGTCTTAATGGGAAAACACTTTCAGCTTTTAATAACCAACTTTATCAATAAATATTTGGAACCAACCCATGTTTGAATTGAGATTTTGCTAGTGCTTTTTATAATCGTAAGCCTTTAGTTATGCCTCATTGTCTGAAAGAGGCCATAGGCACAGTCTAATGCCAAAAATAGAACAAGATCTCTTACAGCTGATTGTGATGCTACAGGAAGCCAACAGGAGGAGCAAAGCATTTATTACTTTCCCTGGGAGGAGAGAGGGGTATGGGGTTACCTTTTGGTCCAGGAGCTTCCCCCAGCTTTGCCTCTCCGGTCTCTCTTCTTTGTCTGCTCTTCTTTCCCTGCAGGTTCTGCTTTCGTAACATCAGGGCCCCATAGCCATTCCTGGCTTTATCTGGGGAGGACCTGGGTGGGTCCTGGCATAGACCCTGCCAGTCCTCCCAGCACATTCTGCAGAGAGGCATAAGCACAAAAGAGACAGATCTTCCTCTTGCTCATTTGAACTATCTTTCATGACAAAATTTTGATATGCTAAAATACTAACAGAACTCTTTTTGACTAGGGGAGGAATGAGAGGAAAAGATGGTGACAAAGACAGAAAGTCCCATCTCCCTGTGTCACATGACCATACTACATGGCCTCAGGATGTGTTTAGTTAAACTGGCCTAAAACAAATAATTTCCTGAGTAGTAGCTTCCATTGGCCAAATACACTTATTCCTTTTTTGAGGGTATGATCACAGAAGAGGCTGGCTATCAGGTGCTATTTGTAAATTATACCTTGAATATGTTCAGTTACTTTGGGACCTGAGGGAGTTCAGGTGCTTCCCAAAGCATTTCAGAGGAAAGAATGTATGTGAAAGATGTTATAGCCAAGACCTTTCGCACTGCCAAGTTTGGCAAGGATAGTCAGGAATCCAAATACATGAATGTGAGAAGTGGGGAAGCAGCCCCTCTCTCCTTGCAAACATCAGACCACCTCTGGTAGGAAATCTTGGTCCATCCCCTTACTCGTCTCCCAGTTGAAATTTCTCTCTTTCTTTGATCACTTAGCATTCGTGTGTAGATCTGATGTGGTTCCCACTAAAAGCCATAGGAGTCATTCTGAAATTTCAAGGTCAGGGCCACGGTCCTACTTGTAATCTCAGATGCCAGTCCTGGATCTAGATGCATGGACCAGGTTTACGATACTGGGCATTGAATGATGACTAAGTCTGGCTGACTGTGCCCAGCTGACTTGGGGACACTTAGGTCACCTCAAATGAAAGCTAAGCTGCTACTACCACCTGGGCCTAAGGTTATAAGGGATTTTGCCCCTGTATGGGATCAAATGGACCAGAATGGAGGGTCCTATGTATCAATTTGGGTTTGATCAGGAAATCTGAGTTGCTTGAAGTGACATGGGATATGGGTTTATTGTAGGGAGTGCACTGTATATAATTGCTGGAAATGTGAAGAATTTGGGAGGCTTTTGCCTCTACATTCTAGTGGTTGGTCAGTAGGGCTGACTGGGAAAGCTGAATGTGAAGCAGGCAGAGCAAAGACAAACTGGAGCCTGCAGAGACAAACCAGAACCTGTGCAGGCAAAATAGATCCCACAGAGACAAACTGGAACTGCACGTGTCTTTCACCACCTCTGTGTTGGCAGCTCAGGTGACTTGTAGCAGTAACTGGCATCCTTGGACATGGAACTACACGTGTTTGCCTCAGGACATGGAGAAGCTGGAGGAGAAGATCTAAGCAGGAGTTGGGGCTGCCACAGGCACAGATTTTGCCCCGTGTCAGGTGACACTGTCCAGATCAGCCACATTGCAAACTGAAGCAGGGCTCTGACCTTCAGAGCACAGTGGCTGCTGTTTCACCTCTGATTCCCAAATCTCTTTAAAATTTCTCTTTTTGAGAAGAATGGTGGCTGAACCTGTTGTGGAAATCGTTTCACAACATACGTAAATCAAACCATTACACAGTATGTCTTAAACTTATATGGTGATGTACGCCAATTATTTCTCAATAAGACTGGGGGAAAATAAAATTAAAATGTGGAAAAAAAATTTCCTAAATGAAAAAAAAATTTCCCTGGTCACCAACCCTAACTCAGAACTATATAGGGAAGGGAGTTCTGGGATATGTCGTTACATCTCAGCCCAATCGACATAGTACAGGCCACAGCTTCCATCTCTCTGTTGCATTAACACTCATTGTAGCTGCATGTGTGTGCCAACGTAATTTATTTCAGGAGCCATTGGAAGGAATTCTTTAGAAACATCCACTGAAGTTTTGACTGAGAGAAAAAGATAAAGTAACTTGGCCTTTCATGCCAACACTTTGTGACCAGTGAATTCTGTTTGTTGGAGAAAAGAGGAGGAGGAAGAGGACAAATAGTGGACTGGAAATAAAGCTTTCTTTTGAACCTTGATTAGGTTATAAAAATCTACTCTCCCTTCTGAGTGTAGTGGAAGATTGCCTTTTTACAAGGAGAAACCTGGGTACTGTAGACATGTGGTTGAGTATTCAGAAGCCTGCATAGTGAGTGGAGTGGGCTGGTGGCAGGGTGGCCAATAGTAAGTGTGCCCCTAAAGAATCTGGAGTTTGACCAAAATAAGCTGGAAAACCACAAGGTTTTTGCATGAAATCTTGATAAGTAAATGGTCAGAACTAGTCTCTTTCTAGTTATTTTGAACATAGGGCTCTACATTTGTTGGTAAGTCAAATTGCTGATCGTGATGCTTGAATCGTCTGTATCTTTACTGAATAGTTTCTTTATTTATCAGTTACTGAGAGTTACATTAACATTTCCTGTAAGGTAAAGATTTGTCTATTCTGCCAATTATTTTTATTTTATTTTTAAATTTTTATTATTTATTTATTTATTTTATTTATTTTTGGCGAGGCAACCCTTGATTGACCTCACAGATTGCAAGGATCTTGTCAGTTTACAATCCCTTATTTTTATTTTTTATGCCTACAGCACCTGGTCTTCCTAGGTGGTCTCCCTTCCAAGTACTAACTAGGCCCGATCCTGCTTAGCTTCAAAGATCAGACAGGATCAGGCTTGTTCAGGGTGGCATGGCTGTAGGCTATTCTGCCATTTAGATCTAAGAAATTTTGCTCTATAGATTTTGAGCCTATGTAATTAGCCTCCTAGAACTTTATAACTATTGTCTTTCTGAATCTTTTTGTCACTTGAAATATTCCCCTGTCTCTAGCTGTTTTAACCTTAAGTCTATGTTTTTCAGCTTTATTGAGATATTGATAAATAAAAACTCACATCTACTTTATATTAATAGAGAGACTCCAGCTTCCTTTGGGTTAGTGTTTTCATGGTAAATCTTTTTCCATCTTCTGCCTTTTTTGAGAGTTGCCTTTTCTTCTTATGCTTGGTTATTTTTGTTGGAGTGCTGGCCACCAATAATTTGAGGATAAGATGTTATAATCCAAACTCCAATAAAGGAATTTCCTTTCTTCAGACAGGTGTTGGGGATATTCAGTTCTGAGATTGTGATGATTCCAAGCTAAGTTGCAACCCCCAAAGGGCTGCTCTTTGGGGTTCCAGCCCAGAGCCAGAGGGCTTCTAAGGGCTTTTTATTCTTGCTGACCGTTAAACTTTGATCCCTAGCACCCTAGCCTTGTGCTGTTGAAAGAGGAGCTGCTCAACCTCACTAGTGCCCCTTCCGGAATAAGCAGAACCCCCAGAGAGAAAGGCTTCCCAAAGCCAGTTTCACCTCCTTGCATGCCATTGTTTCTTGTATTCTGGCCCAGCAATTATTTACTATTTCATTAGTTTTTTGATATTTTCAAGCATGTTTTTGAAAATATTTTGTTCACCATTTTAGCTATCCTTAGAAAAGTTGATCAAAATTTTCTAGCCTTCCTTTACCAGAAGCAGAAGTTCCTCCCTCATTCATTTCTGTAGAGAAAGCTTCTCTCTCTAGCATAGTTGACTAGCATTTTCTTTATAATGTTTGAGATGCTTTAAAAGCTGATGGTTATGGAACACTGTAATTTTACTTCATAATTTTTGTTTAATAGGATAGGTAGTGTAATTCTGGATCTTGATGTAGATGTTAAAACAAGTAGGGGTGATTGTACAAAAGTCAGAAATACTGTTACAGGGAACTTCCATTTTTAATCTCACTTGTTTTCACAAAGCTCGTGAAGTTCGTAGGTATTACATATGACAGCCAGTAGATGATTGAACTATCACCAAATTCATTTTTTATCACCTAGAATGTTAATATAGATTTTAATGAAAAAGCTTAATTATCTGATGCAAGAACAAGAACAGGCTCCCTCGTTGGGGAGAGAAAGCTCTGGGCTCTGTAGCCCTGGGCGGTTAATGGTGTGTGGGGGGTGAGAGGAGGCTTTCCCAGTGAGGATCTGGTGGAGAACTAGGCTGCCTGCTGGGCTCTGGATTCCAGCCAGAGGGGCTTGCTGTGCTTGACAGGATGTCACCCAGGCAACCGTGGATCCATGTGTAAAAGCAGCAAGGCACCACTTCATGAGCAGCTCCTTTCACTGTCGCCCTGGGAATTTCTGAGCAAAACACACATGTGGGACATCTGCTTTCCGTGTTCCTCTTTCAGAGCAGCAAGACTGGTGGTTTTGTTTGAGAAAGGAAAATAGGAAAAGCCAAATAGGTCAGTGTTTGAGAAACTGGTCATGATTGTGTATCTGCTGAATTTGCTCCTGTAATATCTACCTCTTTGTGAGTTTGTTTTGAATGAAGCAGTATTCGGTGATTTGAATTTAATATGGTCCTTTTGCCTATGACTCTCCCGTGAACTACAGACCCATTTTTCTCACCTACAAATTGGCCATGAGTCACCAGAGCGTTTTCTCATCTGAGAGACTTTCCTGTCCCGTGTTCCTGTGCTCTGTGACCAGCAGAGGCTTCTGTCCTACCCTAGCATCCTTTTGCTATTATTTCTTTGTGATTTTCTGTCAAATACAATTTTATGAATGCTACAAATGTTTATTGGATGCCTACATCAATAGATGGGCACCTGGTGTTTGCCAGACACTGCCCCAGGTTCTGGAATACATGAAGCAATGACATTGGCTCTGCCCTGGTGGCATTTCCTGACTTGTCATGAAGACAGAGAGAAAAACATATGCTTTAAATTTAGAGGGTAGAGTTAAACACAGGGTGAGAAAAGACCATCTGATCCTTTGGGGAAGAGAAAAAGTGGTGAGAGGAGGAGAGGAAGTGGGAGACAGCCCTCTTCGCCACAAAAAAAAAAAACCTGTCGAGGTTCTTCATTTATTATTCTCTCTGGCTGAGAATAGAGCAGATGGTACAGAAATGTGCCAGGGGGCAGGGTTAGAAATCATGGCTTAAGAGCCATCAGTGTGTCCTGTTTTGTAAACAAGTATTAGGTACTTGCTACACTCATAAGGCTAATTCTACTTATATTTTGGTTCTTCTGCAAATCACTGGCTCCTTTTACAAATGAGGATGCTGAGCCAGGTAGCTTGGTGAGATCCTTAAAAGTCGCAAGTGCACTCACTCCTTGGAACTCAGGGCCTTGATTCCCTCAGCCAGGACACTTTCCACTAAACCACCCTGCCTTGATCTTGTTTGAGAATCTACCTGCCTGAGGATCCACAGTCTAGGAGTTTATCTCTGCTCTTATGATGGATGTGGTACAATGTCATGTTGACTTCATGACAGCCCTTGGTTGTGCTCAAGACAGGCGAATCTAGATCTCTCTATTCTCTGGCTTCTCGTTGGACTATTAATGAGAATGAGCAAGGAAAGTAAGAGCAACTTCTTAGAGGGTGCCACATGTACTTGAGGAGATCATAGCTGTCAAGTGGATCCTTTACTGACTCATGCTGCTAGTAAATAGCCAGCTCTGTGTGAGGTAATTGCTGGGAGATGTGGCAAGATGGGAGAGCAAAGAAAGGGCCAGGCTCCCATCTCTTGTGGCAGGAATCTCTTGCAGCCAAGGATGAGACACTGAGTTTCCAGGACCAATACATGAATGTGTTGTGGATGCAGGCCAACCGTATCATTTTCATTTGCTAATGTCTGGAAAGATTTCTGGTCTTGTCTTAGCCTTCCATTGATTAAATGAGATAATATATGTGGAACCCTTGGCACATATAAGTGGACAGTAAATGATGAGTGCTGTGATAGTAATAATTGCAGTAATAATGATCTTAATTACTGAAATAATATGGCACTAGTATTAGAGCAATAGTTATTTATTAATGATGGTAATAGTAAATAATAGTATAGCAATCAGTGACATGGGAGGGGTGGGGTTGCAATGGTAGTGGTTCTCCCAGTGGGAGTTTTATCAGTGACACGTGATAATTAAAAAACAGACTGTGTGAGAGAACTCTGTCCTTCATGCTGTTTGGCTGAAAACCTAAGACTGCTCTAAAAAAAAGTATTAAAAATTTTTTTTTAATGATGGAAAGAGGAAAAAGTGGACTGGCAATCAGTTGGTTACTGTTTTTCAATCCCCTGAAGCAGCAGTTCCCAACTTTTTTGGCACTGGGGACCGGTGCTCCTATGAGAATCTAATGCCTGATGATGATCTGAGGTAGAGCTGAGGCCGTGATGCTAGCTCTAGGGGGCAGCTGCAAATACAGATGAAGCTTTGCTCGCTTGCCTGCCACTCACCTCCTGCTGTGTGGCCTGATTCCTAACAGGCATGGACCAGTACTGGTCAATGGCCCCGGGGATTGAGGACCCCTGCTCTAAAGAAAATCCACTCTCAATCATGCTAAGCGAAATAAACTGGACAGAAAAAGTTGAAAATCATGATATCACTTATATGTGGGATATAAACCTAAAAGCAACAAATGAACAGGACAAACGAAGACTCATGACAGGGTCTGTAGACTAGTGGTTACCAGAGGATGGGTGCGGAGGGGGCAGGAACAAGGGAGGGGGTCAAATATGTGGTAGGAAGGAAACTGGACTTTGGATGGTAAATACATAATACAGATGTGAAATTATAATGTACACTTGAAAATTATATAATTATATTAACCAATGTTACCCCAATAAACTTAATTTTTAAAAAGTTAAAAAAAAAAATCCATCCCTTATTGCTTCCACCCACTTTTACCACCCCATCCTTGGATTCCCACTGACAATAAGTTATTTTTAAATAGCTCCATTGGCTATGCAGATATTCAAATGAGTAATGAGGAAGTAAAGTTTGTTAGTACCATGAGATCACTCTTCCAGTGTTTCTCTATTCACTACTGGGTGTCAAATGCTAGTGAAACTGGGCCTAGGGTACTGCTAGGGCTGAAAGCCACAGGTGTTGTGTCCTGTTGTTCTGTCCACCGACTTACAGATACATCATCTCCATGCAACGTGGATGCAGCTGAGGGGCTTGGCTGTGAGCAGCCCTAGGGGGATCTTTCCTAATTCATGAACCAGGGCAAGCCTTATCCTCGAGTTGCCAGTGGGTTAGCTTCCTTTCCTATAACTAAAAATAGGTTCTCTTTCCTTTGAGTAGGAAAATGCCCTGCTAATCAGAGAAGTAGAAGTGGACAAGGTCTCTGCGCTCTCCAGGGACCAGGTGGAGGCCATCAAGCAGCTGTGGCTGGACCCAGGAATCCAGGAGTGTTATGACAGGAGGAGGGAATACCAGCTGTCAGACTCTGCCAAATAGTGAGTAAGAGCCCCGGGTGTGGCTGCTCAAGGGGCTTTCAGGCAAGCTCACTACATATACTTAAGAGATGATTTTCACTGGGGAGAAAGGAGCTGCTTCTAGTGGCAACACCTCCTCCTCGGTAGTCTATATCCCCATCTTCTTGGTGAAGCTCTTCCCACCTCCTAAAACCTTCAGTCCCCCTGTGGATCCCAGGTCTCTCCCTGCCCATAGCTGCCTTTCCACACCATCTCCTGAGCTAGGGTAAATCAAAGGTGGAGTTCCTTTGGTAGAACTGATCTCATTTGGGGTGCCAAAATGATATGACTTAAATAAGGACACCATCCGCTTTGGGCTTCTACTTTCCTCCTCTCTATATCCCGCTGCCTTCTGGTTCCCTGATCAGTAGATAGATTCCAGGTCCAAATACCCTAAAGTCTAAAATCAGAGTCAGCGGTGGCTGATCTTGTGCTGCCCTCTAGTGGGCAAGAGACGCTCTCCCGGCCCATTACGCGTAGAAACTCAGTTCCGTGTCCTTTGTTTATTAATAACTTGCAAAGGCTGATATACTATATTTCATAAAGCTCTAGTTTTAAGTAAATTACCTTTTAAAGAAAGAGAAATAGATGGTCCTGCATGCAAACTCTTCCAGGAAGATCATAGTTTTATTTTTTTAAGAATTTCCTGGGGCCATGGCTCAATCAGCCAGATCACAGGGCAAATAGTTTACTTGAAAAGAGAATGAGTCCTCCTTCTGCAGCACAGCTCTTTCCTCCCTTGGACCATGTCATCTTCCATCTTCTGAGGGCCCCCAAATCCCTCTGAAGACGTCCCCTTCCCTTCAGGTGCTGTCATTGCCTTCCAAGCTGGAGTGGGTGAGTGATTCACTCCATCATCTGGACAGGCAGTGAAAGTGAGCAGGAGAGGAAACTGGAATCCTACCTGTTTCCCTGGCCCTCCCCTTGGCTTTTGTCCCAGGCTGAGTGTTTAATCCTTTAATCCTGGTTGGCACAACCAATCCAAGTTCAGGAACATTTAGGTGCAAAACAGGAAAAGGAAATAAAAGAAGTGCCACAAAAGGGTTGGATCAGCACAGAAAAGTGCCTGAAGGGAATCAGTGTCCCAAAGAGAAAGGCAGACTGTCTTTGACCGATGGGGAGCCAGGGACTGCTTCCTCCGCCCTACCCCCCAAGTTGGCCAAGACCTGTCTCTGAGACAGCCTCGGGTCATTTGCTTCTGTGAAGGCCCTGGGGAGTGGCTGAAACTCTTAATTTAGGTCCATTTGAAAATGATCCACTGGAACTGCTTTAAAATTTGGTGGAGGCTTAAAAACTGGGGCAAGTTTGAGAGGAACGTGGGGGAGGGGCAGGGTGGTGGACAGAGCTGCAGCAGAGAAAATAAACCTGGACAGTTACTCCTTCTTGGGAACTGGTGAGACTTGCTGTACTTGTGCACTTCCTGGGTCCAGGTCACTGGTTGTCACCTGTTCTGCTAGTCCAATCTGCTTATTCGGGCAGGCATTCATTTCACAAAAACTTGATTTATGCCTGCTATGGATCGGGCACTATGGTAAGGATGGCAGGTACAACTAGTGCTAAGGCCAAGGAACATAACATTCTGGTGGAACGAGATGGGTCTAAGTAAAAAAAAAAAACAAATCACACAGTTAATGGTGATAGCCTTGAGATCATGTATGGGGCACAGGGAGTGGGTCGCAAGGAGGCTGCTTCAGTGGTTTGCTTCTTGAATCGAGGGCTGTGCAGTGAATGCTGTACCTCTTGGTTCCTCTTCATGTCACCTGCTGAGAACTAGGTGACTCTGCCTGTGCAGGGAGAAGGCAGGCCTAGCCTGTTTGGATGGGGCTCCAAATCACCAACTCTTGTCACTGGCCAGGGCCGGAGTTACAGTTATTTTACTCAAAAATGCCTTTTGTAAAGTGTCCTCTTATTTTACCACAGGAAAGGGGTATGTCTAAAGCTCAGGGCTTTAATAGATGGCCCCAAACAATCTAAGACAAGTTTTGGGTTTATTTCAGATGTTTAATTTTCCAGTGTAATAGAAAAACTTTTTATTTTTGAAAGAACTTCTCATTGGCCTGTTTTATGCCTTTATATTTTCTTAGAAACTAATTCATTGAGAAAAGTATTTAAGAACAGCATCTACATTCTATATTTTGGAGGGCAAATGTCGGAGGGGGAGGGGCCTTTGGAAGGAGGTCAGATGAGACCAGATTCCATTCTTTCCACCCTGCTCTCTCTCTCACTGGACAGATACTTACTGATTGAACTTAGGAGGAGGAGGCAGAGACAGAGTCATCCAGAGTTCCCTAAAGGCTTGTGAAGCTTCTGATCCATATTCTCTCCAAAACAGTTGGAGGAGGGCTGCATTGCTGGCTCTGCGTCTCTGATGAAATGCATGAATCTGAGTGGGGGTTGCTCTGAGTTGGGAGTGGGATGGACACATCTCCTTTCTCTAAAATGCGGCTCAGCACCTTGTCCTCTAATGTCACAGTTACCTGACTGACATTGACCGGATTGCCATGCCCTCGTTCGTGCCAACGCAGCAAGACGTGCTTCGTGTTAGAGTGCCCACAACCGGCATCATTGAGTATCCATTTGACTTGGAAAACATCATTTTTCGGTAAGAATGTCGCCCTGACATGGTCCATTAAGAATTTGTCTGTCCAGGCTTGGAAGTCCCCAAAAAGATTCTTAAATGTCTTATTCCTAAAAGGAGTTGTATTTTTTAGGAGTATAGGGCCCTCACCATCACAGGATATTTAGAATTGTGGTAGGTCTCAAGTGCTCATATAGAGAAGAACTCACCTTAAAATTCCCCGTAGAGATGAAGTCTCCTCACTGATGTCTGAGATGATTCTTATGACACACACACACACACACACACACACACACACACACACATGTGCTTCTATAACCCACAAATTGACTATACTGATTTTTTTCCTAAAGCTGACTATCTCTTTTATTCCATTCTCCAAGATTTATCCTTAAAAAACTAAGAATCAATACATAAATGTATATTGAAAATTATGTAAGATAATATACATGTAAACTGTATACAGCTGTGTAAAAATGTATGTGTTTACATGTAAACAGAGGAAATACTTTAGGATGACTTAAGTAGATCTTCATTGTATTTAATTCTGGCAAAAAAAAAAAATAAACATACTACATATGCTTATCACTGCAAATTTCCAAGCACTTCAATATCCATTAGTTCCCTTGTTCCTCCTGATAGATATAATACATGCTTTCCTAGTTGAGACAATAGAAGTCCAGTCCTATCACGCCCAGATCCTGTCTGTAACCCCATTACAGCTCAGTGCTCTGGAGCATTGGGGGTGCCCTGTGGTTGAGTTCCTGGAAACTCTGCATCTTTGTGAGCAACCTCCTGTGTTGTACACCCATGAATTTATCTAAACCTTTTCAGAATCAATGTTTTCAAAACCTGTACCTGGTCCACAAATGTATTCTCTTTGGCACACTTTGTGTTTTGAAAACCTCTTGAGCCAACATTTAAAAAATGGGCTATTTCACTTAAAACATTTGGTATTTAGTTTCTTTTGAAAAGTTGGAGGGTCTGGTCTTAGTAAACCTGTATTTTTGTCCTGCAGCGGTTGACTACAGTTGTGTAGCAGTCATCCCTTTAGAGAGGGGCCCCTGGCACTCTCGAAGTGCAGGCTTTTCTACTTTGCAGAGGCCCATTTGACCCAATTTCATACTGACTCCTGTAGTGTTCGAGCTTGTGATCAATCCTTTGGCTGTGAGTCCCTGATATTTTTCCCCAGACACTTCGGATTTCCATATTGGACAGAGGCACTTACAGATCTCTATAGGGAGGAAGGGGTACATCCACCTAATGGGGAAAGGACTTGTGAATAAATTAGAAGAGCATGAAAACAAGAAGCAGGCAAAGGCCTTGAGGAAGCTGAGTGGACCTAGAAGGCTTCATGCCTTTCTGCCCCTCTGTGGCTTAGAGTCTTGCAGCAGCTTCCTAACCTGTGTCCCCACGCAGGCTCCACCTGAGTGACCTCTGTGCATCTGTTTTCGGTAACTTCACTTATATTCTGTGCCTCCTTGTTAGGAAACTTCTATGGGCATCGGTGCTCAAATAATTTAATCTCAGGACCCCTTTTCTCTTAAAAATTATTGAAGACTCTAAAATGTGTCGATTTCCGCGGTGCAATGATTAAGTCCTTTTTCTCCAGAGTCATGTATTCCAGCTTTTGAGTGATCTGTGTTTCTATCAAACAGGATGGTAGATGTTGGTGGCCAGCGATCTGAAAGACGGAAATGGATTCACTGCTTTGAGAGTGTCACTTCCATTATCTTTTTGGTTGCTCTGAGTGAATATGACCAGGTCCTAGCTGAGTGTGACAATGAGGTATGTTGGGTGGGAAGTTTGGTTAGCTGTGCAAGATAGAGACCTATTTCTGCAGTTTGCTAGAAGCCAGCCAGCTCTGGCATTAGACTCTATTCCTGAGATTAAATCATCTTGTTATTCAAAGCGCAGTCTGTGGACCAGCAACAACAGACATACTTGGGTGCTTGTCAGAAACAGACCTACTGAATCACCGCAAGCTGAATAAATCAGAATCTATATTTTAACAAGATCTCAGGTAATTCACCTAAACATGAACATTTAACAATCACTGACCTGGAAACCTGGTTCTCAAACTTGGACATACAATGGGATTCCTCTGGACCTTAAAGAAAAATCTGGCGCCTGGGTCCATCCTGAGATCAGAATTGGTGCGTGCGGGTGAGCAGGGATCTAATCTAATGTGATTTTGAGCTCCACCCCTAACAGTACAAGTTCTTAATCCTGGCTGCGTACTGAAATCCCCTGGGAGTTTTCAAAATTACTATCTTTTGGACCCTACAATAGAGTCATATTCCGGGGTTTGAGTTGGGGTATCTTTTCCAGACTTCCCAGGTATGCTCATGTACAGTGTTTAGCGATGCTATTTCTAATAACCTTTACCTGAGAACAGGCTTCCCAGTCTCCATGGCCCATGGCACTCCCCATTTGGTCCCTAGCTGAGTAGGCATGGGGAGTAGTGGCCCATGCTTGGAGCTGCTCTGGGACAGCATCTGCCCTTCACTTCCTATGGAAGGGACTTGCTTGGGGCAGCTGGGACGGATCCATCCCGGTCAGGAATTCAGTGTCCTGTGCAGAGCTGCCATTCCACTGGCTGGGTCGAAGTCCATTAGCTGGATCTGCCAGGAAAGTGATGTGAACCCCCCAGTCACTTCTTTGTGAAATTGGGGGTGTTTGCTGTGGGACACCGTTCTCCTCCCATGGTCTTTTCCCCTACCCTTCACAAGATGTCTTGACCTTTTAGAAAAATGTCTCTTGTCTCTAGGGCATAAAAGTAAATCAATAAAGAACTCTGTCCAGGATTAGTCAACAACTATGAACAACTCATATCTTGCTTTTCTTGAGAGCAAGCTTTTCTCTGAGGAGCACAGTTACTTTGCCAATTAGTGGAAGATTAACCCATTTAGTAGTGTCATTGTGCAAAGAACAGAAATCTTGGCTGCCACCCAACTCTTCCAGCAGAGAATTTTTTTTTTTTTTAAAAAGGCCTCAAGTTATCAATATGAAAAACTAGCTCTACTTTTGTCTAAAGAATAATTACCTATGATGTTTTTTAGGGAACAAAATATTAGGTGTGCAAGGGACAAGTCCTTTAGTCTGATG
Organism: Cynopterus sphinx; assembly: GCA_030015415.1. NCBI lineage: Eukaryota > Metazoa > Chordata > Mammalia > Chiroptera > Pteropodidae > Cynopterus > Cynopterus sphinx. The sequence goes on along the minus strand of CM057385.1, from coordinate 92,291,948 downwards.
TGATTAAGCATTTTCTCCTTGCCTAAAAAAAAAAATCACAAAGTATATGGAGAAAAATTAAGTGGCTGTCACTCCAGACTTTCCTCTCTTGGTTGTAGGTATGTGTTGCAGCCACTCACTATGCCGTATAGGGATTGTTTTCTCATACATTGTATTTCCTTGGAGATCATTATAAATTTTAAAGCAGCTTTAAAAACAGTAAGGGGTTTACCTTTCTGGTAACAAATTCCAGATCTTAATCCCTCAAAATGAGTCCATGTGTCTAGGAGTTGCAAGGAAATAGAGATTTATGGCACGTCCCTCAGAACTTTGATGTTTTCAGTCTGACTGCTTCTCTTGCCAAAGGGAAGATTTTGTTTCCTCCCAGAAATACTTGAGAAGGCTAGAGGACAGTTATTATCACCAGATAAGATATATACGTGCTTGTCTGCTTGCTATCCATAAATCAGGAATATTTAGTATTTTCTTGCCAACGCCTAATGTTCAGAAATTTTATTGTCTTTCTACATAATTTCCACTAGATGCTATTATACAGGTTTGGGAAAGTATTTACATTTTGTGAGTAATACAGTATGCTTGTCCTTAACGTGGGGACCCTGTTCCCCTTATAGAGCTCACCTGTATTACCTGCATGCAAAGTCACGTTAGTTCCCTTTTCTGCTGGAAGAGCCTACCTTCCCCTCATCATCACTTGATTCTTGACTTGCAGTCTGGAGCCCCACACTCAATAAACTGGGTGTCTCAGATCTAAAGCTTCCTCCACTTGGTAATCCCAATAATTACTGAAAACTTGTCAAATATGGGTATGAACTTTCTTTTTCCAAGTTGCACAGAAGCCCTTTTTATATCCTTACCTGTTAGTTTAGGGCTGGGGAAGAGTTGGGGAGCTACAGGAGGGACAATCCAGAAGGGGTGATCAATGAGAGGGTAAGGGAAATAGAAGCAGGAGGCCTGGTGCCCTGAGGAGCCCCACGTAACTCACCTGCTTCAGCAAAGACAGTGGCCTGAGGCTAGAGCCGGGTGGGAGGAAGCTCGATGGAAGCAGGGAAGAGCATGCTTTTCAAAGTATTGCTTTTCTTTCAAGTTAACCCTAAGTCCCTTGTTTCTCAGAACCGCATGGAAGAGAGCAAAGCCTTATTTAAAACCATTATCACTTACCCCTGGTTTCTGAACTCGTCTGTGATTTTGTTCTTAAACAAGAAGGATCTTCTGGAAGAGAAAATCATGTACTCTCATCTAATTAGCTATTTTCCAGAATACACAGGTAAGTGTCCATCCTGTTGACCTTGCTAATGTCAGTCCAGAGTTCTTAACATGGCTCCCAAGGGCCTCCCTGATCTGCCTCTAACAGGCCTTCTCACCACTGCCCCACCTTTGAAGGGAAGCTCAGTTGCCTCATTCTGTGTTCTTGCCTCAGTGCCTCCACACATGCTTCTCCCAGTGGCTGGAATACACTTGCCAACTCCTCTTTGCTGACTCCACTTCATTTGCCAAGACTCAGCTCAGATACCCTCTCCTGTGGGAAGTCCTTCTGACCCTCACCTCCTACCCCTTCCACAGCAGGTGTGCCTCCCTTATGCCCCCTGGGCTCACCGTGCTCACTCAGCCCTCTCCCCAGGGAGTTCCTGAGGGCAGAGACTGTCTTTGAGTTCCTACTGCCAGAAGCACGTGCACTTCGGTGTCTGTCAGAGTGTAGCAGCCCCTTTGCCAGATCCAGGGTAGACACTGAAGTTCTTGATATACATGACTGATCCAAAGCAGGAAAGTTTACGCCCTATTGCTTATTATTTCTGGTACCGGAGATCTCAAATATTGCTTTGACTTTGATGTTTAGAGAGGAGTAGTGTTTTAGCTCTCTCCTTTTATTATCCTCATGGGCCCTGGAGTATAGAGCCCACAAACTTTAAAGTCAGACTTGGGTGCCCCATAATGTTCCCATATTCTTCCTTTTCCCTCTCCTCACCCACCTCTGGCTGCTGGAGTTAATAACAATTCTCTCTTCACAAGTGGTCTAAATCAGTAAAAACTAATTGGCTCACTATTTTTCAACAAATTACCTGAAAGTACAATTTTTAGATACCAGTAGATATTTTAAAATGTTCTTTTACAGGTTCATAATGAGACATATTAATAATGCCCCACGTAAACTATTCTCTAGAAATAAGAGCTCAAAGAAACATCCCAGATAAGAACAAGGGCATATTAAAAATGATTTTTAGGAGGATCTGGTGCTGAGTTGCTATCTATCTTCTTTATTTCTCTAACTGACCTCATGACTAGGACCAAAGCAGGATGTCAAAGCTGCCAGAGACTTTATCTTGAAGCTTTATCAAGATCAGAATCCTGACAAAGAGAAAGTCATCTATTCCCACTTCACGTGTGCTACAGACACAGAGAATATCCGCTTTGTGTTCGCTGCTGTGAAAGACACAATTCTACAACTAAACCTGAGGGAATTCAACTTAGTTTAGAAGCTGCTACCCATGCCTTGCCAAAACCAGAAGACAGGACTCGCGAGCCCCTGCGTTTTATTTCCGAGTGCTTCTGACATCACCGGGCCCAGCCCACTGGGCAGCACCAAGTCTGTCACGCAGGCTACAAGGACAGAGATGGAGCTTGTAAGATATTTGAGTTTGGCAAAACTTTTTCAAAGTCTTTATTCCAAAATAGTTTTTATATTTCTTTTGACTTTTGACTTTGTATAATTTTTGACTTTGATATTTTATAAAATTTTAAAAAGCTGTGATTTACTTTTTTAAATTAAATTTGTGTTTAATAGCCATTTAAAACCACATAACAAGGGAGGCCTGCTAATTTAGAGATCATGCCTTGAGACCCAAGAAAGTTAACTTTTAAGCTTGTTATTAAATCTTGTAATTTTGAGGTATTTTTAAGTGTTTTTCTCTTTATGCTGAAGTAAGTATGATGCCTTTAACATGTCACCAAAGTTTTATTAAAAATCGTGGGTTCTTTTGGTTAACTTTCTAAGCCAAATTAATGAGTGTCAGTACATCTAATTTAGTTTTGACAAAGTTGACATAAGGTGAATGGGCTCTAGATAGCATATATATTGTATTGGTGAAAAGTGTGTATATATTCCAATTTATGTTACCAGGCCTTAGAAACTTATGAAATAGCTAAAAAGTCCAAATTGTTTAACATATGTAATGTAACCCCTGCCAAAGTTCTGATGACCACTACAGTTTTGCTGTTTGAACCATGTATGCTGTGCCTTCCTGAGGAGGCTAAGAATATACCATTCTACCATTAGCATTGGATTACGTTGTGTTTCTTTGAGCTCATAGTTGACTTATGATTTTCCTAAAAAGAAAAATGCTGTAACTTTAGCAGTTAACTACTCAGAGACTTTCTAAATGTCCTTGGAGAGAAAAAAACAATTTTACCCCTACCTTCTCGGTTCTTGGGTGAGATTCCTTCCTGTAATAAAAGATGAACAGGAGAAAAAACCCAGAAGTTTAATAACACGTAAACCTCCTGTATATGTGTGAAGACTGAGCAATGCCCCAAAGTGGCCCAAGCCACCACCTTAAATACCTTCTTCAGCTAAAGACAAAAGATGTTGCAGGGTGAGAAAGGCCAGTTTAGGTAAGTTAGCATGAAAAAAGCACAGTAAGGTTGCTATTACAGATTTAAGTTGGCGCCTTCTCCCATGATAAGTTTCTTGTGATTTGAAGTCATTCATCTCTTTCTGGTGAAGGAGGAGACACACAAATGGAGATTTCTTTTATGTAAATTTCCCTTACCATGGGGTATTTAATTCTACATTTTTCCTGTGTCTGTTTCTTAAAATATAATCCTTACACCAAGGAGGCCTATTTTGGGATGGTATATTTCTGCTCTCCTTCAGTCCTACCTTTGACTCTTCAAAGGAGCTTCACAGTCCAGAAGCTAAATTGATAGATAGCTTGTGTTATCTCATTGAACCAGTCTTGAGAGTAGTTAAAATTCAGTTAAAACAATTCTCTCTCATTTCGGGAGATGGTGTTGCAGGTAGGCTCCAAAGTTAGGCTTATATAGTGTGAGCAATCAGTTTATTTAATGAGACATATCTATGGAAGCAAAAGAAAATAAAGTTAGTGGTTGAAACAAATTACAAACCCAGTCTGAGTCCTGTGGGCAGCCAGTCAGAAGATTTTTAGATGAAGCATCTTTTGTAGTTTGAATGTCTCTGATGTCATTGGGTGTTTGGGTACATTTCTAAGTAGCCCAAAAAACAGGCACAAAGAGTGTCTGAATATGAGCTATTGTGGCCATTTTGCTGAAGTTTATATCAAGTTGTTCAGATTCGGTTTGCAAAGTTTTGGGAGACATTTTTGCAAAAGTAAAACAATAACTTCTATAAATGACAAAAGATTTAAAAATGATCATGGTTAAAGATCTGATGAGAGTTCATTGTAATACAACTGATAAGGAAATTTTGTTATTTCTGTGAAATACACTGAAGGATAATAACTACAATTACAAGTAATAACTATACCAAGTCATATCAGGTTTCTAGGAATTTCATACAATTTGTTTTTAGTGATTCCACGTCAAAAGCTTAGGGGGAAAATGGAAACGTTAGTTTGAAGAGCTGTAGCCAGATTAGTTGAGGAAACTAGAAGAATTCAGGATCTGGTCCAGTTAGAAGAAATAGGGATCCAGTCCAGTTTACAGGTAATGATCTCAGTAACAGGTCTAGAATCAGATATCCACAAGGTACATTAGTTTCTACTGAAGCATATGTTTTCTCTTTATAATCACCCATTTTTAACAAAGATAATTACCATAAAACTAATTTGCTTACAAAATAAATCTGGTCTCAATAAAATTGGCCTGATTGTTTAAATAAGCGTAGCAAGAACAGTGATTGACCATCTAAGAAATTTTGCTTAAGGAATCTGAGGCTGGACTTTTTAAAAGCCTCTGGAGGCTAAGAAGCCAAGCAAGCATCTGGCCCTCAGACTCTGCCCACAATACTTACATGTTTGGGTTATTTTCTCTTCTCAAGGTCCATACTATATCATCCCTGCCAGGAAGTGACCTTTGCTACTTACTTGGTAAGGCTGCCAGGAACCCTATAAGCAAGGTAGCAGGTGGTTTTTCCAAAGGTCTTTATTGCTGCCATAAAGTCAACCTTAATTCCTTAAAACTGGTCATATGTGCTTCTATGCACATTCTCATGTGACATTCCAATCTTGTTAATATAACCATTGTTTCCAGTTGTATCCTGTTGGGAGGAGAACATTCTTATTGAACTTACGCAAGTACCTATATTGTCATGAAAATAAGAATACTGAGAATTTCCAAATTCTAGAGGCATCAGGGAAAGAGCAAAGGTAATTATTTCATCTTGTTCACAAAGGTATACTTTACTCAACTGCTCATTGTAAGTCATATAGTTTAATAGAAAAAAAAAAGGTTTTTAAATCTGGAAAAACAAAACATTTTTAATGTTGTGAAAATTATAATGATCCTCATCAGTTCATTCAATCTCATGCAAGAAATTCTTGTTGATCTTGATCTTTTGTTAGCAGTTTTATGAATCCAGTTTTTCCTTAGAATTTTCCTGGTTAATTTTTATCCGGTTCATTGGTATGATGTCAAAGTTATCTGTACTTTTCAGAGTCCTTTCCCTGCATCTCCCTGGAAATGAAGCACTTTGGCAGGAACACTTTGCAAAAGCAAAGGAATGTCTATAAATGACAAAATAATTAAAAATAACCATGGTTAAAGATCTAGTGAGAGTTCGTTATAGTGCAGTTGACAAGGAAATTTGGTTGTTTCTGTGACATATATTTTAAGATAATAGCTAGAGTTATATTCTACCAGGACTATCAGATTACAGGAATTTCATAGTTTCTGGAACACATAATAATAACATGTATCCATACAAATATAACCTAAAGGAATTTTTGTATCACTTCTTATTTGCCATTGCTTCCCATGTCATTTAACAGGATCCTAATTAGTTTACTATGTCTTTTTACAAGGAGAGAGAAATCTTAAAATGTTATAAGGGCCCTCTGAAATACTCCAGATAGTTCAAGTTCAAAAAGACTTAATTGAGAATTTGACTTTTGGACATTTGTCAAAAACATCAAAAGTTTTGGACATGACAAAACAGGATCACAGATCATTATGAAACAATACTTAATTCCTTATTTAACCAAAGTGACAAAGATTTAAAAGGCAAAAACAGGTTACATAGTTGTGAGCAAACCTTAGCTTTTAATATTGAGAAGACTTGGTTTTCTTAGGTAATCAAAGACCTCATGTAAAGGTAATAAGAAATACACAAAATATTTTAGTAAAACACAAGATCTTTGCTTTCTAGGCAGATTACTTAAAAGGTAAAGAAAAACCTTTCACAATCTTTTATCAAGAGCAGTCTAACAGTCCAAGAAAATTCTTTTAGCAAATAAGAAAAAATATTAGATTTTAGTTTTACAATAAGGACACTGTTGATAATAAAGCTAATCTTCAAACCCTTAGAGTAAATTGATGCCACTTTAGCTACCTTAATTACACAAGGTTCTCCCTCTTTCAAACTTTCTACTTATTTGTCCTTTATTCTCCTCTGTACTTGTAACAACTTGTACTTTAAGACAAAATTATTCTCTCTTAACAAAAATGCATCTCTGTACCTCATACCTTTTCTTAAAGACCAAAAACACATCTTACTTTCTGTGCATATAGACATATTTCCCTTACCATTTCCACTAGTTTTAATTACATACATTAATTAGAATTCCCAAACTTTGAAACCTTAATTCCTATTGAATACAGCCATTTTGAACTGGATTATGTAGATTGGCAAATTTATTAATACAGTCCATAATTTTTAGAAGCATCACCTTCTTCATAGTAGTTTTCCAGTGTTGCATAAGAAATGTTTACTAACATACCCAAATATATTTAATTTCTTTGTAATAAGAAGCCAAGAGTGGATAAAACATTATTTAATAATTGTTTCAGTTTCTTATTTGAAAATGATCCAAATATTCAATGAATTTCCATCATTTAACTTACGTTAGAAAAACTTTAAGGTTTGAAGTTATCAAAAAACATTTGGAAGCTATTTTCAAGTAGACATATATTATAAAATTTCATCATCGTTAAAAAGTTTATTACCTCTATTTAATTACCTCGCTTTAATTCACTTGCTCTTAAAAATCATAGATTACTTCTGAAAATTTCATCAGACATTGAATAAAGTTAATCATGATTCTGTTATTTTCCTTACTGACAAATTTTGTAACAGAGGTAACATGAACCTATTTGACCAATAAACCCAGGTAGAATAAAAGTTGTGTCTGCATTCTGAAAACATTGAAGACATACCTAATTAAACCAATTTAAACTAGCTTTTATTTACTGAATATTTTCCCAGATCATGTGAACTATGAAAACATTTGGGTTAGTTTCTATATTTCAGAGAGTCTAGAAATATTATTTCATATAAGCATATATATTTAAGCCAATTGAAATAGAGCTCTTTTATAAATTAATTTTGGCTATACCATCTGGAAGTAGAAAAATATCACAAATCTACAACAGACATGTATATGAACATAGATAAATATACAGATAGATGTAAACAGAGACCTTATGGCTAGCATAAAATTTTAGCCATTAATCAGGTACAATAATACAAAACTTGCTAGTTTGTAAAAGAACAGTTGGATCTAAATTGTTTCTGGCAGATGAAATAAGTTAAATTTACCTATTCACACAGCTAAAACTTTTTTTAAAATTTGTGAAGAACAAAATTTTTTCTTTTGCTCAATTTCAAATAAACAGTTCCTTTTTTCCTTTTGATGAAAATTATCTCCTTAAAGTTTGCATTTCAAACAGATGATTCTCAGGTCCTAGAGACGATAAGGCTAGAAAATATACATATCAAAGTCACATAGACTGTACCTAAGTTTTCTCCAAGGAGTTTTAAGGTACATTTGCGTATTATCGGATACCTAGGGTCATTAGTATCTAATTTTTTCCTTTTCTTAAGTGCAGGACAAGTCTGTTTTCAAGGTCCTAATCTGTTACAATGTCTACAAGCATTTTGAGATGTCAAGAGGAGCGTTTTTGGGATTGTTAAGGATAGGTAGTCTTGGATTGCTCGTAGAATTGTATTTTTGTTTTTGGAAAATTTTGTAAGACAAAGACAGTTGTTTCCAATTCCTCAAGAAATTGGGTGAGCCTGAATGATAAGCTGACCTCATCCAACTACATCACCTTCAATTTGCTTCTTTATATCAGAGACAAGACTTCCATTCCAACTAAAATAGAAATCAAGATTCCTGTTTGGAAATTTCAGGGTTTAATGCAGTATGCCTTTGTAAAGTCTGTATAAAGCCTTCAACAATGGCCTTTAAATTGCTCCCCTTTTTGAGTGTACAAATGCACATTAGATGAGGAAGCCTCTTATTATTGCTTCTCTTGGTCCCTGAACATCAGCTTCCAGTTGATTCATTTCCTGATTATTTGTAGAAGGGCCTGGGAAAATTCTGGTCATCTGCTTCCTCTGTGAGGTGGGTTTCCCTGTCTGGCTTGTCTGATGACTACCATGTAATCATGAGTGGGATGAACACCCCTGAGCAGCCAATCAAGACCTCTGCAAATGTGGTTGTGAATGGCCATTGATCTAACTCTTCTCTAAATCTGGTAGGATCTTCTGACAGGGGAGGTAAAAGGGCTTCGTAATTTCATCTTAAGAAGGTCCCTAAGGCTGGATGCTGTACTCCTTCATATGATCTTTTCAATTTGACTATTCCATAGGTATTAATAAGACAATTGTTTAGAAAGAGAGCTCTCTAATTTTTTTTTCAAATATAAAAGTTGATAATGATTTTCAATGGTATAATAATCTTAACAGCAATTCAAACCAATAATTCTTTTAATGGCCTAACCATGGACACAAGAGGCATCCTCAAAGAAGCTGCAAAAAGTACAGCTCTCACAAGATACAGAAAGTTTACTTCCAGAGTTAGCCTAAGAAAACAGACCTTCATTATTACACGTATTATAAATGGTGTAATAAAAATAGGGTCTCTAGTTTCCCACGAGAACACGAGACACTTCCATTCACAGACCTGCCTGCTAGCCTGTGACACCAGGCAGGTGCTACTGGAATGGGATTCTTCCTGCATTAATGAGACCATGAAGACTGAGACAAAGTGGCCCCTTGGATTGGAGTGGTGGGAGGGAGGGAACAAACTCACCTGAAAGCTGGCATTGTGGGACAAAGAAAATGCTGCTTGTCACTTCATGTCTCAGAACCCCAGCCTATTCTGCTGGCTGCCAGATACAAGCTGATACTTGCATCTCCTGGCTGGTAGAGACCAGAGAAGAGTATTCTTAAACTGACCAAAAAGCCAAACTCTCTTATTAAGACAAAGAACAAGATAAAAGGAAAACCTCATTTGGCCTATGGTTTTCCTCCTTATGTCAAATGATACAGAAGGCAGAGACAATAGAAAACAATGACCAACTCTAGGAGGAAAGTGATCAATAGTAAACAAGAGTTCTCTTAACAAAAATCTTTACCAGAGTCTCAAGACCCAAGGAACTAGTTCACAAATATTTTTTCCTGGTAATCTAAATCTGGAAAGGAAGAGACACAGTGAAATAACCCCTTCTCTTTCAACTAGGCAATGCAGACAGACATCCATGAGAGCTGATTTTGCTAAGAAATCTTACTTACCCTTTGCCAGCTTCTGCTGGTAGATCAGAATCCTATGTGCAGGTTTCAGGGCAAGAATGTTGTCTCAGCAGGTCCCATCATGAGTCACCAAACTATAGGGAAAGAAAAATAAATTTCCCTTGTAGGTTCTTGGTTTAGACCCTACCCTTGTAAAAACATAAATAAATACATATATACATACATAAAAAAATTGATAGGAGAAAAGCAAGTTTAACAACACATTTACCAATGTGAAATATAGGTATATATTTATATACCTGTACCTCCTGTATGCATGGGAGATAATCAGGAAAACTGAGTACTCCTCAAAATGGCCAGCCCAAGCTACTACCTTAAATACCTTCTTCAGCTAATGATCCAAGAAAGAAGTTTGGAAGTGAGGAAGGCCAGTTATGGGAGGTTACCAGGAAGAGCACAGTAAACAAAGGTGAGGTTATTGTAGATTTAAGTTGGGCATCTCCAGAAATGAGTTCCTAGATTTTGGGTCCCATCCTTCTCTTCCTGGTACAGAAAGGGAAATGCCTTTACAAGAGATTTCTCTTATAAATGTAAATTTCCCTTACAAAAGGATAACTTCTACGAGGTTTTCAGAGCTTTTCCTGTGTCTGTTGTCTCTTAAAAATAATCAGTTCAAAATATCCTTATGCCAAAGAGGAATATTTTGAAGTGGTATATTCTACTTCCCATCCTCCTTTTTGAGGCAAGTCTGTACTCATTCACTATGTTGGAGTTCCCTTAGTAGCTGGTTCAGAAAAGCAGCAGCAGAATCACCTGGGCGGTGCAGAGTGCTTCAAACTAAAGGCTCAAGATGGTTTTGTTTCTGCTTTTTGATTGAAGGTGTGCACCCACATATCACTTAGTGATTTACCATATGATATGTCCTATCTCCAATCGGTCTACAAAATGTACTTAGTTATGTATGTTATGGAACAACATGTCAGCATTCCTATAACTGCACTAAGCCTTCCTATCAGCCAGTTAGGATAGTCATATTCTCATTCTGTTGGAATACTTCCAAGGGTGAAGCTATTAAAGAGCATCAATGTTGGGGAAAAACAGCAATTATGCTTATGGCTAGTGAGTCTACCATATTAACATTAAGCTTTATAAACTAACTTTCACTCAAGAAATAAGTGCAAAATCAACAGTTTTTGTGGAACCTGACAAACTGCTGTTGAAAATTTATCTGGAACAATAAAGGTCCAGAAATAGCTAGGAAAATCTGCGCGAGAACAAAGATGGGAAAGTAGCTCTTAAGGATACCTAGAAGCATAACAAAAAACAAGACAACCCTGGACACTCGACATCCTGAACTGCTTCTAATAGTCTGATTAACATGAAAAGGGCTTAAGAGAATGAGATATTAGGGAAATTAAAAAAGGTGGGATTTTCTTGCATTGAGTGATTATTTTTAATTTACCTTTGGCTGACAATGCATACAAGATGATGGCCGTCAATCACTTATAGTTGCAGGAAGGCTGTTGAATAAATCAAGGTACTATAATGAATTATCTTTCTTAAGTAATGAAAAGGGCTGAACTCTCCATAGCAGAGGTGAATTAATTATCTCTGTCAACATTTATTCTACAAGTAGAAAATTCTCTCTTAGCCCTTATTTCAAAATATACTCATTACTTACTGTGGAAATGAGTCATCTGAAGTTTTCTGAGGTTAAGAGGCAGTCTTTGTGCTTAAGAATTTATTATTACCATTCCACGTTAGTCAGGAAAGATCATGTTGAGCTGGGTTGCTGTCAGCTGGCTTTCACTGAAAAATCGGGACCTTGGACAATGTTAGTTTTCCATATCTATTTAGACCCTAAAGAGAGTAGAATTTAGCTAGGTGAGGGAAGGCTTACATTTCTCGTTTGATTCAGTTAACTAAAAACAGAGGCAGACTAAAGATCAGATGTTTATTTGACTTTGTTTATTTGAAAAAGATATACATAGTTGAACTTAGCAATCATCTGACCAAGCAATCTAATTCTACCAATAGTGAGAAATAATTATTGTTTAAAAAATAGTTATTAACGAGCATGGCCAACTGATTTTCAGGGAAAAAAAATAAAAGACTAAGGTCAGTTTCAAGAGAAACTGTTTACTTCACTGTAAACATTCATGTTTATAAATTATCTTATCAGAATACACAAAACCAAGGCAAAGACTGTGTAATAGGCAACTGGGCCAGGAGCCCACATAAAAGGTAAAAGGAACACAAAATGAAGGAAATATTGCAGTGATGCAGAAATGGATATTTCAAAAACAAGTTATAATCACCAATGGCCATATTTTTACCAAAGAATAAGCATTCCAAAGAAGTACAGACTATTTGAGCAATACAAAAATTAGTAAGAAAGTATTTTTAAAGTGCACATTCCCTGAAAAATTCACATATGTATATTTATATGTAATACACATATTCACACACAGATGATCATTTTAAAAAGTCCATAGCAATCTGACCTTGCAACAAGCCCCAGATACAATTTCTAATAGTTCATGAGTGTGGATATATAATGATTGACATTAAGAACATTTCAATGTCATTTTTACTTGAATGTTTTCTGAATTGGGAACTTTTGGTTAGCCAATGGAACACTGGTGGTATGATGGCATAATCAGAAATGTTGTGGTTTTCCAACAGGTTCTACTTTAAGTACACTTGTGATTATTAGGCCTTTTGTTATACCACTCTCACAGAGTTTCTTGTTATAAGGACTCCTTTAGAAGGAACACATTATTAGGTGTCAGAGTGATACTAAATGAACAGTGTTCAGCGATAGAGATTTTCAGGTTGAGAGCTGTCTACCATAGCAGGAGTTAAACTATAATACAAATTAATTAGTATTTGTAGGAAGTAAAAAAAAATACACTCATATCAACCTATAAAATATGAAGTTATATTTTTTACATAGATCTTTCAATAACCAAAATTTTCAATTTTTTTTTAATAATGCCATAATGCTTTTAAAAAAGAACTAATCTGTAATTCCAAAGTAAAACTTTTTAAAAAATGATATGGAACAATTTATTTTACAAAATAAAGTACAAAGGTTTCAATTAAAGGAACGTGAAGGTTTGTCATAGAGTAAGATCATCCTACTTTGGGTGCATCATGAAAAGGCAGGTTCTCTGGAAAAAAACAACAATGCTGGGAAAAATGGAAGGCAGCAGGAAAAGAGAAAGAGCAAGTAAGAGATGGATTGACTCCTTAAAAGAAGCCATAGGCATAAGTCTACAGGAGCTGAGCAGGGCTGCTGAGGACGACACTGTGGATGTCACGTCACCCAATTGTAGGGTCACCAGGAGTCAGAGCTGACTCAAGGGCAAGTAACACTAACACACACACACACACACACACACACACACACACGCCAGTATCTTCCCAGTACATGTGTTGGTCTGCTTCTAGGATAATCCTGAAACAAGTACTAGTTTATACCAACTGTGGCAGAAAGAAAAGTGTGAAAAAAATTCTGCATTAAGCTACTTTGGCCAATTATCAAAGCTAAAAATTACAAGAATCACAAAAATTTTAACTAATATTAAGTTGATTAGCATTAATAGTAAGGTACAATTTCAAAAGTGTATTTCAAAGGACTGGGCAAGAGGGTGAATGGCATCCATTTAGAATATGTAAAGGGGCTGTGATACTGGGTAGTACTGAAGAAATCCAGATTAAATAAACTATTGAATCTTGCATAGAGAATGCAGTTTGTCTACACTGTCTACTTAAATCCTACAGAAATGAGGAAATCCAATTATTTTCAGCTAAACTGCATCAGCATTTGTATAGCACCCTCCAATGAAGAAGTATTTTGGCCTTACAACAATGTAACTCATGTTTAAGCTCTCCATTTATAAGGGCCTTTGCTACCGTAAGGGTGACTCAGACAGAAGGTAGATGAAGCAAATTCTACTTAAAAAGTAGAATTCTGTCCCCAGTGCTCTTAAAATGCTTAGTGTGAGAGAGGCTGAAATACATTAAGTTAAATGCTATCCTGTGGCCTTTCCTGGGTGCCATTGGCAGATCTAACTTTCCTATGCTTTTTCTGGTCCAACTGATACCAGATATTACAACGTGGAAGGAAAACATTTTATAAACCAAAAACAAGAGGTATCCTACCTTCTCACTTGAAAGAAAAAGATAGTGCTCATAATCTGAAGACTCCCTGAGTTGTGGATCTGCAGCTCCTTAACTTAGGTCAGGCTCCACACAATCCAGAATGTTCAATCACTGGCTGGCCCATGCCTCCAAAGGCAGTTGCTTTCAAGCTTTTTCTTTTTTTTTAAACTAAATTTTTAAAAATTCACAGTAAGAAATAACACTTCAAAATGTGGCCCAGAACACACACAGTATATAGATATTTAACTGAAACATTATTTCAAAAAACAATGTTTAGCCTTGTTATATACAATGCTCTCTTTTCTATTCCACTTTTTAAATATGCTAGTCTTGAGCTGCTGAATATATTTCATGGCCCACTAGGTTAAGACTTCCAGTTTGAAAAACACTGTCCTTGAGGGTTTTGGTTGATTTTGAAAAAAGGTATGATACTCAGTATTTTGTAAATATGGAGAAATCAAAAGCTTCTTTTTGTACCAGAAATTAAAGTTGCTATGTCTAATGATCATAGTTTTCCAGAGACTTGGTGGGAAATAGACACTCTGCCTAGGGTTTCACACAATAATCATGGATTAGAATATATGCTCTGCTAGAATTAAGGACCCGGGGCTATTGCTAACAAATACTATAAATAACTGACACAGTACTCAGGACCTCATCCAACAGCAACTACCAAACAAGCAAGACAAGCTCAATGTTGTCAACCAGAGAGCCATTAAAAGGAGTAATATGTCATGTGAGATTGTTTTCAAATATAAAATTCTGAACTCTAATATTCAAGAAAAATATAAAATTAAACACATAATTGTAAACTGTAAAGTGTCATACTAAAGAGACTGACATCTAGTGATCTCTTGATGTTCTTTGTTTAGAGGAAGACATTCTAAGACAACTGATAAACTAGTGCTCTTGAAATTGTGCATCTTTCTACACTAGAAGCAGCAGAAGTGATAGGAGGTGCTGACAGGTAGATGATGGTAGAGAAAGAATTAAAAAAGACATTTCTAGGTCCTGAATGGTAAAGGAACAGGAAGAACAAGCATATTGGCTTTGCATGTGTAATAGTTTTAAGACCCATTCTTCCTAGCTTTCAGAGGATACTAGAAGAATTTCCATGCTGCTCTTTTAGGCTTATCCGTTTTAACATGGGATACCCAAGGAACTGTGGGTATTTTTTCTAAGAATAAAATCATGAACTGGAGTAGGTAAAGAGGTGCCTGGCTAGCGGCATTGAATGGAAATCCAGTGAAGCAACATTTTGCATGAGGACAATCTCCAGAGTTTTCTGACTACCTCTACTTTTAGGTTTAATTCTAATGCATGCAAAATTGGAGGAGCTCAGCAAGAGAGAAAATGTGTATGTTACTTTGAACAAAGGTCATCGTGGGAGCACATACTACCATGTGATTTGAAATTTGTTACCTTTGATTTTATTTATGTTCAGCAAAGAAAAAAAACGTTCTGGGGAAAACTACTGACAGTAAACAATGTGTTTTTATAATCAGGAAAATCAGTACTATTTAGTAAGGATTTGGTCAGGAAGAAGTACAATTACAATCTGGCATGCTGTTTATTTTAGCTTTTACAACAAAGCAAGGGTTTGAGGAACCTGAGGAACATTTCACAACCATTGACTATACAGAGTCTCCAATTTCAAAAACAGTTTATAACAATTTCATGGCACATACAACATGCATTCAATACTCTGCATTATTTAATAACTAAAAAAAACCCTGCATCATTCTCATGATTCATAATCATATATTTATCTCCTGTCTTGAAAAAGTCCTTTAATACTAGGCTTTTGAACAAAAACCATGACCTTATTTTTAATGTGAACCCTGTGATTTTTGTTCTGATGAGCTATACATTTATAAGAATGATTCTCACTTAAATAACTGTAGAGATAGCAAACTGGAAATTCTTGATCTATTACTAACAGGACAGGATGCTGGGTTAGTCTGTAGGGTACATACACTTACTTATGAGAGGGGCTTTCTGTTCTGAAGCATAACTCAGATCTAAGATGGTGGGAGTTTTGTTTATTTCATATTACCACTTGGTATTATTAAGGCTTCAGGAATTTTCCTTTAAAGTCAGTATATTAAAAACATGACCTGGGTAAACCAAGTAGATTCATGGAGATGGCTTGAGGAAGTATTTCTAAGGCTTCAAAGTTCTGAGAGGGGCTTTCCCTTTTTGGGTATGACACTCATTCTTCAAGCCTTTCTTAACATGAGGCTTGAAAGGGTATTAATATTCAATTTGATATTATATAGAAAAGATTTTTTAATAGACATGCTGAATATTTGAAGTATAATTCAAACCTATCCTTTATTAAAAAATAAGGAAAATAATACCAAAATATTCATCTGTAAAAAGAACTTCCTGTTTCTAAAGAAACCACCACTAAAGTTCTCTTGATACCACTGCAATGTTTGATTTGATCACTAATTTGTTCACTCCCATCACTTATTCAAGGAGTCTGAAGTAAGCACGATAGAAGTTTAAAAAGTAAACTGGGAACATTAAACTTAGCTCCATACGAAGGCTAAATATATGGCCAGTTTCTCCATCATTGCAGAGAATCACCTGGAGGAAATATTTAAGATTCATAAAAGAAATGTTTCTTTTATAAAGTAACTAGAATTTTAACCAAATGCATGATTTAGGTTAGAAAACCAGATGGATCCCTGAAGAGTTGAAATATTTTAATCACACAGCTGTTTTACCTGATTCTAAATGATACATATATACATTTTTGTGTACTTGAAATTACTTCTCTATGTACTATACTTCCCAAACAGGTTTCAAAAGGTATAAGGTGGAAACTGTAACGATTTATTACTGTGTGTCTTCAAGCAGTGTTCTCCATCAAAGGCTTGGGGAAGGTTCTCTTGCTTCTTCTAGCTTTGTGAGGATCCACTGTTGTGAGGAAATAAACCAATATTTACTTACTTCAATGAATCTGCAATGAAACTCAAAATGTGATGAATAGAAAACCAGAAGTTGGCTTTGCTGTTTAGTTAGGTGTATACTCATAGGCAATAATTAAATTCATCCTGCGTAAGAGATCATTCACACATTCAAATGGCCCACATGGTTCAGGGACAATGGGACTGGGTTTTATTTAACAGTAAGAATAATGTTTTTCTAAGGTCTTTGGACTTGGATGTTCATCTTCAGAATAAGAAATGTAAAACTAACCATCCTGAGAGAGAAAGGTAATTTGGCAGGTGGACTGAGTAATTCTGGCATAGTGTGAAAATCATCTATGAAAAATTCCTTCCAACCCATGCCAATTCTGTATCACAAACCTTCATGAGTCCACATATAGGATTCTACTGATTGAGTAGGAATAATTACATAGAGTTCTATAGTGGGTAATAGCATAGCAACATTCGTGAGCATTTTAAGTGATCTCATAATATGTTTTCTATTGTAAAAGGATTTGAAATCACAAATATAAAGTGCAAATGCACTGCAATCCTTTCTACCAATAATGTCCATTAGCACTGGGCATGTATGACAGATAAAAGCCTTGGAGGTGATACTGGTGTTGTACCATTATCAAAAGCTTTAGCAGATTTTTGCACTTCCTTAACTTAAAAAAAACCTAGGGGGAATAGCTCTAAGATAAGGAGAGAAAGAGAACAGAGCTCAGTAGCCTTCTATGGATATTTTTAGCAGAGCAGGAGGATGAGTAACAAACCTTCAGAAATAAAATAACATGGTGACAGAGATTAAATGGAAAACTTATGACAGAGAAACTGAAACAGGCGGTTATGTCCTTTGGCACATGAAAGTCATGCTATCATCATGCTCTACTCTGTCTTCCTGTTCCAGGCAACATGCATATTGAGGCTCTGGTCACTTTATTCATCTTTCTTAGTAACTTGTCCCCTTTCGGTTTTCTGTCTGTATGCCAGTGTTGCCTTATATCAGCGTCTATATAGAAAATTGCACAGCATGTGCTAAATGTGCCAAGGTTCCTGGTTTGGGGTACAGATGTGACAAACAAACTGGGAAATAGTTATACCTAGCCAGGACCAAAACAGAGAGTAGTATGAGGGCAAGAGTATCAGAAGTAGCATCTTACTTTTGATTAATGAGGTAGATAGTCAGCTTAGTCTTCCTTTCTTGACAGTACATGTCCTTGTAATTGCTATAATCCCTAAAGTCTGCAGTGCTTTTCAGTTCATGTTTCACATTTTGAGGAAACTGAGGTTAACTGACTCCCCCAAGGTCTTACAGTCAAGAAGGAACAGAACCAATATTCAAACATAGATTTTTCTGACTATAGGCTTGGCTTCTTTTGTTCTGTGCCATACTATGTGCTATGCTGTAGTAAGTAATCTTTTTAAAAAATTAATATAGCTATACAGTAAACCAATCGACAATGTGGGGCTTTACTTTCCCTGATACAACCGATAGATTAGCATTAGAATAAAATAATTTCTTTTGTTTGTTGACTTTTTTACAAAGTATTACAGTTAGGATTTAAAGTAAGATGGAGCAATTTATATGAAAAATAAGTAGGTATGTTGAAGCCAATCTAATATAAAGTAGTTTTGGGGAAATATTATCTAGTTACATATGTCAAAACATAAAAACAAAATTAAAAACAAACAAAGCTTATCTGCCTTTAAAGTCCAACTTCCATGGCATTGAAATGAGAAGCTGCTATCTATTTACATAAAAGATTTATTATATTTACCCTAGCATCCTCTGGGGTCTTGAAGTTAATTATTTTTCCAAACTCTTTGGCATGGAATACAGATTTCACCCGTTCCTATAACGAAATAAGTAACTTCATTAAAATGAAAATCCAGTTGTAGAAGTATGATAAAGAAATGGCACACAGTTTTAGAAATCTGTGCTTAAAGCATCCTTCTTACACAAATCACACACCTTAAAAAAAGGCCAAGAATAGGAAACTAAGAATAATCAAACACACACACACACACACACACACACACACACACACACACACACACAAAGACTAAATGCTCACACATCCATTATCACTAAACCTATGTAAAAAATTTTAGGTGAGATTTTAATTGCTAAAGCCATAAAGGTTTACACAGAAGACAGGAAGAAGATAAGTCTGAAAGCAATGTCACTGTTTTTCACCTTCCAGAAACTTCTCAGATAATTCTTGATATCTGGCCATGGAATAATGATGATTTCAGTCAAAAACAATATATCCATATGTGGGTGTACATACATACACACGTGTGGTTATGGGGGTGTGTGTATGTATGTAACTTGCAAGATTTTAAACCACTCATTCAATAATAATATAACTCAAGGATCAAAAATATCAGGGTTGTTCCAAGATCCTATTTGACTGTTTTCCACTTTTTATACTCCTTTGGTATTCTGTTCAGTGTCTGTGGAGAAAACTGTCTGATGGTGGACGTTAAGCATTAGAGGGACAAATAGAATGAATGGGATTATTAAGGAGGATGGTGTTTACCTCTGTTATCTATGGATAGGGTCACAGAAGAAGTAGTGTGGAAGTTTTACTAGTCTGACAATTCCTATAATTAATTCAAATATCTATGCAAATACAGAGTCCAGAAATTTGATTTAAAAAACAAAATGATGACTGCTAATACAACATCCTAAGAAAATAGAAGGTGAAAAAAATCAAGAAAAGAAGTTTATACTTGGAGAAAGAAAAAAAATATGAAAAGGCTAGGAAAGTGGTATGAGTTAGACCAGAAGCTAATAGCCACTATCCATTATATCATATGTGGTCACAGGGCCTTTCATTTTTTAAGTGAATCAGAGAAATTCTCAATGGGAAGAGTTGGTCTCAGATACCCAAGGACTAGTATCCAGTCTACTTAAGAGCTGCCCAATGTCTTTGGAATGAGTGGTAAGACGAATATTGTTTCTGCCTGCCTATGCCCAGTGTCAGTATTCTACACTCTACATAAGATCTTACTGAATCTCCTAAGGGTAACTCTCTCTCACCTTCTCTCCCTCCAAATACTTGAGAGAGCTCACCCTTCCTTCTTGGTAGAACCATGGTGATCCCATGACCCTCACCTGGTCATATGGTCCATTCCAACTCCCTGACCAAAGTGACTGAAGCAGAAATAAGCAAGTGATCAAAGGAGGCTCAATGAGAAGCTTTCATTCTGCTGAGCTACAAGGATATAAGCCTGGAACTTCTGCTGGCCATCCTGTCCCCAGAGGATAGCCTGCTTGAGAATGAAGCCAACACTGAAGAAAATAAAAGCTAGAGACGGGGGATGGTGAAGAAGGGGGAGTATGAAGGACAAGAGGAAGGGAGGAAGAATAATTGCTAATGGCATAATTTGAGCATATCTAAGTTACAAGATGTAGACATAAGACTTTTCCATTACATAAGTCAATTCAACCCCTCAAAATCAAAACAAAACAAAAATAACAAAGAATAAAACTTCCTTGGGTTACATTTTTACTAATATAGCCAGTGCCAAAGTGGCCCTACACATAAGTATCTGGTCAAACACCCTGAGGCCAAATACATTATCTTATATCATATATACCTATTATATTAACAGACCTATATATACTACTCCATCCTATAAAACCTAGTACAATCATTACATCCTACAATGGATATTGAGTCTGTACTGATTTACCAAATGAACAGCAATTCACTATATTCTATATCAAAGTCCAAGTACCAGACACTGTGCTAGCTGCTGGTAATCAAAGCAAAGAGAGAAACAGTTTCTGCCTTCAAGAAGGTTATATAATTTAATTGGAAAGATAATATCTATAAAAAAGAAAGAATTATCAACAATCAGCTGCTGGACAACTTTTCAAGTGTTTTTTTTTGTGTGTGAGATTTTTCAGGTAAAAACATTCTGTAGAGAAGTGCTAGAGATTCTGAAGTATACAAGTGAGTTTCTCATTTTAGTGCCATAGACAGCAGTGGGTAAATGAGGCTCTATGACTGAATAAAATGAGGACCCAGGAATGTTGTTGTCAGTGTAATAGCACATAAAATAGCATATTTTTTCTTGGCCTAGCTTTCTTTAAGCCTGAGTAAGATGGCAACGACATCTATAAAAGAGATAAGAATATTACAAAAGTAAACAGGACTACTTCAATGCATTATTTTCAGTTCTAAGTTTTCAAAAAAAAAAAAAATCTATTCAACATACCTTTGCTTCAATGCGCAATCTTCTCCCATGAACAATAAATGGCTCTTTGGTAAACTCATCAAAATTGTACTGCCACTCACACGTAAGCTGTCCAAATGTTCCTTTTGTTACAAATAATACACCACTGCAAAAAAAAAAAAAATTTTTCACTTTAAAAACCAAGGCACTTATAACAAATAACATAATATTATCAGGACATACATTTTTAGCAAGTACATATAGAACATTTACCAAGAGAGACTAGATTTTGGGTCATAAAAAACCTTAATTAAAAAGAACTTAGATCATATGAACTGTGTTCTCTCATAATGAAATTAAACTAGAAACCTATAACAGAATAATAACGAGAATATTTCTAAATGCTTGAAAATTAGCATACTCCTAAATAGTCCATGGGTCAAAAAATCTCAACAGAAAGTAGAAAAAAATTTGAACTGAATGAGAATGAAAATACGACCAAATTTGTGCGATGCAACTTAAGCAATGTTAGTGGGGAATTTATAGCACAACATGCTCACGTTAGAAAATATGAAGTAGTTTTAAGGTACTTATATATAAGGCACTTTATAATAGAAAAAATTTGCAGAACCTGAAGAGCCAATTATCAACCAATAATCTGGGGAACTTTCATGTAATTAATGCTTTAGAATAAGTGCTTTTTTTACTAAGGCTCCATGTAGTATGTTTACTAATGTACACCAAGAGTCTTTTAAAATTAATTCTTGTTTTCTATCATGAGGAAAAAAATAAAGGAATGAAAATGCATTCCAATTCTATTTAAGCCTTTCTTCATAGGCCTTTCTTCTCCAATTCTTCCTTCTGGTTGAAACATCAATTATAGGTACAACCAGAGGTTTCTTTAAGCAACTATACTTTAAGTTAAGGAATTGAGTTAAAGAAAAACCTGGGTCTTGGCTAGAATGGAAGAGAAAACTAATCAGGACTTACATCTCTAATTCAGTCTCCTGTCTGATACCCTCTTTCACCAATCCTGGAGCGTAGGGGCTGTGGAACAAACCTACTGGTCCTCTAGTATGTCTTCAACCATGTGAAAAATCAAAGATAGGCTAATCTCATAGCAGGTACCTAGTACTCCCTTCTCCCGATTTAAAGACCTTTTTACCCTCAAATCTGAAAATTGGAAAGAAAATCCTAAGAATAAATGTTACCTTTCGATCATTACAGCTCACTCAGTTCCCTGACTACATCGAGGTTTATGTGACCTTATTTTAAGAGCTCCACTATGTCGAAAAAAATGTAATTTTTAAAATGTTGCAAACTTTGTTTAACTCTAATGAGTCACTCTTCCTTTAGTCAATGAAGTTAACAAAAACATGATTGAAAACTGCTATGAACAAAATGCTGAAGCACTGTCTGTAACTATAAAAGTTTAGAAACAATTTAGATATAAATTACAGTACATACTAAATAAATACTAGGCAGTCATTTATCACTTAATATCTCCATATACTGACATGAAATAATCTTCAAGACACAGATCTTAAATAAAAAATTAAAATGAAGTATAGACTTGTACATATAATAGATTTCCATTTATATTAAAAAATATGTATGTATGCTTGCACAGGGGAAGAATATTTCAGGAATCACACAAAGGAAACAAGTAAAAATGGCTGCCTCTGGGAAGGGGAAAGAAGAACTGGTATCCGGGATGGAATGAAGACTGACTTTTACATGTATACGTTCTAATAGTGTGTGAGTTTAAAGTCTATCCAATGGCCTTTAAGTTTATTTTCAAGACTGTGTTACCTTTTGTATGAGAAAACTAAAATAGTGCTGTGAATTTTCAGACTTGGAAATTATTAGTATTAAAAACACTAAAAATGACTAAGTTCAACAGTCAACTTAAACTAACAAGATGCTTATATAACTTCACCTTGTCAATAGTGCACAAAACTACACAGGTTTGCTGACCACTCCGTTCTATTTAGCTATAATCTCTCCCTCAGTCACATTTTCACTCTGCCATACAAAAGTCTATATATTAATAGTGCACTTGCTCATTCTTTTCCCTAGGAAAAAAAAAATAACTCCTGCAAAAACATGCCCCTCTGAGGCTATGCCGCTGTATTTTTAAATGTACCTTCTACTGCCTACAGGTCTGTTTGAGAATTTGGCTGTAGCTGGGAGGATCTCTGGAACAAAAGGTGAATAACAACTACTTCACTTCATGAGTGGTTGACAGTTAACTCCTCATTAAATTATATTAGAGAAAGTTACCTTTTGGTTATCATCAACATATCTGTTTTATTGATCATGACATGGGTAAAATATTTGTATTTTGCAAATCTTCCATTTTCCATGACCTAAAAAAAGGTGAAAGTGAGAAAATCAATAAAATTACTATTGTAATGCAAGTAATCTCTTCTGATCCTTTAAAAACCACCTCTCAATGGGGGCAAGTCGTTAACAATTATATAGTAAACATATCATCAGAAAGTTGAATATTCACAAAACCATTGTTGCTTCCTTTTTAAAAGCACCTATCTGCACTACTTTTTAAAAGATTACTCAGTTGCAGCTACGCCAATATTTAATGCTGAATTTTTAAGAGACATTATCTTACAAAGTTTAAACTGATAGTTTATATTAAACTATCACATTCATATTATCTTGGAAAATATATTAGTATTTGATCATATCTATACAAAAATACATGTAACATATTTGAACATATGAACCATATAAATTACTCTTAGCTCCCACCTTGTCTATTCCCTGTAATATCCCTACCTGCCTTACAGACATAATTTTCTTTGCTAATCTCACAACTTATTAAAAAATAAGGAGCAGAGTATTTCCAGACGAATGGGAAACCCCAAGATCTAATTAGCATACACAATGGCCTTTATTTTCAAGAGGGTTGAAACACTGTCTAACCATGAAATTAATAATCCTTTGTGTCAGAAAATATAACTATATAAACTAAAAAAAAGAAACTAGATCAATTTTAAATCTGTTCTAAATACTATTTGCTCTGAGGATGTGGTTAGTTTGGCTACTTATAATACGTAGATCAGACTACTATTTTTAAAGTCAAGTTACGTAATTGTGGCTAAGATACCTCAATAAGATGTACATTAAGAATTTAGCCAAAATGTTAGATTTCTCGAATAAATCCAAAAAGAGGACATAAAGAAAATTATGTTCCATGAGTGTATATCAAAAACACTAAAGTTATTTAGCCTAGAATTTAGCCAAGTGACTTTCATAATAATCATAGTAGAGAAGCCTCATAGAATAGTCTTCGTTTCTATTGTAGACAGAAGTTAAAACCACCACCGCCACAACAAAAAACCCAACTGTAACAGCAAGATGAGGCATACAAATAAATTGCATAATAGAATTTTCTAACTTCAAAGATTACAGTACTGAGTAGAGTATCTTTCCTGTATCCTATAGTCGGTAGGGCAAGTAAATACAAATTCCTTGAATTATAAATAAAAAAGGAACATAACCACAGTTTCAGAAGAAATTAATATGAATTACTAGATAATAAATTATGCAAATAAATTTGAAAAACTAGACAAAATGGGTCATGTGTTAAGAAAATAAACATTATTAAGAGAAAGAAGAATCAAATATTGGAGAGGAAGAGTAGAAATTATTTGCAGATAAGATGTATCTGGAAAATTCAAGTACACAAAACTCAGTAACTTTATTTTATAACCACAATAATCAACTTGAAAAATAGAAGGAAAAAATCCTGTGTACAAAGGAAATAAAAAGAAAGTTACCCTAGGTTTAACAAACAACATACAGAATTTATGTGATAAAGCTAAAACACACTATTGAGGGGAAAAACAAAATTTGAAAATGGCAATTTATTTCATATTCCTGGATAGAAAAATTCATACAATAAAGATGTTATCTCCCCACCCCCGGTTTACACACACACACACACACACACACACACACTCTCTCTCTCTCTCTCTCTCTCTCTCTCTCTCTCTCTCTCCCCCCCCCCTTCTCTCTCTCTCCCCCTCTCCTCTTTCCCCTCTCCCCCAACTTCTCTCTTTTTTCTCCTTGATTCCAGGATAGTGTTGGTTAGTTTGTTTTGGGAAAGAAGAAATGATTTAACAAAATACTAATATTTATCTAAGAAAAAGTGATAATATCCAGTAAATTATGAAAGGAGAATGAGAACTGCCTTAGCAGATATTAATACAATATCAGTTGCATTAGTGAAACAGTTTGGTGCTGGTAGAAGTTATATACAGACATATCAATAGGAAAAACAGATTCTAGAAAATGACCAAAATGCACACAGGACTTTATAAAATCCTATACATCTACATACAGGAATTTATGAAATCAACACAACATTTCCGATTCCTGGGCACAAGTGTGTATTATTACATAACTGGTGTTTCAGGCAACTAACTGGCTAAAGATGAATCCCTGCTTCTCTCTTTATACCAAATTAATTGCAGATGAATCATTTATTTAAGTATACAAAACTATAGTGGGAAAGGCTTAAATATAAAACAAAAAGACTATAAAACAATGTAAAAAATTCCTAAGACACCTCTGAATGGCAAAACAATAAGCAAATAGAAATAACAAAAAAAAAAAAAGTTGGGAAAATATTTAACAATAGAGATATAGAGCTAATTTCATAACACAGAATTCTATGAATATGAATAAACCAATAGAAGGCAAATAAACTAATAGAAAAATGTGACAGGTTTATGAACAGGCAGTTCAGCAAAACAAACAAAATGTGAACAATTAACATATGAGAAAATATTCAACTTAACACAAAATTAAGAAAATGCAAATCAATTAAACATACCCATTGGGTCAGCAATTCCAGGGCAAGTATTTATCTTATGCAAAAGTATCAAGATATACATATAGAAATCTTAATGGTAATAGTGTTAAAAGCAAAAAGTGTTAAGTGTTCACTAATAGGGGACTATGTAAACTATAGAATAGTAATACAATGGGGTGATATTATTCGGTCATAAAAAAGAAAAAGGTAGACTTGTGTACTAATATAGAAAGATGTGCAAGATAATACTAAGTGAAATTACTGAGAATAAATGAGGGGTGCAGAAACACATACAGGTATACTTATTTATATATGCACAGAAAATTTCTGGAAGGGTTGGTAGTAACACACCAATCTGTTCATTGCACTTATCTCTGGGCTTGGAAAGAATAAGAGTGGGAATGGAAGTAAAGCTTTATTTTTAACTTTACAATCTTTTGCTTTCCTTCTGTGTCATTTCATAAGAAATAGGCTTAAAAGTGTTTACTTTCTTTGGTCCTACATGGCCAAGTTTTAAAACCAAGAAACGTTGATCTCTTCAAGAACACTGCTACTAGAAGTCCAAAAAATCAATACATTCTATTAATCACAATCTTCAAATAACTTAAAAGCTATGGTTCAATCTTAACTTCAGTACCTAGCTTCTATTTCAATATTGTGTTAAGGCTGGGCATTGGAGTTGAGCCTGTCTCTCATTACTTTTCATTTTTTAGTGCCTATTTAAGTAAAATATAACCTGTGCTTATAAGCAATTAAACTGATTTCAATAGTCACAAAAGCATCCAGTATAAGTAAAGCTAAACAAAAAAGTTCAACCATGCAATGTTTTCTGGAATTCATCAAAAACCTTAAACACTTGAAAGATAAGTGTACTAATAATACGAGTCAAACCATCTACTATGAAACATATAATGAACCATATTCTTTGTTATTAGAATGGACAAATTTGAATAAATGTCAAAGATAACTCCTTACACAGCAAAGTTTTACTGGTCAGTCTCCATTACAAACATGCGAATATGAATGGAATAAGAATAGCACTGTAAGCAGAAGCTAAAATTCTGGAACTTAATCCCATAGAAGCATGGGCGAGAACGGGAGAGAATGTGATAGCTTATCAGCCACCACCTTCCATCATGCTGTAGAATCTACAAATGTCATGCTTTGGTAAAAACCTTCTGCCTAATTATTTGACTTAATAAATTTCCTGTATAGAAAGCTTCATACTTTTCAAAATGTCATGTTATTTTAGGGGAAAACAACAGAATTTTACACCTAAAGAAATGTTACTGTACATCCTAAACCAATCTCTTCCTTTAAGACATGAAGAAATGGAGTACCAGGTGTCTTCAACATCTAATCTTCACAATGACCTAATGCAGTTAGGCTATAGTTAAGTGACTTGCATGGGGTCACACTGTCAGTTGCAAAGTGGGCTCAGAAAAGTGGTTTTTTCACTTCTAATTCCACTGCTTTTCACTATACCATGATGTCTCCTCTTATGGTGCCTTAAAAATGTCTTCAGTATCCTTGAATGTTGGATATTGCTGCATTAAGTGGCTAAAGCAGCTCAGGTCAGTTGGTTTTCTTTATGTTAACAGGGTCCAAATAACTTAGTGTTAATATCCCATCTTTCTCCATTCCAAACAGATATTAGCTTTGAATGTTTCTACAAAAATAATTTGTGAAACCCTTTAAAATTAATAAACCAGCAAAACCAAGGCTGAGTCACTATGTAGAACCTTTGCAAAAAGACCAAGATTCGGCTGAAATATCAAGTGACTAAGCTGAAGTATCAAGCACAATAGCCTGTGCTTTAGATATGTTAGCCCAATTTAACATGCTAGAATGTTAAAGAAAAACAATTTTTGTCTTATTCATAAAAAGTATATATGAATTACTATCATCATTTGAGAACTTTCTTAAAGAAATAAATGGAAAAATACAAAGGTAACTACATTCATTACATACAATTGTCAGAATCTAAACATAACAATTAAAAATGTACGGTTATTGGTAAAAGGATCCATTTTGCATTAGAAAATTCGAGTATGTTAACCTTAGTTGGTCACAGACTCAGAGTGGTCACAAACTGATAGTCACACAGAAAGCAGGAACTTGAAAGACACTAGTATCAGGGTTACCCTCTACTAATATCCATGATACTTCAAAAAGAGAACATAAACTAGAAATTATTATGTAGAAAACATGCTAATACTCTCAAATTATACAAATGCTATGAAGTAGAGTTCTATAATAAAAATACTTTTAGAAAAAAAGCAAAATATGAAAAGATATTAGGAAAAAATCACTAACACAGAAGGCTTTAGATCCCAAACAATATATACTTGTCCCTCAGTATTGGCAGGGGATTGGTTCCAGTCATCTCCCTGGACACCAGATGCTCAAGTCCCTTAATTCGCCCTCTGCATCAGCAGGTTTCATATCCTCGGATTCATTTCAATCCAAGATTGGCAGAACCAGTGGATATGAAGGCCTGACTGTAAAGTGCTAATAATTCGTGAGAAATATATTAATTGGATAAAGTATAAGAACACAAAATTCAGAAAAAAAGAAAATCTGATTAATATCTCATTTTTCTAAAGGTCATGGGGGATAAAAGGAAAACAAAATTTATCTAGATAAAAAACAAAGTAAAAGTAAAAATGCTATCAAGCAAGGAAATCTACTAGAGATGACAAGAAAAGAGGAAAGGTTTATGAACAGCTAATACTAAAAAATTAAACTTACTTTAAAAGCAACAAAGTTCAGGCAAATTAAAAGGGTAAATGCTACCATTTCTCAATTGTTTAAGAAATAGACACCTTGTTCAAAACTATCTTATATTTAGAGAAAATTATAATCAATAAGCATAACTTCAAGTTATCTGATTAAAGGTTATAAATAAAAAATATTTTACTAATTCACTTCAAAAGACTCTGAGGGTCACGGCCAGAAAAAACAGGCATTGAACCAAGCTTTAGGATCAAATATAATAGAAATTCATTATCTCAAAGCTCAGTGATTTCATATACCTAATAGAATTAATGTAAACAGGACTGAAAAAGTGATATTTAGCTTATTCCCTGAGGCAAGATGTTTTTTTTTAAAAAATCAAATCTGAGTGTCATCAAATCTGAAGAGGAATTAGCCCTTATTTAGTCCCCCATACCTTTGTCTCCTCTCATGCTATTGAGCTATTTCAATTGTCAAAGTATAAACTATGTTGATAGCTTAGACAGGGCAAGGAAGCTGAGAATAATCACGTGACTTAAAAGCAAATGAAATAAAACTATTACCTTAATATGAATCGTCATCAACTGGTTCAACTAAAATGGTCTGGAGAAAGGCAGAATTATGTTCGTGACATCATTATGTGCATTGATAACGAACCATTAATTTACCTACCTAATACGTTCTAGAAAAAGGGCCAGAGAGAAATAATTTAACTAGATAGTCTCTCTTAATGCATTTCCAGCAGAACCTCTTTTGGGGAACACTACTGACTCATGACACCATGTATACTTGAAAACAACAACATTTCTTTAAAAACATTGTATAACACAGAGTAGACCAAATAACTGAGGTTTTATTGTTTCTATTGCTCATCAGTTAGTGTGTGGAAAATGTCCTGGTATTTTAACTAAAGTACTCTATTAATCTTGAAAGGAAAAAAAGGATAAATTTAATGATGCTTTTATCTCAGTAAAGAGGAGATGAATGAGGAATATAGAATTTTATAGTGATGAGCAAGAACTAGCATCAAGTGCTATCTATTTCAAATAATATATAATTAATTATTAGACATTGTACTAATAATCACAGACATGACCTCACTTGTTTTAATCCTAGTAACACCACAAACTATTGTTCTTTAGTGTTATGTCTATCTCAACACCATAGTAATCTTAAGTACTATAATTATCTCCATTTTGCTGTCTGGAAACTGAGGTCAGACTAGCATAATAAAAGATTATAAAGCTAATAAAAGAAAAAAGGCTGTAATGAACTCATTTACTTAGTTCTAGAATCCAGGCCCTAAGCTATGATAGGGTATTGCTACATCTCAGATAATTATAGTCAACATGAGTATATTCTACATATATTCTGGTAGATGCACTGGGATCCCACTTTAACAGCTCATTGGAATATGGGTTCAGATATCCCACAAGTTGTATCATGTCCCTGAAAAAGCTTTAATTTTATATAACTAGGAATCACTCTTTGGAAGATTGGGCATATCTTATTTTTCTTTTGATTCCTACAGTTCCTCAGAGCCTCACACTAATCAGTTAATCCACAGTCAAAAAGATACTGTGAAGATCCTGCATTACAGGGTTGGACAACACTGCATGTGTTTTATTCCTGATCACCAGAATAATAAAGCTCATTACAATTATAATCTCATGAGATGAGTAGAAATTTTAACTATTTTCTTCAGGGCTACACCTTAAGATCTAGAAGACTGTTTAATGCATAAATAATAGGAGTTTAATAAATACTTGCATAAAAATATGCAGCATTAATTTTTTTCTTTGTATGCATATAAACTATGCTACCAAATCATCCAGAAGAAATTCAATTATATATAATTATACATTTACTCTTTTGGCAATTTTAAAATTAAAAATAGCTGGCAATTTATTTCAGAAAATTTACATGAAATATCCAGCCTTCCACGCTTATATTCCAAACTGCAGCTTCATGGGATCTCCCAACTAAAACAACTACTTAGACCTGAAGGACCACAAAATAGCTAAATGTATGTTTCTCCACACTTCTCCTTATAGGATTCTTTACAGTGGTAAATTTTCACTGAAAAATTGGCATTAAAGTTCATTAAGTAGGATATCAATTTCATTTGCATTTATAACTAGACTCTTAACTAAGAGATGACAAAGTATACATGGTGCTTCCTTTCACAGATGACATTAAATTTTGTTTTTAGGTGAATGAAAGGGGTCTCCAAACTAATTTTGTATGAAAATAAATTGTTTCATTTGGCAAAAGAATATTCTTTTTTTCATAGGATATTTGGCCAATAAGAAAATAGACTTCAAACTTACACTAAAGTCTTTTAACACTATTGTTAGAGTACACACTTAAAAAAAAATCTAAATGAACTTTACTAAACTCTACTTATGGTGAGGATCTCTGTTCCATCCAAAGTAACCAGGGAGAGTTATAGGGCAGAGCTCTAACACATCAGTAAAGTCATGAGTTGAGTTCCAGGTTATAGCATAGTACCTTTAGCTAAATAAAGACTAGAAATCTTCTAAATTAATATCTACTACAGAATTTTAGCTCTATTTGCACATCCTCAGTAAGAAGACTCAAGCTGAACCTACTTGAGCTTAACATTTGAGAATTTCTTTTAAAACTAAATATTAAATTTTCTATTTTACTAGTATTTATCCTTCCTTAATACATTTATATATTTAAGAAATACAGTGATGTCAAATTTTTGAAAAAGATTTACAAAAATAGTCTCAAATTGCTATATTAAAATCAAGTCACTGTATTAAAAAGAGAATCAAAAAATTCACTTTACACTTGAGACAAAGAAAATTAAAATCACCCTAAGTGGAACTATCACCTCTAAAAAAAGACATAATTTCAAAGTTTTATTCAAAAAGTATTTTTATTTAAATACTGGAAGTTTTGAGTGCAGTGAATTACTCCATTGCTCCAAAATAAAGTTCCAATTGGTCCAAAAGTAAGTGGGACTTATTACTAAATGTTCAAAAGTGTGGACCTTCAAAAACGATGTACCAAAGACTCTCCAAGAGATTTCTGCTAAACTAATAAATGAGGTATGAGAACTGTATCCAAATTGGATAGGTAATCTCCTTTTCCATGGGACCTGCTTTATCTGTGATGCTAAAACTCTAACTTGCCTGGGTAACAGAATTTGGCTCTCTTCAGTTTTCTCATCCTATTCAGAAGTATGCTTCTGAAAAGGAAGAGTTACAAAATGAAGAGTGAAATCCAATAAGCCTTTGTCTCCTAGTTCTTTGAGTGCACTTACTCAAAATTTCAGATGAAGTCAGGAAGAGTATTCGGCATTACTCTGGGGATCTGACTGCCTATGTTAATCCCTTTTTTCCAGGTCAGTTGTAATTCTCCTCCCGAAGTAAAGGGAAAGACCACGTCGGCTGAAGGCAGTTATCTTCCAACTGCTATTAAGGCAGTGTTTGTAGCTAATTATAAACCTGCAATTTCTGGAAAAAAAAGAAATATACAACAAACAAAAACAGCCTCCCTTCTACAACAATTTACACAATGGCAACTATGATATTTATGCAAGAGATGTAAGAGATTCAAAACATAGAGAAAATTTCAAAATATTTGAAATGGGTAAGAATATAGTACCCCCATGGGACAATCCGACTGTCAATATTCATACACAATGAAGGACACAAGGTCACATACATATCACATACATTTTAAAAGGAGATTTAAGGGGTACGAATTTTTTATAAGGTAAAATCAAAAGTAGAAATATGTTCAATCAAAAAGCAGAAGCTTCTACATCAGCTATGAAAATAAAGAAAAGTTCTGCTGGCTATATATGTATTCTGGAAATAAAAACCAGGCTTCCCATATTGGAGATTATCCTATGAATGAGTGACTTTTAAAATCTTTACAAGTTAATAGTTCTGTTTATAAAAACTTATATGTAACAGAAATTTATATATTTGGATCATAATCACATAAAAAATTTAAAGGGGAAGTATACCACTAATGGTGGGGAGACAGAATTTTTTATTTTCTGTTATTTCCTACTTTACTGAACATATATTACTTTAACAATGCAGAAAATAATCTACTTTAATTAAAAATTTTTCATGTCTCTTGTAACATACTAAAATTGTAGATTGAGAATCTATGCTAGCTGATCCATAACAGGAAGTTAGTTAGCTTTATCCATGGAAGTATGGATCACTATATTTTTTAATTTATAGAAATTCCCAGTATTATTGAATATTCAGAAAATCTTTGTAGACATACGTAGTTAACAGGTTATTGACAAATGATAACAGTAGAAAAACACGGTATGCCTACTTAAGAATAGACTTAGCTGAATCTCTATCCTGATTATTTGTTTAAAAATTTGAATGCTCTAATACTTAAGCATCTCCAGAGGAACGGCATACTGTAATTTAGAAGCTATCTTTACCATTTCACTGTTGAGAATATGTATATAAAATGAAGAAGGTTACATTAAAAAATAATTTTATGAGATAAGAGGGTCCTTGGCTAAAGCCCAAAGTGGATCAAAGTGGTGGGACTCACACCATGGCCTTGGAGATGTGAAGGCCCTTAGCACACCTCCTCTGGATCCTGGTCCATGTTGCTCTCTTCCTCATCCCCATGGAGAAGACAGAGCTAATGCAGAAGCGAAGTTGGCTAAGCCAGCTGAGCGCTACAACAACATGCCACCTGTATGGAGACGGTGACAGAGTAGGGCACCAAACCATGCTGTCCAGTGAGAGAAAACTGCTTTCAGTGGCCTACAAGAATGTGGTCAGGGGCCACAGTTCTGCCGGGAGGGTCATCTTGAACATCGAGCAGAAAATCAACACTTCTATCAAGTCGCATCTGATTTAGGACTATGGAGAGAAAGTGGGAGTCCAAACTGAGATCTGCACCACCACAGTAGAATTTTGGGGTAAGTATTTAATAGCCAACATAACTAATTCAGAGAGCAAGGTCTTCTATCTGAAAATGAAGGGAGGTTACTTCTGGTACCTAGCTGAAGTTGCATGAGGTAATAATCAAAAACAAATGATAGTGCCCAAGGAGCTTATCATTTATATAAGAGGCTTCTGATATAAGGAGGGAAGAGATGCAACCCACACACCCAATTCATTTAGGGCTGGCTCTTTTAAATTTTCTGTATTATAATATGAGACCCAGAGCTTGACTGCCCACTGGCTAAAATGGCTTTTGATGAAGCCATTATAGAGCTTGATACAATGAATGAAGATTTGCACAAAGACAGTTATCTTTATCACAAAGTTGCTTAGACACACCTAACATATGGACATCAGATCATGCAGGAGAAGAATGCGATGTAGCAGAAGGGGCAAAAACTAACTGTGTACAAGGTGTCATTCTTCTTCCCCTCAAGAAACCTTTTTACACATCTCCATTCCCCTTTCATTTGCATTTCCTATAGCAAAGAAACCATTCATGTGTATGGAATCAACTGTTTATAATCTTTTCACAGTAGCTTTGGGAAAACTCCATTCCTTGACTTGTTTTGTCTTGGCCTCCTGGTGTGCAGTGACTGTAATAGAAAAGTATTAATAGCTTCATTTCTTATAAACACAAGTAACTCCCAAACATGTATGTGAAGGACTAAAATGTATCTGGTATTTAAGTAATTTGAACCAGTACTGCAAGTGACTGTTTGTATGAAAATATAATTATAAATTGTTCTACATAACTTCTTCATTTCTATATTCACTCCCTTACTCTTCTTTGGAGGTTTCCTTTCAGTAAGCAACTTTTCCATGTTTTTAATGTATTCCTTTAGGTAGACACCCAGAAGTATTAGATTGAATAGAAAAGCATTTGATATTTCTAGGCTAGGCGGGCAGGTCACAAATTGAAATGCCTCCTGTATTGTATATGATGGTCTCATGTACTAGTGACAACTGGGAATTTCCTTAATTGTTCTTCATTTGCTGCTGTTTCACTTGACAACTTCCCTTCCCAATAATAATTCTTTTACATTTCCCAACTTTGTAGTTCTGGTATTCACTTTACTATGTAAAAGAAGTAGAATGTTGCTGCCAGAATTGCTTTTGACAAATTAAAGTGCATGTCATTTCTTAATAATAAAAAGCAGAAATAAATTAAAGTATAATTTATTAAAGAAATTAAAGAAATAAATTAAAGTCTACTATATAATGTTTTGTATACTATTGCTTGTACTCACTGTACTTTGTGAATTTGAACATTTCTCCACTGAAATTAAAGACTAAATTAATGCTCTAAACATTTCAAATTGATCTCTATGTATCCCAAAGGTGTAGGGATAGAATAATACTAAAACTGACATTCTTGTTATATATTCATCCTAAGTACTACTTATTCTAACTGTATAATCCATATGTATTATTTAAACCTCATAAGACCTTTAATATTTTTGGACTACTATAATAAATGATAAATTTGCAAGGAAATCTATAAAATGAAAAACAGGGGCTCGAAGAACAGTAGAAAAAAGTACTCAAATAAAATCTGGGACAGTTGTTTCTGGTCCTCCTCCCATCACCACAGAAAAGCGTAACACAAAACTCCACCACAGGGCTCAAATCAGACAAACTAGTGTGGCAGCTACCACAGCGGTCATCATTCTTTGGTGTATACAACTTTGAGATATGAATGCAATAGCATATATATTATGGTGAACATTGATGTCCTAGTCATGAATCAATAATGGCTCCATCTGTAAACTTCGATAACATGACCTTAAAATCAACACTCAATATTGTATCAAAGATAGGTGTTTTGAACTATTTCAAAAGGTAAAATGTATAAAATCCTGAGAATTGTAAACATAAAAGCAAATTCAAATTTATTCTGACTTTCTTTTCTATAAAGAATGTTGAAAGTTAGCAATATTATTCTGGATTTACATTTATTATATCTATATGCAATATGAGTACTAATTAATTTATTTATAGGCTTTTATAAACTTATTCATGATGCTAGGTATCTGCAATGTCAGGAAAATTTTTCTTCCTGCCAGTTTTCAATATATTATTTAAGTGTCAAGTAGACACAGAACAAAATAAGGAATGAGCAATTACTCCCTTAAGAGAGAAGAACTCTTTTTCTACACATAAGCAATTACCATGTAGAAATTGGGAAAATAAAGGATATGAAAAGGTTTAATATTGCATTATCTTTCAAACATAGCTTTCTCATTAGACTTTCTTATTAGATGGATACTTCCATTTTTAAAGTTCTAATTATAGAATCACTAATGAACGAAAGAACTGTTCATCTTATTAAAGTCCCATAGTTGAACTCTCTTATATATATTTGATGAGGGATAAGAAGATATTTTTGTCCAGGTTGTATATCTCCATTAAGAAAACACTGGTGTAAAACAAAAAAAAAACAAAAAACTAATTTTCTATACATTTGATGAGGAGTAAAATATATTTTGTGTAAGTCCTATATCTCCATCAAGAACACACTAGTATAAAATAGAGTAATCCTCAGTCTTAAATATTTCTCTAATAATAATATACTATTCTTAAAAAACTGGAAAATAATTAATACCTGTGGTCAAAGAAGCTTGAAAAGATTATTTCTCTGTGGTAGGAAAACAGAAAGAACAAGGGCAATTATACTGTCAAAGAACATATTTACTTCTAAGAGATAAAATCTTAAGAATGATGAATCCTTAAGACCACAAGAACAAAATTTACTAGTTACTATAATAGTTTTAAATCTTTTTACTGTTCAAGGGATTTTAAATAAATGTAATTCTACTTCCAATTTTCTATTCATTAAAATAGGTATGTAAGATAATAAATATAATGACTGTAAAACCAACTTCATTGTTTCACAATATATAATGAATAAAAAGTAAAATGAAATGAGCATTTTTTCCATTCTCAGACTATAAATTATATCACTCTCATGACAAATCATAAATGTTCCTTATAATATAGTTCATTCCTATAACAGTAGTTCAGCCAATATAATTTTGAAATAGAACAACATATTCATATGGCTTTGAGTTATATAAATTTAATATTAAAAGAAATTTGACAAAAATACTTTTAAAATGCTAAATATGAAATATTTACTGACTGGCTATTACTATTTCTTCTCTTTTTTTTTTTTTTTTACACAATGGCATTACATTACAGCCCAGAAAATTTAGAGAACATCAAAAATAGCATTTTGCTAACAAATTGATCATTTAACATAAAACTAGTGAACATTAGCAAAAAATTTAAGTCTAACTTTAAATTATAAAGACAAACTGCATTCCAAAACTACAAATATATACAAGCAAATGCTGAAATATATAGTATGTCCTACTTTAGATATACATTTTTCTGTGCTTAAATAATGCAATTATTTTGCTTTTTGAAAATATATAGAAGAACATTTTAAAAGGAAAAGTATTTTAACTCCCTAAAATGGTTATATATTTGGGTGTTATGATAGTAGTCATACAACAAATGTTAATGAAACATTTTGAATAAAATGACAAAGAACATATGAATTTTAACATCTGAAATCTAATCATCATCATCATCATCATCATCATCATCATCTCTACTGCTACTGTGAGTCATAATCCACTCCCTGTAGACCTGAATTTTCTGTAAGCATGGTAAAGAAAAAAAGAAGCACAAAGGTTAGTTAAGTATGGTAAATTGCTTGGAAAACATGTAAAATTATGAAATGTTCGAAGAGTCAGGATAATTTTGAAGCAGACTTTTCAGCTCTGAGTAAGATGGTAATTATGGATATAATATTCCATAAATTAATAGACCTAAGACTAAATTCTAATGACTGCTAAACTTAATGTATAAAATAGTTCAGTGTGTCAGCAATGTACTCTGTGAATATATTAGAAATATTCTATTTCTCTAGTAGGCAATTTTAATTTACTAGGAAGCACTATAAATAATGTGCTACTTCCTAGATAGAAAGGTACACAGTGAGAATATATTTTATGTTTAATTATATATTGGCATATATAATTTAGTGAACACAGAACACAGTTTTTAGAAAATTAAAAAATAAAAGGAGAAATATTTGAAACTATTAAATAGTTTCTAAGGCCACCACAGTTAAATCACTTAGATTAAATCTAAGCTGATAAGATTTTAAATCCTATTTATATATTGTCTACTTTTCCACAGTACTGGTATTCATATATTTTAAAGTATTTGCTAATAATACAGCAGAGTTTTGAGCCAAAAAAGCACTACTACCACCAAAGCAACAACCTTTTTCTTATACATGTAAGAGAAAAATGCTAACCACAAACATCCTAAGGCATCTGGTGAGTTCCTATAGGTATTCCAGCTAATACTGTGTTTAATGTTCCTGCTGAAAACAAGTAATGGCTGACAAAGATTTTGAGTTTTTAGTCATTTAAATGGCTCTTTTAGCCATTATTGCTAAGACACGCTGACTAAAAATAATACACATCCTTTAGAATACAGTCAAAAGTCATGACCTTTAGATGCTAAAGTTTAAAGCTTCAAATTAATGAAGGTGTAGAATAAATTTATGTTGGTGAAATCAAGTTATCAACCATAAAAAATTTCATGGCTTTCTTCCATATTATAATCTGTTCCCTAGTAATGTGGATATATTTCTAAACTCTCCTCACCATTTATCCTTACTTCCTACTAAATTTATTAAAAGTTTTTAAAGAAATATTTTTAGTTTTTTTAAATGGTATTGAATTCAGTCCAGTAAAAAGCAAGATGTTAAAAATGTAACATGTTAATTGTGTTCTAAAAAGGAAGGCAGGAGCTAAGAACAAATAGGTTTCAACTATAATGAACCACTGGTCACTTCTGCAACATTTCCATCTTTCACAGAATGATATACTGTGATCACAGAGACTGTACAGCCTCTCACTAGATTTTTAGCTCCATTCCAAAATTGAATTATTTTGATACTTTTAAAATATTTTAAACACAATGTAAAATTATTAAATATTGCACATTAACTCAACGGTTATGCTTTAATACATTAGATGGAAGTACACATTTTATACAAAATCATATACTCTGCATGTAGTGAGCAAAATATTAATCATGACAATATTTAAAATTTCAAGGTTATATTTTCAAATGTA
This sequence comes from Cynopterus sphinx, assembly GCA_030015415.1. Classification (NCBI taxonomy): domain Eukaryota; kingdom Metazoa; phylum Chordata; class Mammalia; order Chiroptera; family Pteropodidae; genus Cynopterus; species Cynopterus sphinx. The sequence goes on along the minus strand of CM057385.1, from coordinate 92,253,297 downwards.
TGCAACATAATAACTGGTTTGTTTTCAAAAATAATTTAATCTAGTATTACAGATCTAAAACCCACAAACTACTTTAAATTGGTATATTTAAACTGGTATATTGGTATATTACCTACCCCATAATCAGAATTTTAAAAGTCCAATTTACTAACAAAGTTGTCTATACAGATAAAATACTCTACCTTCAAACTGTCTACTGATCCAAAAGCTAATTTTCTTTTCTAAAAGATGATGCCTTTCATCTGAACTGCTTATCAAATTCCATGTGGTTTTAAATAGACTACACAAGCATAAAGCAAAAAGAGGGTTATGGCTATTTGAACATCTTCAAAAGAAAAGCCTAAGAACCCAAGAATTCACAACAGCAATAGTCTTGATTTTTTTTTCCTTACCCAGACCCAATTGGACTGAGCACTATATCTGGTTGAAAAGTTACCAGAAGTGTGATAAAAAGAAAGAAGTACCCTAAACAGAAATGGTTTAATTAGCTAAAAAGTACCACCAACAATGAGGGTACATAGGCACAAGAGCTTTCAACAAATTTACCAAAAGTCCAGTACAGAACTAATACCCTATAAAAAAAATCAGATTCACTAAAAATCCTGTACAAAAAGTTACCAATTCAAAAGCTTTTCTTTGTATTCAAAATACTGAAACAGCTGTACGTAGTTTGTAAATTTAAAGACTAAAATCTATTGTTGGCTTTCACTTGCAAAGTCATGCATTAACTGTTTTCATATCAAACTTTTGATGCCTGTAAAAAAGAAAAAAAAAATCTTATAGTAAATAAATGTACATGAAAACCTAAGTAACTATAAGAATCTTATAAATGGAATTAAGCAAAACATAAAGCTCAAATAATTTAACAAATATTTTATAGTTACCTATAAAAAAAGCTAACTTAACTGAATTGATTTATAAGATATTTCTTCACCCACCTGTAACATCTGATTTCCAGTACCATCCCTCAACCTGTAAGGTCTGATAACTCCATCTTCATTAAAGAATCGAGGGGGTCGCAGACTCTCCACTTCATCAGAGGTCTCTGTAGCCCTAGATAAAAAAAAAAAAACCAAAAAACTTGATTTTTAAAATCATTAAAAAAATCCTAGTAGACTTTAAATTGCCACTACTAAAAAGGATCTTCTTCTGGATAAATTAAGACTGTTATATAACCTCTCATTTTCAAATTTGTTTTTATGACACAAACGTTAAGTTCTCTAGAAAAATGTAGAACTGTAAAGAAGTTTGCTTACAGCGTCTCTTGGACTTTTTGTAGACAACAACCAGAGAATCAGCAAATAATTATTGCTTTTTCATTTCCAACAATATTTTTATATTCTTTTTCTTTTCCTGTGATACCATCTAGTTCCTCCACAATGCTAAATACAAGAAAGGATTGCAGGCATCCTGTTTCATTTCTAACTTTAAATAGAAAGCTTCTAAGAGTTTTCCATGAAGTACAGATATTAGCAATGTTTTGTTTTTAAGGGTGTCTTTTGCCAAGGAAGTTCACTACTCTTAGTTTGTTGTTCTTGCTGCTACTGTTTTTAAAAATGGGTAATTAATTTTAAATAAATATTTTTTTCCTGGTCATTTGATGTAATCATATGGTTTATCTCCTTCAATCTATTATTGCTATATATCACAACACATAATTTTTTTAATGTTAAAATACATTTCCACTTGGGCTTGATATGTATTGTTTGTATTATAATATTATAATTGTATTATATTTTATTTAACATTGTTGACTGTATGGACCTATATGAAAATGGTCCATTTGTTCATTCATTTAACAAATATTCACATTCAATAAATATTTATTATATATACACACACCTTACTGCATAACATATCCACATGTATAGACACAGACATATGGATAATTTTTCCAATTAAAAGCAAAGACTGGCAAAATGGATAAAAATATGATCCAACTATATGCTGTCTATGAGACTCACTTTAGAGATCAGAAAAAATTAGACTTTAAACAAAAAATTCTTATTAGACACAACATTTTACCATGAGAAAAGGGTCAATACATCAAAAAGATACAGAAATCATAAATATATACTTACTTAACAAAAAAGTCCCCAAATACATGAAACAAAACTGACAGTACTCAAAAGAGAAAAAAAACAATTCAATAATAGTAGTTGTCCCAATACCCAACTTTCAATAATAAATATCAAATAGAAGATCAGCAAGGAACTAGATTTGAATATTATAATCCAACTATACCTAACAGTCATCTACAGAACACTCAATTCAAAAACAACAAACTACATGCTCTTCTCAAGGGCAGATGAAACATTCTCCAGGACAGACTATATTTTAGGCCATAAAACACATCTCAATAAATATAAAAGTACTAAAACATACAAACATGTTATCTGACTACACAGAATAAAATTAGAAATATTTTTAAAAATGTGGGAAATTCACAAATTTGTGAAAATTAAACATCAGAAACCTAAATAACTAAAAGTTAGAGGAAAAAACCACAAAGTACACTACTTTGAGACAAATTTAAAAAAACAAACAAACAGTAAACCAAAACTTATGGGATGCAGTAAAGACAGTGATCAGAACAATATTTATAGCTGTGAAAGCAAATATTCAAAAAAGACCCCCAAAATAGATAATCTAACTTTACACCTTGAGAAATGAGGAAAGGAAAAGCAAACTAAATTTGAAGCTAGCAGAAGTGGGGAAATAATAGATTAGAGCAGAAATAACTAACGTAGAAAGTAGAAAAACAAGGGAGGGAATCAATGGAACCAAAAATTGATTCTTAAAGTCAACAAAAATGACAAACCATTAGCTCGAATGACAAAGAAAAAAAGATTTAAGTTGAAGAAACAGACAACTGCATCAGATCTATATCAAACAGACTGAATTAGTAATCAAAAAACTTTACCAGAAATAAAAATCAAATCCAGATAGGTTCACTGGTGAATTTTACCAAATGTTTAAAGGAAAATTAACACAAATCCTTCACAAACTCTTTCCATTCTACTTGTTAACTCTAATACCAAAATCAGGCAAAGACATAACAAGAAAACAACAGACTAATTTCTCTTATGAATCTGTAAACAAAATCCTCAATAAAATACTAGCAAACTAAATCCAGCAGCACATAAAAAGGATTATACATCATAAACAAATGGGATTATCCCAGGTATGTATTATTGGTTCAACATAGGAAAATCAATTAATCAATTAATGTAATACATACATTAATGAAGAAAAAAACAATCTTAATTGATAGAGAAAAAGCATTTGAGAAAATTCAACATCCTTTCATGATAAGGCACTCAACAAACTCAGAATAGAAGTCAACTTCCTCTATTTAACAAAGGACACTATAAAAACAACAAAACTTAAAAACAATAACAACAACAACAACAAACATACTTAATGGTGAAAGAATGAAATTTTTCCTCCTAAAATCAGGAGCAAGACAGACATGTTTGTCCTTGGCACTACTATTCAACATTGTATTACAGGTTTTAGCCAAGGCAATCAGGCAAGAAGAAAAAAAAAGGCATCCGGATCAGAAAGGAAGAAGTAAAACTACCTTTATTTTCGGATATGATGTTATATATAGGAATCCCCAAGGAATCCACTAAGTAACTACTAGAGATAATAAACAAATTTGGTAAGGTTGCACAATACAAGGTCAATATACAAAAACTAGCTATATTTCTATACACTAGCAATATACAATCCAAAAATGAAATTAAGACATTTATAATAGTACCCCAAATAATAAAATGCTTAGGAATAAAGAAGACATGCACACTGAACACTGTCAAACATCATTTAAAGAAATTAAAGACCTAAATACATAGAAAAACATCCATTTTATGGACTGGGAGACTTAATGTTAAGATGTCAAAAATCTCCAAACTGATCTATAGAATTCAATACAATCCCTATCAAAGCCCCAGCTGTCTTTTTTACAGAAATTGACAAACTAATCCTAAAATTCATATGACTCAAAGAAGAAACAATTTTGAAAAAGAACAAAGTCAGAGGACTCAGACTTCCTACTTCAAAACTTACTACAAAGCTACAGTAATCAAAACAGTGTGTTATTGGAATAAGGATGGGCATATAGAAAAATGGAAGAGAAGTGAGAATCCAGAATAAGCTCAAATTTATGGTCAACTGATTTTGGAAAAGAGTACCATGACCATTTGGTAGGAAAAATGTAGTCTTTACCTCAAATGGTGCTGAAACAATTATATATGCACAGGCAAAAGAATAAATTTGGATCCAACCTGTCTTCATATACAAAAATTAGTTAAAATGGATAAAAGAACTAAATTTAAAAGCCAAAACTTTAACTCAGCTAGAAGAAATTGTAGGTGTAAATCTTCATGACTTTGGACTAGGTAATGTTTTCTTAGATATGACACAAAAAGTATAAGCAACAAAAAAGATACAGATAAATTAGATTTCATCAAAAGACACTACAGAGAAAGCTAAGGCAATACACAATTAGGAGAAAATGGGTTTAGTTTCTTGAGTTTATAAAGATCTTTTACAACTCAACAATAAAGAAGACAAGCAACCCAATTAAAAATGTAAATGAATCTGAACATTTATACAGGGAAAACATACAAATGGCCAATAAGCACATGAAAAAGTGCTCAACATCATTAGTCACTAGGAAAAGCAAATCAAAGCCACGATAAGATAATACTTCATACCCAGTAGGTTAGCTATTAAAAAAAAAGGCAAAATGGAAATTATTTAGTGTTAGAATGTTAAGAAATTGGAACTTCTACATTTCTAGTGGGGATGTAAAACAGCACAGGTGCTGTGGAAAACACTTTGGCAGTTTTTCAAAAAGTTAAACCTAGAGTTAATATATCAACCCAGCAATTCCACTTTTAAATACTACAAACCCAAAAGGGTTGAAAACATGAATATTCTTAGCAGCACTGTTCATGAAAGTCAAAAAAGTGGAAACAACCTAAATATCCATCAGCTACCGAGCAGAAAACCAAAGGTGGTATATCCATACAATGAAATATTTATCCATAAAAAAAAAAAAAGAAATGAAGTTCTCATTTATGCTACACCGTGAATGAACCTGGAAAACATCACATGCCAAATGAAAGAATCCAGCCACAAAAGGCTAAACATTCACTGTACATTTCCCTTTATATGAAATGTCCAGAATAGGCAAATTCATAAAGGCAGAAAGTAGACAGTAGTGGCTATTGGCTGAGAGGAGTGGGAATGGTGAGTGACTGCTGACAAGTACAGGGTTTCTTACAGAATTGACTAAAATGTCCTGGAATTAGATAGTGGAGATGTTTGTACAACCTTATGAATATACTAAAAACTACCTGAAATGTATACTTTAAAATGGTGGGGTTTTTTTTTACAGTATGTGAATTATATCTCAATTTTAAATGGACTATATATATTATGGTGTTCAAAACAGCATTATAGATTATGGGGTTACATGGGAGGGGTGTAGATGTTGTTATAAAAGGGCAACACAAGGTATTTTTGTGGTGCTGGAATTGTTTAGTATCTTGACTGGTAGAGAATACATGAAAACGCACATGATAAAATTGTATGGAATTAGTGCACACACAAGCAAATGAGTACAAGTCAAACTGGGGAAATCTGAATAAAATCGGTGGGTTATATCAATGTCATATTGCGATATACTATAGTTTTGCAAAGTATTACTATCGTGAAAATTGGACAAAGTATACATAGTGGTCTGAATGGTGGATCCCAAAGATACCAGGCTTGAATCCCTGGAAACTCTGAATATTGTTTTATACAGTAAAGTCTATAAAGATGTGATTAATTTAAGGCTTTTGAGATGGAGTGATAATCTTGAATTATCTGAAGGCAGAGACTAATGTAATGAGATCACAAGCCCAGAAGTGCCTGCAGCCACAGCAAAAGGTATAAGAGGCAAGGGGCAAACTCTTCCCTCTAGAGGGAGTGCAATCTTGCTGACAGCTTAATTTCTGATTCCAGTACAGTGAAAAAAACACTTTCTATTGTTTAAGACATCAAGTTTGTGATAATTTGTTCCCACAACCATGGGAAACATAACACAGTGTACAAAGGATCTCTCTGCATTATTTCCTACAACTGCATGTGGCTCTACAATGATCTCGATTAAAAGAAAAAAGGACTACCACATGCCAAACAATATTCTAAGTGCTGTAGAAACAGATAAGAGCCACTACATTCATAGAACTTTTATTCCAGCAGGGAACAAATATATAAGGTAAAAACAAACAGTGTATTAAACTGTAATAAGAGCTAAAGAGAGAAAAATAAAGAAGGGAAGGGCAATATGAAGTATCTTGGGTGGGGGTAGGGGATAAACTAAAATTTTAGAGTGGCCATGGTAAGGCCTCACTGGGAAGACAAAGTGATCATGCTGACAATAGAGGAAAGAGTATTTTAAGCAGAGATGAGAATGAGTCCTCTGCTGTAAATGTCACATTTGATTTCCTAATTAATACTCTCATATAAGATGAATGAAGGAGGAGGATTTCTCTTTTCTCTTAAACAATAGTATAAGCTACGACGGTCTGTCTCTTGGCTTCTGGGACACTACTTTCTTCCTTCTCCCCCTTACTTTAATGTCTGTTTCTTTTCAGTTTCCTTTGCTGGGACCTCATTTCCCCAACTACTAAGCGCTGGTGTTACTAAGGGCAAGTCTTAGACCTTTTTTCTCTTTTCCACTCTATTTCCTAGGTGATCCCATCCAATCTTATGGCTTTAAATACCCTATTCTAGGCTCGAAGAATCACAGATTTTTAACTTTAGCTTGGGCCTTTCCCTCGAACATCAGACTCCTATACCCAGTAACTACTTGATGCCTCCACTTTTATATCTGATAGTTTCAACCTAATACATTCAAACCAAAACTTCTAATCCCCTTTTCCTAAAAGATGACAACCCCATCCTTCCAGTGGTTCAGGTAAAAAAAATTTAGAATTATCCTTGATGATTCTCTTTCTTTCCTATCCTACATCTAATTTATCAACTAATCCTGTTATCACTACCTTCAAATTACATGCAGAACATGAACCTTACCCTTCAACTTTTAGTCTATATTGGTCTAATCACTATCATCTTTCATGGATTATTGCAAAAGCTTCTTAAATGTTCCCCTATTTCTGCCTTGGTCCTTTTGTGGTTTATTTTCAATGTAGCAGTCAGATCACACTAATCCTTTTGTTCAAAATCTTCCAAAGGTTTTTTTCCTTTTTTTTATCTTACTTTAAAAAAAAGCCAAAGTCCTTACAGTGGCTTACTGAGCCATATATAATCTGATCCTCTGCTCATTCTCTGATAGCACCCATTCTAACGTTCTCCTTTGCTCAGGTCCACTGTTCTTGCTGTTCCTTAAACAAGCCATGTGTATTCCTGCATTAGGGCTTTTTACTTGCTGTTCCTGCCTAGGAGATTCTTCTTCTCACAAGGTTCACTCCCTTACTTAATGTCTCTCCTCAAATTTAATCTCACCAGTGAAGCTTTCCTGCACATCTTATGTATAAAACAGCAATCTTCCTCCCCACCAAGATCTCTTTATCTTTTACTCTGCTTTATTTGTCTTCAAAAAAATTTTCACCATTTACCCTCTCATATATTTTCAATTTACTTATTTTTTTCTCTTACCCACTAGAATGTAAACTGTATGAGAATAAGGATTTTGCCAATTGTGTTCATTTCTGGTTCCCTAAGTGATTAAAATAGTGTCTAGATACAATATGTTCCCTAAAATGTGCTGAATCAATAAATACTTACATGTGTGATTAGATCAAACTTGTTAACTGTGTTCAAATCATTTTACTTACTTTGCCTTCCTGATATAACAATTATTGAGAAAAATGTTAGATTCTTTCACTATTATTGAAGATCTGAAAATCATATTTTCTTATGATTTTATCAATTTTTGCTTTACAAAGATTGAGTCTATTGTAAGTTGAGTATAAGTTCAAAATTTTTATTATCTTCTTGGCTAACTGTTTTATCTTATTTATCCAAAATAATGCTTTATTTTGGCTTAAGGTCTGTTTTATCTAATGCTATATAGTACTTCTCTTCTGTACACATAGTATATATACATTTATTTATATGTACAATATACACCATATATCCTCTTCAGAAATAATATATTAAAATGCTCAATGCCAATCATTACCTTCTCAAATTGTATCTTATTGTTTTTAACATTTTGGTTCTAATGTTGTTTTTATACAGTTCAATTAGATTTATCCACCAATTTATATTCTTACATTTGATTTTTGTAACCCACTTCTTTCTGCTTCTGACATCCTTCTTCATAAATACAACCTTCACTAGTCCTTAAGTCTTATTTTTCTAAAAATGTTTTTATTTTGCCCTTAATCCTTCAAGGTAACATAGCTGGGTATAGGTTATAAGGTTTTAGATAAATATAAGGTTATTCTAGCAATTCTGGGCAGGCCCCTGCATAGCTCTCTATATATTTTGGATTCCTTATATTTCACTGACTTTTGAGTTTTTCTGGTGACTGTGACTCAATACATTATATTTATGATACTGAAATTACAGGTAGAAAAGATTGAACCTTTTTTTCCAATCTTACTTCTAAATTATAAACTGGAAACGCCCAATTATGGTAAGAAGTATGAAAAACTCACTTAAGAGGCACAGCTCATATGATGACAATACTTATCCTTATAGAGCAGGAAGCAAGAGAAAATACGAAAGGAAACAGATTTGGGAGATATACACCCACCTACCATTCTAAATTAGGTCTCATTAGCAAGGATTTAATCAAAATTGTTGTGTATGCTGCAAATTTCTAGAATAATGGTAGCAATAATGTAAATACTAAATTTCAGTCTTAAGCTAAATTTAATTTAGAGGACTAGAGGATGTTTTTACATTGTGGAAATGAAGAGAAATAGAGGGAAAAGACGTAATAATCTCATAACAAAATAAGATCATAAAGGAAAGGTGAACATAGCTGAGTTTGAACCAGGAATACAAAATGCCATTCTCTGTTTCCCAAAAAAACAAGACAAAATATATGTGTTAATTTTATAAGTGACATACAGCTTGCTTTACATTATTGCAACATATTTTGATTTGGGCAGTGGAAAAGCTTGCTTGCCACACCTTTCCTGCCAAGGTTGCTGGGAAAGAATGATGAATGAAGAAGAAATCTATCAAGTAGAAATGACGCAATGGCAACAACTTTAAATTAAAGTATCAAAAGAAATCAGGAATATTATATGCCACTTTCCATGTTAAAAGATTCCTAAGTGCCTTGAGCAAAATAACCGTACTTATTTCATTTCTCACAATTTAAGCATTTTACTCATATCCTACATTAAAGATAATTTACCTTTTTATTCCCTGAAATGTACTGCTAGCCATGTCTATGATGCCTCCAGTTGGTCTTGCAACTGCTCCAACTAAACCTTTCCCAACACCTTTAAAGAAACCAGTTGCTCCTTCTTTTTGGGCTCCTAGGAAAAAAAAACAAAACGACAAAGTTTTAGATAATTAGATCAAGAATGAAAATAGAAAAAACTGTGAAAGACTTAGTAATACATACCACCCAAAAGAACCATCACACTTGCCTTTGATTGGTTTGGTAACAATTCCTGTTATGCCACTTACGAAACCCTAGAGGGAAAAGCAAAATTAAAAATTTACAATACTTTCACATGATGCTTTAAAGAATTAAGTCTGGCTTACAGAAAAAATAGAGAATTCTGCTTTCTAGATACCATAAGAATTAACATATTTCCTAAACACTTTATTTAAATGGAATGCTTTTGGAGGCTACTGACATATTTTATATAGGCAACTCACTGTTCCTGCAACATCCAAATAATATCTAAAAGGAGTAAAATTTATATGCCTGTTTCCTTATTCACAGAATGTGGCTTTAAAAGTATTTTCTGTGATGTTAAAAGATATTTCCTATCATGTTCACAACAGTGGGAAATGTCTTACAGAAACTAGGCCTTTTCCTCCACGAGTGATGCCTTCTCTGAGACCAGCTGGTTGCTTATTCATGGCTTCTCTTCTTTTCTGTTGATAGTCTTCATCCATGGTTATGGCTGCTACTCCTTTAGCCACAGCGCTGGTGATTTTGGAGGCAGCACCAGCTAATCCGCCTAGCAGAAATTATAATATCTTTAGTAAATGCAAATATAGCATTACTTCCTAGCATAATCATACTTGGGAAGCATTCTGTTTCTTACCAACAGCTCCACCAACTAATGCCTTCAGTCCTAGTGCCATACCCTCCACAAACTCTTCTGGACCTTGGATGGCTCCCTAAAGGGCCAAAAAATAATAACAAATAAAGTTATGTTTACCTTTAGAGGTGAACTTATTGATATAAATGAGAAAAACAGTAGTGAGAAAAATGTCCGAGAGAAAGTGACACCAGCAGAAACTTTACATTGACAAAAGTCTCAGAGATATTTCATGACTTTGCAGGTGCAAAAGATAAAATGTTGAAAGTTAATCCAAATTTAGAAAGGAGTATGACTGTACACCAAGGTGCACAAAAGGTATTTGTTATATGAGAAGGTAAGCACAAACTACTTTTGATAATTACAAAAATAAATAAGAACACTTTAATTCTTAATGCAGCTAATGTTTTAAATTATAGACTACAAAATAAATATGAGTTTAACTTTATTTTTCATTGTCACGTATACCTATAAGTGAAAGTAGAAGAGTTTTGGATGTTTTGAGAGAAATATTTCAGGGACAGAGAACAATCTTTACTTTTGCCATTGATTAAGACTGCTTTGCACAGTGCTAGGTTGCACGATTATTTTTACTATCCCACTCTATTGTGCAAAGCAAAAGTGCTTGTCTATGGTAATCTTCCTTCCACAATAGCGTAAAGTTTATCTACTTTTACTGTTCCAACATAACTCTTAAAATTCAGTTTTGTATTTTTGTAAAGTCTTCAGTTTTAAATTGAGAGAAAAAAGTAAAAATCTCCCCCAAATTTCTCAAAAGCTCTTACCATTGTTCACTACAAAATAATGTCTTTTGTTATGTCTCCTAAAATCTATTTACACTCACTACTTGAGTTAACAACTGAAATGCATTTTATTCAAAAGTATTAATGTGATATGTTGTACAATGCACAGATAATGATTTTACCTGGTAAGGTTCATAAAAAAATGCTTCTACGCCTTCAGAAAATTCCCTAATCAAGCCAAAGGGATTTCCCAAAACTTCAAGTCCAAGAATGAGTACATACATCTGCCTAATGGCCTAAAAATGAAATATAAACATTAATCAATTTGGATAATCAGAGTTAATATTTTTTCTTATGTTCAGTACACACATCCAGTTTCTCATGCTAACACCCCTTATCACCAATTTCAGTACCTAACATATATATCACCTTATTTACCACTAGTTTTAGTTTTTAAAAAGCAATTTGGTGTTAGAGTATGTGAAATGACATATTTACATAAAACCTTAGAATATTTAAAATGCTTTCACTTTTACAACTATGTGTGACAGTTTATAGACTGTCATTTTATAAACTGGAGAAACACTTAGGTCAAATGATGCTCAGGGTCACATGAGAGTAAATGGCAAACCTGGGATCCAAACCCAGACCTGAGTCATGCTTGGTGATCTGTCCATAATACAATGGCTGTCACAGATGCTCTATAACTTATATCATAAAATACAGGAGTGTTTGCAGATGTAGAAAAAAATCAATTAAAATATCTAGCATATTCAACAATTTAATTATATTAAAAATATCCTGTGTTCACCAGATACTAATAGTTTCCCTTGGACCTATTTTTTTCATAAGTGTGGTTAATTACTTAACTAATGTTTTATTTAAAGATTTATGTCTAGTCCATATGATTCACAAAAGAGTTCAGTCAGTCCCTAAAAAAAAAAATAGGAGAACAAAAAACTGAAATAGTAGTTGGGCTCAATTTCTTTCTACAATTCTGAAAACAAAAAACATGTTTTAAAATTTTAAAAGCGACACTTAACTTTGTTGTTAAATCTACATCATACATGTATAGACACATACAGTTTCACTATTTTCACTATTTTACGTCACTATCCCTTTGTAAAAGAATCTCAGACAAACCTGTTTTGAATAATGTCTTATTACTTCAGACTGTAGTTCAGCTGTTGTATGAAACTGATAGTTGAGTTCAAAAAATGCAAGTCTGAAAAACAACATATAAACATATAAATATATGTGTGTGTAGAGAAAGTTTTTAATATTAATAAATGGTTTTACTTTCTTTAAATTTTTTTCCAAATCTTTCCTTTTAGTACATTTTTCTCATGCCAATCAGAAACTCTCCTCTTTTACATACATCTCTGAACATGCTGATCAAAGAAAGGGCTAAAAATGTGATAAAAGCTATGAATTTTATCCTCAGAAAAGCCACTAATATACACATATTTTCCACATTATTTAGGGGATTCAGAGACCCCTTAGATCCCATGCATGAACATGAACTAATATTTGTCAACTCTGTCCTATCATAGCACGCAAAGAAAATGTTTGATACACTAAGGTAAGTAGAAGACAGTGTTGAAGAATGGCCAACGTTCAATTGCTGCAAGTCCTGCCTGATGCTGACAGCTTGATGAGTCAAGGTAAATTTATTTATAACCTATTCACAGCACAGATAGACCCAAAAGACAAATTGGGATGTGTGATGTTAGCAAATAAGACACCAGCAAAATCAGAAATCTCATCTTATTCTAGATGTCTTCAAACCTATGTTCTTTAATTTGACTGTTACCCATCTTTACTCAGATTGAGGTATCTTTTATTGGACTCATTGATTCTTACTAATGTCCCTGATGACAGTTCTATGTGCTACCTGAAAAGGTCACACTCATCAAAAGTCTCCACTCAGACTTTTAAATCTCTTTGGTCAGATACTCTAATAGCTCCCATTATGATTCATATTAAAATGTAAATTCTTAACTGTAACATTTAAACTAACCCCTTCATTTTCCCCTACCGTGAGTTTGAAGAGTCTGGATCCTATAAGCCTTGAAGCCACATCTTTTAAGCATACATCTTTGGGTGTAAATAGCTTCTTAGCAAGCCTTCCCTCGTCAAGACATGCCTTAAATGATGTGTGAAATTTCATGGCCACTGTCCCCTTTCTTAAGGAAGTTATTTAGTAATTAATCTGTTATATAATAGTTAAGGGTTAATAGGTATATGTTACTTAAAATATATTCTATTTAACAGCAAAAACCATATTTTGCCTATGATCTGTAATGTATTTTGTAATTTTTCACTTATAAAACTTTTAGATAACATATAAAATGGACTTTTCATCAATTTATAGATATAAATATTAAACATACTTAAAAACTACATCTTGTACATCTGTAAGAGTGGCACCAATGCTCTTCAGCAAAAGATTTAAAGAACGAACTGCAATCAATCCTTCATGTTGTTCTGAATCTTTAGCTTCTTCTTTACCCGAACTCAGTGAAACACTTAAATGCAACTAAAGAGATAGAGATAAATGTTTAAGCCACTACTTTATGAAGACAATTTTAACTTTTAGGTCAATTTTATTTTAAATTTACTGTACCATAAATGAGATTTCAAAGCTATCGTAATTATGACAAAATTAATAAATGGAAAGTTAAAGGAATTTAAAACCTTATACAGCTCTTTTTAAACTCTGAATTCAGCAATGTTAAGATAGCATATCTAGTTCAATCCAATTCTTTTGGTAAACGTAGAAAAATATTAACTTTTAGACAATAACAATAATCTAGAAGTTGAAGTTGTTGAAAATAACTCAAATATTTCCAAAAGTGAATGCTTCAACTACTAGAATTAAGTTAGCAGGATGAAGCTGCTTAAAAAGCACTTCTGTATTTTATACATACACATCATTTACAGAGAGTTGCATAATAATTTTCTTCAAGTATTATGTATGTAACTCATAGAGACTTGGTGTTAAGAACTTACATTTACTTCCATTTAATCTTTAAATCTTAAATCAAGATGACTTTATAAATTAACTTAAAACTTATATACTATAGTTAATAGTACTATATTGCATATTTGAAAGTTGCTAAGAGTAAATCTTAAAAGTTTTCATCACAAGAAAAAAACATTTGATACTGTAATACTGTGACTGATGGTATCTAAACTTATTGTATTGATCATTTCTCAGTGTATTCAATTATGCTATATGCCTGAAACAAATATAATGTTACACATCAATTATAACTCCATTAAAAGAAAAACATATACATCATACACAAAATTTTGAAAACTGTCAAAATTTAGGACAAAACATAAACATATAAACAAATGCTTATATGTAGGTAGTTCCACTATTTATTTCCACATGGTAAAAGTTAGAAGAATAAAAGTTTTAAAAGATTATTGCTTTATATTTATAAATGTGAAGTTTCAGAATTTATATATTTTAAAAAACAATTTTATTACATTTCCCCAAGAGATCCAATTTGCTATTACCTAGATTATCAAAGATTATAAAAAAAACTTATTAATATCTTGCCCCTACCTTGAGAGGAGATATATGAAAGTATTCATAGAGACTGACTTGTGATGAATCTACTAATGAAACTGTTTTATATTCTTCTTGAAAAGCTTCTATATCTTTATGAAAAAGTTCAACCTATAAAGGAACATAAAATATTAAAAACTTAGAGGACCTATCTTTATGAAGTATTTAAGCCAATAATAACTCACATACTGCAGAACATTCCCCTATAATATCCAGATTCAACATTTTTTATGTTTGGAAAGCTACTGCCTCAGAAGGGAAACTAATATCCTCATAGTTAGGAAACTTCTGGCTGTCACTCACAAACTGATGAGTATATCTTCTCTTTCCATCCAATCCATTAAAGCAGTGATTCCCAACCTTTTTGGCATCAGGGACCAGTGCTCCTAGGAGAATCCAATGCCTGATGACGACGAGAATCTAGTGCAGTGATGCTAGCGGTGGGGAGAAGCTGCAACAGGTGAAGCCTGGCTCGCTCACCTCCTGTTGTGTGGCTGACTTGGTTCCTAAAAGGCCAAGAACTGGTACTGGTTGTGGCCCAGAGGTTGGGAACCCCTGCATTAGAGGACATTAATCCTTTCTTCCTGTGACTACAGATTTTATTTTCAAAGGACACTAATCCAATCCATCAAAAATTTTTTAGAGATATATATTTTTAAATACAATTTTTGTCTACTTCTAGCTTTTTGCTAAATGCCTTGCTGACATCTCTGGTGGCCAGTAATATAATCAAAAGGGGAAAGCACTGAAAATAATTTTGCACAAAAAGATTAGTGCTTTCACTCTTGGTAATCAACACTACTTCTCCAAAAACTCACAAATCTAAGTTACTTCTATTTGTTGAGCAATACCCTAACATTCACATTTTAACCTATGAACAAAAATGTCAAAATGATAGCCTTTTAAAAAGTATATATGGAAACTGACTTCTGGGATTACACTGTGAGGAGCTCTTTGGACTATCTACTCGGTGAAACTGAAAATTTATTTTAAAAAATAAATATTTACAATCTCTGTTACTAGCACTAGGGTATAAGCAAATGAAACATCTATTCAGAATAATCTATAGAACTTTAGTAAGAAAAGCGAGTCTGGGTTTTGAACAAGGACTACTCTCTCAATTTTCCCTCTCAGCTCAACAAGCCAGAATTCCACTCTAGACTGGTACACACAAGAACCTAGAGCCTTTTCTCTGCCTAGACCCCAACTGGAGAGCTTTCTTCCTGGGAGTCACCTGATATAAGTACTTCCCAACCTGCCTCCAGCTATTAGCTACTGGGACTAAATAATGGGAGAGGCGGGAGCTTCCTTCTGCTCAGCCTCCACTCCTGGAGCAAAGGTTCTGCTGGAGTGTGACACCACTAAGAATACTGGGATTCTGATCACCCTTGCCCCCCAACCTCCCTACCACCCCACTCCAGCTCCAAAGCTCTGGTTCAGAGATTTTACCTTGGGGGAGGAGGGGGATAAACTTTAAAATAGATAGTTCCTAAACTCCTCTCAAAGAGGAGTCCTCCTGGACTCAGAACAAATATCAAATACTGATCTCCAGATTGATTCCTTAAAAGCAGCCCAAATTTGATTGAATTAATCTATAGAGCAATTTACTAATTAAAGCATTTTGAAAGAAAAATAGCAGTTGGATAGCAATTTGTGAAGTTTAACTGGTGGGTGTGGTCATGGAAAGAGAGGAAGAGCCAAGACAAAATCGCTGTTATTCCAGGGTGGGTGTGAGTATCCCAAAACCTTGCTTTCCTGAGGACCATCAAAAGCTAAATAAACACTGCAGGGAAAGGAAGGGGTGTGAGTGGGACAGACTTCAACAAAGTAATTCAGCCAGTCACTGAATGAAAAAAATAAATTAATAATAATAATAGGCCTTGGGGAAAGGGGGACCAGTACCCACAGTTGTTATAGTTTATTATCTAAAATGTCCAGTTTCCAATAAAAAATTATGATATGAAAAACACAGGAATGTATGACTCATATCCAGAGAAAGAAGTAGATAGCAGAAACTGCCTGTGGGAGAGACCAGATTGAATTTAAAAGAAAAAGACTTCAGACTAGACATTGTAAATATGTTCAAAGAACTAAAGAAAACCATTTTGGGGAAGTCAAGAAAAGTATGATGATAATGTCACAAGAAGTAAAGAATATCAATATATAAAGAGAAATTAAATAAAAGAATCAAAAAAAAATTCTGACTTGTAAAGTGTAATATAAAAAATGGAAAATTCACTAGAAGGCCTCAGCAGTGAATTTGAATTGGTAGAAGAAATTTAAATGCTTCATTATATGCTAAAATAAATGCTTCACTTCATTAGTGAATTTTAAGCTAAATTTTTACATATTATATAATCTAAAGAAGAGAAAAAAGAATGACGAAAAAATGAACAGTCTCAAGAGAAATGTAGGACAACACTAAGCATACTATAACATATGCAATATGGAAGTATCAGGAGGAGAGAAAGAAAAGATGAAAAAATCTTTGACAAAATAATGGCTTAAAATTCTCAAATTTGTTAAAAAAACAATAAACTATATATCCAAGAGGTCAATAAATTCCAAGTGCAATAAATGCAAATAGATATAGAATATAAAGACAGTAAAAAAAAAAACTTAAATACAAGAGAAAAGCAACTTACTATCTACAAGGGAACCCCAGTAAGATTAATAGTTGACTTGCTAGCAGAAACAAGGGGGCAAGAAGGTAATACGAATACACATTCAAAGTGCTTAAAGAAAAAACCTGTCAACCAAAAATTGTATAGCCAATATAACTATTTCCAAATGAAGAGACATGAAGACATTCTTAGACTGAAAAAACTGAAAGAATTTGTTGCTAGCAGGTCTGCCTTACAAGGAATACTAACAGAAGTTCCTCAGGCTGAAAGCAAGTGGTAATTAGACCTCAAATGGTAATTAGAATCCAATTAAAAAACATAAAAGCACTGGTAAAGGTAAGTATGTAATTATAAAAGAGAGTATCAATACTTAATCTTTTTCCTTTCTTTTATTAACTGATTAAAAAAGCATTTGATTAAATAATATACATCACAGACTGTAGGGCCTACAATGACAGATCAATCTCTTATTAATATAAATGCAAAAATCTTCATCAATATTTTAGCAAACCAAATCCAGCAAAATATAAATTATATATGTGATGAAGTGGGATTTATCCCAAATATACAAGATTGTTTTAACATTCAATGTAATAAAATAAATCTATAGAACAAAACACACGTGATCATGGCAAAAATGATAAACTAGGAATAGAATTCAACCTGAAATAGGGCATCTACAAAAATCCACCATCAACATCATAAATAATGGAGAAAGACAGAAAGTTCCCTCTAAGATAAGAAACAAGGCAAAAATGTCTATGCTTGGTACTTCTATTCAACATTGTACTAGAGGATCTAGCAGGGCAATTAGACAAGAAACAAAAGGTATCGAGATTAGAAAGGAAGAAGTAAAACTAGCTCTAGTTTCAGATGATCTTTATATAAAGAAAACCCTAAAGAATCCACAAAACAACTATTAGAGCTAATAAACATGATCTGTAAAGTTTCAGAATACAAGATCAATATATAAAAATCCACTGTATTTCTGTTTCAATGAACAAACCAAAAATGAAAGAAAACAGTTTCATTCATAATACTATAAAAAGAATAAAATACTCAAATAAATTTTACAAAAGTGCAAAACTTATATTCTGAAAATTATAAAATATCATAAAAAAAACACAAAGATTTACATAAATGGAAAACAACCCATGTTCAATGATTGGAAGGCTTAATACTGTTAAGATGGCAATACACCTCAAATTAATCTATAGATTCAATGTAATCTACATCAGACTCCCAACTTCTGAAGAAGTTAACAAGCTGATTATAAAATTCGTATGGAATTACAAAGGTACCCAAAATACCCCAAACAATCCTGAAAAAAAAAACAGTAGGATTTATACTTCTCAATTTCAAAACGTACTACAGAACAACAATGTTCAAGACAGTGTGGGATTGGCATAAGGATGGACATAAAGATCAATGAAATAAAATCATGTGTCTTTGGTCAACTGATTTTTGACAAGGGTAGCAAGACCATTAATGGAGAACAAATCAAAAACTCTTTTTAACAAATGGTGCTGAATGCTGAAAATAGCCAAATGCTAAAGATTGATGTTGAACATTTATCTCACACCATATACAAAACTTAACGCAAAAAGGATGAAAGACTAAATTGTAAGAGCTAAAACTTTAACACTCTTAGAATATAGGGCTAAATCTTCATAATTTTGGATTTGACAAAGGATTCTTAGAAATGACACAAAAACAACTGAAAATAATTGGAACTTCATTAACATTAAAAACTTGTGCTTCAAAAAACATCAAGTAAAACATAACACAAAATAAAAGAATGAGAGAAAATATTTGCACATTATGTATCTGATATGGGAATTGTATTCAGAATATACAAGAACTTTTACAACTCATTAAACAATAGTCAAAGTATCTAAATAGAATGACATTCCTCTATAGAAAATACGAAAATGATCAATTAAAACATCAAAAAATGCTCAAAATAATTACTCATCAGGTAAATGCAAATCAAAATCACAATGATATACTAGTTCACATCCACTTGGATGACTAGATTCTAGACATATCAAATGTTGGTGAGGATGTGTTGAAATCAGTACCCTCATACATTTTGCTGAGAATATAAAATGGTACAGTCACTATGGAAAATAGTCTGGAAGTCCTAAAACAGAGTTACCATGTTCCTAGCAATTCCACTCCTACGTACATATCCAAGAGAAATAATTATATACGTCCACAAAAAAATTTGTACACAATATTCATAGCAGCATTATTCATTATAGCCAAAAAGAGGAAACAACCTAAATGTCTATTAACAGATAAATGGAAAAACAAAATGTGACGTATCTATACAATAAAATATTACTTGGCCATTAAAAAAATGAAGTACTTATATGTTTGACAACTCAGATGAATCTTAAAAACATTATCCTAAGTGAAAGAAGCCCATCAAAAAAGATGACATAATGTATGATTCCATTAACATAAAATGTCTAGAAGAGGAAAACTTACAGACAGCAAGTATGTTAGTGGATGCATGGGGCTAGGACAGTTTCTTCCTGGGGCAATGAAAATGTTCTGGAATTAGAGGTGATGGTTGTTTAACTCCATGAATATGCTAAAAGCCATTGAACTTTAAATGGCTGAAATGTATCATATGTGAACTATATATCCATAAACTCTTATTAAAAGAAAAAAAGTATATTTTCCCTTGTCTTTATTCATGCAGTTTATCTTATCCTAAGAATTCTACAAAGGCAGCTGAAAAAAGACACTATATCTGATCCACCTCATCACTGATTTTATAGTCTTCCCATCAGTTACAAATAAGATATTACCTTTCATTTGTCTTATACCTTCTCTCATTAAATACCCTGGTTAGATTAAAATTTTTAAATTATTAATCAAAAGTAACCCAGGAAATAAAACAGAAAAAAACAGTGATATGAACACGACTGATTATCCTCTTTTCTGTACTATTTATTGGCTTAAAACCTTTCCTACTATTTGTTAATTCGCCTTAAAAAGACTACTTTAACTTTACTTGCTTATACCTTCTAAAATATGACAATGTAATTTCTATTAATGTAATCACATAATAAAAATTATATTCTAAAAATAAAACCGTTTTAATACCTTTAAAAATTTATAATATCATTTTTCTTAGCTTTCCTCTTTCTCTAATCCTTTTCATCAATGCTATTGTCTTACCTCCGTTTTTTCAGTTACTTCAGCTTCTGTCATAAGTTCTGCTAAAGCATAGACAAACCCAAGATCTAATCTGAGATCCATTTCTTGTATCAACACTTTGAAGTACCTATATTACAGAGAAGAAAACATTAAAGATTGTCAACTAACTGCAGTAAAAAAATTAGATGAGGAAAAAAGTACTAGATAAATATTAGAACATTGAAACTTAGGACTTTCTAGAGAAGTGAAAAATAATAATCAAGGTCATGGCAACAGTTTTCATAATAGCAACAAAATCAAGTATGAAAATGTCTATAGAGAAGAAATTGATATCTGTGGTATAAAGTCATGTAACAGAATCTTACGTATTAGTGATTGTAAATAAACTCTAGCTACATACCACAAAATAAATTTTAGTGAAAAGTTTAATAAAAAAGAAAGCAAGTCCTGGAAGTATACAAACAATGTGAAAAAAATTTTTTTTAATTAGAGGAAAAAAATGGAAAACTAAGAAGTGTAATGTATAGGCAAACATATACAATAAAACTATTTAAAAAAAAAGAATAAATACTGTTTACCTTGCTGATAGGATAGAGGAAACAAGAAATAGAGAAGTAATACACAGATGAATGTTTCTGTAAATGGTCTACTGCTGAGACTGAGTGGTGACTGAATTTGAAAATACTATTTTCTCTCTTGTTTCTAAAATAATATGCAGTAATTATAAAAAAAACTTAAGAGAGAAAATAAAGCAAAAAAGAAAATACCCATAATTTAGAAAAATTATTAAAAACTAAACATATTTCATTCAGAGCCTTCTGATTCTCCAAGATTATAACATAATTAGATTTTTCTTATGACCTTCATAAATTAGTACTTTACACTTAAATCTTTGACTCATCTGAAATTTATTTTTTAAAAGAGTACAATAAATGTGCATATTTAAATCAAAACATTATGGGACATATAAGGAAAGTACTAAAACACTTACTTAATACGCGATATCTGGGAGTGCCCTGCAGATCTCATGACAATACTGACATCTGTAAAGGGCTTTGGTGCTGTAAAGGTTAATGAATACAATTAATTTCATGATGCTTTAAACAAAGGATAATAAATATATTCCTGAAATTTATTACATATCACAATAGCCAATGAAATTATTTACTAAATCATAATAGTTTTAATATTTGTAGTAATGAGAGTACTTTTAATATTAATGAAAGTCATTTAAAAACACTTGCATGATCCATTACAATTACTTTCAGACTCCAAGACTGTTTTTTTTTAAATTATCTGTATTCACTCAAAGGGCAACTAACCTTTAAATTAATGTTTTAAAAATAGAAATATTAGAATCATCAGGGAGACTTTGTGAAAACATAGATTTCAGGGTTTTGCCCCCAAACTTTTAGGTGAAAGGGCTTCGGCATGCATACTGGTCAAAAGGCTTCCAAGCAGATTATGAACAACCCTTTGATAGTTTAGAGCCAGTGGTATGGAAGTGCAGGTACAAAGCCAAAGGAAAGGAGACAGAAGTAGGGTATTGGGGAGGGAAGTAAAAGTGTGGACAAGAGGGACAACAAA
Organism: Cynopterus sphinx; assembly: GCA_030015415.1. Taxonomy (NCBI): domain Eukaryota; kingdom Metazoa; phylum Chordata; class Mammalia; order Chiroptera; family Pteropodidae; genus Cynopterus; species Cynopterus sphinx. Next base: position 92,231,333 of record CM057385.1, on the reverse strand, counting down.
GAAAGAAAAAATGTGAAGGGGAAGAAGATAGAATGGATTGGTCATTCTCATCTGGTGATACAGGATAATTTCTGTGGTCAGAAACAATCTGAATTTAAACTTCCTTACAATTTATTCAAAGGTCTCAGTGGCTTTTAAAGCAGGAGTTTACAAGTTAGTAATATTCCTAAAAATTTAAATGTGTATCTCTAATTAATTTTTTCTTCCGTATTCACTCAGAGTTTTGTTGAAGTTAGTTGAGTTGAATAGTTTCATTTCACATTTTTATGGTAAAATAAACCAAACAATTAATACAAACCATTTTTATGGCAATATAAAAATATAAACACACCTGAATCCATGGTGACAGACTTGGGAGGTTTGATAGGATAAAACACAAAGGGAAATATAGCACCTGGTATCTGGTTCTGGATCTAAGGAGGAGACAAACAAATTAGTAGTCATATGTTAATTACAAACCTGACTAGACTAACAGGATTTAAGAAGCAGAAGGAATCAAAAAGTCTAGTTCCACATTGACAATGCTAGATAAAACAGATCATTGAAATACATTTATTGCTATGTTTCTTTATAATATAATTTGACTATCTTTTCTGACTTACCTGTATTCTGTATATTTGAATTCTAAATGATGACTGATGTGCAGATGTGTTATATTCCACTTTTAATGCTGGAAGATAATTTCTTCGTATAGCTATTATATGTGGTTGTAGAATTTTCATGTTACTACCACTAGGTGTGAAACGAACCTGAAAAATATGTCACCACCCCCAAAAAAAGAACATGGCATTTCTCTTTATTCATAATTAATTGAAATTAGAAACTTATACAAACAAAACTTAAAAAACATTAATTAAATTAATAGGCTAAATTTTTTATTAAGTTTAGATTGAGATCCTTTATAGTTCATATCCATACAATTCACAAAATATTCATATATTCCATATAGCTTGGTTGTAACATTTTAAAAATAAATTCACTAAAATATCACAAAAAGTGATAAAATATACAATTTTAGAAATAAATAAGTAATACTTATTGGCTTGTTAACCAAGGAACAGATAAAATCATTAGCATCTCAAGAGAAAGGGTGAGATTTTAATACTGATAACTATCCCTTTAAAATATTTTATATAGTATGTATGACAGGATTTACTATTTTGTAAGGAAATCAGGCTTTCCTTAATAAAAGCACTATAATTAATCTAATTGTAGCATATAAATGTTAAAACTTCATATTAACACTTAAAAATATTACCGGAATGTTAGTGTCCAACTCAATAACTTTATCTTCTGAAGGTGAAGATTCAGTATATTCCTTAAATTCTTTCTCTAACTTCTCAGTGTGCTTTACACTCATTGGCTTCCATCTTGCTTTCTTCTTGGGCTTTGTCTCCCAAACCACATCAGAACTTACATATAAAAGCAAAAATCATGGTACTAATTTATTTACATTTTCGTTTTAACTGGTTTACTACATGAATTACAAAACCTTGAATAAAAATTTTTGCAACATCTTCAGTTACAAGCAAGCATATTACAAGTTTAAAAATATGAATTCATCTAACCAATCCTTATTAAACTCCTATTTAGGTACTATTCTAGGTGGTAGGAATATTATCAGTGAACATCTCTGCCATTCTGGAGTTTTATTTTAGCTGAGGAGTGACAGTATCGTAAACATAGTAATTAGCATATTTTAATATATTAGGAGGCAGAATGCTTTTGAAAGAAAAAATAGACAAGATAAGGTAGATCTAGAGTATTGGGATATGCAAAGTGGTGGGAGTCACAGGTATTAAATATTAAAACAGAGTGGTCAACAGGTAGGTTGTGAGATTTCAACAACCTTAGAGGAGATGAGTTATTCACCACATAACGGGAAAACATTTCAGGTAGAGGAACTTTGCTAGTACAAAGACTTCAAAGCAGAGCAAGGAGGCTGGTATACCTGGAACACATTAAGAGTAGAAAATGAAGACAAACATAATGAAAGGCTAATAACGGGAAAGCTTTATAGGATATTGTAAAGACTGAGTTTTATTCTGAGATGAGGAACCATTGAAAGATTGAGATCAGTGACATGATCTGACTTAAGCTTTGTTAGAAATATACTGATTTGGGATGGGGGTAAAGGAAAAAAAATGGCAGATAGAAGCAAGATAACTTTTTAGGAATTTAATGTAGTAAGCCAAGAGAGGAATGGCGATGGCTGTGCCTAGGGTAGTAACTGTGACATGGGGAACAGTGGTCAGATTCTATGTGTGTTTTGAAGGTAGAGACAGAACAGAACCTCTGGATGAATTAGATGTGGGGTGTGAGATAAAGAGATGAGTCAAGATGATTCCAAAGTTTCTGACTTGAGCAACTAGAAGGATTCAGTTGTCGTTAACTCCAATAGGAAGACAGGTTTTAGAAGGAGGAGTTCAGGAATTGGGTTTTATGTATGTAAAGGTTAAGAGGTCTATTAGATATCTGAGTAGAGATTTTGTGTAGGCAGTTGGATATACAAGTCTGGGGTCCAGGAAAAATATCTGGCTGCAGGTATATTTCTAGAAAATCTTGGCATATACATAGTATTTGAAACCATTAAACTGAAACAGAGCAAAAAACTAAGGTCTGAGAATCTCAGGGCAGCCAAAATTAAGCAATTGAGAAGACTACAAGGAACCAATAAGCTGAGAATGTTGAGGAAGAAAGAAAAACCAAGATGGTGAGTTATCTTGGATGTCAAGTCAAAGATACTGTATCAAGGGAGGATCTGTTTTAAATGTCATGAATTTAAGCAACTTGAGGACTAGTAATTATAACCCAAACCTGGCAATACACAGGTCTCTCTCTGGTGATCTTAACAACACTGGTTTCACAGTATGTTGAACGAAAGCTTGTTTGGAGTGGTTAGAGAAAAACTGGTACAAAACAATTGGAGATAGTAAATAGATTAAATTCTTTTGTAATGCACAACACTTTTGAGCAGTTTGGCTACAAAGGGAAGCACATGAATTGGCAGTATGTAGCAGGGAAAAGAAGGCTCAACAGAATTTTTTTTAAGTTGAGAGAAATAATACTGATGGGAACAATCCAAGAGAGAGCCAAAAACTGTTGAAATGCGAGAAAAAGAATTACTGTATCAATGTCTCAAAGAGGCAAGAGGGAATGGAATACAATGCAAAAGTAGAAAAATATGTTGTATACAGAACACATTGCAAAAGTAGAAAAATATGTTGTATACAGAACACATATGATATACCTACGATAACTATGGGGAAGTATGTCAGGGCATTATGCAGTTAACAAATGCTGGTGAATAGGACGGTAAGATGGAGTTGGTCTTCGAAAGGTCCCTTTTGATTGCTCAGTTATGTCAGTGAGATGGGATGTAAGGCAGTGAGCTGAGAGAGGAAATGAGGGTTTAAAAGAGACAAAATGTGAAACAGTAATTATTAGTGAGAGTGTGAATGGAACAAATCTAATTATTGGGAAAATTGCCAAAAGAATTAACTATAGAATAAAATATATTTATTCATATTCTAAAATTACTTCACTATTTCTGTTTAAGTATGTGAGTTATTTTAATTTTATTTAGCTATTTTATTTAACTATTCTACTTGTTTATTCCTTCTAAAATTTATATTCACTTAATAAACAGAAATGTAGGAATCATGTATTATTCTCACTTGCATTCACATCATGGATGGACATAGCAGAAGACATAGCACATAACAAGTTTAACAGACTTAGTATCTGTTGTCTATTTGACATTTTTTGTTTAAATAATGAACACATTTTCTGAGAACAGTAAATATTTCTAGGAAAATAGTTTTTAATATTCTTTTTAAATGGCATGGATTCCATTCAATAAGAAGTCAGAGGCATTTCTAAATAAATTTACAGAGTAAAACAAAATTAAATTTGTATTATGTAACTTTAATATATACATTTATTTAAGAATTTAAGTCAAATAAAAGATTAAAACTACATTATCCTGGTTAAACAAAGTGGAATCTAGAAACACTCTCAAAGTTAGACACTAATGTGTGTGTGTGTGTGTGTGTGTGTGTGTGTTAATTTTATTTTATGAATGGAAATATTAAGGACATACGGGAAAAAAGAATTTTACTAGTGATGACTTATATGGAGAATAATACATTACTAACTTATTAGATCGTAAAGTTCCAAAGTCAAATTAGAATGTAACTGTCTTTATTCCTCGAACAACTATGGAGCATGTACAATGTACTCTGCACTAAGTAACTAGTAATGGACAAGTAAAACATTTCCTTATGACATGTTAAATAAAAAAGAATAACTTTGATGTTAAATATTCTCTAGTCTAACTTTTTAGACAACTGGGATAATGAATGACATAATGGAAAATTTATAAATCTGAATTTTGATATATTTTAATCTCAAAAGGCAAAAAAAATCTCACAAGCACCTTTAAACAAGCATTAACTTAGTCTCAGTGAACAGTCAAAACATGCGTTAAACTAAATTATTTTCAATTTTACAATCACTATTCTTGATAATTAAGAACTGATCATTTAAATTTATCCAAATTATAAGGCATCTAACCTTGTAATGCCAATATAGGCTACTTCTTGCTTTGTGTAATTGTTGACGAGAGAAATTCCAACATCTTGTAACGCCAACACAATTTCTTGCTCTGCTAACTCTGCTTTCTCACTTTCATATGTCACTTTAAATACCTTTGGATCTTCAGTGAATAAAATAATACGCTGTAAGCCTTCAAAGAATGAAACTAAATAAATAGTCTTTTTCCCCAAATTTATAGGTGTCATCATATCCTAAAATAAAAACATGAAAAATAAAAAATTATTAGAGTTTGGTCCCAACTAACATAAAATCTAGATTTCACATTTAAAAAATGAGAATAATAATGGCATCTCCTTCATAAAGGCAAACAAACTAAATGAATTAATAATATCTGTGTAACATTTGGAAATTTTCTTAATTAGAATCATTCTATGTTAGCTTCTGCTATTATTATTATAAAGTGATTAATCAGTAAGACAGGGCAATTTTACTTTAAATTAGCATCCTGATAAAATGTAACTAAATAGTCTTTCTTTGTAGGCTTATCAATAACACAAAGTATTACTTTCTCTCCTTTAAACTAAGACTAATTAATGTGTCATGTGTTAAGTTGTTCAATCAGAAATTCATATTTCCTTACAGATCTGAATTAAAAAGGATAAAAAGTATCTGACTCAATTGCATATTCTACAAAAGCATGGATATTGATCACAGGTGAATAATTCTGCAGGAAGCCCTTTTATATAAATATTATGCTGATATCAAGGTCTTGATGTTCAATGACAAAATAAATATAGCAAATTCTAATAATTAAAAAATGTCAGCCATGAATTTCCAGTCAAGTAAATATTCTGATTAATACAAAACTTTAATATATAGTACACATTCATGTTATAATCCACTGAAATTAAAAACTGGAGTTGTTACTATAAGATCAGTATCTAGGAACAGTCATGTTATTCATAATACTTTCTAAAATAAATCAGCACTAAAATTACATCAAGAAATAAAAAACTAACATATTTTCAAATAGTTCAGCAGTCTTTCTAATACTGTGTAGTGGATCTCAGATTTATCTTTAGAAAGTTCAATTATCATCACAACATGTACACAAAAAGTACTAATCAACAGATCAAATATAAGATTATTTTAATCTTTAAATAAAATCTTTTTTTCTGAATAAATCTAAAGACAAATAAAAACTAAATTTCACAATCAACAGAGATTTATTGAATGAAATTCTACATGAAGAATTAAACACTGGCAAAAGAAAGTGATACAAGATAGACATTTGAAGCAAGAAGGTAATGCAAATAAAACAGAACCTAAATGAGAGAAAACATCTTATGAAATTCAAAACCCAGTAATAATAAAAACTTTTGGCAAACAAAGACTAGATGAAATGGTCTTTAACCTCTTACAAAACTCTCCAAAACAAAACAAAATGACACAAAAAACCAGCAAATTTTGGCAAAGATTAATCGTAAAGGTGAAATGTTGAAGGTATATAATTTAAGATCAAAAATAAGACAAAGATATCTGCAAACATCATTTTTATTCAACAGTACAGAGAAATCCCAGCCAGTCCAGTAAGGCAAAAAAAAATTAAAGATGAATGGACTGGGAAGGAGGAAACAAAACTCTCATTATTTATAAGTGCCATAATTGTCCATATAGAAATATAAAAATCACATCAATATTAATAATTCAGTGAGTTTTCTGGATGCAAAATCAATATACCAAATGCCATTATATTCTCATATGCTAACAAGTTTCATTTTAAAAAGATATCCTGAGTTTCTGCTCTAGCAGTTGATGACCAGGTGGTCTTGCACCAACTTTGTTGCCAAGAACAAAAGCTGGAGACACACACACACACCCACACACACACACACAAATATATGTAAATGTTTGAAAAAACAGAAAAGCTGGCAAAGAAGTGAGAATTAATGAGGTCAAAATCTGAGATAGGTGGTAAGCCAATAAAAGTGAACTTGGGTGTCACTTTCTCCAAAAGGCAATTGCCAAATATACAAGTAGAAGCAGAGACCAGAAAAATTTTGGGTAGTTCCCATTTCAAGAGACTGGAAGAACCAGAATTATAGTGCAGGGCATACCAAAAAGCAGAGACCAACAGCTTAGGCTTTTAGTTGAGTCCTCAAAGGGCTATTCTCTTTGGGTACCAGAATCATCTGGAAGTAGACTAGTCCTCTAAGTAGACAAGGACTTAAGACCAGATTTGAATCATTTCACTCCCCATTTGGATTAAGGTAAACCTCTTAAACTGGCTGCCAGCAAAGGCAAAACCTTACCTTCTTAAGAGAAAGAGATCATCATACAGAGCTTCAAATTTTCCTTAAAAATGTTCATATATCACATCCAGCACAGAGTAAAATTTAAACATGCATAAAAATGAGTTTGAGTGAAAAGGGAAAAAGAAAGATGTATAAAAATATCAACAAGAGATCCAGATATTGGAATTGTGAGGTATACTTTAAAGCAGCTGTGATTAATACATAACGAGACAGAATTCTGGAACAAAAATTTCTATAATAGAAATCCTAAAACTGATAATTTCAATAATTAAAATTAAGAGCTCAGCTCAATATATGATTTTAAGAGTAGATTAGATATAGCAAAAGAAGTATAGTGAAAAGCAGGCCAGAAGAAAAGGATGAAACAATATTGAACACCACAAAAAAGTCATAAGGACTTGGTAAAAGGTGTAACATTTATGTAAGTCATAAGGACTTGGTAAAAGGTGTAACATTTATGTAACGGTGGAGTCCTAAGGTAAAGAGAAAAAATATGCCAATCCTGAAATATGACATCTAGCAAAAAAAAACCCACATTAAAAAAGGACAAAATAAAGACATTTCTAGACAAATGCATAAATAGAGACTCACACCAGAAAAATATTAAAGAGAAGAAAAATGAATCCAAATGAAAATATAAAAACAGGCAGGAAAAGTAGAAAAAAGTTAATGTTAATTGTATAAAAACAGTTATAATACTTCTTATGGAATTTAATATATTATTAGAAATAAAAAACAATAGTAAATAAGATGAAAGGGGTAAATAGAGTTAAAGAGTTCTAAAATTGTTATATTACTGGTAAAATAGTACAAGTGCTAATTTACAGCAGGTTTTAATAAGCCAAGAAAACATGTAATATGGTAGGAAACAATACTTTTAAGTTTCTCTCAGTGTGGTGATACTACATGCCCCTTGCAAAAAAAAACAAAAACAAAACATGTAAATTATGTTCATGGGTTGTTACAAGAGATTTGTGCTATTGTGGAATAAGGCTTCTAGGTCCAGATCTAGCAGATAACACACCCACCCAGGTGAGTCTTGTCCTCTCACAACCAAGCTGTCATTTGAGGTAACCAGAGAGAATACCTCCTAAACTGCTATGCAAAATGTGTGATGCTCCTCACTGACATGCTGTTTCCTGGCCTGAATGGCCCTGAGTAGGCAAATTGCAAGCTGTGGCCTATGACAGTTTCAGTCTGAATGCTCGAGCCTAAGAAGAAACTGCTGGGCACAACAATAACACATACTAATAAAAAGATCAACTACCAGGAAGATATAATAATTCTAAATCTGTATCTACTCACATAGTTTCAAAATATAAAAGCTAAAACTAACAAAACCAAAGGAGAACTATATAAATCCATGATTACATTGAGAGTTTTTTAAAAACAACTCCTACAGTAACAGCACAAGTGAATTAAAAAAATTAATGAGGCAGAAGATTCAAACAACATAATTAACAACTTAAACATACATAGGTCATTGTAAGCAATGACTACAGAATACATGCTTTGCAAATACCATGAAATATTTACCACACATTGGCCAACAAATTCAATCTCCATAAATTCCAAAAAAACTGAATCAGAGTATGTTTTCAGATCACAATGGAATTAAGTTAGAAATCAACAAACAACCAGAAAATTCCCATACTGTTGAAAAGTAAGCAATAGCCAAAGTAACTGTGAAACCAAATATAAAATATAAATCACAGTGAAATTTAGAAAATATATTGAACTAAAGGATAATAAATATATAAACCTATCAGAAGTTGTAAGGTACAACATGCTGTTTTTGGAGAAAAATTTTGACTTTAAGTTATTTCAAATTAGAAGTGAAGAAAATATAAAAATGATCAAAGTATCTGCAACAAACTTAACTGTCCCCCTCAAAATTCCTATGTTGAAGTCCCAAACTCATGTGACTGTATTTGGATATAGGGCCTTTATGGAGGTAATTAAGATTAAATGATGTCCTAAGGGAACGGGGCTAAGGCTCTGATCCAATAGGATTAGTATCCTTCTGAGACACCAAAGAGCTTATTTGTTCTTTCTCTGCCATTTGAGACATAGCAAGAAGGCAGTCATCTGCAAGCCAGAAAGAAAATCCTCACCAGCTTTACCAGAACCCGCCCATATTGGTGCTCTGATCTTCCATTTCTAGCCTCCAGACTGTGAGAAATGAATTTGTTGTTTAAGCTATCCAGTCTAAGGTATTTTGTTACAGCACTCTAATACAGACTAATACAGTATCTATCTTAAAGAGTTTAGAAGAAAAATTATCAAATTAAAGTCAAAGAGAAATAAAAAAATATAACATAGATTAGAGCACAGATTGGTGAAAATGAAAATAAGTGTAAAAAAGAGACCGTCAAAGGAACAAAACACAGGTTTTCTGATAGGAAAAAACCAAACTAAAATACTGATAAATCCTTAGCAAAACTTATCAAAGAAAAGGAATGAGGGCACAAATAGAAAGGAATGAAAAAGGGAATCACTATAAATATTTAAAAAGGTGAGCAATATGAACATTTATATCACTATGTTAGAAAACTGAGATGAAATAAACACATTTTTAGAAAAACCCTTACCAAAATGATATAAGCAGAAATAGAAAACTGAATTGTCATATGTATAACACAAAAATAAAATTCATAATTCAAAACTTCCCTACAAAGACAACCACAGCTGAGATAGCTTAGCCTCACTGGTGAATTCTAGCAAACATTGAAGGAACAAATCATATCAATTTTACATAAACTCTTGCAGATAACAGAAAAATTGTAAGTATTTCCCAACATATTTTAGAAATCATCAGCATAACCTAATATCAAAATCTGGTAAGGACATTACAGTGTAGGCATGTTTCAGGCCAACTTGTCTCATGAATACAAACAAAAGTTTTAAACATTAGCAAGCTAATTCCAGAAATAAAAGATTGGTCTAATGTCAAAAAAAAAAAAAAATCAAGCACATAATTCATCTTTTCAAATAAGATAAAGTCCAAATATCATATAATTCTCAATTGATAAAAAATAAAAAGCATTAAAACTGATAAAAATTCAATACTCATTTATAGACACATATGTACAAATTTGTACAAACTAAGAGAAGGCAACTGCCTTAATTTTACAAAGTATTTATTTTTTTAAAAACCTACAGTAAAGACATATTTAATAATGGAATGTTGAGTTTCTCCTCTAAAATGGGAGTGAGAGAACCAGTGGCATATTGATGGAAAGAATAACTACCAGTAAGAAAAAAGATACTGGACTAAGGATTAAATTAAGGCGTATTTTGAAAGAATAATAAAATTTTAATAAAACAATTACTGAAAGCCAATTAAAATGCTATCGGAAAATGTTTGTGCATAACTTTATCATTATAAAAAGAAAAAATCAACAATAGCTTTCCACCAAAAATAAATTCTTTAGGTTAGTAGATCCCTAAATATTCCTCGCAAAAGTGAAAATGACCAAGATTACTGTCATGAAGAGCATATATATCTGTTTACAAGGTGAATGCTAAAAGCATGTCCTAAGCACAATTTACCTTTATAACATAATGAAGCAAATAATGATGCAGACAAAATAAGACTACTTCAAGTTTTCAACACTTTTGGTTAAGTTAAAGTTTGAATACTAGTTTTAAAATATTTAGCAGTTTTTTTAGAAGTGGAAACTTAAAAGTAGCAAGGCTGAAAGAGAATAATACCCTGTTAAAAAAAAAAAAAAAAGCTTCTGAGAACACCATAATAATGCACCCAATACATACATCCTTTTGTGTTACTTCACCGTGGCTTTTTCCACAACTCCACTTAAGCTTTCTAGAACCTACTGGATCAGCCCATGTATAAAATACTGCTTTTCCAGGAGGGAGGAAATCTTCTATTTCACTGAGAGAACTGAAAAATAGTAAAAATATGCCTCACATTAAGTGCACCAAATAAATATACAGACTTCCCAAAATAATACTTCATTAATTCTGAGTTCATTAATTGAGATTTGAGATAGTTCTGATTAACAACAGATTGAAATGTTTCCTTATACAATGAAAAAGATTTTCTAAGAAAATATGAGAATATTTCAAGAGAAATATTTGTCCTACTTAGAAAATAAAGGTCTTCAGGTCTTTAAAATTACTTTGTCAACTTGTATAACACAAATAATGGAAAAAATTATTCCAATTACTTTATCTATCTATACTAAATCTAATGTAGTTGGTAACCTTTTCCTAAGTGACAGATGAAAACAAAAGAATCAGACAAAATAAATTCAAGACAGCCAGGGACCAATAAGTACAGAAACAGAAAGTTACATAAACTGTAGTGTTATAAGGATAAGATATCACAGCTAATTGAAACAAATGTTAATAGTGGTCCTGAAAAATCAAGATTTAAATATGATCTGTAGGGAAGTTTAAAAATGTAGCAGTCCTTTCCCACACACCTCAGCAAGAAGACTACTGGTATCTACTGTTTGGGAGACAATAATGAAGTTTCAATATTTACGCTATATTCATTAAAAACATGAAAAATAGACAAAATTTTTATGATAAACTGACATTTTCCTCACAAGATTCCACAATTATCAAACTTTTGCCATATTTGCTTCTGTTCTTCCATTTTCTTTTATTGAAACACTTAAAAGTACATTAAAAGAAGACACACAGATGGCCAAAAGAGACATATGAAAAGATGCTCTACACCTAGGAAGACCAGGTGCTGTAGGTGTTAAAAAAAAGAAAGAAAGAAAGAAAGAAAAAAAAGACGTTCATCACTAATCATCAAAAAAATGTAAATCAAACTCACAATGAGATATTGCCACATATCTGTCAGAATAGCTATTATTAAAAAAAAAAAAAAAAAAAAAAAAACAAGAAAAAAATAAGTGTTGGTGAGGATGTGGAGAAAAGGGTACCCTTATAAACTCTTGGTGGAAATGTAAACTGGTATGACTACTATGAAAAATAGTAGGAGGTTCCTCAAAAAAATTAAAAATAAAACTATTACATGATCCAATGATTCTACTTCTGAATGTTTATCCAAAACAAAACAAAAACACTAAATCAAAAAGATGTATGCCCCCCTACATTCACTGCTGCTTTATCTACAATAGACAAGACATGTAAACAATCTAAGTGCTGAACAATGGAAGAATAAATAAAATGCGGTATATGTATACAATAGAATATTATTCAGCCATAAAAAAAAAAAAAAAACAAGAAAAAGTTGTCATTTGTGACAGCATGGATAGACCCTAAGGGCATTATCCTAGGTGAAATGAGTCTGAGAAAGAGAGATACCATATGATCTCACTTATATGTTAAATCTAAAAAGTAGACAAACAAACAAAACCCAAACACACAGATTCAGAGAACAGACTAATGGTTGCCAGAGGCGAGGGGGTGGTGTGGAGGGTGGGGTGAATGACATGGGTGAAGGTAGTCAAAAGGTACAAAATTCCAGTTATAAAATAAATAAATTGTGGGACGTAATGCACAGCATGGTGACTATAGTTAATAATACTTTATTGTATTTTTTTAAAAATTGCTAAGAGTAAATTTTAAAAGTTCTCATTACAACAAAAAAAGTGTAACTGTATGATGATGGATGTGAACTGGACTTATTATAGCAATCATTTTGCAATATATACAAATATCAAATAATTATTTTGTACCTGAAATATGTTACACATCAATTATATCACAATTTAAAAAAAGTATAGCCATCAAGTCAGTTTTACCCTTATGTGTACTTCAGTGTACATTTTCCAAAAATAAGAATATTGTTTTACATAGACACAATGCCATCATCAGTGTTTCTATTCTTATGAGATCATCACAAACTCAATGTCTCAATCTAGACTCTGATCAAGTGAGGATATGCCATATTTTTACAATCTTCTTACCTTTGCTTGTATTCAATAATATCATTCTTGGTGTGATTTATTAAGAGGAATGTAGCTGCTCCATCATGATAATCTGAAAATGTAATAACTGTAGAATGCTCAGCCAGATGAACTTCAGCTATAATACCTCCAAGCTAGAAAAATGGAAAAAAAATATTCTCTGTGATCATTTTCCAAATAATATTAACTAATAATAAAATTATTCATAAAATTTTTCTCGATGATTTAGAAAGCAACTCAGGATTTTGTACTGCATGTCTGGGAAACCATGTTCTCAATTATTTTATATAGATGGGTCAAATTTCAGATGTGGTATATTCTAGGCACTCTGACTTACATTCTGTATGACACATTGTTTTATGTTTCAGTTTCCTTTTAGTACTTTTTCCCTTTACAAAAAGAAGTTTGTTCATTTTTGGTGAAAGGAAAAAAAACATCATAAGAGATAATTATTTGAAACAAAAAATACTAGTAAGTGATATTAGCTTCTCTTACCTCATTATCCAGACGCAATAAAATACAATTTTCTTGCTTGTTAAAATGTATCTTTTTGGGAGAGCCTTCACTTCTTTCAACTTTAATAAGAAGTTTATTCGAAGCATCCTCAGGCCAAAAGGGGATACACTAAAACATATATTACATATATTAATTTTAAAAAAACAACAGATTAATTTGGTGATAGACAGAGGGGAAGGGGTTTGGGAGGCTGGGAAAATGGGGTGAAGGGCTAAAGAAGTACAAATTAGTACTTGATAGCTGGTTACAGGGATGGAGAGCATAGCATAGGTAATACAGTTAGCATTAATATGATAGCTAGATGGAGGTCCGGGGAAGGGAGGAAGTAATTGGAGGGATTGTTTTATGAACTATATAGATGTCTAATTAATGTACTGTATACTTGAAACTAATTTAAATAAATAAAATTTCAAAAAAATTATATTATAAAGAAATGTATCATTTTAATAAATCCATCAGACTTAACCTTAAAATAAATCTCCTTAAACACTGATCTAATTATTGGGTTGCTTATAGCTAAACAGCTATAAACTGTCAACTAAAGAGATTTTAATGTAGTTCAGAAATAGAGAAGGGTTGAAAAATCAGCAAGTAAGCTAAACCAAAAACTGGGAAACAAGTGATAAGTTTAAACCAAGAAAACACTCAAGTTACTAAAAATCATAATCAGGTTGTAGGCATCATTTGGAATTAAGCAATAGTCAAAATACACACAAATGTTGAGTCAGGATATGTACTACATCAAGAGTTGTGGAAGTCGAATAAGGGTAAACAAGTATAAGAAACATCCAAAGTTCAGAGTAGGAAATAGGCTCGACATCTTAAGATACAATTTGGACATCAGTGATCCAGAAACCAAACTAGTAGAATAGGAGATAGTCAGTGTACCCAGTAAAAGACTGGATAACAGGAGCTAGAAACAATGAAAAGAGCAGGGGAAAATAATAATAATAATCCACAGGAATGGAGAATCAACCCTGTCTGTAATCTACTATGTAAAATCTGTCTTAGTGTGATGGGCCCTGACCAGACCGGTAACTTTGCATATTTCAATGAGACTGTTCATGTATGATACCTGATTATCACCACTTGACTCTACAGTCAAGTACCTTACTTAGTTTAGGTCAAACATAAAAGGTAACTAACGGAACTGGACGTGGGATATGGTTAAGGCTGTAGAAGGTATCCCATTAAGTGATTAAAAGCTTGATTTTATGTTTGTTTTGATTTTGATTTATCTTAATCAACTGCTCCAATACCTTGGCAGCTCAGCTCCAGCTCATGAGGCTTGATAATTGCTACCTCTCACATTACCTCCAAGCCCAGTTCAATGTAACCTCTATGAATCCTGTCCTCAACCACTTTGTGTAAAATTACAGCTCACCCCTTGCTCATTAGAACTCTTAAAACCTTTTGCCCATCCTATTTCCTTTTCCCTCATTAAAATTGTCACCTTTAAATAATTTATTTTACTAATTGATTATGGTATTATTAGTGTTTCCCTTCAACCCACTGAAATATAAACCAGGACATGGGCCTGCAGTTTTGTTAATAGATGTATTGCAAGGAACAAAAGGAGTACACAATAAATATTTGCTGAAAGAATGAATGAACAGGCAGACTTGAAAAAAGTGGAGCTTCTAGAAATGAGAAATAGAATTATTTGAATAAAACTCAAATGAAGGTTAAATAGCAGTTTAGACAGTAAAAGTAAACATTTATCAAAGATATGGATGTAGAATTTATCTAGAATGCAGCAAAAAGTTATATAGATGGAAAATATAAAATAGATATTAAGAGAGAAGGAATATTGACATGAAGGTCTAGAATATGTCTGATTTAAAGGCCCAGAAGGAGAAAATAGAACACAGGACAAGCAATATTTAAAAAGACAATAGCTGCAAATTTTACAGAAAGTATGAAATACATTAATCTACGAATCTAGGAGTAAGGCATTTCAAGCAAGATATATAAAAGGAAACCACATGTATATAGATAAATAGTATAGCTACAAAATATTGCCGATAAAGAGAAGACTGCAAAGAGCAATTAAGGAGAAAAGAAAGATGACCTCTGAAGAAATGACAAAACCGCAGCAGAATTTTCAACAGAAATGAAAGCCAGAAAACAGAGGAGTAAAATCTAAACATGTTGAGAAAAAAAAGAACTGATTATCAAAAAAATTATCAGAAATGATGATAAAAACCTTTATGGATAAACACAAACTGATGGCATTTTCCTTGAAAACCAGCTCTAAAGGAAATTCTAAAGAGTGTATATCATAAAGTATGATCTCAGAAAGATGGCTTAAAAAGCAAAAGGGAAAAGTGAATAAAAATAGCAGACACTTCTCTTACAATCCTAAGAGATTTAAAGTGAAATTTCTTCAAAATCAAAATATTTTATCAACCTTAGGCAGTCCTTCAAAAAGCTCTTACACAGAAATCTATTAGCTAAAGATGGAGTAGTACAAACACTTCACTCTTAAGGCACTAACAAACACCTTCTTAAAATAACTGGCTAATCTACACTATAAAGTCATTCCTGAAAGCTTCTGGGAGAGAACAAATCATTTCCTTCTCTTTCCTACATTTATATCCTATCTGGTCATCTCCTGTTATATTTGACCCTATTTGGTTAGTAATGGTTAAATGTATACCTCCCTTATCAAGCAATGTATTCTCAGACGCCAAGGTTCAATTTTTAATAATTAAATATCTAGAGATTGGTACAAATAATAAATGTTCATGTAACTGAAACAAAATGGAGGGATGGGGAGTTGAAATATTAGTGATCTCAGTTATCTAACTTCAAAGAAAATAAAAACCCAAAGAGGAATAGTATTAAAATTTATCTACCTACCTGCTCCAAATCAAGAGAAAGCCATTTATCACTTCCCTCTTCAGCCACTGCTATACGATATTTGCTTTTGTTTTCAATCATATAAAAAGGGGTAAATGTCACAATTCTGGTAATGTTAAAACTGCTGAGGTCTATAGTGACACCAACCTAAGAAAAAAAATATTAACATTACAAAAACTTGTTACATTATCATAACATCCTTATAAAAATTCAGTAGTCAATAGACATAGTTTAAATAAAAATTTTCAGAAAAACACAGAATGAACTTACTTGATAGTCTATTTTTAGACCTTTACATTTAACAGCTCCATGACTACCAACAGTATCAATTGAAAACTGATCTGACAATTCACTATCAGTTACCATAAGCTGAACCTAGGAAAAAATAATTTAAATACATTACAATTTAGGTACATTTAAAAATTCCTACCTAAATTGAATATTTTTTATTTTTTAGCATATTATATTGTTAATGTATTAAACGTTTCTCAATAAATTCTAATCTTTTAAAACTCTTTAAACTCAAATATTTAACAAATGTTATTTTTGTTTCATATTTTATTTTTCAAAATTACAAAATCTAAAAAGGATTGATAAATCGCTAAAAAAGAATGAAAATAAAAAAGACTACATACCTTATTATTATTAAAAAAGTGCTTTGGCTGAAAAGAAAAGAGAACTGGCTTTTTATAATTAGGTGGATGCTTTCGATGAATTCCATCTGCTTTATATTGTAACATTCGACCAGTTTTATTGACCATCCAGTAAGGACTGTGAAATGCAATAATTGTCTGGCCAGGGTTATAAGTCACATGGATAGCAATATCTAAATCAGTCTTTTCTATGTCTGTAACACAGGTAAAATTGATGAAACTTATATCTTGTTGATTAGGTTTTATATGATATTCACTTTTCCAATCATGATTAAGATAGTCAAGTAATTTTAAATGTAGCCGAGCTTTATCAAATTGTACAGTACAAATCTGGGCAGAATGTCCTTCATCCAAAGTAAAAACTCTATGTTCAATTCCCTGTAATAAAAAAATATATATATAGTAAATGTTTCAGAATAACTTGCCAAAAACTATATTTAAGAATTCTAAATGCTATACAAAATGCTTTTGCAATACATCTCTCAAAACAAGTTAGAAGATTAATATTCAAGGCCTCACTTTGCCCACTACGTAAACTTCTACAAATTATTTGAGATTTAAGTTACTGTATTTATAAAATGGTCTAAGTAATGAATCTCAAAAGACAAGTTTGAGGATAAAACTAAATAACAGTGTGAAACTCTGTTGGAACTAATAAACATTCTAAAACACTCCAATTAGTAAAACGTTTTTTAAAATCTTATCCATTAGTGATTTTAGTTTTGAAAACTAAAAGATAATTAGAAGTGTATGAGAAAACTGATGGTAATTCAAAATAAGCAATCCTTACTAACTCCTATTCTTGATTTTTAACAATCCCTCATCGTGCATTTCCAGTCACTGTTTATAGATTGTTTATACTATAAGATGTATAATCTTACATATCTCTCAAAGCTATTCATTTCTCTACACTATTACCTTAGTTCACATCATTATCACCTCTCACTTTAAGAGTCTACTAACTGCTCTTGACTCCTCTAATCCCTTCTCTATATCCCATCACAGTTAACTTGTCTTCCTAAATATTGATCATATCCTTTGGAAACCAGCAAACAGAATGTGATCCCGAAAAGTATCAAATTAAAAGTTCTATGGGAATGGAACATAGGTAGTATGTCTGGATATATCAACAGTTTTCCCAGCATCGTTAACCTGTTTCCTTCCTCTTGTTATAAGAGAAATCTTTTGATCTTATGATTTTAAATTATTTAAAGCAAAAATAATTTAAGCTCTAGTACTTGAAATGTTAATATTCTACAATAAAAGAATAGTAGTGCTGGTGGTATTAGAGAGGTAAGTAAAAGGCATCCATGTGCCGATAAGAAACTGTTAAATTCTTTACATACATTACCTAATTTAATTTTCCCTATATCCAAATCATGCAGGTTTTACTACTGTCCACATTTTATAGACTAAGACAAATGATTTAGAAAGATAACTTGCCTAAAGATATACAGCTAGCAAATGATAGAGCTGTGATTAAATCTCAAATCTATTTGACAGCAAAGTGCAAATTCTTAGCCACTATAACTGTCAACCATAGGAAAAACAGATATCTTTTTATCACAGATATGTTACCGTCACTCCCCCCCCAAATCTGTTACAAGTATAAACATATAGTAAATCCAATAATTAATAAACTATAATAAAAATAATAGATTACAATGAACTACTTTATTTTTGCTAATCATGGCAAATGGAATATTAAAACCTTAAGGTAGAGAGATTCCTGTTATAACAAAAAGAAGTAATCATAGAATCTGTTAAAACAGATTTAAAAGAGAAAGTATCTTTATAGGTCATAAAATCCTTTTAAAGAACCAGCATGAGAATAATATAATGTAGCAGGGTTTTTTCCATTTAAGTCTAGTACGTAAATATTATTTTAATATCAATCCACATACTTGTTTCAAAAATTAGTATCCATCTATATAAGATATAAAATATACAGGCATGGAAAAGATTTAAAATTATATATTCTAAAACTGAAATATTTTCATCTGAAGTGCTACCTTCACATAATGTGATTTTAAGCAATTTTTATTATCTCTATTTTCTAAACTTTCTAATAGGAATATATATTACTTTCATATATATGTTTTAAATGACGTAACACATTTGTGTGTATAATTTATATTCAACTTAATAGCCAGATTTCTGAGGTAAAGCAGTGAAAAGTATTCCTTTTTAAATCCTCCTTTTATACAACATAATTGAAACATTTCCTTTCCACTTGAAATTATTACCTATTTACCAGTACTATTCCTTTTATTAGAACTTTAAAACATTGTTTTATTATTCATAATTTCAAATAACTAAAGCTACAAAATAAAAGACAGAAAGGCATTTACAAAATTCCAGAATACCTCTAAGTAATAAGCAATTTTATAAGGAAGAAGATTTCGGAGCAGGATAGGTGGCCACAGATGCAATACATATGGTAAGTCCCAGCCATCTTCGGAATACACTGACAGAGATGTCAAATCATCTTTTTCTGGGACAATATTAATGATGAATGGTTTCTTGGAAGGGTTTATAGGTCTACATTTCTTCTTTAGAAAAGTACCATCATTTTTAATAATTTCTTCAAAGTCTATTTCTTCACACATTTGATAGTCCTTGTCTTCTGGCTTCAGAGAAAGGAGTGATCTGCATAAAAGATTAAACAATATGCTTTAAAAGAAAACATTAAATTATATGATTATATGCTTTAGGACAATAAAATTACCTCCCTCAATACTAATATAGTACATTTTTACATTTTCACATTAGAGATAGGTAATACAGACAGATATTTCCATCTTAACTTTCTAGAAACTAATCAAGACATTTGGCTTTCCAGAGATGAATATTTTTCTTACAAATGTACTGTCTCAAATGTATGTTTACAATGATCTATGTATGCTGTCATATGGATACTGGACTTATCGGAATGATCACTTCATAAAATATATAAATGTCTAATTACTATATTGTATACCTGAAACTAACATAACATTGTATATCAACTGTAATTGAAAAATAAATTGAAAAAGGATATTTACAATAACTGATTTCTTACAAATAATACATATCATATAGATCATATATGCAAAGCAAGAATATACTATTATCTATGACTTGTATATTTAACTTAAAGAAGTTGGCTTTACTAGATACATGGTCCTCAGAGGAAGAACACGTTAGAAACAAGTTCATAAACTTAATAAATATTTCAATTGAAAAAATTAATCACCAGTTTTACAAGATTAATGAAATGAATAAGATATTTAACTTTACTGAAATAGGCACAGGTTGCAAGAAGATAGTGACAAAATCACAGGGTGTCACATATGACTAAACCATATATTTAAATATCACACTCTTTGTTTACATTTCACCTATATTTTAGGTTTAATAATTTTTTAAACCTAATCTGTATCCAAGTATAAATACTTAAGAAATATTTTATACTTGTATGGCTAATTAATGAGTGTAACACTATCTGTTAGAGATAAAAAAAAATTGTCAATACTATCTCTATTCCTGATTATTTTCTGAAGCTCTAGTCCTAAAATCGTAAGTATCTACTACATACTTTTGTAATGTCTGATAGTGCCTTGAGTTTGCTAGATTGAACTCTGAACCCACCACACCCACTTTTCCTCTGTGTGTTCTTTCTCAGGAAATTCCAGCTACTGGCACTGTAGACTATGAAATAATATTAGACTTTCCTTCTCCCCTGCCATACACATAAATATAATGCTCTGTTAAATCAGTTATAAGATTTAGCCCACTCTACTTCTACATCCTGTGATTTTCATTTTCTTTTTCATCTATACTTCTAATATTTAAAAATACAAACTTAATTTCTTTAAATTAAGCTAATGCCAATACACTCATCCAGATCACCAAAATATTTATTAGACTCATTATTTACCAAAGGTCAAACTAAAAATGAACAAATGAGTATGTCATCCTTGACTCTTAAAGAGATCCCAATCAGGCAGGAAATGTATTGTTAAAAGATAACTACTGTACTGTGATAGGTATCAAAAACATGTACACAGCTGACTGAGGGCATGAGAATATGGTTAATTCTTTCTAGTCTGGCTGCAGAGTGTTTTATAGAAGTGAAAATTTTCCCAAAAAGCTTTGTTCTAAAAAACACACACACACACACACACACACACACACACACACACACACACACACACACACTTGAATTAGAGAAATATGCAAGGTTAAAGGAAAGTTTAAGAAGTGAATGAAGAGTAAACACGAAAGATGATCAATGGCAAGAGGTACTGGATAAGAAGAGCTGATGGAGTGAATGGTCTTGAAACAGAACACCAAATGTTCTCAGAGAGAAAGGAAGAAACATGATATTAAAGATGACAAAATTTATATAAATGAGGGCAAGAAAATGAGATCAACTACCTCAATGTGAACTTAGATCTTTCAAATTTCATCTTCCAATATACTCCAATCGAACCTTAACTATTCTTTATAGACCTATATAAACCCCGTTTTCATGCCTCCTTATCTTGTTCTTGCAATTCCTTGACCTTAAGACTGTCTTTCCCTGCTCATCTCCACATTACTATAGTTTACCTAATAATTCATGTACCTTGCCCAGGAACCAATCATTAATCTCTTATCTTCTATAGTTTTCTGCAACTATTAACTCTTTCTGTGACTCTCTGCAACCCATCATTTTTCTACATTCTGTATTTCATAATATATCAGTCTCCCAAAGAGAGACTGCTGTTCCGATTCATCTTGGTATCCTATAGTAGTACCTTACACATAACAAAAACACTTGATAAATGTTTATCAAATGAATTAATTTTAAGAATCAGCATGTGTAAATTCTATAGGTATAAATAGCAACTTGTTAATTTAAGACCTCCTATCATTTATTAAAAAAATTTTCTACTCCTGTGTTCTTTGCTTACTTGATAGCTAAGCACATAAACATTATAGGTTCATAAAACATTTCATCATCACTGAAGCACAGGGATGAGACAGGCTCTCTCTGCTAGTGTACATATTCATGCACACTCAGATGGCTCTTGAAGTGGAGGTGGCACTGCCATGAATGTAGTACAGACCTGTGCAAAGTACTAAGCAAGGAAGCACCATTCACAAAAACTGCAATGTGAATGGCACCCCTGGAGGTGTGCAGTACAGTGGCCCTGGGTGCTTCAAAGCACCAGGATTTGAATCCATGTTTGTGTAATACTACAGTTTGTGCTTTTTACTTTGGTTAAGATCACCCAATCAATCCCCCTTGTCCTATATATGTGTGCTGCTGAAGGATAATTTTCAAAAGTAGGTAAAATCATGATTCTCATAGATATACAAAGTGAACAAATGTTAAAAGATTTTATTTAACTCAATTAAATGAGAAAACTGGTGAGACATTACAACTATTTCAAAGGAAGACTCCAAAGAACAGACACATTTATAGATCATGAATACTGAAATGAATGTGCAAGTGAAAGGAGAGCTGGTCTTTTCCATAGCAGTAGGGAATCAACTGAGCCTCCAAGACTTCATATCTTAAATGTAAGTATACCTACATCTAAGAATTGGATTAGAAGAGTATCAAATATGAAATCTAAACTGGTTTGTCACTAATTAATTAATTTTATGTGCTTCCACGTAACAAGTTAATATTTAGCCTTGAACACAAAGTGTACTCTTTTCTATGAACAGTCACCAAATATACAGCAATAATTTATTAAAAACAAAGCAGACTGCAACTAATACTTATTATCCAAAGACAAAATAAATTTAAAGTTCTTTGTAGGAATTTTTAAACATAGCTTACATGCTGCAATTTTTAGTCTTGTAACCTCTCTAGAAAAGGTCAGATACTGTAAACAATGATTTTGTTATTCTCTCAATTGAATTTGTTCCCTCAGCAAGTCTGAACTAAGCAATAAAATATTCATTAGATGGTCTAAACAGTAAAATATTCATTATGGTGAACAGTTCTAATACCTGAAAATATGTGCCTAAAACTGCTAGATTATCTTCTAAACACTAGGGATCCAATCCTGAACTCCTTGGTATGGGTCAAAATGAATAAAGACAGGGGATATTTAAGCACTTATAGTTTTGCTTATAGTTTCACTTCTCCATCTTTCTGTAGCTAAGTGTCCATATATATGTGTGTTCTGAATGATACCTTAGACAAACTAAGATGTTTAATCCGAGGAAGGTTGTATTCTCTAATAGAGTTTATTCTCCATTTTCCCTTGTTTTAAATTTTCAGTTCAAATTATATAACCTGAAAAATAATACTCATCTGTTATGATGTCAAACCTATAATTATGAGACTAGCCTTGATTAATATTTTGTCATAATTTTAATAATTCTTTCTTAAGATTTTATATTGTTTAATGAAATGACTTTAAATAATTAAGACTGATTAAAATTCTGTCACTAAACAATCTAAAGATAAGTGTGTAAAAGATAAAATATTGTATGCTTTCTAAAGAAATTTAAAAACATTCTATCACAAAACTTTTGAAAAATAAAAATCATTTCATATAGTATATATAAATCCAGAAGCCACCAATCACCTTCAGTCAGACTTTTTAAAGAATCATGAATATATTTGATTGTGGTTATGATGGCCATACTGCAAGCATGAAATAATTGTATTTACTATTAAAGCATAAATAATTTACATAGTATAAATTAAATACATTAAATAATATTTCTTTAAAAAACCTTATAAGTACCCTGAAATTTCTACATATCCTGAAACTTGGTAAGATGAGATGAGATATTAAGGGATAGATATGATCAAAGTTTGATAATTTAAAGACTGATATTCCTACCAAATCAGAACTAAGAGGTCTTAGAGCAAATAAAAAAAAAAAAATCACCTGTAAGATGCTAATGGTATATTAAATTCATTTCCAGGTGAAGCTGTTCCCAATAAAGTATCTCCTTCATACACAGAAAGTGGGATTGAAAAATGATTTCTCATCTGGAAAAGAAAAAGAAATAGTATTTAGAATAATTAATCTATCTAAAGTCATTAAAAAACATTCCATCTAAATTTCCCAACAAAGGAACTATCAGGCAATATTTATCTTGCTAATACAAATTATAAAAGAAACAAACATGGAATTATTTATCCTACAAAATACAAGTTTCCACATGCACATGAGTAAACTATCTAAGGCTCAGTAAAGATCCATCTAAAAGAGGCAGGCAGAACAATTTTTGGTGTTGACATATACTATAGTTCCTTTTCTCATCAGCCAAAGTGGTAAAATTTGTTTGGTAAAGAAGTTATTGGTTTCAGTGTCTTACTAGTGGGACAAAATTAGTCCTGGACTAAAGGCTGCTTGAATGAATCCTCCCTAAAAAGTTAAAAATAAGGACTGAAAGGATCACTTTCAAACTAGCATAACTATGTTGGAGAATAAAGTTCAAAATACATAAAATGTCAGGCAATTTAACAAAAAATATATCAGTGGGTGCCTGGGAAATAGGAAGTGAGGAAACTTTGGGGGGAAAATAAATATATTATCATGATTGTGATGAAGGTTTCATAAGTAGATTTTTGTTTCAAAACACAACTTTAAATATATGCAATTTATTATACATCAATTTTACCTTAAAACTATAAAAATTTTCTCTCACCATATCCTGTACTTAAAAAAACAAATATATATATACATATATATACACACACACTACAAGGAACTAAAACAAAATATTAATGGTTTTATTTTTACAATACTCCAAAAAGGTTTTTACAAAATCACAAGAAGTATATTCAACACAATCCTATCACTGCTCACATTAGAGCAGTATGATTATTGGTAATAATTATTCTTTTTGATATGAGAGGTAATTATAATTTGTGTTCTTCTGGTAGTAGTTTGCGTCAGATTAGTTTTTTTTATTAGCACATATATATCACATGCTTCACAAAAAAAGGATCATTTCCTACCTGCACTGGAGATCGAACTGTTACCTTCTTATTTCCTTCCACTGTATCAATTTGGCAAACAATGGACCTTTCAACCCCAGATTCTCTGTGTCTTACGGTGTATAGTCGTCGTCCCACTTTTGTTAAAGGAATTTTATCAGCAGTAGAGTGATTAACAGGTGCTAAATTGAACATAAATGAAAATTTTTATTATAAATCATATATTAATTTTAAAATAGATGTTAAATATCATAAACATGGGATGATTTCTTAAAGTTATGAATAACGGTCCCTCAAGTCTTTGGATTTAAGACAATACAGAAGAGATTATACAAAGGGCAGTTCTTTTATAGATTCAATGTGTACAAAGGGATATTTTAAAAAGCCACAATGTATTTCCACAGCATTCATCTAAAACCTTTGAAGCTTTTAACCAAAAAAATTTTTAATTAAAAAAATTATACAGCACTTTGACTTAAGACAATACTTATAAACAAAAAGGTTTCAGAAACCTTTTTAAAATAATTGAGAGGATTATAACGTTCAAGAACACTGATCTCTGATTTGCTATTATATTAACTAGAGCCTAATACCTTCATGCATTCATTGGCAATTACCAAAGTAGTTGTAATGTTTCAGTTTTTAATTTTTCCAGCAATGTATGACACTTTACAATATCTAGGATTTGATTACACAAAATTTTATGCACATTTAATATACATACATATACCGTATTGTGGGATAAATTACTTATTTATACAAATCTTTCCACCCCATTCCTAAAATGTTAGTTCAAAACTGATGAAAACAATTCAATGACAATGCTTGGACAATACCTGAAATGTAGCCATTACTATGCATCATTTCCTGACTAGGAGAAAGCACTAGCTATCAGTTTTGGTACTCTTATGCCATATCTAATTAACCTTTCAAAGGCTCTCTTCCATAACTATTTAAATGTCAAAGTTTTGAAAGTGGTATGGGTGAGGCTTGGGACTGTTTAACTTCACAATGAGAGGATATTATAGTAACTTAAGAATTGATTTACTTTCGTCTCTCATGAAAATGAAAAACTTTTGAGAAGTAGAAAGGACAAAAAAAAAATTCCACCTCAATAGATAGAACGTAATTACTTACAAAGGCCCAAACCATTACAATGTACCATTTCTATAAATTCAAACTTTATTTTGAATTCATTCAGCTGCACTGGTGGAATACGACTGAGTCATACCAGAAGTGGTTAAAACAACAACTAAGAGATATAGTCTGTAAAAGCCGAATGAGCATGAGATGTAGTATTTTTCTTCCCCCAAACATTAAGGAGTAAACTATCAGACTCCAAATAAAGCTATGAACAAAGACGTTAGACTTTAGCATACAAAAACATAGTAACAGCAGCAACTAAAGCCCTGTAAAGGATGAAACAAAATTCCCAACCTATTAGGAAGTAATTTAAAAAATGAGTAACATGGGATGTAAAATATAACTTAAAAGAAATTAAACCCCTAGGAAGGTAATTTATCACTTACTAATAAGAATGAAGAAAAGTTTGCTGCTTAGGCTGGTCATTGCATTGAAATGATCACTGTCTTTAGTTCGGACATAATCCATACTTAAACTCTCCTCATTATTCAATACATATGATTTTGCCATTGGAACGTTGAGTACACTAAAAGAATCACTTGGTGAAACAGAGATGGTAAGTCCAAGAGAATTTAAAATTATAAATGGTGCTAGATCCCTTATGAAGACAGCTGAGGATCCAGTGGCAGCTTCTGCAAATGCCTAAAGAAGAGTTATTTAAGCAAAATAAAATGAAATGTGAAAAAATAAATGACAAGCAGAACAAAAAAAAATTCTTATTTAATAAAGAAAAGGATTAACTCAGACTAGTAGAGCAACATTTAAAGTTTTAAATGTCTTTTCTTACCTTGACTAAATTATTTAACATCACAAGACCACATTTGGATAATGTAATGTTTAGTTGGTCTTTTGAATAGAAACTGATGACAGTTTTATATTCTGGCACTCTGTAATTTTCTTCTTCAGTATCTGACTCAACAATAGCTTTTTTTGCTTTCTTCTTCATCTAAAATGACATATAAATTATAGAAATATAAGGAAAGTGTATTCCTATGAGCACAACATAACTAATTTTGCAAAGGAAAGACAAACTTTAGACAAATCCCAATAGTAACATTAGAGAGAGCAAAAAATTTTATTAGTTCCACTGCCTTACTGGAATTGCTTGGACACCAGCCAACTGAGGTCACATAAGAGAGGGGCAGTATTAGAGAAAATATTGATACTAGAATGACAGGCACATTTTGGGAGAAAAAAAATTACTAAATGCATGTGGCATCAGAATGAAAATAAAAAGCACATACTTCATAGCACATGGAAATCAAAGCAGGAAGTCATTTAGTCTATTGGTCATGCTATAAAGAACAGAAAACCAGGGGCTTAAAAAATCCAACAACATTTTCAGAACTAGAAACTAGGATTCATGAGAATCAATACCATCTAACATTTTTAGGATTCATAGATCCACTGCAGTGTATATTCTGATTCTGACCTAAAAACCACCAAGTAAGTTCCTTTGTCCAAATACTTTATCTGAAATATGTGGAAAATCAAATGGAGTGATCTAAGAGAAAAAGCTGGACATGTCAAGCCAGTCACCATTGTTATTACTTTAATTGGCTTTAAACCACTAAAAATTTGTCTGCAGGGTGACTGAATTTTCATTAGGTGGCAGACATGCTAGTAATTTTGTAGCCTCTTGCTTCAGAAGCACAATTTCATCCATTTAAAGGTCCAATTAAAAAAAAAAAATCCAGTTTATCCACTTGTGAACTATATAGCACGCTTAAAAATAAAATAAAGGTTGTTGTTCTAATGATTCATATATTCATACTATATTATGAGTAAGTAATAGTTTCTTTTACATACACACCCTTCAGAAGACAAAGGAAACTCAGGACAAACAACTTACAAGATGCCAGTGGCATTTTAATACGAGTGAGGACTCTGTAGCCAGAACTGTATGCTACCTCTTCCAAGGCATTATTACTTACTGAAGTCCTTAACCTCTCTCTAGGCTCAGTCCTCTCACATGTTAAAATGCAGTTAAAAATGTTATCTTCTTCAGACATCTGCTGTAAGTGTTAAAGCAAGAGTACATCATGTACAGTATCTAGTACATACGTTACATATTTATTTGTATTAGAAAAAGCATAGGAGGCTTTGGATTTGAAAATAACACTCAGAGACAAACAGGAAATCATGTAGCAAGGCTCATAATGAGAAAACTTGAATTTTTTTGTGATAAAAATTAATGTGTCTTATGTAAGCATCCTCAATTTTTGAAAAATTTTCAGACTTCAAATATACCTTGATTCCAAGATTCCACGGTCTAAAATCCTCAGTCTGATCAATTTCTAAGGGTTCAAGCAAAGGCTCCCAGACACCAAACATTTCGTTGTAATAATGTACCTATAAAGAGAATTTTTAATTTTTTAAATAAGGCATTCTGGTATTTGCTAAAATGATCTTCCATGCTGTTTCCCACTACCATTCCTTTTTTGCTGTGCTATTTCCCCTGTATGAAAACTGTACTTAGATGCCATTCATTAGTATTCTAGACAAACTCTCTCACCACTTTTCACACCTGGTTAAATTAATTTCATAATTTAGTCTTGACAATTTAATCCAGATAAAACTCTCTTTTAAACATCTTTCTCTGACTTCCAGGCTGGGCTAAACATCAAAATCTGTGTCCATCTATCATATATATTATTGACATAATAGCATGTCTCCCTATCTCTACTGACTTTTCAAAAGCCTTTGAAGGAAAATAACATAGAATTCAATGAGTGTTTACTTATTTGAATTCCCTGAATTTTGCAGAAATCCCATATCAAATCCTCTACAATACATACAGAATTCTAGCCAGTATTTGAACATTTGTAATTACTCAGTCATTTCTACCTTTATTAGTATATAACTGTATCAGTGGAATATTATAGCAGCTTATAAATTTCCCTATTTGATGAAAGGTAAATTATCAGATTTGTTTCCACTAGACAAACTCAATTAACAATTTAACCAAAGTAGCTCTGGGGATGATGCTATGTAGATAAATTCTGAAGCAAAATATATGTTGGCTCTAAGCATGATTCTCCATATAAAGTATTCTCACAAAATTTTGAAAGATTCTCACTAGAGTATATTCTTCACTGTATAAAAGTATAAGACATACCTTCTAAACTTTAGATAACTCTTTCAGAAAAGATTCTGAAATAGTCTAGTATCCTTTAAAAAAACATCCAATTTAATTATTAAAAAGAATTTTAATTTAACCAACTGTCTGTTAATATATTAAATTGGCAACTTAATATATTAATAGACAGTTGATTAAATTCAAAATATAAACTTAATATGGATAGGCACTCTAAAATTAATGTAATGCTGGTCCTCAATTAACGTCGTTTTGTTCAAAGTTGTTTTGTTACAACATTGATGGGATATTATGGGAATTTAACTCTTATTAAATCAGTTAGCCTATGGTTAAAATTGGTTTGTTATGCTGTTTTGCTTAAAGTCAAAGAATCTACTGATGATAAGTTAGGGCTTACTGTATACATTAAAACTATATAAAGGCAAAAATTTATAAACTTTTTTTCTAAAACTTTTGTTAAGCCAACATCATATTTACAACATTTTCAACTTAAATATTTAATAAGAATCCCCAAATATTCCACGTGTAGCATTATTTGTTATAAAATCCGGTCAAAATACTATAAACACTTACTTCTAGCTCAAGCTGACAGTGGAGATTTATGAGGGAGCTCCAGTTTTTGCCTTCCCCTGAAAAACGTGATTTTGCCAAAAGCATAGGGACTGTTCTATGACCAATTCCAGCCTCAAGAACTATGAAAATAGAATCAATGTTCATTCTTATTGTCTCTCCTTTGGGTACCAATTCAGCTGTGGGAGGTATGTTTTCAACTTCATTTGGTTCTTCAAGAAACCACATTTTTAAATTCTTTGTATCCTTCTTTTCCCATAAATGTGCTGTAGAAGCAGCAGTTTCTTGTGGAATGGTTTCCTTAGTTGTGTAAAGTGCTGAAGTTATAGTAATCACAGTATTTATGATAACTGGTGAAACCTAAGGGAAAAAAATTAAACTAATAAAAAATCTACTCATACTACTTTAAAAAATACATACTTTAAATAAAATTAAATACGTTTGATTAAGATCATGAATCATATTAAAATATCACTACCATGAAATAACAGATATAATTATTGCCTATAAAATTTTTGATTATCATAACTAATTTCAATTGTTAAGATATTTGCCTGAATCTTATAGACATCAAAGTGATCAAGTGTAATTTCAACTATACATACTATAGAGATGCT
The DNA here is from genome assembly GCA_030015415.1 of Cynopterus sphinx. Lineage (NCBI taxonomy): Eukaryota > Metazoa > Chordata > Mammalia > Chiroptera > Pteropodidae > Cynopterus > Cynopterus sphinx. Next base: position 92,201,155 of record CM057385.1, on the reverse strand, counting down.
AGATGTTAACCACAGAAGTAGTCCAACACCAATAATAAAATATATGATAACATTTATTACAAAAATGTATATGAAATACCATTTCATATCATATTTTTTTAAACTTTTTTTTTTGCTTATTTAACCATGAAAAGACTTGATATTATAATTGCTTACTTCTAGGTTTTATTTTTTTTATAAAGCTAACTAAAGTTCTAAATGACTACATTTGGACTCACCTTTAGTGTCAGAGATTTTACCGATATATCAATCATTTGTGGATCTGTACCTATCTGAGTAGCTTGATAGAACAAGTCACAGGGCTGCAAAACCTATGAGGAAAACATCAATACCACTAAATTTACATTGTTCTTAAAATATTTTTATTTAAAGACTTTTCTAGTAATAGCTAGCTATGCTAAATAAACAAGTTAGTGAAAACTGCTGAAAAAATGTGACTGAATAACATACTTCTTAATTATTCTCTTTACTTATTTATAATAGGAAGTATTAATATTAGCAACAATATTAATAAAACAATATAAGAACTTCTTAAATATACTTAAATATATGAAAAACCATAAAACCTACTAAAAATTGTATCATATTTCTTCTGTAATGAAATTACAATGAAATAAATTAATCTATATAAGAAAAGCTATAAAATAAACTGAGTTCTCCCTGACTGCCTTAAGCAGGATTCTGCCCTCTAGTATTCAGTAACTCACATTCCTCCCAAACAGAAAATACATCTATCTCCTCCTAAGGTTCCTAAAGGTCTTATCCCATTACAGCTCAAAGTCCAAAATCACATTATCTAAATCTGTATCTCATCATATATTTCTCATCCATGTCTCTCATTAATTCAAAAATTCTATCATTAATTCTCATTAATTCTATCTCTTATCAGCTAAAAGTCCAGAATTAAATCAGGTCCAGGTGCTGATGAAATTCCTGGGTGTAATCTATTAAGTATAGCTGCTAGGGCAAAATTTCTTTCCCTTTGTGGAATTGTGAAACTAAGATGAGTTCCCTTTTCCCACCCTTCCCAGTATAGAATCGTGAAATAGACACAGGATAACGATTACACATGTTCCAGTTCAAGGTGGGAAAACAGAAAGTAAAAAGGTGTCAGTGGTCCAAAGCAGTTCTGAAACCCAGCCAGGTAAATGAGTTTCTTGATTAGGTTTCAAAGTCTGGTAATAATTTTTTGTAGCTCTCAGCTCCACCCTGAGTCATCCTTTCTTCTTTATAAAAAGTAGCACAAGTTTGCAGCCAAGTAGTTTTATCATCCTGTTTCCTGCCAGCAGCATTTTGGGAGTTCAAGAGTCTCTCTTCATTTTATGTTTCCCATCCCCCTCAGTCTGTGCTGGCAGTTTTCCTGCTAAAATAATTTTCTCAAAGGGAGAGAAACTGTGCCCTAGTAGCTATACTTCATAGAATGAACATTAAAGGCCACTGTAGACTTCACAAGGTTTTACTCCATTAGGCAAAAGCCACATTCACAGATCTTTCTGAGGTAAGCATGGCCTCCTGCTGAGACAGCTAAGGTGTGACACTCCATTCCTGGAGTTTCTCTGGTTTGATTAAGACATATGAAAGAAACACAGTAATTTCTTTAAAGGGCACTTTGTGTAACTAAACACTATGATTTTTTGAGCTGAGGTTGAGCAAAATGTTATATAATCACAGTCTTTCTACATGCTACACTTTGGCAGCCAATTCTGACAACATCTTAAATCATTTGGAAGGCTGAGATTATCAAAATCGATGAGTGCTGGTTCTTTTCATTTAACCATTCTTCCCACAATTTCTCTTCCTATTCTGGCATTTTACTATAAATTGTAGGAAACCATGCAGCTGAGCTCCTTCAAATCATACAGCTTGAAAATCTCTGTAGCTATATATCCATGTTAGTCACAAGTACATAACAGCAAGACACAATTTTGCAAAACTTTCTGTGACTACATATCAAGGCATCCCTCTAATTTCCAATCACGTCTTCTACCTGCTGAGTCCTCACTAGCAGCAACCTGTGATCATTATTTCTACTGAGAATCTGTTCAACAAAATTTAGGCTTTCTCTATCACTCTTCTCAAAGTTCCTCCAACTTCTACATATATGACATCCAAACCCATTTTCCAAAGAAATCACATTAAAATCTTTTATTATTCTAAAAAATCAGCAAGGTCAACTGGTATGTTACATAATAATATATTATTTCTTGAAACTTCAAGGATAGGAAATTCCAACTACATTTCAATACATAATCCAAGATTTTCAACATAAAATTTGTGTTATTTCTTCATCTTAGGGCAGGAAAAAAAAAGTATTATCATAAATACACACAGAAGTTTCTAACTTGGAAGTTTTAAGTTGGTCTTTTTTAACAGCCTCTTCTCAAAATAATATGAAGGTATACTTTGCTTTAATCCTTACCCAATTTCTATATGCTCAAGACTAGTTAAATTACCTAGGATTAAAAAATGCAAGTATGTCATGATATATAATATCATGACAAAATGATATTATAGTCAAGGTGTCCATAACACAGTCCATACAAATCAATTTAAAAATATAAAAACATGTCTTAAAATGAAATTATTTCCTTACGAGCATAATTTTGTTGTCTCCAACTATATCCATTGTGATTTAAATTTTATTTTTATCATTATTTTCCTCCTTTCTACTCTAAATCTCACCATTTGGCTCCCAGTTTTACATGATTTTCACCACTGATGCACTCCTTTCCTACTGCTACTGCTTCCCCTTCAAAGAAGTACTCTTAGGCTATACAACATCTGCAGAATCCTACAAGAGCTGACTATAAATTCCCTACTTTACAAACACTGTCTTGGTGGTGGAAAGAACTGCCCCAAGTTGAGCACCACTGAATAACAAGGCAGAGCATAAGAATATAGATATTGGTATGTGGGTAGTTGTGGGTGGGAACTTGTGCTTTCTGGAACCCAGGTTCTCTGCATACTATATCCCTTCATCCTGAAACACACTCTCATGACTCCCCCGTCCTAGTCCAATTAGCTAATACCTACTCCTCCTTGAGGCATCAGCAAGTCACTTTACCTGAGAAGCGTTAAAATGCATGTACTAGAAAAATAAGATAGAATATCAATTATCTAAGTATCTGTCAAGAAGTTAGAAAAACAACAGCAGTTTAGCCCAAAGAAAATATAAAGAACAACACAACAATAATTAAGAGAAAACAAATGTATAATGAAGAGAATCAAGCAAATGACATTTTGGTTCTTTGGAGAGACTGCCTTTGCTGGATTCTGTAAAATCTGTGTGTTGACATATTACTAAATTCTGGCCAAAAGGACGTGAGCAAAAGCAGTATGTGAAATTTATGGGTAGTCGTCTTAGAATGGGCATCCCTTTATTCCTTCATGTTTTCTCCTTACCACCACCACTCACCCCCAGCATACTAGAAGGTAAACACATTGTAGACTATGTTTGAACAAGCAAATTAACTTATATCCAAAGAACAGCAACTCAACAAGATGGAAGAAGCCTGTTTCCCCTACATTATACCATAGCCATTATATAGAGACACTATACCATGTTCCAACAAAGAAACATGTAGTTCCACCATGCTTTAGCTACCTTTGGGGGGGAGAGTACCTCTAATTATAGCAGCCTAACTAATATCCTAACTAATACAAGATTTCATACCTAGAAGTTGGTACTGCTACAACAAATTCAAAATATTTGTGATTGCTTTGGCAATTAGATGGACAAGGGATGTTTTAATACAAAGTGGATGACACTAATAATGCTAAAACCAAGTATTTGGTAAAATACCAATGATGACACCTAGCAAGGCAGACCATTAGTCTTATTTATTTATTTATTTGTTTGTTTATAAATTTATTTTTTCCCCAATAAGTCTTTTTTTAAAAGCCTAAAATTTAGCCAGACAGGTTTGAAATATTTAGAATATTGCTGTGTATTAGTAACATCTTTCTGCTGTTTGCAAAGTCCTATAAGAGAAAGGAAAACAGAGGAGATAGAACTCTACAGCACCTCAGCAAGAAATAAGACTGTGGCTCCTCTCCTTTCTTGGGTAATTCTTGTAAAAATCAGATGCAGGAGCCAGCTTGTGGAATCAATCAATAAACAAACAAACAAACAAACAAACAAACAAACAAGATTACAAATGTTGCCTATCTCCCTCCCCCAAACTATTGTTAAAGAAGCCTTTACTAAATCAGATGAAGAGAAGCTAAGCAGAATAAAGAGATTAGCATATAAAAGTTTTCCAGAAAGAAAAAAATACAATAAATAATAGCTTTGGTTATAGTTACTTATACATGGACTTACCTAGAAGATGCAAACTAAATGTTTAAGGAATAAGGATTGCCAACAAAACCAATATCGGGCATACAAGAAGCCTGTTGTTATTCAAAAGCTAATGCAAACTTCAGGTAACCAACTAAGTAGGAAGCAAGCTGTAAAAAGTGCAGTTACCCAAAAAAGACAAGAGCCATTTCAGATGTATTTACACAGGATAATAGTTTAAAAAAAAAAAAAAATCTCTCAGAGGGAAAAGCCAGGGCCGTTTGAGACAATGATGTTCTGAGAGAGCAAAAATGGAAGACCACCACGGACTATCCAAGGAACTACTTCACTGTCAGTTTAGTTTCCACAACTCCACTAAACAGGATGTGAACACTGTTATGGATCTGCAACTATCAAGTGTGTCCCATTCTTTTCCTGAATGGCATTAATTGCAATTATACTGTGCTTACACCACCATTATGCAGTGGTTGTATGTGTTGTGGAGTGTGTGTATGCTGAAATGTGCTATTTGTCTATTAGTTAATAAACTGCCAGACCAAGAGAAGCCACATACAGACTCAACAATACAGATCCTGGATTTTGAGCTGAGATTATATCCCTTGAGGTGGAGGTAAATATGTTATATGGATGAGAAAAGATAAGCATGGATTATCTGTGTGGACAAAGGAAGAAATCACTCAGTGGACTGTGGGAAGGAGCTCTAGCTGTAACCTATCTGTTCTCTTCTAAAGTAAAAGAAATTTCATCTAGGCAGAAGGTGGCTCCGAAAAAAAGAGTACATTCTCCAACTGTTTTTGCAGATAGGTATGGTCATATAACTGTGAATAAAAGACATATATAAAATTTCAGAGTCATAACCTACAAGAGAATCAGTACGCCCTCAGTTTTCCATATCCTATCTTTTCTTAGTGGTTGAGCCATCAGCTTTACAAACTAAAAAATTGTAGCATACATTTGTATGTCGATAATTTTTAGAACATTTATGCTTCTATTATTCCTGCAGAAACCAAAACATTTTTATAAGTGTTTTATACAAGTAGGTAAGGAGTCAGTTAACTTGAAAAGATGTCTTTGAAGAAACAAATGTTAATCAGTTATGATGATAAAGAAGGCCAAGAAGTTGCTAGAGAGTAAAATACAAATGTGAAATACGACAAAGCAAATAACTGAGGTTCAAATAAATCACAGATAGAAAAGCAAAACCATACATTTGAACAAAAATGTCCAGAAAGTGCCAAGATGAAAGAAACCTCTTAGTAAGACTATTCTCATAAATACATAAAACAATGAGAAGTGACTAGAAGAATGAAAAAGTTTCAAAGCTGGTGTAGTAATAATCCAGACTGCGCTCTCCAAGCAGAAAAAAAGGGTACTTTACAGTTGGAAAGTTATGCAGGTAGTCTTCTATAATGGTACATATTAAATAAAAAACAGTTTACAATTAGCAGATAATTAAAAAGTATACTCACAGTAGTGATTTTGCCTTTTCTCTTGATGGGAAGAAATGGGCATGCTCTCATTTGGAGATCTTTAATAGTAGCAGTCATTGTATCGTTTTCAAGGTCACCCTTCCAATAAATTTCACATTGTGTTGTAATGACTAAGGCAGGGGCATCATTTTTTGTCATATCAGCCACAAACACAATTTCAGGATTTTTAATAATAATATTAATTTCCCACTTATCTTGTTCCTGTATAGATACTAAAGACAGAAATAATTTAAAATATTTATAAATCCTTTTTACCTATATTTATGAGAAATTTATTATTGATGGGAAAATGTTATTTTCATTGTAAGTAAAAAGTAAAATAAAGGAATCTTGGCTCTCAAAGGAATCTATATCAATTCTCTTAGTATAAGATTTAAAGAAGCTATAGCCAGAGTACATTTCAAAATGTGAGAAAAAATCTCCACTATTTAATGGCAGAGCTGGAGATTAACCCAGTTTCTAACTCAGTTTGACACACTTCACTTCACCACAATAAATGAAACACGTAAAAGATAACAGACAACTATAAAAATAACAAAAATAAAAGAATAAGTTAAAATACTATCTCTAATAATGAAAAGGAGTGATTGGTTCATTATTTCCCCCACCCGCTTTCTTTCAACAAATTATTTCAAAAAACTGCCTATGGAGATGTACAACTACTTATTCTAATAAAGGTTTCATAATTTTTGAACCCAACATAGATGTACACCTTGAAAACTATGTAAACTGCACATCTCAGCAGAAAATACATGTTTTCCCCTTACCTCTGAAAAATAAAGATTTTAATTTATTAATTCACTTAACCTCATCATTTAGAAGGCTAATCAAGGTAAGTGCCATTGTAGCATTCTAAATAACAGATATTAAATATGCATTTTAGTAACACAGATATTAAATATTTTAGTCAATAACTAACCTTCTTCCTTTGCAGTCCATGCTTGAACATTGGTTTCCACAGTAGTGCCTGTGGTATAGGCTTCAAAAAAGACATTTGCAACTGTCAGCAGAAATTCCACACTTGCACATATATAGGTTTCTTGAAGGACTACATCAGACACCCAACCATCTCTGACTTTCTTATACTTTACATCCATCATGTCTTTTTTGTCAAATCCAACTGTCAGTCCTATCATTCTGAAAAACACAATAATAAAAATTCCCGTGATTATCTTACAAATTACCAAACACAACAATAAAATTAAAACATCTCTTAACCCTTTCAGTGACAGCATATCAGCATTCTGAAGTCATTTTCTTGTGGGAAGATCACAAAGTACTTCAAATAATAGACTTTAAAACTTATAGAGTATGACTGTTTCATAAATTAGAAAATGTATCTTGAAGAATTTATTAAAATTTTAAATTTCAGTATAGTTTTCTTCTCAATTTTTCAAGTATTTCCCATTATGATGTGAATAGGTTGGTAATTTAAATAATACTGATTTTAAAAACCAATATAATTACACTGATTATTTTTATTGAACCAGTCTATTAACCATGCAGCAAGAGCACATATCTGAACCAAGAAGTTTTCAAATACTGAGAACCGCGACTCAGTTGAATTGAAGCTCTGAAGATCTTAAGAATGTACCAAGAAAATGAACATGAAGCTTTGAGAATAAGTTTTTTGAAATATATCAATCACTTCTCAAGTAAAAACTCAGAATTCTATTACCTAGGAGTTGCCTTCTTGACATGAGGCCTTTTATCATCTAAAATACAGTTCTTTAATGAGAATGAAGAAAATATTGAGTCATCTGTATACATTTTTACAGCGCTTATTATATTCTCCAACTTAAATTCAGCAAGTTTCAGAGAAGGATCACGAACATCTGTAAAGGAAGTCTGTGGAAGAGAAAAATCAAAACGAATTTTACACATAAACATAAATCTAAAGCATATTTTAAGATATGAACTACCACATTCTCTACCTCCAAAGGGCTCACTAATAAAAGGCCAAAAAAATAAGTTTAATTTAAATTTTTATTTTTCAAATCTTTGGCTATAAGAAACTCATTTTAAAAAACAGTTAAAATTACTTCATTATATTAAAGTAAAAAGATCAATAATTTTTCTTACAGAAACAGATACTCCCAAATATACATAAAATAGTAACTGTTATTTTTATAAATATTCACTGCATAATTATCATCAATATATTTCTTCTTCCTCAACTTACCTGTTCAGGACCTGGACTATACAATATCATGGTGAGGTAATCAGTTCTGAAACTCATATTGAATGTTGTCTTAACTTGAGAGGCATGTGAATGTACTTCTACCACAGCAGCTGTCACTACGGTTGTTCCTTGGAAAAATTAAAGTTATAGGATATAAGAAAAAGTCAGGAAAGGTAAAATTCATTAAAACAGCCTTGTAAATTATTAATTAAATGGGTTAAAAAGAAGAAGAGTTATAGCAGCAATAAAGGCAGCTACATGATACTAATTGTTGAAACTAGGTAATGGGTACATGTAGATCCATTACAATATTCTTTCTTCTTTGGTGTTTGTATAAATATTTCCAGAAGCAAATAATCAAAATAATAATATATTTTAATGTCTGTTTTTAATTCCATCCATTTTAGACATTATCTTTATATTCCCCACTCTTTAAGTCCTTACAATTTCCTCTACCTATCCCATGTTCTTTCCAGCTTAGTAAGTTGTCTTTACTTCTATGTTAACATGGCTAGTAACATTTACATAGTAAGTCTTCTGTCTTGTTTAACTATGACTTTGTAATAATTTTCAATGAAAAATAGTTTATTATAATACTTCCTCTGCTACTACAATATTATAACTAATGCATCTCTCAAAAAACACTGTCTTCTCACATTTTAACAATGGCTCAAAATCATACAAAATTTCCTCCTGTACCAGAATAGAGATTTCTCCCTTCTTAAGTACAAAAAACGTCTTCCTCTTCCTATCACTTACGTAAGGTAGTTATAGTAGCAACCTCCCATCCCCCGCCCCTTATCCATTGTTTCACTCTCTGTGGTTTCAGTTATTTGTGGTCAACCAAGGTCCAAAAGAATTAAGCAAGAAATTCCAGAAATAAATAATTCATACGTTTTAAATTGCGGACCATTCTGAGTAGCATGGTGAAATCTTGTGCTGCCCCTGTCCATACTGCCCAAGATGTGAAATCATCCCTTTGTCCAGAGTATCCATGCTTTGTATGCTACCTGCCCATTAGTCACTTAGTAGTCTTCTTGCTTATCAGATCAATTGTTGTGGTATCACAGGCTTGTATTCAAGTAACCCTTACTTGGCTTAATAATGGCCCCAAAGCCATTTGCATAACTTTTTTACAGCGTAATGTTATAATTGTTCTATATTATTATTAGCTGTTGTCAATCATTTATTGTGTCTAATTTATAAATTAAATTTTAACACTGTATATGTAGGAAAAGTCATAGTATATATAGTGTTCAATACTATTCAGTTTCAGGCATCCTCTGAGTGTCTTGGAATGTATACCCTGTGGATAAGGGGTGAAAGGACTAGTGAAATTAATTCCACATTCTTCATATTTTATGGAGATTCTGTTTTTTAAAGACATTCTTATACTTTTCTTTTTCTGAATTCCTTTGTAATGAAAACAAAGTCCTTCCTAGCCCAGTTAACAGAAAATTTTGGGATTCCATTTCAGTCCACTACCGTGTAGGCCCATTGTTTTTAGACCCCATGTTTTCCTTGCTCCTGGTTTCCTTGTTTATTTTGCCAAAATGTATTTTCAAACTATTTAGGAATGTTTATAAAAGAAGTAAGCTTTGTGTTACTAAAAATCTGAGAATTATTGTGTTTTTACATTTGGGTGATGGTTTAGCCCCATACAAAAGCCTAATTTCAAAATCATTTTCCTGAGAAATTTAACTATACAGTTCCAATGCCTTTTATCATCTGTCCATTTCATCCCACCCAGTGTATTGATGATAAATCTGATTCCCATTACCTCTGTTCCAAGGCCCTAATATGCAAGCTTATTTTTTTCTGAAACTAAAAATCAAACCTTTGTTATTCTGACATTTCATGAATACATGTTTGCATGTGGAGTCCTAGTTTATTCAATGTGCATGAAACGGTAGGTTCTTTATATCTCAGAACTTGTTTCAATATTTACTTAGCTCTGGAAAGTCTTTGGTTGTTTCTGTGGAATATTCTTCTCTTCCATTTTCTCCGTTCTTTTTCCTAAAATATTTATCATTATGGAACTGGAACTCTATCACGCCTAAGTTTTATCTCATTTACTATCTCCATACTAATTTTCCTTTACGTCATGGAAGATTACATCAACCAGATATGCCAATTCAGTAATTAAATTCTAACTGCCTACCACATTTATTTTGTTTCAAAATTTCAGCAATTATGTTTTTTGTTTCTGAGAACTCTTTCTTATCTTGGGAAGGTGAAAGGTAGCGATAGCAGGATTCAGTTGTTATATTCTCAGATTCCTCTGATTATGAATTAGAGTTTGTTTTCTGCTTGTATACATTCTCTTCTCTTCTTTCAATTATTTGTTTCATTCAAGAAACACTATTTTGTTTACGTTGATTTCTCTCCTGCTTAGGTTCATATGGTTCTTTTCATATGTGTTTGTTAACATCTAGCAGTGAAGGACTGGATTGGTTATTCTACCTAGTAAGGATGAGCTTTCCTGCAATGTTATAAATGCCGAATTGATTGTGTGTTAGGATTGTCTCTGACTGAAAAAGCTGTGTAAAATCTCAGGGCTTAGCAAGAGTGAATTCTGTGAGCTAGTGAGCTACACTTTGTTTGGGGGTCTCCCAAAACTCCAGACTGAGGGGAAATTTATTCTTGTGACTCAAAATCATCCCAGCAGCCCTAAATGAGCCAATTCTCTGTAGGTGCTGGTGCTGAACTTAGAACCCAGTCAGGTTTCGCAAAGCAGAGTATGGATCCCTCTGCTTTGTTCCATCTCTCTTTCGAATATTTGTTAAAATTCATAATTTACTAATGATCATCCTCTCTTGACACCTCTATATTTTGATACTTTGTATCAATATAAAATATTCCACCTGGGATAGATGCTGTACTAGAAATAAGGGAGAAGAGAGGGGAAGGGAGAAAACATTAGAAAAAGGACCCTATAGGAAATTTGAAATAACAAGAAAACTGAGAAATTTTGTCTACAACAGGATTAGGAAATTTGAAGTTTAAAAAATCAACAGAATGACTAATAATAAACAATTTAGAGATACACGAATGGGATTAGATCATTAGAAAAAAATTATAAATCTTATTTTACCCTAAACTAGGAGTAGAGAATGAAAGAAAATAAAGAAAGACTGGGAGGATGGAGGGGAGGAAAGAAGAGTTTATGATTAAGAACATACCTCCAGAAGGACGTGAAGCATTAGTAACTCCACTAGTAACAATACTTTGATCTTTTATTCCTGCTGGTGAGGCACTATCACCTTCTTCATACCATATATTACCATATAATGTTTTAAAAATAGTTGTTATGTCTTCTTGACTAAGAATAAACTGTTAAAAAATATAAAATTTGCTTATTTTATTATTACTACTTCATGTAGTTAAAAATTCTCATATAAAAAATAATTGTTTCATTTCAATCCTGTGTTGTCTTACCAATATAAAGAAACTTCATTTACCTGTCTTACCAATACTTTCAGCTAGCTGTAAGTTAAGGAATCCACATGATCTTGTACATAAAAAGCTTAAAGATTTTCACTTGAGATGATCATGTTTTAAATTTTAAACATATTTTTAAGTTAAAAGTCTTAAATCTTTAAATGATTGTTTTCTCTTTCTGAATATTATTTTTATAGGAAGAAAAAAAAAGAAACTAGGGCGGAGGGTGGAGAGAAAAGCCTTCCTTACACAGCACGTGTTTCTGTCACTTCAACAAAGCATGTGATACAGTTTTGACTTCCTTCCAGTCAAGAGAGAAAAATATGTACTTGTGCACAGTTAGAGGTCTGTGAAGCAATATTAACCAACAAAGAGGTAAAGTTGTGCCTAAGGTCCTGACCCATTTGCATTTTCATCTTCAACCTCTCCATTCTTCTAGGACCTTCTCTAGGTTGTATCATATATTCCCACTGCTTTAAATACCATCTATGCCAATGACTTCCAAATTACTATTTCTAGCCTAGGCCTTTCCACTAAATTCTGTATTAACATATCCAAGTGACTACTTACAGCACCATGTTTAATATGTTTCTTTCATGGAATTAATCACAATATAAGACTATTGTAATTATGTGTCCATGTATTTTTTTTTTTTTTACTATACAACTAACATGCCTCTGGATTACCATCACTGATAACCTCTACATTAGACTGGTAAGTCCATGAAGCCAGAGACAATGTCATAGCGTCTTTGCCATGGTATCTCCAATATCTAGCCAGGGCCTAACATACAGTAGGCATTCAAATATTTGTTGAATAAATGACTGGAGAACACTTAACGAATTCTAGGTTAATATAGCTACTATTTCAATTCTGACAAAGGAAATTAATATATAACTTCTATACCCAAAATATCTTATGTTCTGAAGTAATATTCTTTAACAGAGAAATCAGTAAGTATTCAAAAGCTTACCTCCATGGGCTTTAGCTGAGCATTTACATTAAAACAAGGAACTTCCTGATACCACTCCCAAGATAAATTTCGCTCAATAATCACTTCAAGATTTAATGGCAGTAATAGATCCAGAACCTCCTGGTAAGCATCATTCATAAATTTAGTCCTATGAGTAGAAATAAAAGTTTTTAATTGTTTTATAAATACAGGTAGTAAAAAAAAAATTAAACACTTTATAACAGATCAATAATTTTGCGTGTGTGAAAATTAAAATCCATTAGGCCTTTCATGTCAAAATAAGGCCTGCTCCATGACACTAGAAACCTAGTTGATTTTCTCTAAGTGGAAGTGTTTCATACTGTAGAGAAATTAATTTTTAAATCAGGATTTTGCAATATGTTTAAAAGTTCCAAACATCTGCAAGTTGGCTAGTAAACTCTTAAAATGGGAATTATCTCTATATAATGTGTAAACATATAAATGGCTTCTTATAAAAAACACTTTAATTCACTGATGTAGATATATAGCAGAATACCACATATCCCCTTTATAAGAAACAAAGTTGTACCTTATAAATTTTTTTTCTGTGGGTCATAGTTGAATATGGAAGTTGAACCATATTTGCCTTTCCTGGTATTTAAAAAGGTAGGATTGATGGTAAGGAATGACAAAAAGTGCAGTAGGTTACGAACTGCTTTCAAGTACCCGCTTCAAGTGACAATGTGACCAATGAAGCCTCCCATTATATCTTCGAATTACAACCTCCTTGATAATGTACTTATATTTTAATTTCCAGCAAATATATCATTCAGATATGGTATGAAGCTATGACTAGAATTTTAGATATCGTCTACTCAACTGAAGAGTAATATCTGAGCCATTAAAAATCTTTCAGATTGCCTAACATATCATTTCATGAATTGACTATAGAGTGACACTATATGTACCACATATGCATGCTTGTAATCTCCCCTTAATGGTAATAAGTTAGGAATCTGCAAGCCTTATAGGGCATATTACATACAACTTTAATAGGTGAATATTACAATATGTGACTATACCATAAGCCATTTAATCAACCTATTGTTAAAGAGTTATGTTGTTTCTAATTCCTCACTGTAATAAACACTTGGATCATTATCTTTGTAAGTAGTTTGAGTAAATTTCTTCTTGGGACAAAAATACAAAAAACATCAATTTCTCTAATTCTAATTTCAATTAGAATAAAAGCCTCATGAGGGCAGGGCCTGTTTATCTTAGTCTTTGCTGTATTGCCAGTACTTGGCTCAGATAATTGCAATATGTCACATACTGTACAAATATTTACAAAGCTGCTTTCAAGAAACTGGGTCATTATGTAACCTACAACTTATGAGAGCTCTATTTCTGAAAACTAATGGGCAAAATTGTTTCACTATATTTTCATTCCTTTATTAATGAGGTTGAACATTTCTATTAGCTGTTTATTGGCTATCATTCCTTTAAAGAATCATCTAGCTATGTACTTTATCAATTTTTCAAATTACTTTCTTCTTACTGCTTTAAAATATTAAAAGATTTATTTATCCTTTGTTACAGATGTTTCTAATTACCTCATATGCTCTTTCCCTTATAATCTTGTTTTGGTAATTAAATATCAGAAACATATTCTTGTATAGTCAAAGCTAATTAATAACATTCCTTGATCACTTTTCTTTTTCAATGCTTAAATTAGAAAGTTCTCTACCCTGTTACTGATACTGACATGTTATTTGTCTTTTGCTTTTTTAATAGTGTTGTTGAAATAAATCACCATATAATTCACCCACTTTTAATCTGGCACTACGCCTGGTAGCCATTTTAAACAGAAAATTACCAACAAAAAGCCCCCAAATGCAAAAAGAAAAAAAAAAAGATAAAATGCAAAGAGGACACTTGTTTACAATATGAAGCTAAATTAAGAATACAGAGCATTATCTTGTTTGATACAAAGTCTCTCAAACAAATACTTTGAGAGAAGCAAATTTCTCACAGCTCTGCCCATGCCCAAATAAGTGCAATGAGTATTTATTCTGAGGTTACAAATAACTGTTAGCAAGTCATCTACTTCACAAATATGGAATCTGCAAATAATGAGGACTGACTGTATATATATGTGTATATGTATAAATAATGAGGATACACACATGGTTAATTGCCGAGCTTTTTATTCTGTTTCACTATTTTTATTATTTTAGTCTTATAATACATTTCAGTAGTGTTCAATGTAAGTTAATATATTATAGTAGTGCCAATAGTATTATGATTCTCCAATGCTCCATCCTAATTTCTTCTTGAAAAAAAAAAATCATTGATACATCTTGTTCCTTACTTATATTTCCAGAAACACAATAACTTTAAAAGGCTTTAAAAATAACTTGTGCTGTGATTTTTATTGAGATTGCATTAAGTATATAAATTAATGTACAAGAAACTGACATCTTTATAATAGTAGGTCTAGAAAAATATTTTCTCTACATTTATTCAAAATATCTTTCTAGCCTCTAGTTGTTTTATAACTTTTCTTACAGAAGTATTATATTTTTAAAATTTTATATTGAAATTCAGTTTTGCAACAAAATGATTTCAATAAAAGTGGTCACAAATATTAAGTACTTGTCTTTATGTGCTTTCTATGAAGCTATAACTAAACTGAATTTTCAAATATCTATTATTTTTAAACTATTTCAGGGAAAACTGATTATGCTCTATAACTGTAATTCTATTTCTAGGAATTCGTCTGAAGAAAATGAATTATCCCAAAGGAATGAGTAGAAAACCATATATTACTGAATGAAGATATAAATCATCATTGTAGTGTTATTTATAACAATGAAAAAAATATAATTGATTTAAATTTCTAAGAATAGGCAAATAAATTTTTAAAAAATTATAGGATAAATATTTAGGAAAAACAATGCACTCAAAATAACATGGAAAAATATTTATAGCATATTGTGAAGGGGAAAAATTTATAATGCAAGGACACAATTTAATTCTTATTTAAGTTAAATATATACAAATACATAAATCTAAGTGCATCTATAGTTAACTAGAATATACCAGATTATTAATAGCAGTTATCTGTGGGTGGCCATATATTATCAGCAATCATTTATGTTTGTCCTAATATCATTTTATGTGTTTCTTCAATAAAAGATTATTTATTGGACATAAAAATATTATTTCACGCTCTAGATATTTTTAATAAACTCTTTAAAAATGTTTGTAGTATAAACTTTCAACTCATTTACATCTACCATTTTTTTTAAATCTAGCAAGATGTGATTACATATACTCAATTTGAATTCAGACTTTTACATAGTTTTAACTCCAAGTTAATGAGCATTAAAGGTTTTAAATCATTTCTCTATAGTTATAGCCTATAGAAATAGAAGTCCCTTATCTCAATATACCTTATAATTTCTGAATTCCTTGAATTTAGCTGAACATATATTTTCAAATGTCTTCACTAAATATATCATTAATTTCTTAACTGAAACCTGGCTTTCCATGGCAGTCCATTAAATAGAGGCTGACTTTTCTCCAACACCCTACCTTATTCTCAGGGTTAGGCGACAGAAATAATTTTCTTAATTTGCAATGTAAAATTCTATGACCTGGATGAAATAGACAAATTTCTTGAAAAAAATTAACAAAGATCACATGAAAAGTTTTAAGTTTATTAAAGAAATGGAAATTGTAGTCAAATACCTCCCACAAGTAAACTCTAGGTCCACATGGCTTCACTGGCTAATTCTCTCAATTATTCAAAGAAGAAATAATACAATGTATACAACCTGTCACAAGTGTATATATGACATAACTTATCAATACTTTAAAAATATGCAATTTCTTATATGCCAATTAAATCTCAATAAAGCCACTTCAAAAGTATTCAACTGGTAAAAAGAAGGGTAGAAGGGAGATGAATGAACAAGGAGCCAAAGAGAAGTAGCAAAAAATAAAGGGTACGAAACAAATAGAATGAGATTAAAGAAAAATAACAAAGAAAAAAGAGGGAAAGTAGAAGGTATAAACAGACATGGATCCAAGCTGGAAAAGGAATAGGGCACTAAATCTAGAGTAGGTAATTTTATTACTCTAATTCATAATCTTACACTTGATGGTTACATAAGGTTATACTCTATGGTATGTGTATTGTTTTGTTTTGTTTTTAACCAGAATATCAGATCCAAAGTCCAATGCTGATAGTCTGTAATGCTGTATTTACAAAATGAATGAATGTATTGTATTAGGAATTTGCCCATCTTCTCCCACAACATAGTTTATAAAGAACTGCAAATAAGCACAAATGTACTTCCTCAGATAACTAATTTTACACTGTTCCTAATTATCTAAGACATAATTTTCAAATACTGCCTAGGTTTTTAAAAACTGGGGGACTTGAACTGATCTTGCCAAAAAACACTTGGGGAAGAAAGAATTACAAAATTAGGTATAGTTAGAACGAAATAAAATCTCTATAAACAGAAGACTCGGGATACTAAAGCTTTTAATATAAACAGAAAAAGATTGCATTCTACAAAAATATACTTGCGAAATGCTTACCTGTACAGTCGCATTTTACTCAGTTTTATCGTTATCAAATCAATAACAGGTGGGGGGTTGCTCTGGCTCTCTGTTATCATATGGAATGTATTTGTCATTGTAATTAGTCCAAAATCAGCAACAAAAACATTTTCAGAAACTGGAGATTGTGGGATGACCACCACTGGGGCTTTGATGTTAACATCTAATGCCAACCTAGAACTCCTTTGTGCCAGTTCTTTTACACCAGTAGCAGCCATTCCTGCTGCCTGAACAGTTGCTTCAGCCAAAGCTTGTTTAACTGCTTGAAAATTATCTATAAAAGCCTAAAGATAACAATTATATTCACAAAGTTACCATTAATGAATAAGACTTATTAAATGTATATTGATGTATGATTTTATCTCCTTAAGAAAAAATTGTTCTTGTTACACCTAGCATTACTTATTCAAAGTCTGTCTACATTAAATCTTAACTTTCTGCAATAAAAATTGAGAAACACAAAGATACAGATACAAAAACACAGTAATACAACAAAAACCTAGTCCATGGAATAAAGTAACATGTGGATATTGCAATCTTTCACTGATATCTATTTGTCTTATTATCTCACTTTCTCTAATAGCTAAATAATTACATTATATTTTCCTGTACAACCTCAATGGACAAAAGCTTATTTTTGTAAGATTAAAAAAATAATAAAATGTTTCTTCAAGATGCTCAAGTTTTCTAATTTTTTGAATTCTGGAAAAAATATACCTAGAATTATACCTCATTTTCATATTTAGAAAAAACTTTATTTTCAGTAATTTTTTAGCATAAGGCTATCACAACAGGACTCAATGACATAATGCTTTTGAGTTATAAAAAGAAATTAGTAAAAAAAGAAATTATACATGAACTAGTTGCTCATCTTTACTTTTTTGTGTACAAAAATTTTTTTGTGGTATAGAAAAAATTGCACGGTAACCTCAAAAAGATCACACAAACAGCAATATTATTTATTTAGAATCAACCAATTATCTAGTTTCTACAGTGAAACTCAGAGACAGCATTTTAAAAGAATGAACAGTGAAGTCATAGAGACAGGTATGAGTTACAGGAAAAAATGTCAGGTGACAATGGGAAAACCACAAGAAAAAAACTATGAAAAGCAGAAAGAAAACTCAAACACCTTAGGGAGGTGTCATATAGGGCTTAAATCTAAAGCCCTTAAAGCCCCAGATAGTCACAGAATTATAACACAATAAAAAATTTAATTTTCTTAATGATAATCTTAGACAAAAACAAACTTCAATTATCTGTTTAATATTTTTAGAGTTGGAATTCAGGTAAAACAAAAGCTTAAACCAATGACATATAAAATGAAAAAATTCAATTAACATAGATAACATTACATATGATATATAACGTACATATATTTAATGTTAACATAAAATATGTATTCAATTAGTTGGGTTTTCCCATGTAACAATGTTATAGTACTACACATTTTAGTCATAATGAATGGTACCCCCAAAATTATGAAAAATCAGGGAAAAGAAATTGAACTATTATTCTTCATCTATGTTTGACATACAATTTCTAAATAGCAAGAAAGAACAAATGAAAAAATTAACATACTTACCAATATAGAATACAGGAATTTTGTGACAAAAACTACTTCGATGCAACCAACAGTTAAATTAACTTGCATATCAACCACATTCATATCTGTGTATGTAGATCCAGCAGTTGCATCCAGGTAAGAAATCATTTTAAAGCTGAAAACTTCTTTTCCAGTTATATAAACAGCCTGAATGACAGAAAATTCAAATATCAAAATCTGTTTCTGACATGATGTGTCTTTGGTACAATAACAAAGCAATATACATATATTTGGAAAATCTTATGAGTAGTCCTGCCAAGTACAAATAAGGCCACAATTGTAACTCCTTTATTAGAACCTACAATGCAGGTTTTTCAAATTGATGGTGGCAGCTCTCTTTGTGGGCCGCACAATCAATTTAGCAGATCTGGCCCGACCTACTTTTTTTTTAATGGGGAGAAAGAATAATCATCAGAATATACATTTTCATTTAGTGTGTTTACTTGTGTACTGAGAACTGCCATATAAATGTATCTCTGGTCACTATCAAAACTTTGAAAAACACTGCACCTCTACAACTTAATGAAATGTACTTCTCTTGTTTGAGGTACATGAATAGGTTTTCCTGATTCTTCAAAGGAGAGTCTATCACTATATATCTGTTCCTTATTAGTTTGTGAAGTCATCTCAATTGAAAACCAATAATTATCGACAGTGGCTTAAAATCACAGGTTCTACAACAGTATTTTAAAATGGCAGAACCAATAGCAGATGTGAAATGTTTTTAAAAAATTGGAAGATGGACAGAGCACTAACTCAGTTTACAGTTTTCTTGCCCCTCCTAATTGCTAGAAGCAAGGGAGAAGGATGAAGAGCCAAGAAAATGAATTCTGCCCATGGGACGAAAATACCCTCAGGAAATAAAGATATGAAGGACCTGTGAAGGCTAAGGTACAAAGAGACTGTAAAGAAATCTATAGTTCTGCTTTTGTCTAGGATGTAGAATGATGGAGAGAGGGCTATTCTAAACCTTAACCAAATAAATGACAAAATCATAATTTCTCTTAAAACAATTAGAAATCTGAGGCCATGTGCCAATCAAGCAGCCTAAAATCTACGGAGAAAAAAGTGACTTCAAGGGAGAGGATAAGAACTGGCTGACCTGTGGTAATGGACATGAAAAAGAGATCCCAGACACCATATATGCCAGGTAAGAATTCTGCTAAAATGGTAAAGGTCAACTACAGACTAATGTGATATATATAATCCCTGGGAGCCACAGACACAAGAGTTGACACAACTGCAAGCACTTCTCTGGGAGCTTATAAAAGAGACGAGGCAGAGTGGAAGACCTACAATTCTGGGAGAGGAAAGTAGCCTCCACTGCAAAAACAATAAGGACTACAACAAAGTACCACCAGGATTATTTTCTTCTAAGAACTAAAGGAAAGGGAGTAACTTTGTTGTCCTCAGAGCACAGGTAAAGATACTATTCTAGGGACAAAGATAAAAGAAAACTCCTTTTACAGCTGGAGGAAGAAACCATCTCGGGACCAGACTTTTATAAGTCATGTTCTACAGGGGCAGGGAAGGATATTCTCTCCCACACAGGAATCATCAAAAATATGTAAGATACCATAGAAAAGAGGGACAAGACCGCCAAGAATGCCCTGTATCTAAGACCTAGATAAACAGTCCTAGCTAGGACTGAAACTGGACTAGGCTACCCAAACTAACAAGGCTACCCAAAACACCTCCCTTACCCAACCCCATCCACTCCAAATACTCACCACCAAGCTAGCCAAGCACTGAGTAAAAGCAAGTAGTAGACTCTAACACCAAGGAAAGAGCCAAGAGAACTTTCCAAGATGAGTTACAGGAGTAGAGGGAAGGTCAAAGGCAGAGCATGGAGCAACATTCCAACAAAGCCCTCACACTCCATGCACAAGATATAGCTGGAAGAATTTGAAACTGGTGCATTGAAAAGAATCATATTAAATTAGAAAACTCAAACCCAACTTGGCCTTCCACTGAATTGACTAAAGCCCTACCCATGCTAATAGTTTAGCAGAAAAAAAGAGGTATAGCTATTTTCAAACATAAATACTATTCACTTCAGTCTCTATTATCCTATACATGATTCTGACATTCAATTCATAGTTATGAGATACCTCAAAAAGCAAGAAAAAAAATAACAAATGACAAAGCAATAAAACCAGATCTACCTATAACACAGATATTAGAATTTTCAGCATGTGAATTTTAAATTACTATGTTTAATATGGTAAGTGGTTCTAGTGAAAAAGATGAAAAATATGCATGAAAAGATGACTAGCAGCAAGGAAAAGAAAAAATAATAAAGAGTCAAAGGGAAATATTAAAGTTTAAAAAATGGTAAGAAAATGAAGAATATCCTCAATGAGTTCATCAGCAGATTCAACAGAGCCGAGGATAAAATCAGTGAACTTAAAAATATGTCAACAGAAATTATCCAAACTGAAACATGGGAAAAAGGATGGAAAAGTTAAGCAGAGAATCTCTGTTCAAGGTTGTGGGACAATATCTAACAAATCTGATAAGAATTTTCAGAATCCAACAGGAACAAGAACAAGGAGGAGATGCAGGAAGAGGTGGATGAAGGGGAGGAGAGAGGGAAACAGAGGCAGAACTATTTGAAAAAATAGTGGGGATAAATATCAAAATATACTGACATACACCTTGACACACCACATATAGATCCTGAAGATAGAAAAAAATGAGAAATTATGTACAAAGGAATAAAGATATATACCGGACTTCTCATCAAAACCACATGTAACAGAGAATGATAGTCACATATTTAACAGTTTGAAAAGGGGGAGAAAAGCCCTAATGACCAAGAATTCTATGACTGAATATTTATTCATTATTTATCCCAAGAGTAGAGGGACTTTGCATCCTTTGTCGACTACAATATCCCAAATATTGTTAAATTTATTAATAAAAAATAGGCTATCTTCCATGAGTCATATATAAGTGACACTGTGACTATCAAACCTCAAGTCCAAAAGAAGAAAAAAAAAATTGCTTAAGGCAAAAAGGCTGTAGCCAAAGAGACACTGGTGCAGATGAGAGGTAAATGAAATACTATAATGAAAAAAATAAGAGTATTTTAAGTCAAAATCTATAAATTAAAAAAAGAGATCTCCATGTTCTCTAACCAACTAGCTCACAGAATCCAGAATGTCATGCCTGTACTAACAGCACTTTTCTCAAAGAAAATGGACCGACCTAAGGTGGCAGGGGTGGGAGGTGGAGAGGAGACTAGATAATCTCAATTTTCAAAACCTTAACATTCCCTGATCATCTACTATGAATGTCTACCAATCCAAAGTTCTGCCCACACTAGGCTTCCAATCAGCTCTGAATAAACAAAATGACCAAGTCCTTCTAGAGAAAAGAAAGTGAAATTGCCATCGAAATCACCATCAGCAATTTGAATGAACTCTAGGCCAGAAGACATGGTATAACATGTTTAAGATTATCTAGAAAAGAAAATACACACCAACGATTCAAAATCCAGCCAAACTGCCCTTTAAATATTAAATGTGATACAATGTAAAAACAGTCAGGGAGTATCGTTCCTATGATTATGAGCCATGCCCGAAGAATGTACTGGGGAATGAACTTTGAAGGAGCCAAAATGATAACAGATGTCAGCATAAAGACCAATGAAAACTTCCATTTAATAAATTAAGAGACATGTTTGCAATCTTTAATGAAATGCTTTCAACATTGCAAAGAGGACAGCCCGACACTAGGGCATCCTTTGGAAATATACAACCCAAACTATGAAGTATTTTGCCCCAACCCCCAAACCGTGAATCTCAATACATCTTCAGATTTAACCCACCAGAGTAACATGTTAAATATCACGATGGCATAGTCACCAAAAGTCAGGCTGTGGAAAATTCTACAAAACAAATAAGAGCGCCACAAATGGCCAGGGAGAGAGAGACAGAAACTTACAGATGAAAATAGATTTAAGAGACACAGTAATCAAATGCACTGTGTGGACCTATTTTGGAACCTGCTACAAACAAATAAAAAAATGAGACAAGGAAATATGAACACTAACTGGATGTATGATGACATTAAGGAATCACTGCTTCACAATGTAAATATATATATGCCTTACTGTTAAAATGTACAGCTGAAACTTACTGGATTTTGTTAACCAATGTCACCATAAAAAATTAATTAATTAAAAATCAACTGCTTATGTTTTAGAGGCAAGATACTGATGAGATATTTTTGGTGGACCTTGAACAAAGATTTTAGAATCAACTTTAGATGTAAACACAGAAGGCAAAGAACAGCCAAGACTTTAATGAAAAGGACAGACAAGGTGGAAGATGAATTAAAAAGCTTAAAAATTAAGCTCAATAATCCAGTTTGGAATTGAAAGGCAATACAAAATGGTTGCAAAGAGCAAAAACTTAAGAGCCAGAATGCCTGGTATTAGATAAAACTCTACTACCTGTGTGACCTCAAAATGTTAATTAACCTTTATAATTTTATTAACCGATATCACCCCAATAAATTTAATCTAAAAAAAAGAAGTTAACTTTTACGTGCTTCAGTTTCTTCATGCATAAAACTGGAAAATGAATCCAATCTTAATGGGATTTGGGAATATTAAATTTATAAAGCATTTAGAACAGTATTTAGCACCAAGTGAGAACTATATATTTACTCTTGATTCAAGGAAAAAGAAACCAATGGATCAGAAGAGAGAGCTAAGAAACAAATCTGTTCACAAATCTACATCTAATATTTAACAGATACAGTACTGTAGAAAAGTGAGAAAAGAATAGCTTTTTCAATAAACAGTACTAAGAAATTCAGTGTGAAAAAAAATGAAATTGGACCCTAGCCTGAACCACATAAAAAGCCAATAACAAGTAAGATAAAAGACCTAAAAGTGAAAGGCAAAATTATATAATTTTCAGAAGACCAAGTAGAGTAACATTTTTATGAATTCAAGGAATAGAATGGTTTAGAAAACACAAAATTCTCAAATCAAAAACAGAAGAAATGATATATTCTATTTTATTAAAATTAAGAACTTTTGTTCATCAAAAGATACCATAATGAGAAAATAATAACCAATCTGAGAGTAACTATATGAAACAATCTGGGAGTAACTATACTAAACTATATGAATTGAGAAAAATATACAGAATATTAAGTGATTCCTACAAGTCCGTAAGGAAAAAGATAACATCCTTGCCCCTAAAATTGATAAATTAAACCAAAGATGAGCAAACTACAACTAGTAGGATTAAGCAAGAATGGTTTTCACACTTTTAAGTAGTTGAAAATTATCAAAGAAAAAATATTTTGTGACATCCATTATATGAAATTTATAGTTTATTATCCAATAAAATTTAAAAATTTTATTGAGTCATAGCCAAATCATTTACCTATATATTATACATGGCTGCTTTCACACTGCAATAGCAAAGCAGAATAGTTGCCAACAAAAATTGCATGACCAACAAAGGCTATAATATTTGCAATCTGGCTTTTTATAGAAAAAATTAAACTAACAAGTATTTTATAGAAAGCAAGCATAAATAGTCAATAAATATATGAAGAGATGTGCAATTTCATTAGTTAAGAAAAGCACAAATCGAATCACACCATATTATATACTCCAGATTTTCAAAAAAAATTGTCAGACAATTCCAAGCACCGATATTAAAGTGAAATACCAAATCTCTCCTCTACTGCTCCTAGGATACATATGCCACTAACAAAAGAAGATGCTCTGGAAATATGATGCATGAGATATGTAAAAGAATATTCCAGGAGACATGTACAAGACTAGTTAGAGCAGCAATGTTCACAAGAAGCGAAAAAGTATAAACAATGCAAATGTCCATCAATAAAATAATAAATAAATAACCAGTGGTATGTATATTTGTACAATAGAATACTGCACACAATACAAACGAACTACACCTACACGCACCAACATGAATACATCTCAAAAATATAACCCTGAATTTGAAAAAAGCAAGGCTCAAACAAATACATAAAATGTGATATCCTTAAAAGGAGGGAGGTGCAAAATGAAACAATTTCATACAAGGTTGCTAAAATTTGTTAAATATACAACAATCAGGACATTATAGTTAACTCTGTGAGGAGAGAGGATGCAGTCAGTTTAGGGCATATTGCTGACTTCTAAAGTTATGTTCTATCTGTTGGCTTGAAATTACATCACATGCTTTTGTGTATATGCTATATTTAAAAATGTTTCCAAAGTACCACAAGCTGGGATACAAAGATACGCAGCTAAAAACTATAGTAAAGAGCAAGCAGGAAAAAGGCAAGGACATAAATTTTATGTATTTTGTACTGTCTCAATTGTAATAAAAAATGTAATAACAGAAACAAAACCATGTATGTGCAACAAATTACCAAAAAAATACACAGTACCAAAACTGATTCAAGAAAATTTGATTAGACCTATACTGAGTGAAGAAATGGAATAATTAACTAAAAGTCTTTCCCCAAAGAAAACCTCAAGGCCAAATAGCTTCACTAGTATATTCTATCAAACACTAAAGAAAGACACAATATATCATTTCTACAGAAACATTTCAGAAAATAGAGGAGAAAATCCTTCCAAACTCATTTTCTGAAGGCAATATTAGCCTGATACTAAAGCCAGGAAACTAGAGAATAGTTAGAAATACTTAAGTACCTAACACCCAGAATTAATAAGCACTAATAATTGGATTTTTAAACATTCACTTTTAAAACATTTTCCTATAAAGGAGATATTAAAAACTAATTTACAATGACATTTTTTTCATAAGAATGTCAGATCAGCTAGAATCCTTTTCAGCTATGGCACACATAAGTAACAAAAGTATCTGCACAATGGTACTAGGGTAAATGAAGGATGCTGCTCCAAGACAGAGTTAAGCAGTGTGAGGACTCCAGGTGTCCCTTACCCTACTGCCCAGAAAACTGAGGAACTAAATAGGTTTACAAACCTATTTAGGACACAATAACTAGGAAGCTCTGATTTAGTGCAAAACTTTTACATTTCTACGGTTCCTTGACATGTGGGAAACTACAAAACAAGGTAGTGTTTAAAAATGACATACACTGGAATCAATGTCAAGGAATAAAGAGAGGGAAATAGGAGTTGGGCAAGACAGAAGAAACTTTTCTTTTAGCAACTTTTTGTAAGTTGGATGTTTGACCTTATAGATGTATTAAAAATAAATTACAGAGAAAATTACAGAGAAAAAGAGTAAATGGTTTGAGTAATAATACCACTTCCATTACTACTTATATGACTTTTAGTAGATGTATTTATTTATGTGAGCTTTACTTTCTAGATAGGACAAATGAAATAGACTGTTTCTTCAATACTCTAATTTTTAAAACAAAATAGAAAGTAATCAAACCATAATTCTGAAAAATTTCTTGTTCCTCATTGCTATGAGCCATGTACCTTTGTTGTTTTGGGACTTTTGATATCTCATGACAGCAAGGCGTAACAAAAAAATATAATGAATGAAGATTTTTAACATAAAAATCAGGTCATCACTGTATCTCATCACTATTACCGGCTAAGCCTGTTTAACTATTATTTCCTTTCTTCCAGTCACACTCCAAAGTCTGACTTCCTACCTCAAGTACTTCACAGGCTTTTCTGACCCTATTATGTGATGATACTCTCTTTACCACTTTAAATATACTATCTTACCTAGATACTCCATTGTTCAAAAATTACCTAACCAACTATACAACAGTGTCTAGTCTCCAAAAACCTTAATATCTTACTCCCATTACCAAAATATCTTTCAACCACTAGCCTTGAGTACAAAGGATTTTTTTAATACTAACAGCTACACTAGTAAGCATCCAGGAAAATAAACAAAAATATCTTGTGTATCAATCTGATTCAGACCCTCTGCTGTTGAAATATGAAATGAATGATGAGGTTCATATTTCAAGAGAAGTAAAAAAAGTGAAAAGAGCATTTACCCATCTCCCAACCCTCCAGTCGATCCAATCCTCCACAATTATGTTCCCTGAAGTATTACTTATACTTTATACTTATCTCTTTTACAAGCTATTTAATCCTCATTTTTCATATAAACAGAATCCGAGATTAGGTCACACAACTAATAAGGAGCAGAGCTCAGATAAGAACCCGATTATGCCTAACTCCAAAACTGAAGAACATAATAAGCCATGCTGCTAAAATCCAACAACTGTCTAATTTATACCTATGACTAATCTTAAAGGACAATAATATGTAATGATATACTATTAATTAACAGAAATAAATTCATACCTTTTTGTATACAGCTGTCAAATCAGTATCCAAAACAATTATATTCCTTAGCTTTGCATTTATTTCAGTCACTAAAGGCCTCACAATCACCTCAGAATCAAGCCCTAAGGGAATAAAAGAAACATTAAATACCTTTTCTTTCATATAATAGTTTTGAATTTATTTTTCTTAAAATTTTATTACCTTCTATCTTAATTTCAGAAATATTACGTTTCTGATCTTGAATAAAGATCTGCAAACATGATAATTCTGCTAAAATCTGGAAGTTAATAAGATCTTCATTCTTGGACCTTTTTGAAGCTGCCAAAAAAAAAAATATTGCAAAACATAAGGAAAAACTTGTAGTAGTTACCTCACTACACTTATTAAGTAAATTAAATATTATAACAAATAATAATAATACTCGAGGAAAACCTGATTTGCAATTCAATTGAAAACAAGTAAGATATTCCCTAATAAATTAGGAAGTCTAAAAATAATCAAATCTAATGAAGGCAAAAAACATAGACAAAACAAAAACATGGTTGCTAGATGAGGCTAACATTTGAAACTAGAACATTATAAAATCATGAATCTTTTAAGAATCAATGATTATTAGATAATACTTGCCATTTTTTAACTAGCAATTTCTTACATCTTTAAAAATACTCTAAAAATAGTGATATTCAAATTTTGTTCATTCTATTTTCTGATCTAAAGTGATAATATTAAATACATAAATTTTAATCTAAATCAAAAACTTCTTTGTATAATCACCAAAAAAAAAGAATGATATGATAAATAAAAGCCATATTTCCTTCAGCAGTAATCACTTTACTTTTATTTTCTAAAATTAACCTGGTATACAATAAATCTTTCTAGATTTTAATCTAGGTAATACAATTCTGGAAACAATAAGTCAACAAAGAGCCAAAATTTATTGATCTACTTGGTAAAGGAAAAAAAAAAAACAACTGAAGTTGAATTTTAAAAAAACATACCTATTTTTTTAATGACCTCGCCTTTGTCTTCAGTTTCCACAACGTGTACTGTGGCTGATTTTTCTTCCAATTGTGGAATAATATTATTAAAGTAATTCATTGTATTTAGAAGTGCTTCAGTATGCAAATGAATATCCAAGGAGGAAAAATTCACCTAAAGAATAAAGTCAGTTTTAATAATAGGTCAATAAATATTTGTTTGACTGTGCTCCATAAGGCACTAGGCCTTGCGGTACAAAGGATATCATCTATAATATTGTTTTTATCCTCAAGGATCTTAGAGTTCCAGCTATAATTTTCATAATATATTTACTTAGAAATATAGTATCTAATTAAAAAACAAATTGTTATTCACTCATACCTTAAGCAGTTGTGCAACATTGTTATAGGCACTTTTCAAGTTGGGTACATTCTTTTCAGCCTATCCGAAGAAAAAAATAAATATGTCAGAATGTCTTAAAAAGACATACATATATACAATTATATGATGATCCTAACAAACATTTATAGAAATTTTCCAGCTAGCTATATATATATAATTATCTAAACAAACAACCACTTCAACAGAACAAAAGAACTTGGTAAGTATAAGATTCTCTGGTGCATAGAAAGTATTCTATAAATGTTAGGTACTATCGCTCTTTTCATTAAGGGTGGAAAATTATTATCAAGTGTGGAGAGCAATCATTCAGTTATCAACAGCTCTATAAGGTCCTTCCTACTTATTCCTAGATATGAAATCAAACTTTGTGACAGAAGTGTCCACCAACTATCTAAATATTCCATTTTATCTTTAGATCTAGAACATTTTGTAATACTAAAGCTACTTAATGCATAAATAACAAACCCTAAAATAGCTATATGAATAATAGTAAAAGTGGTCTTAAAAGTAATAAAATGCTCTTTCAGCATTATTCTTACTAAAAAGTAATTATTATAATAATGTGGCACTTACATAGAAATAGGTCAATAAAAACATGGAGTAAATCATAAGTATATCAAAGTATAAAAATTTAATAAATGATAAAATTGATATCATAAATCAACAGGAAAATGATGACACCAGGAGTAATTTACACCAGAAAGATCAGGTAACCTCAGAGAATAGGAAATCAAGTGAAAGCTTCATTTCACATTATATACTACATTAAATAGGATCAAGGATAAAGAGTTTGTTTTTTTTTGATATCCTGATGGGGGACAAATCTTCAGGTTATCTCAGGCTTCTCTTTTGCTATATAAAGTCTTCTCTTTAATAGAGGATGACAAAACAAAAACACCTTAAAGTTTTTGGAGTTACAGAGATCACATTAGAATCAAGATTAAACTGAAAATTACTGAACTTATAAAACTTGATTATAACATTTCAGCTGTGCATTCACCATAGCAAGCAGATATAAATGGTACTGCTTACCTTCACATATTCTAGTGTTAACAGATCTTCCATTGTGTTATCCAGCGTTGTAATCAAATAGATTGGCTTCTTATTTTCATCTAAAGATGATTTTAAAATTATTTTTCATAGAAAAACTAATTAGAAATAAGTATAGACAATATTAATAAATATAAAATTGAAAGAAAAAAAGGATTTCCTATATCAGTTCTGAGCTTTGGATTCTATCTTACTCAGGTAAGGTCCACATTCCTTTATTTTAAGCTCTATAAATATAATATCTCCTCACAATTTCTTTCTCCTCTCTTACCTCAAATGCTAAAAACTCATACCCTTTAAAAAAAGGTAGCAATCAGTTAAAGAAAAAACAGAATTATTGACAGGAATAATAGAATATATGAAGAGAATTCTGGCTCTTAGCCATTGAAATGACTAAAAAAAAAAATTGTCAGATTCCCTGAAAATCTAACTGTTGAGAAGACATCCGGTATGTGATGAGAAACTAAGATTTCCTGTAAATTAATTTAGACTAAAATAAACCCAGTTACCATATAATCAGTCTTTACTAGTCATATTATTGCTTCTGCTCAAAACCTATGAAAATAGTGGGAAACTATTATAAAAGAGTATTTTATATAAAGCTCTTAAAACTACCATTACCAAATTACTTATGGCTGCTAGAAATTAAAATCTAGATACTGGAAGAAAGGAATAAACCAGTCATACTACTCTTGAGTAAAAAATATAACATATTCTACAGAACCTTCCAAATTTAAAAGCTTATTATCACTTAAGCCAACCTACTACTTCAGGTGCTACTCATATTTCAACCCTTAAGCAGTTCTCTACTTTGTTCATACATTCATTCATTAAATAACTATTTACTGATCATATACTTTGTGTAAGAAACTGCTATTCACTTCTTCCCCCTCTAAGAAAACAAAAGCAAAAATATTACAGAATAGGTACAGTGATGATTGTATATCCTGTATTCTGTGTACAAGGGTTTTCTTGTCCTTTAATCTTGGGACAGCAAATAAAAAATAAACACAAAATTTAAGAACTGGTATAATACTTCCTGATTACTAAAGAACGTTGTCAAGTTGGTTCACCTACCTTTCCAGTTATCAGAGCAAACAGTTTCTTGGTATAAAAAGAATAAAATGTGGTATCTGCTATGTGTGATGGGTTTTTTAGCAAGAGGTAACAATCCACCACACCCAAATTCTCAAGCACCACAGAACAGGTATAGAGTATGAAACTAAAATGTATAAATCATATCCAATAACTGAGCTTTCAGGCCACAATACTTAATTTGCTTCCCAAAATACAAATATCACATTTAATCCAGGACTCAAAAGGAAAGTTTTCATGGTACTAGTTCTTAGCCTAGGAATGAGTTTCCAGATAAAATAACTTTCTTAAATCCTTGAGATGTATAAAAACATATTCAGTACATTTCTCAATTCCCACAGACAGAAGTTAGGACTTAAATTTTCCACTTTTAGTTTAAAGTTCTATAACCCCCTTATTTTCAGCATATCAATTTACTGAGGGAAAAAAAATCCTAAATGGGTTCTAAGTATTTCACAAGATAGCTTCACCTTAAAATATGAACAATTTATAAATATTAAAAAGTCAACCATTAAAAGGACACTGAATTCTAGCATGGCCAAAGTATTTTTATATACATGTAATCAGAACACATTAATGTGATCTCAAAAAAATAAAGTTAAAAGACTATTACCCATAATTTCTAAAAAAAAAATTTAAACCCAACTTCACCAATAATCAATTTGAACATCCATGAACAATAAAAGACACTGTCAGGGTAGATGAAAAAAAACAAGATCCAACTATATTTTTTCTACAAGAAACCAATTTTTTTTAATGTGGTCAATTATATTTTTAGGTATAGTTGGTATACAATATTTTCCTACTTACATTAGTTTAAGGTGTACGATATAGTGATTTGACATTTTTATATCTTATAACGTGATCACTAATTCTAGTAATTATGTCACTGTGTAAACTTATCACAATATTGTGGACTATATCTCCCTTCATCTTTTTCACTTATTCCCACATCCACTTCCCTCGGGCAACTAACCCTTTAGTCTCTTTCTCAACGAGTATGTGTTTTGTTTTGTTCGTTCATTTTGTCTTAGAATCCACATCTAAGTGAAATCATTTATTATTCTCTGCCTTATTTCACTTAGCATAATACCCTCTAGGTCCATTTCTATTGGTGCAAATGGCAAGATTTCATTCTTTTTACTGCTGTGTAATATTCCACTGTTTGTATGTATACACATACACCACATATTCTTATTCATTCATCTATTGATGGACACCTAAATTGCTTCTGTATCTTGGCTGTTGTAAATAATGCTTCAATAAACACGGGGGTGCAGTTATCTCTTCAAATTAGTATTTTCATTCTCTTTGGCTAAGTACACAGAAATAGAATTGGTATATCATATACTATATCATGTCCAATTAAAAATATTTTTAATTTTTTGAGAAACCTCTATATTCTTTTCCATAGTGGTGGCTTCAATTTAAATTCCCATTAATAGCACACAAGGGTTTCTTCCCTTTTCTCCACATTCTCACCTATTCTTATTTATTGTCTTTATGGTCACAGCCATTCTAATATATGTGAAGCAATATCTCATTGTGGTTTCCACTTGCTGATGATTAGTGATATCGAGCATCTTTTCTTATACCTGTTGGTATATGTATGTCTTCTTTGGAAAAAATATCTTAAGTATCCAGATCCTCCACTCAGTTTTTAATCCCACTGTTTGTTTTTGCTATTGAGTTGTATGAGTCCTTTATATATTTTGGTTATTAATACTTTATCAAATATATAAATAGCAAATATTTTTCTCTCATTCAATAGGCTGCCTTTTCATTTAGAGATGATGTGTTGTAGTGGAGAAGCTTTTTCGTTTGTTGTAGTCTCACCTGGTTATTTTCTGTTTTGTTACCTTTTCTTTGGAGCCA
The DNA here is from genome assembly GCA_030015415.1 of Cynopterus sphinx. NCBI lineage: Eukaryota > Metazoa > Chordata > Mammalia > Chiroptera > Pteropodidae > Cynopterus > Cynopterus sphinx. The sequence continues at coordinate 92,168,883 of CM057385.1, read as the reverse complement.
GAAAATCATCACCAAGACAAATGTCAAGAAACTATGGCCTATGTTTTCTTCTGGAAGTTCTATGGTTTTAGGTCTTACATTCAAGTTTTAAGTCCATTTTGAGATAATTTTTGTATATGGTGCAAGATAGTGCTCCAGCTTCATTCTTTTGCAACTGTTGGTCCTATTTCCAGGCACCATTTATTGAAAAAATTATACTTTCTCCATTTTATTCTTGACTCTTTTGTCATAAGGCAGTGGACCATAGATGTTTAGATTTATTTCTGAGCTATCTTGTTCCACTGATCTATATCTATTTATACAGCAGTACCAAAAACCTCCTAACAAAGGCCCGGGACCAGACGATTCCACTGGTAAATTCTACCAAGCATCAAAGATGAATTAATATTCAACACTTCTCAAACTCTTCTACAAGACAGAAGAGGAGGAAATACTTCAAGCTTATTTTAAGAGGCCAGGATTACCCTGATACTAAAACTATACAAGGATGCCACAAGAAAAGGAAATTGAAGGCAGTATAACTGAAGAACACCAATGCAAAAATCTTCAATAAAATAGCAAAGTGAGTACAACTATACATTAAAAGGATCGTACAGTATGATCCAGTAGGATTTATTCCAATGACATAAAAATGTTTCAACATCTGCAGATCAATCAACATGATCCGCCGCATTAACAAAAGGATAAAAATTATATGAACATCTCAACAGATGCAGAAAAAGCATGACAAAATTCAACATACATTTATAGTAAAAACTCTCGACAAAGTGAGTATAAAGAAAATGTACCTCAACATAATGTCATATATGACAAGGCCACAGATAACATCATACTCAATATTGAAAAGCTGAAAGTTTTTTTTCTTCTAAGATTAGGAATAAGACAAGGGTGCTGATTCTCACCACTTTTATTGAACACAATATTAGAAATCCTCACCAGTGCAATTAGTAAAGACAAAAAAATAAAGGCATCCAAACTGGAAATGAATAGTTTATCTCAACCATTCTATCAACCATTCAAAATTATCTTTTAAGGAAAAACCAAAAATGTAAAGGAGGAAACATGAATAATACCCTCCTAAATGCCTACTGCAGCAAGTGGAAATAATTTCTTAGGTACAATTTATCTTTCATGATTCTGGAACTTAAAGTGTTTACAGTAGGCAAAATAACGCCACACTCCCCTTCCCTCAAGGATCTCCAAGATCTAATCCCCCAAAACCTGAAAATATGTTATTTCATATGGCAAAATGGACTTCGCAGAGGATATTAAGGTTAAGAGGAAATTATCCTGGATATTCTAGATATGCCCAATCTAATCACCTTCATCTTTAAGAGTGGAAGAAAAAAGCAAAAGAAGAGGTTAGAGAGACAATAGGAAAAGGATCTAACACCCTGTGTTTGTTCTGAGATAGAGGACTATATGCAAGAACCCAGTGATTCCTCTAGGAGCTTAGAACAACCCTCACATAATATTCAAAAGGGAAACAAAACCACATGGAATTGAATTCTGTCAGTGCTTGAGTGAGCAAGGAAATGAATCATCCCTTTCAGGCTCCAAAAAGGGACTCCTCTTGACATCTTAAGACAGTAAATTTATATTGTTTTAAGTCACTGTTTGTGGTAAATTGTTGCAGTGTCAATAGGAAACAAATTCAGTGCTGTAGTATTCAGCTAAGTAGATTTAAAATTGAACAATGACTGAGCGTAATTACGGAGTGACGTCAGAAACATGGTGGCATGAGGGATCTCTCCCCCTAAAATTACAAGCTGAACATCTACAATCCAACAAATAACACCCAACCTACACACAAGCACGTCGGAGAGATCTGTGCCTCAGAGCACCTGAAGGTGGGCACATTGTGCAAAAAAGGGAAATAAAAACAGAGAGAGGTACAAAGACAAGCACTGCGGGAATGAAGTTCCTGCAGAACAAGTGGGGAGAATTACACAGTGGTTCGTTAACTCTTTGAAGCCCCTAACAGTCTTGCCTGAGTGATCAGCATATTCTACGATGTGAAGCCCAGTGATGAGGTCAGCCAGCAGGGCAGAGACCAAATGCAGAGGGAAGTCAGCTGTGTCTTAGCAAAAAGCACAGTACCTGGCTACCTCCCCTCACCATTCCAGAGCGTGCCCTCCCTTCCATTCCCCACCCTCCCAGAGTTATCACTGAGCCCCAGGAGAATTTCAGCAACCAGAGCTGAAACATACACTACAGCCAGTCCCAGTGACAGGGCTGGAGATACAGAAGCTTGAGGGCCAGCATTACCAGAAAGAAAACAGCCACACACACCGCTGGGCTCTCCCAATCCACTCCAGACCCAGTTAGTCAGGCTGATTTGGAAGGAAGCAGTAGAGAATTACATCTGACTGTTGGGGCAGTACCAGAACTTCAGGGCCTTTTCAGAAGCTTAAATCCCCACTGCCCTTCACAGACAGCTGAAGTGTCTTTTGATAGATGAATGTGGTACATACATACAATAGAATATTACTCAGCCATAAGAAAGGATGTAATACTTCCATTTGTGACACAAGGATCTTGAGATTATCATGCTGAGAGAAATAAGTCAGAAAAAGTTGAGAACATTTTCACTCAAATATGGGATATAAAAATCAAGCAAAAAACAAACAACATACAAGATTCATGGGCACTGACAGTAGATTAGTGGCTACCAGAGAGAAGGTGAGAAGAGGGGCACAAGACAGGGATAAAGGGGCTCAAATATTTGGTGACAAAAGGAAATTTAATTTTGGGTGGTGAATACACAATGCAATATATATAAGATATATTATTGAATTATAACTTGAAACCTATTTTATTTTATCAATATTGCCCTAATAATTAAGAAAAATAACTAAAAATAAAATTAAACCATGACTTTTATTTTCCTTAATGAAAAAAAAATTATCTTCATTTTCTATCTAACTTATAATATGATATTTTTCTATGTTTTATTAAATGTACCTACTTAAAGCCTAGAGAATTAAAAACTCTACAGTAGGTAGCCAAACAATAAAATTATTTATTTTAAAAAACAGAAATTCTTACCCAAGTATTCTGGGCATTTTAAGCAGAATTCTTTCAAAAAGGCATTGGCTTTCAAATCAAATGTTCTAAGTTCAATTTCTGTGCCCAATCCTAAAATCTCAATTTCTACCACAGGTAATTCACAATCTCCAACAAGGTGATAAAACTGAACCAATACCTGGAGAAAAAAGAAAAAATAAACTATCATTGTCTAAATAAAAACTGCTTATGTGGATGATGGTTATAGGACATGAGGTGTATATATATGACATAAATGATATGTACTTAAAACCTAGGGAAGGTTTTATAAGCACACAACCATACAATACACACATTGCACAAATAATTATTTTTAATAAATATGTATTAAATACCATAATATATCAACTAAAGCCCTGATTATTCATTAAAAAAATTAATCTTCAAAGAAGAGGGAGAACCACAAAGTAACATCTAGATTCAGCTTAAACAGGTTGAAAGCAATAGTGCTTCTAAGTAATAAGACTATGCAAATAACCTGAGAAACAGAAATAACAATTTAAAAAACCATATCAATTGTACCATGGTACATACCTCTGGCACTTCAAATCTTATTTTATACTGAATCATATTTTTTGTACACTCCAGCTTCTGAGACTTTTTTTGTTGATAACTTTTAACTTTAGTTAATTGATCAGGTTCTTCCAAGGGACTACATGGTGCATCAAAAAATTCCTCCTCTGAATCTAAATACCACAGAACACTAAGTCAATAATCAAAATGATTTACTTTTAAGATTTTAATAATTTTTTTCTGAAATAAATATGAACACTAAAATACTTAGAAGGGTCTATTTCAAAAATTGTGAAGATAAAACAAATTTTTAAAAATATATATTACATCTGAACAAATAACATTCTTCATGACAAGTATTAAAAATTACAAAATACAATCATTAGCTTAACGAATGTCACTTCCTAAAATCCGTATTCTATCTGAAAACTGTTGAAGAAAATTGGATAGCAAAAGACAATGCCAACGATTACTACGTCATTAATACTCAGAGGACAAACTAATATGCTCATTCTACATGGACAGTGAAACAGGAAAATTAGTTACAATCTCTGCAACATTAAAAGTAGAAGGCAGGCCCTGAAGTTTGAATGAAGAAACTGAGATGAAGCACTATTTCACATATTTATATGTATATAAGTATATATAACATATTTCTAGAATTCACTATTACTGAAAACTCCAAATCTAGTAAAACCATTAGAAGAAGATTTAAAGGAAACTAAAACCAGCTAAAGTATATCCCTAATAACCTAAGATTGAATTTAGGGTACAGGACCTCATAAACAGCATCTTCTCCCTCATCTCCCCTCCCTGGTCACCACATATAAAGGTGAACATTCTCTAGAAAACTGATCAACCTGGCAATGTCTATTATTTAACATGTGGCAATTTTGCAAGTCTTACAACCTGAAAAAATATAGTTTATTTTTCTTTCCAAAGTGGCCAAAAAAAGCTGCTATTTGATGTCAAAATATTTACCAGTGTTCATGTATAAATATATTAAAGCCTAATTTTATTCCTTTACTATAAAGGAAAATATAAAAAGTAAAAAAAGGTAACAAAATTCTCCAAATAACTAAGTAACACAGTATGAACTGGATATCTACAAAGTTTCATGGGGTCTCCTAGCTTACAGGAAGATTAAGATCATTAAATTCCTTGTGGTCCTTGTGAACATGAACCAAAATCCCGTGCAAAAGCAACTCTAACACCCAATTATATTGTTTCAAAGAAATTTTAGTAAAATTTCTGAAAGATATACAAATATCAGATATTGCTTCAAATTTTTTATATGGTCTCTAAATAAATTTAAAAAACAATGATTTCCATAAGATATTTATAATAGGAAAATTTCCTAAAGTCATTTCATTTTACCATCTTCAACACATGGAATTTCCAAGAGAGGAAGCATTTTCTGTGGAATCTGTGATGCTCCCAAAGAAGTGGACTTATGAACCTGGAAAATAAGTAATTCACTGTTAATTACCACAAAGACTTTTATTCAAAGTCCTAAAACAATTTTGACCCCTGCAAAAAAACAAAAACAAAAAACACTACAACCCACACACAGCCCTAATTTGAATTAAGTGAAAAACAAAAATCCAGTCTGAATTAGAAAAGTAAATTATAAAATGTATACTTAAAGAAGTGACTTTACAAATTCAAGGCTAAATATAAACTGTTAAATTATTTTAATTATTTCTTTAACAGGCCTTGAGGAGAAAGATCTTAGATTTTTCTAAACTCAGTGTCTTATAGAATAAGGAAGCCAACTCCAGAACATCCATAAAAAACAACCAAAAGTCTCAATATTTAAAGCCTCTAGATTTGAAGAGCTCATAGTTTTATTTTTGATTTTTAAAAAGATGTTTCAGTAAACTTCCTTTTTTACTGTTATGGGAAATAAAACATATAAAAACATATAAAACAGTTTAAAAACATAATAAAAGACACCTCTGAATCTTCCACCCAGGGCAAGAAACAAAACATACCCTAACTTAGAAGAACTTCATGTGCTTTGATTGCACTCCCTACCACTGATCAAGATCTTGCTTTTATTTACTTTGTTTTTAACCTCATGTAAATGATTCTCTAAATAATGCACTTCACCTCTGCATCTTTCTACACTGTAGAAAAAGGAAATATCTCATATATTTTTCTGTGACATTATTCTACAAAACAATCTTTACATTTTATCTACACTTCATTCTTGCCGCTATATTGTATTCCATTGATAACTAAACCACTATTTTTTTGTCCACTATTCTGTTGATAAAAATCTTTATTGTTTACAAAGTTTTGCTTTTACTCACAGTGGCATCATAAGTGCCCTTGAAACTTCTTCCCCATGCTGACATGCAAAACTTTCCGTGGTGTATATATCAAAGAACAGAATTGCCTATGTTCACCTTACTATACTATCAACCTGTTTTCACAAGTGATTGCAACACATTACACTATGTCAGTATATTAGAGTTTGTATGGCTCCACATCCTCACTAATGCTTAATGTTTCCAGATATTTAAAATTGTGCCAATGCCACTGGCAATTTCACCATAGTTTTAATCACAATTGCACAAATGCATAACGGTTACATGTCATAGGTTCTTGTTATTTGTGATTGTCCCTCTTGGAATCCTGTTTATTTTGGGGAAAGATTTTTATTAAAATATAGAAGGAGTACCTAAGAATAAAGTTCAGTAAATTTTCAAAAAGTAAACACATTCATGCACTCAAATCCAGATCCAAGAACAGAACATTACCAGCACCTGAGAAGCCTCTGCCATGCTCTTCACAATCATCAGGCATAGCACAAAAAGGTAATAATTGTGCTGCCTTAATTTTAATTTTCATGTGCTAAAATTTTTTTACATCTAAATTCATATAAGATAAGTTTTGTTTTGCATTTTCCTGATGAATAATAAAATCGAACACCTATTCACACGTTTGTCAATTCATTTCCTATTTGGCTGCTAGCTTCCTTATATATTTTGAATAAATCTTTTCTAAGTTATATATATTGTAAGTATTTTTCCTAATTTATACCTCTTGTTTTTCTCATTTTTAAGTATTTTTTGAAAGTCAGACAATTTTAATTTTCATGAAGTGTATTTATTGTTCATCTTCTATTTTTGTGCTTTTTAAATCCCAAGGTATCTTTACTTACTACAAGAACTCAAAGATTTTCTCTTATGTTTTATGCCAAAGAAATTTTACACCCATGGACATTTCATTTAGGTTTATGTTCCATTTCAAGTTAAATTCCATGTATGGTATAAGGTAAGAATCAATGCTCATTTTTTTCCATATAATTTTTTTCTACATAATAATATACTTATTTCAGAACTATTGCAAGACTATCTTTCCCCTAAGTAGTTGGAGTGGCATTTTTGTAAGAAATCAAGTACATATTAACCACATATTATACTGTGGATTTATTTCTGGACTCTATTTTACTTCATTGACCTATGTGTCTATTCTTATACCATTACAGCACTTTCTTGGAGAAAAAAAAAAACAGCTATAAAATAAAACTTCAAATCAAGTATTAGAAATCTTCAAACTTTACTCTTATCCAAAACTGTTTTGGCTACTACATGCCCCTCATATTTCCATATGTACTTTATAATAAGCTTGTTAATTACCAGGAGAAAAATCTTTCAGTATTCTGATTGAAATTGTACATAGGACTTGCATTTCTTTTGTTAAATTTTTCCTAAGTTTTTAACTTCTTTAATGTTATTATTAATGGAATTTTTTCTTAATACAGTTTTTAAAAACTAATTATTTACATTGATAATGTATCTTGCAATGTTGCTAAACTTCCTTACTATTACTAGTGGTATTTTCCTTCATTCCTTAGAACCTCCTGCATAAACAATCATGTAATCTGCAGTGAAGATATTTTATGTTTTCATTTCCATTGTTTTCATTTCATTGTCTTTATTTTTCTTGACTTCTGCAGAGGCTAGAACCTTTAGTATAAATTCGAATAAAAATGGTCAGAAAAGGCATTCTTACACTATTCTTGATCTTAGAAAGCATTTAGTCTTTTTCAAATTAAGAATGATGTGAACTACAGGTTTTTCCTAGGTGTTCTTTTATCAGGTTGAGGCAACTCTTTTTTATACTCAGGGCATAAAGAATTTTTTATCATGAATGATTGCTGGATTTTGTCAATGGATTTTTCCTCTTCTATATACTTTTTATCCTTTACTCCATGAATGTAGTTAATAACACTGACTGGTGAACCACTTTTGCTTTCTTAAAAGAATTTAGTTATAACATATTATATTTTTTAAATATTATACTATTTGGTAATAACTGTTAAGGATTTTCATCTATGTTCATGAACATATAAGTCTGTAATTTTCTTTTCTCGTAACTCCTCTGTCTGGTTACAGTAAGATAATGCATGCAAAGAAACAAGAAAGTATGGCCCATGCACAGATAAAATAGCAGCAACAGTAAAGAGAAAGCACTTAAGGTATGAATTTTACTGCAAAAAACTTTAAATTGTCTTAAATATGTTAAAAGTGGTGGAAAGAAGCATGGAGAACTAAAGGAAAACAAAATAATAAGGCCATGACAAATAGAAAATATCAATAAGGAGACATAAATTACAAAGAGAAATAACAGAAATTCTAGAACTGAAAAAAAGTACAATAACGAAAAAAATCTCAATAAAAGATTTAAGCTAAACACCAGAAGAATCAGTAAACACCAAGATAGGCCAATCAAAACTGTCAAGACAGACAAATAAAGAAAAGTAACTACAACCTAAGGGACTTCTGGGACAAAATCAAGTGAGTCAACATATGCATTATGAGAATACCAGCAGGAGAACAGAAAGAAATTGGGGCAGAAAAGTATCTTAAAAAATAGTAGCCAAAAATGTCTATAAATTTAATTTACAATGTGAATCTTAAAAACCAACAAGTTTGCTGACATCAAAAGTAACATACACTCAAACAGATCCACAACAAAATATAATATAAACAGTTAAGATAGTCAAAGAGAAAATTGAAAACAATGAGAGAAGTCACCACATACTAGAAATCCCTGATATATTAACAGCCAGTTTCAATAGGAAACACCAAAAAAAAGTAATGAAATTATATTTAAACTGTTAAAATTATATTTAAACTAAGAATTCTATACATGGCAAAACTGTTCTTTAAAAAAATGAGAAATTAAGACACTGCCAAACAACATCTGAAAAGGGGATGTTATTACTAGACTTGCCTAACAAGAAATGCCAGAGAATCTTTTAGGATGGTGTAGAAAACACTGGATAAGTATTTCAAAGCCATACAAATAAATAGAGATCTCCAGTAAAGATGAACACACAGGCAAAAACGTAAAAAATTAAATATTGTATTAATAGTTCACATATAGACATTTTATACACACTTGAAAAATATATAAAAAATGATAACTGTTATTGAGAACTCAATGTATAAAGATGCAATTTGTGACACCACATTAATAATAAAAGGACAGAAATGTATTGGAGAAGAGTTTTTGTATGCTACTAAGGTTAAGTTGTTATCAATTCAAAACACATTATAAATGAGTAATGTTAAATACAAATGACATACTAACCATAAAGAAAATATCTAAAAGTAAAAGTATACACAAAGAAAATTAGAAGGAAACCAAAGTAGCTCACTCCAAAATATTGACTAATCACAAATAAAGGCAGTAATAGAGAAATTGAGGGACAAAGAGTATAAGATATAAAGAATACAAAAAGCAAAAGGCAGAAGAAAGTCCTTCCTTATCAGTTATTATTTTAAATATCAATGGATTGAACCATCCAATCAAAAGGCATAAGCTTGCTGAACGGGTAAAAAATATATATATAACTACATGCTGTCTATAACAGATTCACTTTAGATCTAAATACACAAATAAACAAAAACATAAAAGAATGAAATAAGATATTTATGGAAATAGTAATCAAAACACAAGTGGTTATGTTGATTTTAAACAAAATATTTTATAAGAAAAATTGCAACAAAAGACAAAATAGTTATATATGATACAACAGATAATTCATTAGGAAGATATAACAATTATAAACATAAACACAAAATAACAGAATCCCAAACTATCTGAAGAAAACATTGACAAAAGTAATAGAAAGTTCTACAAATAGTTCAACTTCAATATCTCACTTTCAATAAAGAACAGAGCATTTAGACATAAAATCAATAAAGAGAAAAAGGACCTGAACAACACTGTATATCAAAAAGACAAAACAGACACATACAGAACACTTCACCCTGCAACGGAATATATATTCTTTCCAAGTACATATAAAGCATTCTCCAGAACCGACCATATGTTATGCTACAAAACAAGTGTCAGAAACTTTTAAATGAGTTAAATCATATAAAGTATCTTCTCTGACCATGATACAATGAAGCTAAAAGCCAATAATAGTAGGAAAACTGTAAAAGTCATAAACAAAAATTAAACAGGACACTTTTTAAAAAATCAATGGGTCAAAGAAAAAAGTCACAAAAGAAACTACAAATATTCTGAGATGAAGAAAAATAAAAACATATCATAAGAAAACTTGTGGGATACCTTGAAAGCAGCACTCAAAGGGAAATACATTGCTATAAGAAAGCATACATTAAAATAGAAGATTTAAAATCAATAACCTCACTTTATACATCAGGGAGCTAGAAAATAAAGATCAAACCAAACCAAAAGCTAGCAAAGATAAAAAAAAAAAATACAAGGATTATAGCAAAAATAAATGAAATACTGAACAGAAAAACAATGGAGAGAATTAACAAAACCAAGAGCTGATTCTTTGAAGAGACCATCAAAATGGACAAAACTTCAGCTAGACTAAGACAAAAACAAAAAGTATGAATAACTAAATCAAAATCAAATTACTACCAACATTACAGGAATAAAAATAAGTATAAAAAATACTGTGAACAATTTCAGGCCAACAAATTGGATAACCTAGGTGAAATGGACAAATTCCTAGAAAGACACAATTACTCAAATTTACTCAAGAAGAAACAGAAAATATGAACAGGCTCTTAATAAGAGTATGAATTAGAAATCAAAATCCTCTCAAGAAAGAAAGGTCAGAAGGCTTCACTAGTGAATTTTATCAAACTTTAAAAAAGAATTAAAACTTTTTCAAACTCTTCAAAAAAATATAAGAGGCAAGAACACTTCTAACTCAATCACTTAGGCCTGATAACAAAGTCACACAAATACACAACAAATAAAGAAAACTATAGACTAATATGCCTTATAAATAAAGACATAAAAATCCTCAACAAAATACTATCAATCAAACTCAACAGGCTATTAAGAAGGTTATACATCATAACAAAGTAGAATCTACACTAGGAAGAGCAAAGGTGGTTCAACACAAAAAATAAATCATTGCAAAACACCAGGTTAATAAAAAAGCCTAGATGCTTGCCAATTGAGGCAGAAAAAGAATTTGATAAATATCAACACCATTTCATGATAAAAAAAATGCACAAAAATGGAGATATAGAGAACTTTGTCAACATGATGATAGGCATTTATGAAAAACTCAGCTAAGATCATACTCAATGATGAAAGACTGAGAGCTTTCCCCCTAATATCAGAAAAAAAGACAAGAATGCTTTCTTTCACTGTTATTTAATAATAATTTACTGAATTCTCACAAATTACTTAAGGAAAATTAATAAAAGCATTCAAGTTGAAAAAGAAGTTAAACCATATTTATTCTCAGATGACATGATCTTACATAGAGAAAATTCAGCACAATTCACAAGAGCAACTACAAATGCCAATAACTAAAGTCAGCAAAACTTCAGGATATCAGGATCAGCACACAAATCAGTTGTATTTTGATGAACCCACAATGAACAATACAAAAAGGAAATTAAGGAAATAATTCCATTTACATTAGTATCCAAAAGAATAAACAATCTAGCAAAAATATTAAGCAAGATGGTAAAAAAGCTGTACAATGAAAACTGTAACATATTTCTAAAAGAAATTAAAGAAGATTTGAGTAAATGAAAAGACATCTTGTGTTCATAGATTGAAAAATTTAATCTTTTTAACATGGGAATATTACATAAGTGGTCTGCAAATTTCATCAAAATGTCAACTGCATTTTTTGCAGAAATGGAAAAGCCAATCCAAAAATTCATCAGCAATTGCAAGGAGCATGAATAACTAAAACAACCATGATAAGGGACAAAATTAAAGGATTCATATTTACCAAATCAAAACTACTACACAAAGCTACAGTAATGAAAACAGTATGGTATTTGTATAAGAACAGACATTTATTGACCAATAGACATAAGACTAGCAATCAAGCTATATAACTATGGTCAACTGATTTTTGACAATGGTGCCAAGTCCACTCAGTGGGAAGAACAGCGTCTTTAAAAAATGGGAAAGAGACAATGAGATTTCAACATAAAAATGATGTTTGATACCTTACCTTACACTGTATGTAAAAATTTACTCATAATGGACAAAGTAAATATAAGAGCTTTAAAAAGCATGAAATCATTAAAGAAAAGAGGGATAAAGCTGCATGATCTTGGATTTGGATATGAAATTCTTAGATGTGACAGCAAACAATAAACATGCATAAGCAACAAAAGAAATATATAAATTGGACTTCAAATTTTAAAACTTATGTACATGAAAGAATATTATCAAGAAAGAGAAATGAAAACTCAGAGATTGTAAAACAATGTTAACAAATCATTTATCTGATAAGAGTGGCTATCCAAAATATATGAAAAGACTTAAAACAACAAAAACAAACAATTCAATTAAATATAGATGAATTCATTTTTTTTTTTTTAAGGCAAGGCAACCCTTGGTTGGCCTCAAAGATTGCAAGAATCTTGTCAGCTTACAATCCCTTCTTATTTATTTATCTATTTATTTGTTTGTTTGTTTATTTTATTGTTACACCTTTAACACCCAGTCTTCCTATGTGGTCTCCCATCCAAGTTCTAACCAGGCTCGACCCTGCTTAGCTTCCAAGATCGGATGGGATCAGGCTTGTTCAGGGTAGCATAGCCACAGACTATTTTCTTTTAAAATAAAATTTTTAAAGGTCTATTTAAAATTGGTTGTTTACCCAAAATTTCTGTGGTTATTACAAATACTCTTGCTGAAAAAATTTTTTAATTTGTACATTTATTAATTTTGTAAACAACATTACCTGAAATTGTTTGGCAGGGGCAGGTACTTCAGTTGCAGGTGTGGGTTTTGGAATGCTTTCAATCAATTCCAAAATCCCTTGCAGTTTTTTATCTGAGATTCGTAAAGAAAGCAGTGGCAGCTTTCCAAAAATCTTGAATCTGTTTCAAAAGAGAGGAATCATTATCAAACAACTTTCATTCTGATTTAAGTGCATTAATTAAAATGACAACTGTTCTTAAATTATCCAAAAATAATCAAATGTGATTTGAGCACTAAACACTGCCCTCAGTCCATGGACAAATTATTTCACAATTTCCACTCAAATTTACATTTTACTTTATTTTCCAGACTCATTAGATGAACTGCATTATTTTTCAGAGGCTTATTTTCTAATATTATGTTTATTATCCCTCTACTATTTACCAAGGACAGCTGACAATTACTATTTACTAAATGTTTTTTACATGAATAGGAATTAAGAAAAGCACTTGATATGTATTATCATAAATAGTTCTCACAACCTATGAGGTAGATGAGCTATTTCCATTCTGTTTCTTATAAATTCCTATATGTTCATGGTTCCTATCAGAAAACTAAGCCTTAGAAAGTTCAAATAATTTGTCCAAGATATTATACATCTAAAACCATGTTTAAAAATCAAATCTGACTAAAAAGGAAAAATCACATGATCACATAAATAGATGCATATGACAAAAACCCAATACACATTCATGATAAAAAAAAAATAAAAACCTCTCAGGAAGCTAAAATAAAGAAGAACTTCCTCAATTTGATAAAGAATATTTTCAAAAAACCTACAGCTAACATCACACTCATGGTGAGAAACAACATTTTCCCACTAAGATTAGGTACAAAGCAAAGATGTCCCTCTCACCACTTCTTTTTAAGATCATACAGAAAGTCCTGGCCAATGCAACAAGGCAAAAAAAGAAAAAAAAAGTCACACAGAGTGAAAAAGAAAACATAGAACTGTCTTTGTTTGCAGATGAAATGACCAGCCATGCAGAAAACCCAAAAAATAAAAAAAATAACAATTTTTTTAAATACCTCCTGGAACTAATAAGCCATTATTGCAAAGCTGCAGAATACAAAGTTAATATATAATAGGCAATTTTTTTCTATATCTCAACAATGGAAAGTGGAATTTGAAGTTGTAAACACAATACTATTATAGCCAGAGAAGAGAAAGAGCAATTAGGGGGATTGTTTTATAAACTATATAAGTGGCTAACCAATGCACTGTATATGTGAAACTAATAAAATTTTTAAAAACTACAATACTATTTATATTAGCACTTAAAAAAAGAAATATTGAGGTATAAATGTAACAAAATACATACAAAATCTACATGACAAAAACTGTAGAACTCTAATAAATTAAATTAAAAAACTACATAGATGAAGAGATATTTGTGTCATGAATAGGAAGACTCAACATTGTCAAGATGTTAGTTCCCAACCAATCTATAGATTCAATGTAATCACAAGCAAAATCTCAGCAAATTCTTAACAGATATTATAATTATAAAATTTATATGGAAAGGCAAAAGACCCAGAATAGTCAACATAATATTAAAGGAGACAAATTTTAAGATTGGAGGATTGACACTCCCTGACTTCAAGACTTACTATAAAACCTACAGTAAGAATAAACAAATAGCTCAATGGACCAGAATAGAGAGCCCAGGATAGAACTCCATAAATACAGTCAACTGATCTTGGACAAAGGAGCAAAGGCATTCTGTTCAATGAATGGTGCTGTAATAACTAGATATACACATGCAAGAAAAATGAATCTACAAAACAGACCTTACAACCTTCATAAAAATTCTAAATAGATCACACACCTAAATATAAAATGCAAAACTGTAAAACTCCAAAATGATAAATTTGAGAAAACCTAAATGACCTTGGGTATAGCCATGACTTTTTAAATACAGAGACATAATTCTTGAAAAAAATCATCAGTAAGCTGAACTTATTAAAACTTCTCCTCTACAAAATACAATATTAAGAGAATTAGAAGACAAGTCACTGATTGAAAGAAAATATTTGCTGTTATCCAAAAATATACAAAGAATGCTTAGAACTCAGCAAGACAATCTGATTGAAATAGGACAAAGACCTTAACAGATACCCCATTAAAGAAGATGTACAGGTAACAAACATAAGCATATGAAACGATACTCCACATATCATCAAAGAAATACAAATTAAAACAACAATGAGATATACCTATTAGAATGATCAAAATTGGGAATACTGATAATTCCAAAAATTGGCAATGATATTGAACTCTCATTCATTGCTGTTGGAAATGCAAAAGGGTCCAGCCACTTTGGAAGAAGTTTGGTGGTTTCTTACAAAAGTAAACAGAATCTTACCATACAGTCCAGCAATTATGCTCCTTGATATTTACCCAAAGAAAATGAAACTTATGTCCTCACAGAAACCTACACATAAATGTTTAGAGCATCTCTATTTATAATTTTATATAAATAAATCTTATCCACATAAGATTATCTTCCAACTTTATAGCCAAAACTTGGAAGCAACCATGATGTCAGTGGGTGAATGGATAAACAAACTGTGTTACATAAGACAATGGATTATTCAGTACTAAAAAAAAAAGAGCTATGAAGTTATGAAAAGACATGGAACAGCCTTAAGTGCATATTACTAAATGAAAGATGACAATGAGAAAAGGCTACATATATTGTGATTCTATCAATATGACATTCTGGAAAAGGCAAAACTATAAACACAGTAAAAAGATCAGTGTTTGCTATGGTTTTAGGGTGGTAGAGGATCACAAAAGATTGTTTAGGGCAGGGAAAACATTCTATGTGGTATGCTCTATATGATAATATAAAGATGGATACATGTCATTATGGATTTGTCCAAACCCATAGCATGTACAACACCAAGAGTGAATTGCAATGTAACCCATGGACTTTGGGATATTATTATGTGTCACTGTATTTTCATCAATTAAAATAAATGTATCCCTCCAATAGGGAGATGTTGTTAATGAGGGAGGTTATGCATGTGTGGGTGCTGGGGATATACGGGAAATTTTTATCTTCCTATCAATTTTCTGTGACACTTAAATTGCTCTAAAATACAAAGTCTTTTAAAAATAATAAAAGAAATAAAAGAGAGTAAATTTTCATTCATTATTTATCCTGGAACTTTTCCTAAAACTTCCTTTTTTAATTCATATACACTGACACTAAGGTTATCATTCTAAAAATATACCTGAATTCCTAAAGAAAATTATAAGCTTTATGTCTTTCAATAACGAAAATATTTGTAATTAATCCCAAACATGCTAGTTTAATTTTAACTTAAGAACATATTATGGATCAGCCTCAATATATTGAAACTTTTCAATTTCTTTTACGAGGCCTATACAACCTGAAGATGAAGGGTACCAAAATACTATCTCCCAAATAACAGAACTTCCTTTTATTTGCCTTGAATTGTCTAAGCTCAAACTTAAAATCAATAACATATCTTTACAATTTAAGGAACTAGAAGAGGAACAAACTAAACCAAAAGTTACAAGAAAATAAAGATTAGAACAGAGAGAAACAAAGTAGAAAATTAGAAAGTAATAAAGAAAATCAAAATAAAGAGGTAGTTCTTGAAAAAGATCAAAAAAATTGAAGATCCTTTAGCTAAAGGGGTGATAAAAATAATCAACTGAAGTCAGAAACAAAAGTGGAGACATTAGTACCAATTGTACAGAAATAAGAAAGACTGTAAGAGAGTCTATAAACAATTTTACACCAACAAATTGGATACCTTAGTTGAAGTAGACAAATTTCCAGAAACACAGATCTATCAAAACTGAATTGAAAAGAAATAGAAAATCTGGAGACCTGTAACTACTATGGAGATTGAACTGGTAATCAAAATCTCCCAACATAAGCAGGGTCGGGCCTGATTAGTACTTGGGAGGGAAGACCACCTAGAAAGACCAGGTACTGTAGGCATAAAAAATTAAATTATAAGGGATTGTAAGCTGACAAGGTCCTTGCAATCTGTGAGGTCACCTTAAAAAAAAAAAATCTCCCTATGATCAGATAGTTTCACTGATAAATTCTAGCAAACTCACACACACAACCCTTTCTCAAACTCTTTCTCAAAAAACTAAAGACAGAGAAAGACTTCCTAACTTATTCTGAAGTCAGCATCATTCTGATACCAAAACCAGACAAAAACACTACAAGAAAACTACAGACCAATGTTTCTTATAAACACTGATGCAAAAATCCTTAAAAAGTACCAGCAAACAAAATTCAACATCCCATTAAAAGGATTATACACCAAGACTGTCAGATTTATTCCCGAAAGCCAGGATGGCTCAACATATGAAAACAGACAAATATAAACAAAAAATTAGTAGAATGATCAGAAATAAAACACACAATCATCTGACTTTAATAAAAAGCATTTGAAAAGTTCAACATGCTTCCATGATGAAAACACTCAATAAACTAACAGGAGAAGGAAACCACCTCAACATGACAAAGGTCATACAGGGAAATGCCACAGATAATTCCCAATGGTGAAAGACTGAAAACTTTTCCTATATCCTCAGGATAAAAGACGCTCACTTGAATCACTTCCATTCAACCAAGTATTGAAAATTTTAGCCAGAGTTATTAGACAAGAAAAAGAAATAAAAGGCATCCAAATCAGAATGGAAAAAGTAAAAGAAACTCCGTTTAAATTTGGATTACGACTGTTCAAAAATGAACTGATTTTATATGTAGAAAATCCTAATAACCCACAAAAAACTATTAGAATTAATAAATAAATTTAGCAAAAAGTTGCAGGATACAAAATAACCCTGAAAAATCAATTGAGTTTTTACACTAATAATAAACAATCCAAAATGGAAATTAAAACACAATTTTATTTACAATAGCATCAAAAAGAATAAACAAACAAGGAAGTAAAAGACATATACTAAAAAACTGCAAAACGCTGCTTCAAGAAATTAAAAGACAAAAAGATGTATCATGTTCATGGATTGGAAGACTTGATATTAAGATGTCACTAATCAAAGCACTTATAGTTTTAATGCAATCCATATCAAAATCTCAATGACTTATTTTGTGAAAAATAGTAAAAACCCACCCTTAAATTCACATGGACTCTCAAGGACCCCAAAGAGCCAAGATAATATAAAACAAGAACAAAGTTGGGTAACTTACACTTCCATATTTCAAAACTCAGTGGAAAGGTAAGTAATAAAAATAGTGTTGTAGAGGCATAGAAACAAACAACAGAGATCAAAGGAATAGAACAGAAAGCCCAGAAATAAACCTTTACATATATGGTCAAATGATTTTCAATAAGTACCAAGATGAAGCTGGATCTTTACTTTCTATCATATTCAAAAATTAACTCAACATGGATGGAAGCCCTAAACATAAGAGCAAAAAATATAAAAATTAAAAAAATATATATACAGAGAAAGCTCCAGGACATTGTATTCTGGTAATCATTACTTGGATTTGACATAAAACATACAGGCAACAAAGATAAATTAGATTTCATTAAATTTAAAACTTCTGTGCATCAAAAGACACTGTCAACAGAATGGTAAGACAATCCATAAAATGAAAGAAAATATTTTCAAATCATATATCTGATTAAAAGCGAATATCTGGAATATACTTTAAAAACTCCCACAAGTCAAGAATAACAACAAAAACAGTTAAAAGATGGGCAAAAGACTTGAATAGACATTTCTCCAAAGAAATATATAAATGATCAATAAGTACATCCATCACTAATTAGAGAAATGCAATTCAAAACTCCAATTAGATACTACTTCACGACTTTTAGGATAGCTGTTATTAAAAAAAAAAAGATGAAGAAAATAACACACATTGGTAAAGAAATGGAAGAAACTAGAAACCCTTGTGGATTGCTGGTAGGAATATAACATGATGAAGCTGCTATGGAAAACAGCAGGGCAATCCCTCACAAAATTAGAAACAGAATTATCACGTAATCTATATACCAAAAAAAAATTAAAGCAGGAACTTGAACAGATTTTTGTATGCCAATGTTCATAGCAGCATTATCATAATGGCCAAACATTATTACAAGAACCAAAATGTCCATCAACAGATGAACAAATCAACAAATGTGATATATACATATAAATATTTTTCCATTTTAAAAACAAATGAAATTCCGTCATATGCTACAACACGAATCAACCTTGAAGACATAATGCTATGTTATGATTCCACTTATATGAGGTACAGCTGACCCATGGACAACACAGAGGATTAGACACTCTGCCATCCCGAACTGTTGAAAATCCGTATATAATTTAACTTGGCACTCCAGATACATGAATTCCCAAACATAGATCGAAAATGTTTTTGACCCATGGTTGGTTGACTCCACAGAAGGAAAACCCAGGGATACAGACCACCAATTTTTTCTTTATTGAAGAAATTCTGTATATTTGTGGACCCAAATAGTTCAAACCCAGGTTGTTCAAGGGTCAACTGTACCTACAAGGAGAAAAATTCACAGAGACATAAGATAGAATGGTGATTGTCATACACTGGGAGGAAGGAGGAGAGAGACATTAATGATTAATGGGTACAGAGTTTCGGTTTGGGAAGAAGAAAAAGGTCTGGAGATGAATAATGAGGATGAATACACATCAATGTGAATGTACTGTTATGTGTATTTTATCACACACAAAGAATAAAATATGTTTTTTCCTTAGCTACAGAATTACTGAGAAAATCCATAATCACATGAAACAGACAATACATACTTAGGCATCCTTACATCCATGAAAACCATGGCCTTAGAGAGTTCTACACTGAAGTGCAGAGGGACCAAAATATGCTGTGTAGATACATTGAGTTTTCGTGCTTCTTTCCAATTATCACCTAATTACAGAAAAAAAGTACATGTTTAACACATGTATAATTTGAAAAACACACTAAACCTAAAATTACTATTAATACTTCATAATCAGACACTGAATTATAGAGTAACCTGTGCACATTTAATAATACCACATTCTCAAATACACAAATTTGGCAGGCAAATTCATCATTGTCCTGTCGCTGCTTGTTTCTGTTCTAAGAGAAAAAAAGCTTATTTAAAAAAAAGACATATTTTTAATCAAATCTACTATGCATCCATTGACAACTACACCATCCAGATACCTTACCTAAAAAACATGATTCTAAGGCAATGATGGACAAAGGTAGGGAAGAGTGCAGTTCTTCAGTATTAATTAATAAAAGCTATCATTTATTCATGATTTACAACTGGCATTGTTGTAGGTAATGTCTAAATTTCCATTTAATTTTCACAATAATGTATAAACACCCCATATTTAGAAAATGGACTTAAAGGAATTTATAACTTGCTTATGGTCAAAAGGCTAGTGAGTGATAAAGCTGAAATTTATATCCAGGTCTGCTAACATGTGACTCTGTGCCAATATTCACTGCAGTGTCATAAGTCTAGATGTTCAATAAGGAAATGGCTAAATAACTGACAGCACAGCTTTTGAACATTAGTCGATATAAATCATAAATTCAACTGCCCAAAATATTACTGGTAAATGAAAGGAAAATTTTTTACATAGACCATGTAAAAAATGCATTCACAAACATTCCTAACTCATAAATACCACACAAGCACATCTCATATACTCATAGGCTCATACAAAGAAAACAACAGCAAAAAGACATATACTGAAATACATGATATACATTACCTCATTTGAACCTAATAATTCCATGAGTCAGACAAAATAGTCAAGGAAAACCAAGCCAATGAAAAATTAGACTCTCAAAGATAGATAATAAAATGGACTTTATTATAATTTTAAATTCCAATGATATTAAGATAAATGGAATATTTTCTTCATTTCTCAATTTACAGGTTAAAAAAATAAGATATTTAGAAGCCTATGTTTTAGTGTTTACCAAGAGAATCTATGGCAATTACATAAAGTAACCCAATGTTTAAAAAACCTTGCTCAAAAAAGATTTAATTAAGAATAGTTAATGCTTATCAAAAACATTCCAAGGAATTCCAATAATTTTCAGACAATAATTATATATTTAAATTTTTTGACAAAGTATATCAGTATATTAAATATTAATAGTCAAATTATTTCAAAAACTAGTGAGCGAAATGTATCAAACATTCCAAAATACAGTAATTTATTCCCTGAAAAAAATCATTAATTTTCTATAACAATTTACATTTGCTACCCAGTATACTTCTGGGCTCCTTCTACACCAACTGGAATATAACAAAAACAGAAATTAATTTTATTATCCTAAAGCAAACATAGTTAAAGAAATAAAAGCAAAATGATCCAGCCCTAAACTAACATTTTTAATAATCATTATATTGGATTCTCAATTTCTTCTCATTAATTAGCTTAGATAATTAAAATTTGACCATATTCATGTAGAGCTCTAAAACAGCCACCAAACCACCTTTGTTGAATTATCTGAATGGTCACTAACACTCTAGGGATTCAGAAGCAATATGACACAGTGAAAAGAGTGCTCAACTAGTCAGGGCTCTCTTACTATTACTTAGTGGCTCCCGACAATTGAATTTCTGGCTCTGTTGACTTCATCTAAAAAACTATATCTTACACAAAGACTCTTACACCAAAGTGAATGGGGTGATGTATACCTAAAGATGGTGATCTTCCTCAGTCTCTGAGTGGCTATTTACAATGGGGCTGTCAGAGTCCCTAGGTTGCCTTGGTCCTTGAACAGTCTTCTCTGGTTATCTCATTGTGTAATATAAGCATATTAAAAATGTAAAAATTTAATAAGTACATTAAAGATTAGGACAAGGGTGGAAAACATTGATTTATGTCAGGATTTCTCACTCTTAGCACTTGACATTTATACCAATTGTAGGGCTAAAAATTCCATCTTGTGGGATAATAACATAGGAAGCTTTCAAATTAATCCTGAGGTCAAGAACTCTGTGTTTCAATAATATACAATAGACCTACAAAAAATTTAAACCTTCACAATGTTCCTCTATATTGTATGATGTTTTGAAGCATCCCTGACTTCCACCCACTAGGTAAATACTAGCAGTGCTCCTACTGTCCTGCTGTGACAACCAAAAAATTTTCCAAATATTGACAATGGCTTTTGCAAAGTAAAATCACTTCTAGTTGAGATACTGCTATCTCCTGTGTACATCTTATTTAAAAACATAAAAGTTCTAACACATTTAGGATGAAAGTCTTTAGAGAAACTGTCTAAAAACAAAATTAATCACTTCAGCAAAATGAACAATAAATAATGTACTGTATACATACCAACTCTGCTGTAAAGTAGCTGTATGCTTGTAAGATGAATATCAAAGGAATCATAAGCTCTATGCATTATCTCTTCAAGTCTGGTCCCACCTTGTTTCACATCTGATAATTCTGAACGATTTTTACTTGTCACCTTGAAATTAATTTTAATAATTTAGACTACACAAAATATTCCAAAATGAAAAAAGTAAAAGTTTTTATCTTCCAGAATATAAAAAATTGATAGGAAAGATCAACTCACAAGCTGATATATAAGGCTACTAGAAATGTTTTTATCTATGATAGATATAATAAACATGAGTATGAAGCAAATTTTTACATATTAATTGATATTTCCCAATTATTTAAATTAAAAGTGGGAAACCAAGTCAGACCTGGAGAATAATGCATTTAAATTTTGTAAAAATCTCATAAGGCTTTTTTATCAAAACCAAAAAAAAAACAGCTTATAAAACATTTTTATGACATGACAGATATTTAGAAAACTTTATAAATAAAAAGTCCAAGATTAAATATTAGAATAGAAAAATTTTAGTTCCAACTCTGCCAGTTATGTGACCCCAAGCAAGTTATAGTTCTATCTCCCTTTTAATGGTGTACTATACACACTACTTTTTTCATATAAAAATCTGGAGATCACTCTACAGCAGTATATTTTTTATTTACATGTTTGTATATATACACACACACATACATACATACACACACACACACATATTTTAACATTTTCCCTCTATTTGATTGTGTACACAATCAAAATTGATTATCTTTCTTTGAAACGTAATAAGTTTAAAGCAAAAAGTTAAGTAAACTGTGTAAGATCACAAAACTAGACTGACATCCTTACTCCTGAATTTATGCTCTTTCCACTATGTCATACTGCCTTGAACCAATTCCATAACCAAATTAAAATGAGTAATTAGTTGTATAAATATTATAACTGTACATACAGCAGGTGACTACATCATAAGCAACTGAAGAGTAAAAAAGTAGAATAAAGAAGGTCGATATCAAGAAATGGTACATATCTGTTAGGTAGCAAGAAAGAGCATTCTATATCTATTCCTCCTGGGTCTTTGAATTGTTATAGATATTCCTCTACTTTTAATGATGCAGAGCAGTGCTGTTCAATAGAACTTTCTACAATTAGGAAATAGTTCTCCATCTCTGCTGACTAATACAGTAGCCACTTATGACAAAAAACACTTGAATGTGATTGATGTGACTAAAAAACTGACTTTTTATCTTATTTAATTTTAATCAACTTAACCACATGTGGCCAGTGGGTACCATAACAGTGTATATCTAGAAAAAAACACAACAAAATGATTCTCTACTCAAAACTAAGAAAAATGTACATAATTGAATAAAAGGAGAAATAACTTAGGTAAATGAAAGACAACAACCTCTCAATTTAGTATTATTTAATAGGAATATTAAAATGTCAATATCTAAAGTTACACACATAAAAAATTTCAGAAAGCTGAAAATATATTTGATTACCTCCAGAACCCATTTTATATTTTTTAAATTAATAGAATAATAACCTTAAATTGAAAAAAGAAACTCCTTCAAAATTATTCTCAAATTCTATATACATATATGATTCTTAGATTCGTCTCTGACATGCAGAGTTCAAATGTTCATTTTGCTTTTAGAAATGTGGGAAAACTAACTAATTAAATGAAACTTTTATTCATTAGAAAAAATAGCTCAAATTCTAGTATTTACCATCGATCTAAAAACCAATATGCCAAATCAAACTGCCTTAAAAACTACATTTTAAACAAAGAAATACTCTAAATGCCATATTCCAAAACAATTATTATTAGTATATACCTTTAAATGACCAAGATCCAAAAGAAGCAGATTTGATGTAGGGCTAAAAATTCCATCTTGTGGGATAATAACATACGAAGCTTTCAAATTAATCCTCAGGTCAAGAACTTTCTGTGTTTCAATAATATATAATAGACCTGCAGAAAATTTCAATCTTCACAATGAATATTTTTCACAAATTACTCAAGAAACAGAGAATTTTAAATATATGAATTGGTAGCAGTCTTAGAATGTGAAATTAGTATTCATTTTAAATGATCCTAAGCAAAACATTTTCAATATAAAGTAAAAATATTTGTTAGTCTATGTGCACATTCCTAATTAATATAATCGACTACAAAATTAAAATGATTCCTCAAATTTTTTTAATCCATAAATTCAATTTGGGTAAAACTCAGGAGGTAACATATTTAAAATATTAAGTTAATATTTAAAATATTAACTGCTATATTAGAACCTATATAATTCTTTGAACTTAATACAGCTACATGTACCATAATGAACAATGATACTTGATATTTATACTGAGAAAAGGAAAAATTCTACATTATTTAATCATCTTCAGTGAAACCATATGTAAACTGAAAAGGCAACAAACCCGAGTTCCCCATTGCTTAGATATTTCATTTCATGTGTTTTATTGTAACAAATTTAATCTTCACTTGCTCATGATTTGTATATCAAATTACTTTTGTGTTCTGAAGTCCAGCATTGGCTTTTAAATCTAAAATTATCATCAAATTATTACAACCTCATGAGATGGGAACTACTCTTTAAAGACAAAATTCTGTAAGCAGCCACTGAATAAGTTTGAGTGACTAAACAACGCTGATTTATAAAGTTTAAGAAATCTGATATTCAAACAGAAAAATATCTTAGTTCACAAAGTACAACCACCACCACCAAAAACAAACAAAAAAACCTACAAAAGAACTGAGGACAAGCTTTTTCTTAACATTAATTATGAGAAACTAAAAATGACAATAACAATCTAAAATTCTGAATAGCTCGACTGAAAAAACTTAAGTGTAGTTCTTTAATGTGTATAATCTCTTAACGCAATAAAGAACATGCACAATTGCAGTTTCTGATCAAGATGACACAGTAAGTAACCACTGTGCCTGCCTCCTCTCACGACCACCTCAAAATTACAACTAAACTACAGAACAACCATCACTGAGAATCAAGTGAAGTATAGCTGAACAGTAGTCTTAAACTAAGGATATATAGAAGAAGCCATATCAGGATTGGTAGAAGGGGCAGAAACCAAGAAAAGGCTGGTCCAACACCCACATGTGGCAATTAAAAATTATGAGGGGTATATCTTGACTTCAGAGGCCCCTCCAGGGGAGCGAGGGGTCTCAGTCCCTCATCAACCTCCCCAGTTTAGAGTTCCAATGCTGGGAAGGGAAATGCCTACAATTTCTCATTGTGAAAACCAGCTAAGATTGTGGTTGAGTAAGACGAAGGGAAGCTAATGCACCAGGCATTCCTTTTGAAGGGCCTGAACATGGACTTACTGACAGATTCACTTGCTCTGATCTCTACCATTGGAACAGCTGCTCAAGAGGTACCAGCTACATATGGGGAGGAACTGAACTATTTGGCTTTAGGGTAAGAACTTGAGGAACAGCTTTCTTCCAAACAGAAGTGCTGGCAGAAGCCACTGTTCCTTTATTGAGGCTTCTGTGCACCCAGGGTGCATACACAGGTGGGTGGCATATCTGAGTCTCCATCCACTTGGCTAACAACATTCGCCCTGCCCTGGTAACTCTCTAAGACCCTGTACAACCCAACTTGTGGGCCCACCCAAGCCAATTCCAGTGGCATTTCCATACATACAAAAGACCTGTTTTGGCTCACGCTATGGACTTTCCTAAAATCTCTTAAAGGTTCACAAATTCCAAATAAGCAGCATCTGGCCTCAGTTTACAGCTGAGCTTTTCCCAGGCACCTCCAAGCCTAGCTTAAGTGCCAACCATCTGCCGATCACTTTGTAGCTCATATCAAGTGGACTCAGGAAGGGCACAGGTAGCGGCTGACCTTGGCCTACAACAGAGTCTCTCCCAAGTGGTCCAAGAACCAACACACATGGTAGCCAGCTTCAGACCACACCAGACACCACCCTTCCACGTCACTAAATGACACACTCAAAGAGCAGACTGGGCAGGCATCAGAGCCCTGATAAATTGAATCTTGCTCCATAGGGTCTGCCTTGTACAAAAGCTCCAGCACAGTAGTCACGGTCAGTCCTCACAACCAATCAGCTTGAGGGTCAGTCCCTCCCATTGACATGACAACAACAACCAAGGCTCAATTACAATAGGAAGGCATTCACAACCCACACAAGGAACACACATAGAGCATCTAGCTCTGGTGACCAGGGAGACTAAACCACTAGGCCCCACAGGACACTTACTGCATAAGGCTACCCTGTCAAGACTAGGAGATGTAGCAATCTACCTAATAACATAGAAACAAACCCAGGGAGGCAGCCAAAATGGAGAGATAAAGAAACATGTCCCAGATGAAAGAAGATAACAAAGCTCCAGAAATAGAACTAAACAAAATAGACAAGCAATCTATCAGATGCAGAGTTCAAAACACTGGTTAGAAGAATGTCATTTAACTTAGGGGAAGAGTAGAACTCAGTGAGAACTTTAACAAAGAGATAGAAAACATAAAGTGGAGACAGAAAACGTAACTGTCAGAAATGAAGAATATAATAACTGAAATGAAGAATACATTAGAGGAAATAAACAGATTAGATAAAGCAAAGGGTCAAATCAGTGATTTGGAAGATAGCAGAAAACATCCAATCAGAACAGCAAAAAGAAAAAAAGAATCCAAAGAAATGAGAATAGATTAAGAGGCTTCTAGGAAAACCTCAAGCGTACCAAAATTGGCATCGTAGAGGTACCTGAAGAGAGAGCAAGAAAATAAAAACCTATTTGAAGAATTAGTGCCTAGAAAACTTTCCTAACCTGGCAAAGGAAATAGACATGTAACTCCAGAAAGCACAGAGTACCAAACAAGATGAACCCAAAGAGACCCACACCCAAGACACATCATTATTAAAATGCCAAAGATTAAAGAGAAAGAGAAACTCTCAAACACAGCAAGAGAAAAGCAGTTAGTTGCCTACAAGGGAGATCCCGTAAGACTGTCAGCTGATTTCTCAACAGAAACTTTGTAGGCCCAAAGGAGTTGGCAGGAAATATTCAAAGTGATGAAAAGCAAGGACCTACAACCAAGATTACCAAGTAAAGCTATCATTTAGAATTAAAGGACAGATAAAGGACTTCTCAGACAAGAAAAAGCTAAAGAAGTTCATCACCTACAAAGCAGTATAACAAGAAATGTTAAAAGAACTTCTTTAAGAAGAGGGGAGAAAATTCAAAAATATATGAATAATACAACAATAATTACATATCAATCAACAACTACTTTAAACGTAAATAGTTTAAATGTTCCTATCAAAAGACACAGGTTTGCTGAATAGATTAAAACAAAAGACACATAGGCTACCTATGAGACTCAGTTCAGAACAAGAGACAAACACAGAATAAAAGAGATGGAAAAAGATATTTCATGAAAATTGAAACAAAAAAATAAAGCTGGGATATCAATACTTATACCAGACAAAATAGACTTTAAAATGAAGGTTGTAACAAGAGACAAAGAAGGATCTAGTAATCCCACTTCTGGATATTTATCCAAAGAAACTGAAACACTGCTTCAAAGAGACATGTGAACTCATATGTTCATTGCAGCATTATTTACAACAACAACAGACAAGATATGGAGGCAACCTAAGTGTTCATCAATGGAAGAACAGATAAAGAAGGGGTGGGAAGGGAAAGGGAGAGGAGGGGAGGGGAGGGGAGGGGAGGGGAGGGGAGGGGAGAGGAAAGGGAAAAGGAAAGGGGGAAGGGAAGGAAGAAGGGAAGGGAAGGGGGAAGGAAAAGGGAAAGGAAAAAGGAAAGGAAAGGAAGAGAGAGAGGGAGGGAGGGAGGGAGGGAGGGAGGGAAGGAGGGAGGGAAGGAAGGGAGGGAGGGAGGGAAGGAGGGAGGGAAGGAAGGGAGGGAGGGAGGGAGGGAGGAAGGAAGGAAGGAAGGAAGGATGGATAGATAGATGATAGGTAGGTAGGTAGATAGATGATAGATAGATAGATGATAGATAGATAGATAGATAGATAGATAGATAGATAGATAGATAGATAGAAAGAAAGAAAGAAAGAAAGAAAGATAGATAGATAAATTCAATGAAATATTACTCAGTCATAAAAAAAGAAGAAATCTTGCCATCTGCTACAACATGGATGAACTTAGAGGGTACTGGGGTAAGTCAGACACAGAAAGACAAATGCCATATGATTTCACTTATATGTGGAATCTAAACAACAAAATAAACAAAACAAAAACAAACTCAGAGATACAGAGAACATCTTGATGGTTGCCAGATAAAGGGAAGTTGGTAGGACGGATGAAAAAGGAGAAGAGATTAAGAATGCAAATTGATAGTTACAGAATTATAATGGGAATGTAAAGTATAGCATAAAAAATGTAGTCAATAATATTGTAATAACTATATATGGTGTCAGATATTTACTAGATTTATTGGGGTGATCATTTTGTAAGTTATGTAAATGTCACTACATTGTTAACCTGAAACTAATATAATATTGTATGTCAATTGCCATTAAAAATAAAAAAATTATTTTAAAAAAGAGCTTGTGCAGTTTAACTGAACATTTTGTTCAGAATAGGCATAAATTAGGAAACACCCCAACAGAGTTGAATTAGGTAAGGGCAGTGATTAAACCAAAAGGCCATTGTAAGAGGATTTGTGATTTTATAAAAGAATTGAAAGGCCATTTTTTGTCATAAACATAATTCCAAAAATTCTAACAAAATTTTGTAATTAACTGGAATGTGGTTAGCAGGTTTGACCTGAGTGTAAGAAATTATTGTTATATCTGAATTTAAATATAAAAGTACCACATAGATTTGATTAACCCAAATCCAATCTAGAAATATAAAATATACTTTAAGTTTTGATTAACCTGAACCTGGTCTAAAAATATAAAGTATACTTTACTAAAATCAGTTTAAAATGACTAAAAATTTAGGATAGGATTCAGTATTTAATTCACCAAAATTAATACTGGCATTTTTACCTGTTGCTGTCTTATCACGAAATTCTTCAAGTTTTGTCAATGTCACTGAAGTGAGCTGTGTTAAATTTACTTCTTTTGGAGGTCTGAAGAATTCCACTATACTATTCACTGTTCTCTGTTAAAATAAGTATCACAAAATTAGTCACGAAATCAAACCAAATTGAAATGTATTTAAAAAGAAATCTAAAAAATGCTTACTGCATCATATATCATTTCTAAAGGTTCGGCTTCTATGATACACCTTTGAGCAACAGTTTCATCTAATGGATTTGTTTCAAATATAATTTGGAAAAGTGATGTAGCATCGACCAATGATGACAGGAGGCGTGGTTTTGTGAAACTGTCTGGTAAACCAGTAACATAAAATGAATCTATTCTGGTTTCAAATCTGCATGGAAAAGACACAACAAAATTAGCAATCAATACAATTTAACAGTATTTTTCAAATTGAAAATAAAAATGAAAAGAATTTCACTTTGCATTTCCTGCTACTGAATTACATTCTTATCAAAGAAAATATACAATTTGATCTGACTTGAAACAGAGTAATTCACAAAAGACCTATGTACTTGTTAATTTCTATATTTAAAAAAGCTATGAAAAAAAAAGTTATGAAGGTTTGGGAGTCTCTGGTTTCCCCATAAAAGAAGCTTGGAAGTCACAACACCATGCTAACTATAAGTAAAATGCTGAACAAACTGAAAAACTAGTCACCCTTTTTGGATATGCAAGAGAGGACAAGACAGAGAGTGAATCACTCCCCCCAAGCCTGCAGAGACAGACAGGTGAATACAGGGAGTCACAGCTTACCAGAGGAGAGACTCACAAAAAGAAATCACCAGGGACACCAGTGCCGAGGCTGGAAAACGTGAACTGTAGTTGAACAGCTGGGGACTCAGCATGCACAACTCAGAGAGTTAAAAACTCTCAGGAGACCCAGTCATAAGGAAGTCTCCACTGCACTTTGAGATATACCTTCGGGAATCTGACCAGATTCCCACAGTAAATACTGAAGAAAAATCCCCTCATGCTTCTGGCAAGGGGAGGAGAAAGAAACCACTTAAAAATATGCCAGAGTACTCTATTCTTAACAAAGCCTGTCCTCTAGAGAAACTAGTTAACCAGAGCCTAACCTGATGGGGTATTATCGGAGCCAAAATGACCTAGGAAAGGGAAATACTCAGTTCCAGTCAGGTCTGCCAATACAATATGGGAGAAGGAAAATGCCTAATCCAGCCCACTTTAACCATCTATCCCACCCCAGAGGTAGGAAAAACAGAAATTCTGATTAAGGCCACAGTCCAGAAGCACAGGCTCACTGAGAGATTGAGAGCTAATCACAGGACTATTAACTTTTCCCTTCTACCACATCTTAAAACCAAGTTACTGAAGACCTACTTACGAGTTTCTTTTACCCTATATATTGTATCTGGCTATCAAAAGAAAAATAACAAGACAAAAAACACAATATGAAGTGACAGAAAAAGCATCAGAACCAGAAATGGCAGAGTGCTGAAATTACATACCCAGGAATTCAGAACAACTACAATTGGTATGCTAAGGCTCTAATGGTCAAAGTTGACAGCATGCAAGAACAGATGAACAGAGACAGAAATCCTAAGAAAGAATCAAAAATAAGTGCTAAGGATAAAAAACACTATAACAAGAATGCCTTTGATGGGCTTAGTAGGTGACTGAAGAAGGAAAAAGTGACAATGAAATAAAAACTTTTATTTTTTTATTCTTCATTGATCTAAAAAATTAGTGGGTTCAAAATAAAAGCAACAATGTATTTGATTATGTATGTTTCTGTATAAGTTTCATGTATATACACATATACGTATATAAGCATACATATAAGCTCTTATATGCTCATATGTAAGTAAAATGAATAATAGCAATGATAGAGGGACTAGATGAAGGAACTGGGATATTTTTGTTATCACAAGGTACTCTATCGATGAAGTGTTATATTGTTATCTGAAAGTGGACTTGGATCAGTTATAAATACATATTGAAAGTTCTAAGGCAACTGCTAGAAAAAGTTTTAAAAAGCCAAACAAACCTATAACTGATATGCCTAAAAGAAGAGAAAATGGAATCAGATTAAATGCTCAATTAAAACCACAAAAGTAAAAAGAGGCACGAAAGACAGAAACAAAAGATAAGAGTACAAAACAGAAAACAATAAGAATTATAGATTTTAATGTACAGAGAGTGAGAAGGAAAACCAAAGACTAAAAAAATTCTTTGCAAAAGACACATTTGATAAAGAACTATTATCCAAAATACACACATACACACAATATCTCCCCCTCTCTCACTCTTTCTCTTTTCCTCCTTCTTCTCCTCCTCTCTCCCCATCCCCACTCAAAACTCAACAAGAGGAAAACAACAGATTTTAAAAATGGGCCCAAAACCATAACAGACATCTCACCAAAGAAGAGATACAGATATATCTTTAGCATATGAAAAGATGCTTTACATCATATATCATCAGAGAAATACATATTAAAACAATAAAATACTCATGCATACCTATTCTTACTTAGAATGGCCCAAATCTGGATTGCTGACCAAAATCAAATAATAGCAAGGATTTGGAGCAATGAAACTCATATATTGCTGGTGGTATGCAAAATAGTTTAGTTACTTTAGAAGACAGTTTGCTGGTTCCTAGGCAAAATTAAATATACTCCTACTATATGACCCAGCAATCATGCTCCTTGGTGCTTACCCAAAGGAGATGAAAACTTATCTACACAAAAACCTGCACACTAATGTTTACAGCAACTTTCTTCATAATTGCCAAAACTTAGAAGCAATCAAGATGTCTTTCAGTAGGTAAATGGATAAATAAGAAGTACATTCAGACAATGGAATGTTTAATAAATGCTAAAGCAAATGAGCTATCAAGTCATGAAAAAATATAGAGAAAGCTTAAATGTATATTACTAAGTTAAAGAAGCCAATCTGAGAAGGCTACAAACTGTATGTTTTCAACTATATGATATTCTGAAAAAGACAAAACTGTGGACACAGTAAAAAGATCATTGTTTTGGAGGGTGGAATAAATAGAACATAAGATTTTTAAAGCAGCAAAAATACTCTGACGCCATAGAAACAAACACATGTCTGTATAGGTTTGTCCAAAATCACAGAATATACAACACCAATAGTGAAACCCAATGTAAACTATGGACTTTGAGTAATTATGATTGTCAAAGTAGGTTCACCCTTGGTGAAGAAAAAAAAAGTACTATCTGGTGAGTGATATTGATAATAGGGAGGCTGTGCATGTGTATGGAGCAGGAGGTACATGGGAAATATTTATACCACCCTCTTAATTTTGTTGTAAATCTAAAACTATTTTAAAAAAATAAAGTCTTTAAATGGACTATGGTCATTTAAAATGGCAGAGTTCGGTGCCTGAAGAATCTCTCTCTCCATTGAAACAATCATTAAACTACAACTGCTGCCAGAATCAACTTTTTTTTTGCAAGTCTGGGATTCAATCAAAAACTTACAGCAATCAGGAAAGTGTTAAATGAAGGAAAAGACAACTGAATTTCAGAAAGAAAGTACTTTGGCATTTTTGTTTAAATGCCTACCACGTCGTACCATTCCACCATGAAGTAGTGACTATGGGGATGGTGGGCCACACTCCTGGTCTGGCTTGCTGGAACCAGGAGACCAATACAAACTGTTATGGTCTGAATGTCTGAGTCCTTCAAAATTTCTTTGTTGAAATCCGAATGCCCAACTGTGATGGTACTGGAGACTTCGAGAGGTAATTAGGTCATGATGGCAGAGCCATTCATGAATGGGATTTGTGGTCTTAAAAAAGAAACTCTAGAGAGAGCCCAATATGTGAGAATACAGTAAGAAGTCAGCAAATCTGGAAGAAGGCCTTTCTCAGAACCCAACAATGCTGGCATCTTGATCTTGGACTTTCAGCCTTCAGAACTGTGAGATATAAATTTCTGTTATTTACAATACTGGTCTGTGGTATTTTACTATTGAAGCCTAACTAAGCTAAAATAGGAGCCTTGTTCTTAAAAGACTTTGGGTCAGGTGTTCTGACCTGAAAGTCCCTAAGGAACCAGTGTAGAGAGTGTGAGTAAATAACATCTGTCCAAAATTTAAAGGAAAGCACTAACCATTGTTGCCTGGAGCCAAAGGCAGTGGAGGGAGTAAGCACCAGACAGGCTCAACAACCCAGGAACGAGAAGGCTAATAAAAGAAATTTCTAGGGGGAATAAAGGCTCAGAAAGGCCAACATATACACCATAAAAGCCCGTCTGCAACACACAGGCTGGAGACCCAATGAATGCTCAGAAAGATCTGAAAGGGGCATAGGCTTGCTCCTCTAGCAGATCTGTGAGCTCCATGCAAGCAGGAGGTAAAGGCTAAGGCAGAATTGTAGGCAGCCTGGCGGCATACATTGAAGAAGTGCCACAGCTCACAGCTAAGAGCAAAGACTGAGAGATTATTTCTCTTTGCTTTGTTTTGCCTCTAGGAATTTAAGAAAATCTCTGTCAGTTCACCAGCTAACCAATGAAAAATGGAATAGAGATTTTTCAGTGACCACAGAGGACAAAAACAGTTTGGAAAATCCACTGCGTTGTTTCACTAGGTCTATTATAACAAAATATCACAAACTGGGTGGATTAAAGCAAGAACTAATTCTCACAGATTTGAAGGCCAGAATTCTGAAATCAAAGTATCAGCAGAATTGATTCCTTCTGGAGGTTCTGAGGAACAATATGTTCCATGCTTTTCTCTAAGAAACATATCAGTAACATATAAAAAAACTCATAACTCCATAATAAAGACAACTCAATTTAAAATGCGCAAAAGCAAGCGTCAATAAGCTCATGAAAAGATGCTACACATCATTAGCAATCAAGGAAATGCAAATCAAAACTAGTGAGATATCAGTTTACACTCATTAGAATCTTTGAGCTATAATCAAAAGCACAGATGGAGTGCTGCCAAGGAAACAGATAAGCTGAAAATCTATTACACTTCTGGTAGTAGGAACTTAAAATGGTAAACTGCTCTGGAAACGTCTGGCAATTCCTCAAAACATTAAACATAGAGTTATCATATAAGACAACAATTCTACTCCTAGGTATAGATAGACCTGAGATAATTTAAAACTTATTGACCACACAAAATATTCATAACAGCCCAGAAGTGGAAACAAAACAAATATCCCTCATTTGATGAATGGACAAACTAAATGTGATATAACTATACAATGGAATATTATTCAGTAATAAAAAACTACATTCAAATTCATGCCATATCATGAATGAACCTTGAAATATATCATGCAAAGTGAAAGAAGCCAGATAGAAAAGGCCATATATTAAACAATTCCATGCATATGAAATGCACAAGGCAGACAAATTCTTAGAAATATAAAGTAAATTAGTTCTTGCCAGATGTTGGAAAGAAGGGAGGAATGAAAAGTGACTGCTGATGGGTACACGGTTTCTTTATTTGGGTGTAAAAATGTTCTGGAATTAGATAATGGTAATTGTTGCACAACCTGATAAATATACCAATGTAATTAGTATACAATGTAGTGTCATAGACATATTATACTTTAAATTAGTGAATGTATAAATATGTAAATTATATCTCAATAAAGCTATTTTTGAAAACAGAGGTAAAATAAAAACATTCCCAGATAAAAACTAAATTTAATGCTGTTTCTTTTTGTACGATATGACTGCTGATATTGCTGTACTACCTTTACAACCTTCTGTTTCCTCAGCATATAGTTTTCTATTGAACATATATTATTTTAATAATTATAAAATATATAGATTTCTGAAAAAAGCCATTAAGCCATAGCACTCTAGTTAAATTGTAATCTAACTTCAATTTCACAGTGAAACTTTTTTCTTATAAAATAAATTAATACTTACTTAATTGCTTGTGCTCCTGGTCTTTGAACAATGCAAGTGCTAAATTCTTCTACTACAATATCTAACAGCTCAGGTTTTTGTCGTTTTTCTCTTAGAACAATAGACATACTTTTTAAGTGAACATAAAACTTCATGGCTTCAAACTAGATTATGGTCAGAGAAATAAAATTAAAAATATATACATACACATGTATATATAAATGCAACAAATATTCTTAGTCATATATTCATAGAGTTTATTCTTGTAAAACACCAGAAAATAGTTTTAAAACAATGCTTTATATATTAAATAACAAAATAACACTAAGAAGTAGGGGAAAATATTTTTCCCGACCCTGAAAATTAAAGTAAATAAAATATTTACAGACCCAGAAAAAGATTACAGAAAAAGTCAGTAACACATTTCTGAAAGAATTAAAAACAGGCATCTCTATCATTAAACTCTGAGGTGTAAGGCAAGAAAACCTCTTACTGTTTTTGGCAAGGTTGGATCAACTACTGTTTCACTGTAGCCAATTGCTTCATAGAGTAAAGTTTTTTCTTCAGGTGTCAACATTTCTTCAAGACCTACAAATCATGAAAGAAGTGTTTTGTGTTTTTAAAACTTCTGACAAGATGTAACTAACCCACAATTTAGCTACCTTTAACAAATTAAATGCAAATTTCACTCTTTTTATACTACTTTTAAGAAATTATAATCACAGAACATTAAAGTGCCATTGGCAATTTTAGGAGTAGTCTCAACAAATATAAATTGCTAAATATATATTTTTAGCAACTAAATTTCTAAATATTTGTATTAAATAAGAGCTTACAAAATGGCAAACTGTATTTAAGGCACTTAATAGCACTGTGCTAGGCGACACAGCACACAAAGTATATAGTATTAATATAATCAGCAGTCCCCAACATTTTTGGCACCAAGGACTAGTGCTCTTATGAGAATCTAATGCCTGATGATCAGATGTGGAGCTGAAGTGGTCATGCTAGCATGGGGGAGTAGCTTCAAACAAAGATGAAGCTTCGCTTGCTCGCCTGCTGCTCACCTTTTGCTGTGTGGCCTGGTTCTGAAAAGGCCACAAACCATTAAGTCTGTGGCTCAGGGGCAGAGGACCCCTGAACATAATAATTCCCCATTTTACAAATGTTAAAATTGAGGTTCAAAGAGCTTAAATAATTTACCAGGGCCAAAGTGCTAATAAGTGATATATCCAGGATGTAAACTTACGTCCCTAAGACTTCAAAGCTATCTTAAGCATTTGGTTAGAAAACAAAATCTTTCCAAAAAACAATTTCGACAAAAATTTACATGGTTTATACACTTTCAGAATTTTAATTTATGTATTACTGTGCTATATGCATTTCCTAAATCCTCTGGACATAAAATTATTTTGTAAACACTAATAAGATAAAAATATTTGTTTAATTTTTACTTGACATATTTACAATTGTTAATAGTAATTCTATTGATAAGGATAAATTATGCATCATACACATACATACTTACAATGTCTAATGAGAAAGAAAGAATTCTCTGCAAAACTTAATTTTCACACAGACAATTATACTATCATAACCTGATGATTGCCTGCAGTACTATAAAATAAAATGGACATACTTCCAGGTTTCATATCTGGCTGCTGTACTTTAGTATCTGAATCTGACCAAGTCCACAACCAGCTAAACCATCCTTTTTTATCCTCTGAATAGTTTGCTCCTTCTCTATAAATTCTGTATCCAGCTTTCTTTACCTAAAATAAATAAATTTCAAATAAATGGCAAATTTTTCTTTATTTAACAAATCTTGATACTTCCAAAATG
The DNA here is from genome assembly GCA_030015415.1 of Cynopterus sphinx. Lineage (NCBI taxonomy): Eukaryota > Metazoa > Chordata > Mammalia > Chiroptera > Pteropodidae > Cynopterus > Cynopterus sphinx. The sequence goes on along the minus strand of CM057385.1, from coordinate 92,131,937 downwards.
TCTACTTGAATGAATAAATGTAATCAATCCACAAACTGACAGAACACAGTAACCTCAGCATTAGCCCAAAAAAAAAAAAAAAAAATGAATTTAGGATTACCAACCAGGTAGTTAGCCCCACTGTCTTATAAGCAATGGTGATTGAAAAAGATATTGGTTTTTCATCTTCACATGAACTCTGAGTATCTGATAAACCCAATTACTCAGAAAGAATATTCTTCCCATAGAATCTATATGATTTAAGCAGATGTGGCAAAACATGAGATCACATTTTCTTATAACACAAAGAAGCAAATTTGAACCCCTTTTAGAAAACAGTATATATTTCACCATAATACTAATAACAGCACCTGTCAAATCTATTTGGAATTTAGATTTATATTTACTAACTGAAAGATAATAATCTGAAATTACCTCAACTTCTGCCTGTTGTCTCACTATTGTTATATTAAATACATCCAAGGTTTTTTCCAACTCCTAAAAATATAAAAGAAAATATGTTTATATAAATAACTTTAGTATATAATCTATGAAACTGATACACTAAAGATATAACAGAAAGCAAAAAAAAATCATACATCAACATAATATTCCTATTAAATTCTGAGAAGCAATGCATATATATATATACATCAGGTTTAGAAACAGTGATAATGTAATTTTTTTGAACAAATAAATCATATATGTCATGAACATAAATGAAACAACTCTACAAGATTTACAGATGCATACTAAAAGATACCATACACGCACTGTTTAAAATGACTTTGGGTTTTAACTACAGCTAAGGGTAAATACATTAGTGGTACTTTCAACGAAAAATAGAATTATAAGTCCTTCATATTATGTGTAAATTCATATGTCAGCATTAAGATATTCCAGGTAGGTCTAGATACACTTAAAACTTGTTTTTAAATCTTACATTTTTCAAAGTTGTTATGACTATTGAAATAAACTGAGGTAAGCTAAATTTGTCATTACATCTCTATACATTGTCCATGATTATTTTGAAAGTTTCATGCTCAAAACAGCTTTCTCCCCAAAAAAGAAGCAACCATGAACTACAATTATCTAGAAAACAATTAAAATCAGGGTTATACTATCCAGCAGACTTGGAAGATTCAGGTTAAGATCCAAAGCTAAGTATGGAAATCTGTAACCACCCCAAAAGGCCTCTAAAAACTTAAAACATTTCTGATAACCTAGGTCTTCAGAAAGTCCCCTAGCTTGAAAATAAAATAAAAATATTTAGAGAGTTAATAAGTGGAAATTGGTCTGGATTCAGAACGGGTACATTAATTTCAAGAGGCTAACTCTCGTCTGTCTCTCTAAGCTGCACTTTACTGATCTGTAAAATAGTTCCTCTTATAATGTACCATCATAATGCTAAAAGACAAGATGACTAATACTTAGAGAACTCCAAAGATAGGTAATTAAATGTTAAGTTGCTGGTAAAGACTAGAAATACCACAGGAACTAAGAGAATAATAGCTCTATCTGAGCAGAAAATTCAGGGAAGTTCATACAAGAGATGGGTCTTAAGCAGAACTTGACGGATGAGTAAAACTGGGATAGGCAGAAAGATGGGGAAAGGCAGATAGAATGCATGAGCACAGATGTGACTATAAGTATAGGCATAATATGTACAGGTAATTTTATTTATTTATTTATTTATTTATTTTTGATTAATGCAGTTAGATGGTAACACGAGGAACTGCTGTGGTGACCTAATGTAAGGATTTCAAACTGACACAGAGAATACTGAAATCAATTTGGCAAATATTGTTTAGGTGTTTGAGGTTAAAAATGTCTTACTAATGTTAGGCTTCAAATTACTATTTGCATGAACTGAAATCTCTCCAGACTGAGAATAATCTCAAATTTAAAAACTCCCAGGAGAATAACACCAGAGCTTCATTTTATATCACTAAACTGAGGTTAAGAACAGGAGTATAAAAAAATCTAAGTAAATGAAACAGAGAATGGTCATCAAAATTAGATTAGGACATGTTAGTCACAATAGACTGAAAAGTTAGGTAGTACAAAATACTAAACAATTTTTTTTTTAAATGCTAACCTCCAAAGAGTTGAGAAGTTCATCAGATGGCTTCTTATTTGTTAGCTTTTTTTTATATAGTTCTTTGTATTGCTTCATTTTTTGCCTATGTTCTCTAATATGCTTCCATGACCACATCCGTAAGCGGGGGCAAACATTTACTTCAAGAATACCATATATAGCATAAGCCCACCTAGTTAAAAAACAAAAACAAAAACCCTACACTTAACATGCTCAAACCAATGATGTAAAATATAATTGATATTGCTTCTACTCTAACGACATACATATCTGTAATAAAGACTATGAAAATGGTATATTATCCAAGCACTTGCTTTTTCCCAAGCATATTTGTCTTCATGATAATGAATATTATCTCTTTCCTAAATGAAAGTGAGCAAAAGCAAAGAATTTCATTACAATAAATATAGCTCTACAGAAAAATTAAATTATTAATTGGAAAATAGCACTTTAGTCCCCTGAAGAGTAATTAAAAGTCAACTGAAAAAGTAAAAACAACTTCTAGAATTTACACAAGAGCTTAATAACTAGAATAGCAAGACTTCTGAATTTCAGAAGAGAATAGTACTTTATAGACTCCAATAAACATTTCAGGTTTAATAATATAGGTTTAACATCTCTGACACAGATATATAAAAAATTTTAAAGAAACAGATAGACAACAAACTGGAATAAAGTTTAATTCTAAAAATGAAAAAGTATTCTAGTATCTCCAGTTGTAAATTCCATTAGAAAAAATTCCTTCATTTTATTAGCATAATAAGCAACAGCAGCTACATAAATTTCTAATCACAAATCAAACTACAGTTTGTATCAGCCCTTAAAGAGAGTATCTTAAATTATCTTTTAAAAAAATCAAGGAGTTCATTTTTATGCTATATATTTTTAAATCTTAAAAAATAATAAATCAAGCAATTCCACTGCTGGGTATTTATCTGAAAAAAAAAAATATAAAAACACTAAATCAAAAAAGATATATGCACCCTCCTCTTCACTGCCACATTATCTACAATGCCCAAGACATGGAAACAACCTAAGTGCCCATCAACAAAATAAAGAAAATGTGAATATACACCACACACACACACACACACACACACACACACACACACACACACACACACAGAAATATTCAGTCATAAAAAAATCTTGCCATTTGTGACAACATGAATGAACCTTGAGAGCATTATGGTAAGTAAATTAAGTTAGACAGAAAATGAAAAATAATGTATGACCTCATATACGGGATCTATAAGAAATAAAAACAAAAAATAAAAATTGAGCTCACAGATACAGAGAAGAGATTAATGGTGGCCAGTGGTGGAAGGTAGGAGTAGGCGAAATGGGTGAAAGCTAGAAGCTTTCATTCATAAAATAAATAAGTCCTGGGGATATAATGGATAGCACGGTGACTAGAGTTTATAATACTGTATCACATACTTGAAATTTGCTAAGACAGTAGATCTTAAATGCTCTTATCATAAGAAAAAAAAGGAGCTACTTATGGTGATGGATGTAAACTAGATTTTTTGTGACTATCATTTTGTAATATATACAAATATCAAATCATAATGTTGCACATTTGAAACTAATACAATGCTGTATGTCAATTATATTTCAATTTTTAAAATTTAAGACATTTTACCATTCTCTGGCATGGTAGTGAAGAGGTACATTAGGTTTGAATTTCCTATACGGAAGATTTTGAGTCATCATATCAACTGATTCAAGAAGCTCCATTGCACTGAAATACTGAAAAATGAAAAAAATTAAGTTCTTAAATATTTCAGATATTTTCTAATTGTTGAGAAAAAATTTAAATTATTGGCTTTTAAAAGAAAAATTTTCCATGTAATATTATGAATTTCTGAAAAACATTTAAAATCTTAGTTCAGTTTTTGTTAAACTATAATTCACAATTTAAAATACCATTTAAAAAAATCACCTGTGGTTTATTAAATTCAATTGCTATGTCATGTAACTCGACAGCCAGGTTTATCTTGGGGGCAGAAAAGTCAAAATCAGATCGACGATTCATCTCAAGTTTGGCATTAGCAGATATAGGGCGAAATACTGGAAAACAAAACAAATTTTTAAAAATTAAACTAAACTATATTTCTAATGTCTCAAATTACTGAAAGAATCAAGTTGAAAATAATGATTTTCATTTTATATATATATTTTTTTTTTTCATATATTTACTGTCTATAGTTCCCAACTGTCCACACTACTATGATTTGGTTAAATCAACTATTAGTTCATTAGTGGAGAAGGTTTTTTTATCTTTTTCCTACTTATAATTTGTATTATCTTCTGAAAGTATAATAAAGGCTAACTGACCATCCCTTGAAGACCACTATAACCCTTAAAAGTGGGGACACTCACTAAAACACAAAATAGTCCAATAAAATAGTTTTAATAACATTAATTTTAACAAATAAATGTATATTAGAAATGCTAAGAAGATTACATTTAACCACTGACTTCCATTATATAATTATAATTTCTGATCAGTTTCTCTGTAGCCATCTGTCTCCCTTTTAACTTGCAAAAGAAAGAAAGAAGATGAGTGAGAATTTTCTCAAGATAATTTCTCAGGACAACCTTCTTAGCTCATCTCATAATCTAAGACAGGTATCACTCAACTCTTTGTATTGAGTGTCAAAAAGAATAAAAATAATGTGGACAGAGACCAGTAATAGCAAAAATCTAGATAAGGATCAAACATTAAATTATAAGCTCAATTATACACAAAGATAATATATCTCTTTTGTTTCAATAATCCCCAAGGGCTAGCACTTAAATTTTTTTTACACATTAAGTATCCAAAAATACTTTTAATTTGAATAGAACAAGAAGGTAAGTCACCAACTGGAGACTGGTTAAATTCATTATGGTGTGTCTATCCATACAACAAAATACTATACAGGTAAAAATGAGAAAAATTTATGTACATAAATAGAAGAATATAGTAGGTTTAAAATTTTTATGTATAAATGACATCAGTATTTGAAAAAGAAAATTCTTCTTCTCCCCTAATTCTCATGCTATCACCCACTAGATCACCCACTGTCCTAGTTGTAATTATCTATCCACCCCTGGGCTTTATACCCTCTGCTACCTCTCTCAGATTTTAGCTCCTGATAACTCTAATTTCTAAGTGATTTCAAAACACAAATGATCTTTCCCAAACCACAGCCTCTCCGTTCCTTAAACTCCTCCACCCTTACCTCAACAACTAGACCTTACCATAAAATATCCTTGACCTCTCCATAAAATTGGTCTCAAGCATCCAACTCTCCTACCACCATGACTCATCTCTCTGGTATTCATATACCAAAACTGCAAATCCCGTGGGACCTACGAATTCATTGATCCTATCTCTACCTTTTCTCTGTCCTTCCCATCTGCTTCATGTTCTCAGTTCCCTCTCTACCCTGTTGAAATTCCCTGATCAGTTATTTCTATCATTCCCTGGCATTCACCCTTAACTCTTCTGCTCACTCACTTAGATGGTACTTACTAGGCAAAAACGTAATTCTGGATAAAGATACTTCTCCATTTACTCCATACCTGAACCTGAGCAGCTGAACTTGGTCAGGAAAAAAATATATAAAACCACAGACAGGTCTCACTTTAATGTCATAAATCCCAAGTAGGTCTTTAATGTTGCTGAACAACCATACAACATTCCTTTAGACTATGGAAAGGCCAAATCCCCTTCTTTTCTCTGTATATTTTATAACCCACTCTTCTGATTATTAAAGTACTAAGTGTTCACTTCAGAAAATTTAAAACCAGAAAAAAGAATAAAGAAAAATTGTAAATATACATTTTTAAAATAGTAAGATCACACTAAGACTACAGCAGCTAGCCTTATTAAATTGTATCTGCCATGTTGAAATGTCTTTAAAAATTATCATAATTGTTTCTGAGTAGCCCTTAGAGACTTCATAACTCATTAACAACTTTTCTTATGGGACATTTTTCTTTTCTAGCATTGAAATATAGACAAAAGCTCCCCAACAATCAATGACAAAAAAGTGTTTTTCTTTTACATATATGTAAATTAATTTAATTATATGAGAAAATTTACATTAAATACCACAGTGACATCAACAATGTTCATATAATATTCATTCGCTTACATTAATTCCAATTTTTATTTTATAAAATTTACTCACCAAAATCATAACCTTCTGGAACAATATTTTCATTAACAATACCTCTCTTCAAGTTGTCCTATTAAAAGACAAATTGCTTTTATTTATATTATTTCCAATATACCTACATCTGACAAAATCCTATTATGTTCAAAATAAAAAAGTTTAGAAGCATTTTAAAAATTAGGTAACTCAAACTTAGGAGGGCTTATTTATATAAAAAAAATTACAGTAGTTAGACAATATCTCATTATACCACTATTCTAAAACAATACTTTAAGCATTAAGATACATGTGTATATTTCAATGTGTTTACATATAGGCACATATACAAAACTTGAAAAAATTCAATGTCCATTTGTGATTAAAACTCTCTATACCAAAACGGGTACAAATGGAATGTGCCTCAACATAGTAAAGGCCATATATGACAAACCCACAACTAACATTATACTCAATGGTGAAAAGCTGAAAGCTTGTTCTCTAAGTTGAGGAATAACAAGGATGCCCACTCTCACTAGTTTTATTCAACATAATACTGGAAAGTCCTAGCTAGAACAATTAGATGAAAAAAAAAAGAAAAGAAAAGAAAAGCCATCCAAATTGGAAAGAAGTAAAACTGTCACTATTTACAGGTGACATAACACAGTCATGTAATCTTTAGAAGTATTAAAAAAAAACGTTAGAACAAATAAATTCAGTAAAGTAGAAGGATACAAAGTCAATATACAGAAATCTGTTGCATTTTCTATGCACTAATAACAAACTACCAGAAATAGAAATTAATAAAAATTCTATTTATGGTTACATCAAAAACAATAAAATAGCTAGGAATAAATTTAACCAAGGAGGTGAAAAACCTGTACACTTAAAACTATAAGACAGTGATGAAAGAAACTGAAGACACAAAGAAGTGGAAAGATATTCCATATTCATGGTTTGAGAGAATTAGCATTGTTAAAATATCCACACTATTAAAAGCAATCTACAAATTCACTGTATTCTCCAACAAATTTCCAATGGCATTTTTCACAGAACAAGAACAAACAATCCTAAAATTTGTATGAAATTACAAAAGGCCTTAAATAGCCAAAGCAACCTTGAGAAAGAAGAACAAAACTAGAGAGATCACACTACCTAATTTCAAACTCTATTACAAGGCTATAGTAATCAAAACACTATAGTACTAGAATAAAAACAGACACATAGATCAGTAGAACATAATAGAGAACCCAGAAATAAGCCCATGCACATATAGTCAATCAATTTATGACAAAGGACCCAAGAATATACAATGGAGAAAGGACAATCTCTTCAATAAATGGTTTGGGAAAGGTGGACCAACATATACAAAAGAATGAAACTGAACCACTATCTTATACCATAAACAAAAATTACCTCAAAAAAATTAAAGATTTGAATGTAAGAACTGAAACCATGAAACTCTTAGAAGCAAACATACTTGTTAAGCTCTGTGACATTGGTCTTGATGATGTATTTTTGGATCTGACACCAAAAGCAATGCCAGCAAAAGCAAAAAAGTGAGACTACCTCAAACTAAAAAGTTTCTCTATAGCAAAGGAAGCCGTTAACAAAATGAAAAGTCAAACTAGTGAATGGTAGAAAATATGTGCTATTCACAATATCTGAAAAGAGGTTAATATCCAAAATACACCAAAAAAAAAAAAAAAAAACCTCATACAAATCAATAGCAAAAAAAAAAAATGTGATTAAAAAATGAACAGAGGATCTAAACCAACATTTTCTCCTATGGCCATGTCACCCTGAACACTCCTGGTCCCATCTGATCTCAGAAGCTAAGCAGGGTTGGGCCTGGTTAGTAGTTAGATGAGAGACCACCTAAGATGACCAGGTGCTGTAGCCTTAAAAAAAAAAAAAAAAATTTCCCAAAGAAGACATACAGACAGCCAACAGATATATGAAAAAAATGCCCAGTATCACTAATCATCAAAGATAATGCAAATCAAAACCACAATTAGAAATCACCTAATGTGTGTTAGAAATGACTGTTTTCAAAAAGATAAGAAATAACAAGTGTTGGAGAGGATGCAAAGAAAAGAGAAGCCTTGTACACTGTTGGTGGAAATGCAAACTTGGTACTGTCAACATGGAAGGTAATATGAAAGTTCCTCAAAAAATTAAAAATAGAACTACCATATAAACAGCAATTCCACATCTGGTTATTTATCCAAAGACAACCAAAACATTAACTCAAAAAGATATGTGCACCCCCATGTTCACTACAGCATTATTTACAATAGCCAAGATATAGAAAGAACATAAAATGTCCATCAACAGATGATGGATATAAAAGTGTGGCTAAATTAAAAGTTCTCATCTCAGGAAAAAATTTTGTAATTATGACTGATGACAGATGCTAACCAGAATAATTGTGATCATTTTGCAATAAATACAATATATACAAATGATTAAATTGCACACCTGAATCTAATATAACGTGTATCAATTATAAAAAGGGGTGTGTGTGTTTATACATGTTTGTGTAAAGGCATATGTATCTTCACCATTTCTGTAAATTCTGCTTATAGAGTTTACATAAAAAAGACCACTGACTTAGATAAAACAGTGAATAAAACTTTATGTGAAATATGATAGCAATAAATGCACACATACACATATAAAAAAATTTACTTACCAATGAGTCATCATAATTATTAAGGTAAAACAGCTGAGACTTCACATTCCAATAGGCAAAAAGGTTATCCAATCGGATTAACTGGAAATAAATAGTTTATTATATATCTTGTTTTCTCTGAAGGATCTTTAACATGCTATTTTCAGAAATCTCAAATGACTGAGTTATAGAGTTAAGATAGTAGACACAATTCACATAAATCCATATTATATATTACCACTTGCCTTTCTAGAAGTCTCTTTTATCAAATCTATGGGTTGACAAAATATTTGTTTATTATTTGTTTATTTTACCTTTCGAAATAGTTTATCAGTTTCGTCATGTAAACATGGAACCCAGTTTTGATCAGTTGTCTGAGGAGGAAAAAAAGGCAGTAAAACTATCATTTACATGTGAAATGGCATAGTAAGAAATCATATCTATCATGTCCTAGACCAATTTCCCATGAAAAAAGTCCTTAAAAACATAACATTGAAAGAATATTAACTGACCACAAGAAAGTCTCTGCTTCCAAGGAGCTCACTTTTGGTTGAAAAAGCAAATAAGCATATAACGAATTATAAACAGGGAAATGCCACTAAAGAGGTTAAAGATCCAGCACTCTGGAAGAACATGATAGGAGCCTCAAACTCAATGGTGTGATGGAGAAAGTTATGATATATTAATAGAAATGACTGATTCTAAGGTCAGTAGGGAATATGATTCAGACTAGCAAGATATGCCAATATACGACAGGTTCAGGCAACTGAAGTAACCCAATATGGCCAGAGAACATAATGCAAAACAAAGAAAAGAAGTGAAACCAGAAGTGTTAACCTGGGGCCAGATTACAAAAGCATTATAAACTATTTTAAAACTGTGGACTTTATTCTAAGAGCAATGAAAAGCCACTGAGGGTAATCTTATTTTTAAAAAATGGTTTTTATTTGTTGCAAAGAACCAAATGGATTAGAACAGTGGTTCTCAAATTTTAGCATGCAATAGGACCACATAGAGAGCCTTTTAAAACATGGCTTGCTGGGCCTCAACCAGAGTTCCTATTTACGTAGGTCTGGGCTGGGGCACAAGTTTCCGAAGACCTCCAAAGGTGATAGTCAACACTACTGCTGTCATAGTTACCGAAGACCTTCACAATGCCAAACCTAATGGCTAATTCTCCTTTTTTATTTTTCTACTTAACAGCAGCATTTGAGTTTACTCCACCCAACTTTCCTGAATAACTTATCATTTGGCTTTTTATTTTTATTTTGCTTGTAATGGATCCAGGTTTTAAAAAAGGAGTCAAAGACAAAATCCCCATGAACAATAATTACTTTTATTTTGTACTTACTCATTTAAAACTCAGAAATTATTTTAAGTGAAAAAAGTACCAAATATCATTACTAGCAAATAATAAGCCCTCATATTTTAACCTGAATCTGGTTATCACTAATTTTTTGAAACGTGAAACTACTTATTCTCAATTCCAATTCAGTCTGTACACATTCTATATAGACACCTATTCTGATATAGACATAAATAGCAATTAGAAGTCTGACGAACTATATTGCACAACATGGTTAAATTTCTTTTTAAACAAAGTACCTGCATGCTGAGATTTTGAAGGGAAATACCAAATGACAGTGGGTTTCCTCGATTTGTGATCTAAAGAAGAAAAAGTAAATTTTACTCAGATTTTTAATAATTAGACAAAATTCATATTATAGAAAAAATTCACTTTCTGGGAAGTATGCAATTTCAAACATTCGAAAACATTTTAGTATTTTCCAGAACAATTTTTATTCCTGTATTTTTCTAACATAATACTAATTAAAATATTAAGTATCAATGTACTAGGTTGCACAATATCTGCATGTTTTTCAGTTTACAAAAAAAAAAGTTTAAAATGAGTGACCCTCACAATAGTACTATGAGAAGTTATTATGTTTTAGAGAGAATATACGATCTATTGGAAAAAATTTAGTTAATTGATTCTGTTGATCAACTTAGCTCTTCTGATTCCTTAGACTAGTACTCTCTCTAAGAGATATAATAAAAAGTATTTTAAAAATACATAAACAGCTAAATTTATAACTTCCACCCACCAAAGGTGATTATAAGACAGACATTTTCTTTCATTATCTGATGTTTGAACATTTTAGGAAAGATTAATCAAAGCAAGGAGGAACTGCAGATTACAACTATAATTATAGAAAAGAAAGATCATTTCATCTTCAGCTCTGTATCCCTTTAATTTCCAGCATTTAATAGGTTGACTACTATAGATTGGGTATCAATAAACAGTGAAATTAGTATATCCATGTATATAAAAACAAGTACTATCTATTAAAATACTTACATCATCTTCGAAACGAATATGGATGTTGGAAATTTTCACTTGAAGATTTTTTATGATCTGAGTAATTAATTTTTCTGTAAAAGTGTCCTGTTTTTCCACCCGATGTTTTTCTACAATTGCAAATATTCCTTTTTAACTTGAATAAAAAATATCTATAAATATCTACATATTGAGTACATGTTACTTTGTTAAAGTCCAAATGTTACTTTGTTAAGGAAAAAAATCTATATTTGTACATTTGTTTTCCAAAAGTCATCCAAACTAAAAGACTTTCAAAGGCAACTAAATGCAGTTTTCAAAAAAATGAGTTTCTTGTTCAGCGAAACTAAAGCCAACCTTATAGCATTTATTGGCATTTTTATAATTTTTCTGTTAACTATACCTGAGTACATAAAAATATAGAAAGCAATGAAGATTATTAAATAAGAATTGTAATAGGATGAAATAAGAAAAGCCAGAGAGAACAGCAAAGAAGGAAATGCCCTTACAATTGGTGATACCATCATAAGTTGTCTGTGGTAATATGTAAAACAGTTGACTATGATTAATGCAAAATAGGAAGGTATAAGATCCTTTCCCTCTCTCTTTTCAAGTAAGGATGAAAGAAGCCATCATCTGTTTCTTTTTCTAAAAACAGAAAGAATAAAGAACTGAGGTTCCTGATTTCTCTTTTAATACACCTTTGATAATTACTAGTTACTATCCCTTCTACCATCATTTGAAAATGCCAGTAAAAGATATCTACTTTCCTCTTTCTTGTCCTGTTCGACCTGCATAGTACATATTCTCTATCTTTTCCTCGAATGACCTACTTACTACTCCCTAATTCACAGGAGGCAGTAAATAAAGTTGAAGATAACATATATACATCAAATGCAAGAGGTAAGTGAATATATTTGAATATAAAAGAACTTTAGAATAAGTAGATAGCTCTTTGAAGACAGAAGTGTTTAATCTTTGAATCATACCAGTACCTAGTAATATCCTTTGCTCCATAAATTTGTTCAACCATTCAATTGTTAAATCTTTCTCTATCCGTTAGTTTCCTCTTGATTTTCTTATCCAGCTCAGATTACATATTACTTCACCAACATTTTAAACTCTTTGCTCTTTTTTCTCATTTTCTTCTGTCAATAAGCCTCCAACCCCAAATAAAACCAACTATCTACTTTTTATATAAACATGCCTATGTCTTGCCAGCTGGGTAATGGAAAAGAAAAATCATAACAGGACAGACTAGAATTACTGCAAAGTAGTCATCACCAACTTCCACCAACCAGCAACCTTACTTACTGAATTTCTCTGGTCAACTTATTCACACTCTACACAGCAACTACTTCAAACTTCTTTGATTTTTCTCAAAGCTCCAACAACCCTTTCACTGCTCTCTTTACCCTTAGCAGATGGCAGTGTCTCCAACTTTGGAAGAATTCTGAAGCACCTTCTCTGTAATCAGCACTTAATCAAAATGGCTATTTCTAAGGTGACCAATGACCTCCACCTTATAAAGAAAATGATTATTCCCTAATTCTCAATTTATCTGATATCTCAGAAGGATCCAATACATTCCTTTTTTTCCTAAAACACCCTTTTCCCATAAAATCATAATCTCCAAATTTCCTTCTATTTGACTATACTTCTTGATAATCTTTTCTGTTATCCTCCTCTATACAATCATTAAATATTGGATTTCTTTAGGGTTGGTTCAGTGCTAGGGCTGTTTCTCTTCTCATTCTATAATGCTGCTGCAAGGAGTATCATCCACTTTTAGTCTGAAATATCAACTTAATGCTGATCATTCTCAAATGTATACTGGATAAAGTACGAAGTGAGAAATAATCACAGAGACGCTGGTACATTCGCAAACCATAAATAGGTCAGTATGGCTAAAGTAAAAAACAGAAGAGATATAAAAGGGCCAGAAATGAGGCTGGAGAGGTAGACAGGATTCAAATCATGAGAACTTTTACACATCTTGCTGAAGAGTTTAAACTTCTACCTTATCAAAATAAGGTATCACCAATGAAGTTTAAGCATGGCTTAACATTTATAATTTTAGACCTAAGTATAAATAGGAGAGATTTCTGATTAAACATGATGGACTTCATCTAACTCTCTATTCCTCAGTAAAACTCCATTAATGCAAAAAATATAGGGGGAAAAATAGATAAACCCCCAAGGCCAAAAGAAAGAATGTAAGAGAAAGAATATATAAGAAATAGCTTCAAAAATTTAGAAGCTGGAAAGCAGATGGCCTTGGTCAACTTAGCAAAGAGGAAGAAATTCATTCCTAAATGCTCACAGATGGAGATGCCAATAAAACACAAAATGAGTCAAAAAACAGTCTTGGAAAGATCCACAAACTAGAGTTCTCAGAAAACATGAATAGCAAAGAGAGAACATGGTGGAGGAAGAGGGTGATAATACATGTACCAGTTTAAAGTCTGTATAATGAGCAATTAGAGATTTCTAGGTACTCTCCCTCCCCCAGCCCACAAAGCTAAGCAACTATTCTTTTCCCACCCTGTGAGAAGCAAGGAGAAAAGGAGCCCAACAGGCTCCAGACTCTGCAACCACATACATGAAAGGACTGGGAAATCCACTATATGAAAAACAGATATGGTAAGTTCTATATAATAAACAATCATACCCAGATCCACCAAGCAAATAATACCATTGTACCAGAAAATATATGTACTCAGAGTATACTATTTGGCTTGGTGATAAACATTTCTATAAAGTCATGATAAAATACACAACAGAGACTGATTTAGCCAAAAATATAATATAACTATACTGGGAAGATGAAAAAATGAGGTTGATCTTTATCATCCATAAAATGAAGTGTGTGTGTGTGTGTGTGTGTGTGTGACATATAAACATAATAAATCAAGTAATAGAGGTATAATCTTATGTAAAAATTTGGAAATTAAAACTTAAAATTTGCATGCAGATCTATAGGGAGGAACTAAGCCAGGAGACAAAATTTTTTGAAAAGTACAGGTCCTATAATACTATTTAACTTTTAAAGCTATGTGTATGTATTATCTTGATAAAAACAAAAATAATTTTTAAAAAGAATAAGCCTAAGAAATTTAGGAACAAAAGGACTGGAGAAGAGTAGGATTCTGGGGAAAATGCACAGCTGAGAACATTAAGAATCTGTCTTCCCATCTAGATAACAATTGAACAGGCAGAATCTGCCTAAAATAAATATTTTAGAACTCTGGATTCTATTATAGCCTTGCAACTTCCAGAGGAAGGCCTGGAAAGAAAACTGCAGTTAATATACATCAATTTCAGCTCTAAACACAATAATAGCTATCCATTCCTCACCCCATGCCCATGGTAGGTAGTTATGACTTTATTACCCAAAGTAGTATGCATGTACCTTACAGAAGCCAACGTGGGCAGAAAAGACCTTATCTTCCAAATATCTGAAGATCTGTGCTCTAACTGCTGACTTCTGAGCACAGAGTTGCAAACAAAGAGAAGAGTGACCACTGTTGTTGTACCTTACCCCATGGTTGAAAGCCCCTCACCGGATATCCAGCTAAAGTGACTTCCAGGGTATTTAAAGGGCTGGCACCCTTTATTTTTTTATTCTTTTGCTCCCTTTCACTTCTCTCTTCTTTTGCCTTGGGAGCAAATCATTAAGAGCTAGGACATTGAAAAGCAATTGTATATCTGGGTAAAATTAGAATGTGACCACACATGTTCAGGGAAAGGCAGAGGCTCAGAAAAAAAACTAAGAAGACATGAAATTTACACCTCAGGCTGAGAGACAGGGAACCTAAAAAGAAATCAAACAAAAATTCTGAAGCAAAAATGTATTATAACAAAAAGAAAAAATTCACCAGAGAAATTCAAAGGCAGATTTCAACAGACAGAAGAATCAACAAATTTGAAGATAGAACAGTGTAAATTATCAAGTTCAAGAAACAGGAAGAAAAAATATTGAAGAAAAGAGCCTAAGGGGCCTGAGGGACATCATTAGTAAGACAAATATACACACTGTGTAAATCCCAAAAGGACAAAAGAGAAATATTCTGAGAGAATATTTGAAAAAATAATGGATTAAAACTTCCCAAATTTGAAGACATAATAATATACATTCAAAATGCTTAAGGAACTCCAGGTAAGCAGAACTCAAAGAGCGACTCACATAAATACACATTATAACCAAATGTTCAAAAGCTAGAAATAAAGAACTTTGAAAGGAGTGAAAGAGAAGCTCATCACATAAAAGAGATCCTTAATAAGATTATGAGCAGATTTCTCATCAGAAACATTGAAGGCCAAAAGACAATGGGTAAAAATATTCAGTTATAAAAAAATAATAATTTTAATCAAGAATTCTATACCAGAAAAACAGTTCTTCAAGAGCAAAAGTGAAATAAAGATATTCTAATAAAAACAAAAGCTGAGAAAATTTGTTACCTCTAGATCTGCCCAACAACAAATGACCAAGGGAATCCTACAGGATGAAATAAGACAATACAGAGTAACTAGAAGCCATATGAAAAACAAATATCCCAACAAAAGATAATACCTAGGCAATTTTAAGAGCTATTATTATTACAACAATGGTTTGTAACTCCACATTGTTTTCTACATAATTTAAAAGACTAATGTATTTTAAAAATTTATTAATTTGTTTTTAGCAACACAATATACAAAGATGTAATTCTATGAAATCAGCGCCCAAAAGGGATGTGGGCAGAGATGCAAAGAAGCAGGGTTTTTGTATATTATTAAAGTTAAGCTTGTAAAATTTCAAATTAGAGTGTTATAACTTTAGGATGTTAAATATAATTTCCAAGGTAACCCTACCCCAAAAACACCCTACAGAATATACATAAAAGAAAATGAGAAAGTAATTTAAACATTTCACTGTAAAAATTAACACAAAAAAAAGGCAGTAATGCAGTAAATGAGGGACAAAAAAGGTAAAAAACATGGGAAACAAATAGCAAAACAACAGAAAAGGTCTCTTTTATTGGTTATTATGTGAAATCTAAATGATTTAAACACTCCAGTCAAAAGAGAGAGATTGATGGAATGGATACAAACACATGATCCAATTTTATGCTATCAATAAGAGGCTCACTTTAGATCCAAAACACAGACTGAAAGTGGAAGTATGGAAAAAGATATTACATGCAAATAATAACCAAAAGACATCAAGGGTAGTTATAATATAATCAGAAAAGATAAATTATAAGTCAAAGAAAGTAACAAGAAACAAAAAAGAACATTATACATTAATAAAATGTTCAAAACAACAATAGGATATAACAATTATAAACAATTATGCACCTAATGACAAACCAGAAAAATATATAAAGCAAAAACTGACAGAATTGAAGGAAGAAATAGCTCTATAATACTTGGAGACACCCAAAGCCCACTCTCAATAACAGATAAAACAACCAGGCAGAAGATAAGGAAATAGAGGACTTAACACAATAAGTCAAACGGAGGTAAGACACATATACAGCATACTCTGCCCAACAACAATAGGATACACATTTTTAAGTGCACATGGGATATTTTCCAGGATATACCACAGGTTAGGGCACAAGTTAAATTAATATACTGGAAAAGACTGATATCATACAAAGTATCTTTTCTGGTCACAACAAGATTAAGTTAGAAATCAACAAAAGTAAAACTAGAAAATTCACAAATTTGTGGAAATTAAACAAAATACTCTGAAACCACCAATGGATCAAAGAAAAAATCATAAAGGAAATTGGAAAATACTTAGAAATTAACACAAACAAAAACACACTATACCAAAACTTATGGGACACAGCAAAAGTATTAAGGGGGAAATTTATAGCTATAAAAAATAAGAAAGCTCTTGAAACAACCTTTTCAATTTAAATAACTAGAAAAAGAACTAAACTCAAAGACAGCAGAAGGAAAAAAAGTAAAGATTATAGCAGAGATAAACCAAATAAGAAATAGAAAACCAATAGAGAAAATCAATGAAACCAAAAGCTGGTTTTCTGAAAAGGTCAACAAAATTGAAAAATAGTTAAATGGACTAAGAAAAAAGAAGATAAGACTGAATTTACTAAAGTCACAAATGCGAATGGCAACATTACTACTGATTCTACAGAAATAAGAATTATAAGATAGTACTATGAAGAAGTGTACTCTAACAAATTTGTATAACCAGATGAAATGAACAAATTCCTAGAAAAACAGAACCTTTCAAGACAAAAACATAAAAAAAATAGAAAATCTGAATAGATATATTACTTGTAGGGAGATCAAATCAGTAATCAAAAATCTCTCAACAAAAAGAAGCCCTGATCTGATGGCTTCACTGGTGAATTCTATCGAACTCTTTTAAAAAACTGAAAAGAAGGGAATATTTCCAAACTGTCTATGAGGTCAGCATTAACCGATAAAAAAAACAAGAAAAGATACCACAAAAAGAAAAAACTGCAGAACAACATCCCCAGTGAGTACTAATGTGAAAATCCTCAATAATATACTAACAAACAAAAATTAAAAGCCCATTAGAAGGATTACACACCATGACATGATAACTCAATACAATTTATTCCTGGAATGGAAGGATGGCTCAATATGCAAAAATCAATTAAATAGGCCAATGGAATAGAATAGAGAGCCCAGAAATAAATCCTCACATAAAGTCAAATGATTTTTAAAAAGGGTGCCAAGACTATTCAATGGGAAAGAACAGTATTTTCAACAAATGATGTTAGAAAAACTAAATATTTGGGTATCCACATGCAAGAGAATGAAGGTGAACCCTTATCCAACAACAGACAAAAATTAACTCAAATGGATCAAAGATTTAATTAGGAGCTAAAACTATAAACTCTTATAAGAAAACATAGGGCAAAAGCTGCATGACACTGAATTTTGTGATTATTTTTTATATATAATACCAAAGGCACAGGCAGCAAAAGTAGACAAATTGAACATGAAAATTTTTAAATCTTGTGCACCATAAGATACTATTAACAGAGTAAAGATGCTACCAACAAAATGGGAGAAAATTTTCAAATTATATATCTAAGGAAGGATTAACATCCAGAATATATAAAGAACTCTGATGCACCCCCATCCCCCATAAATGATTAAATAGATGGGCAAAAGACTTAAATAGACATTTCTCCAGAGATATAGCCAATGAACACATAAAAAGATACTGAAATACTAATTAGGGAAATGCAAATCAAAACTACATGAGCTACCACTTCATCCCCATTAAGATGCTATTATAAAAATGAGAAAGAGAGAGAGAGAGAGAGAAATGCAGGCAAGGTTGTGAAGGAACTAGAACCCTTGTACACTGTTGGTGGGAATATAAAATGGTACCAGTCCCTGTGGAAGACAGTATGGTGACTCCACAAAAATTAAAAAGACAGACTTAGCATATGATCCAGCAATTCCATTTCTGGGGATATCCACAAAAGAATTGAAAGCAATGTCTCAAAGAGATAGTTGTATACCCATGTTCAAAGCAGCGTTATTCACAGTAGCTAAAGTTATAGAAGCAAACCCCAATGTCCACTGATAGATGAATGGATAAACAAAATGTGGTATATACATAAAATGGAATATAACTGAGCCTTAAAAAAGAAATCTTGACATATGCTACAATATACGTGAACCTTGAAAACATGATGCTAAGTGAAATAAGCCAGTTAGAAAAAGACAAATACTGTTATGATTCCATTTACATGAAATACTTAGACTTGGAGTCAAAATCATAAGACAGAAAGTAGAATTGTGGTTGCCAGGAACAGGGTCAGGGGACACAAATGGGTGGGTTATTTTTTAAGAGGTGTAAAGTTTCAATTTTACAAGATGAAAAGATATGAACATGGATGGTGGTGATGATTACACAATATTACAAATGTATCTAACACCATTAAACCGTACATGTAAAAAAGGTTAAGATGATAAATTTTATGCTATGTGTATGCCACTATAAAAATACTTTTTAAAAAGGAGTAAGGGTAGGGATGAATGACTACACAGGATATGAAAGAACTGTGACAGAAGAAAAACCAATTGCAAGATGTGTTGCAAGGAATTGCATTAAATCTCTTCCAATTTTTTTTACCTGTTTATCAACAGGTAAAATATGTTATTGGGTTTTAATTTTTAGTTTTAAAAAATTAATGTATGGCAAAGATAGTGAAATCAGTATATGCTTATTTTTCTTTTAAGATGCTTAACTAGTAAATGCAGAGGGAAAGATAAACACATGACTAGATGATGATTTTTATGTTTGAAGATAAGAGAGGCTACAGCATATTTAAAAGCTAGGAAGAAAGACTAGAGAGGAAAGTTAAGAGTCTGAGTATAACAAGTAGCTGGGGGCACTGCAACACAAATGGAAAGGAATTAGATTTCCATAGGACATCTCTTCCATGGACAGGATGTGCTTAAGTAGGTTGAATGGGAAAGATGTGAAACCTGAGGATAAACAGATTTTTGAAAATGTAAACATATCAAGGAACTAAGTATATCCAAAGGGTGAGGAATATAACAATAAAAAAGAAAAGGTTAGAAAGGTAAGAAAATATATTTGATAAAATTCATTACTATATCTAAAAACATAGCCTCACAAGCTGGGTAAATTATTTGCCCTAAGGTAAATTTCAAGATAAAATTTCTGTAAACATGAAAAAATACACACGTTAAAATGCTCCATGTAATAAGATTCTCTCATATTTGTTTTATCAGTAATTTCAGCACTTCTAGAGAAAAATATCCAAATGTAATCAGTATTTAGGCATTTCTGCTATTTATTTGTTTTCTTTACCTTGATCAGCTACTTTTTGTTTTGCTTCTTCTATTCTTTTTAGTTCCTGTCGCTTTGCTTCCAAGAGTTGCTTTTCTTCTTTTAAAGGATCATATTTTATTACTATGGAAATCATTTAAAAAAGAATCTTAATTACCTTAAATTTAAATATAAAAATATCTCAACAAATTCTCCCCAAAGTATTTTGAACAAATATGATTATAAAATATAAAGATTTTTCATGCACAAAAAAGAGTAACGTATGATTGACATTTGACTTACTAGAAGAAGGCACTATGAGTAAGTAAATATCTTCTAACACAGCAACGACTGGTTGAGTATAAAGGTTTTTCCATGGAATTTTAAGATTAAGATTACCTACATTTAAAAAAAGACAAAAAATATTATTCGTTTAACTTATATCTGCTGCTAGCCTATTTTCTACCAGGCATTAGAAAAGCCTTCTGGAAAGCTATTTTACTATTAACAACAACAAACCTTTGTGAAAACTTGAAATTATCTGTGTTAGAATGGCTGGAAAATCTACTAAATGATAGCCTAAATATTCACAAGTTTCTTTTTATGGTAATCTGTACCACAAACATATTCTTTTTCCATTAATCAACAATCCTTAATATTTTAATTTTGAATCTCCCCATCTTACTCTAAATCTCTATGAAGTATTTTCCTTCCACTTTAAAAAGATTATATAATTTACGTGTGTGCACGTTTTTCATTCAGAGGTTATATATACAGTCATAAGCAGCTTAATGATGGGGATACGTTCTGAGAAAAATGCATCTTCAGGCATTTTCATTATTGTGCAAACATCACAGAGTGAACTTACACAATCTTAGATGGCATAGCCTACTATGCACCTTAGGCTACATAGTATAGCCTACTGTTCCTAGGCTACAAACCTGTACAGCATGAACAAAACATCATGAAACTAAATCAAGCACAAGAGAAAATGAGGCAATCAGAAAACATGGTAAGCACTAGGTATGTGGCTGCTGCTGGTGTAACACGGCATATAAATTTATAGCAAACTTTTTAATGAAGTTGAATGATTATTAAACTGTTTTCCTGCAAGGCTGTTGCCTCCCTACATAAAAAACAGCACCAGAAGAAGCACTATATTGCAAAATTAAGACAGCACTGTTCATCATCTGACACTAACAAAAACTTTTCTCCACTGCCAGTTATTTCCAATGGAAATATCATTAAGTATTTTGTTTCAAATCCAGACAAATGTAAGCAAGTTACAACATTTTATAAGGCTAAAAATAACAATGCTATCTTTGAATTACATAATTTTTATAACTAGATTTTACAACAAATAATTTTAGGAATTCTAAATATTATAACTGTAGCTTAGCCTAAAAATCTGAGATGCTGTGAAAGGTGTATGTTGTTTTATCTGCAATCATTAGAAAGTTAAGGGGTATTTTCTTCCAATAGCATTGTAGTTTCTTTTTCCATTGGTATTGCTAGAAGTTACTATTTTAAATCTTCTATACACCACTAATTTAAGACAGTTATGCTAAATTAAGATGCTTCATATTACTTTAGCAGGGGTTCCATTTCCAATCAAAAATTTCACGTATTTCTCATATGCTTCTTCACTCATTAGTTCACCTAGTTCTGAAGGGTTAGTATATCATCTTGATCTATTAACCATCTTCATGTCAAGATTTGTTGATAAGTCCTGGATTTTCTGCAAGAGCTAAATTAATTTTAGTTACTTCTCCTGATAGAGAACAGAGTTCACTAGCTGCTTTCACACTCCCCAATTCACCAAATTCATCTTTTTTGTTAAATTTTTTCCCAAGTTCTAGCAAACTACAGTAAACATCTCTCAAAGCTTCCTTTGCAAAATTCTTGATTATCAAGAGCAGACTGGGGAGGATACGCAGCGTCCTGATGGCAGGCAGGCCCCAGAGCCCGTGGGGCACTGCAGCGTCACTGGCAGCACTATATTCATAGGACAGGGATGAAGTAGGGTCAGCCACAGACCAAAGACAGTCACCTGGGCTGGTGCAGAAGTGGGAGCAAACTTTGATAAGTAGAAATGTACACTCTAAAATAAAAAGTGGAGAGTACAGTAAACACATAAGCCAGTAACAAAGTCATATATATTATCAAGTATTATGTACTATACACAACTGTATGTGCTATACTTTTATACAACTTGCACTGAGGTTTATTTACACCAGCATCACCACAACCACATAACGCATTGAGTTACAACAGCTATGACATTGCTAGACTGTAGGAATTGTTGACCAAAATGTCATTATGCAAAGCATAACTGTATGTATAGTAATAAAATTATGCATGATTATCACTACACGTATATGTACACACAAATTTCTCAAGAAATGATCATGCAATATCTAAAAATTATTCAAACTAATAAAGTATTTTACTACATCTAATAGTATTTTTAAAAACATTAGACTTCTTGAATTAAAAAAAAATATATAAAAAGGGTTGATAATACTATTGATTCTAGTTTTGTGTATTCAGAAAATTTCCATAAATTTTAAAACATTTTTAAAATTTTTTAGAAATTATGAGTGTCTAGATTTAGAAATAGTTGCCATAATTGGAGAAGGGAAAGATTATTAAATATACTCTTATCATATTGACTTGTTAGTAACTTGGAAAAAAAAAATTCATATCTATCTCATTCTATAACTCACCTTTAATAAAAACCCAAATTATGAAAGATTTCATCGTACAATATCAATCCAGAGAAAAACAAAATCATGTGATTTCTAAAAAAGGGATAACTTTCTAAGTTTTGAAATCAGAGATTTCATATTTCTGTACAATCCAAAATATAACCAAAATGAAACGAACAGATTGGAAAAATAATTGTGACCAATTTGACGGTTAATTTTTGTATGTATCAAGCAGAGTGCTATAAACATATACATACATACATTAATAATCCAAAAACATAAATGAACAAAAAGACAGAACAGTGACAAAACAGCATTAAGTAATCAAAGAAACATATAAAATTAATGACATTTCATTTTCACAGTAAATATTTTATTTTAACCAAATTTTTCTTTCATTATAAGGTGTAAGACTTCTTATAAAGAATTTGGAAAATTCAGAAAAATACAAATGAAGGAAATTCCAAAAATCTTCCACATGAAGACAACTACTTATAAATATGTATATAAGAATATGTTCAATATACGTGTAATTCTGCATTTTAAATAAGCAAAACTTTGAAAGATCAGTAAGATTAACAATATATAAAAACAGAAAGGAAATGATACGTTCTTATAAAGCTGGTTGTACTAAAGTACCACTAATTTGGAAATATGTATTTTTGTCATTTGACAAATTATGGTCCAACTATATGCTAAGTATTGTGTTAGGTGGTGTGCATACAGTAAAAATTAAATCCACTTCTTCTCAAGAAACTTATTGTCTAGTAGAAGAAAAAATAATATTAAAGAATGACAAGTGTTATGATAGAAGTATGCAAACATCATATTAAATAAGTCTCAAAATTATCTTGTGTGTTAAGTATTTAGTGCAGTGTATGTTCCATTATCTGATATTATCACTAAAAATTACCTTATTATAATTTTTAAAAATGGTTAGGCAAGAAAAAAAGGAAGGTGGGCTCTAAATGAAATCGGTTCTATTGACTCCTCTTATATATTTTTTTTTACTTTTCTTGAATTGACATTAAATTTGTGAACACTGAAATACAATAATAATAGTTGTAAAATTTGATAACTTTTGGAAAAATTTAAAAAGCTACATAAAAATGTTTACTGCAATATTGTACATGTGGAAATACAGGATTACTCTACAATATCCAAATATGTATTTACTAGATTATTATACAATCCTAAGAAATAAATAAGATCATACCAACATGGATTATGAGAAATCTTTATTAAATGTTAACTGAAAAAAAATATGAAATCACACATATACCAGGATTATAAGTAGTTAAAATGTACACATGTAAAATATCATATAAAAATGCAAAAAGACATATGTTAGGTAGAAAAGTAATGGGTGACATTTTCCCTTATTTATACTAAACTGTCCTTAAGTTGAAGGGAGAAGAGAGAGAACCTGAGCCTCAGCAATTAAGATGATGAAAAATTTCTTGGGCAAATGGTTTACTGACAATCATAAATGCACAAAATTATGGAGACATTAATCATGTAACATACAGAAATCTTCAGAATATCCTGTTCCACAAGTGACACCAATATGTTGCAATAACATTATATAAGTCATACTATACAAACTATGTAACAAAGTATATCTATATAATTCCAAGTCTCACAGGGGCTATCATCTCGAACATTTAAAGCAATAAAGTTTACACAGTAATTTAAACAATAAATTTAAAACAGTAGCCAACATAATTTAAGAAATCAAACATACATATTTTTATTAAACATGTTAAAACAATAATAATCCAATTTGTTTCTGTTCAATATACTTAAAATGTAAACTATGAACACCAGAAAAATGATACAGAACTAGCACAATATTTTCTGAAAACATAGTCAAAACTTCCAGGGAAGAAACTCGGTTTTAGATAGATCCTGAGCCACACTGTCTGGATGGTCCAGACTCCACTCCTTACACCACATATCTAAGATCAATCAGAATACAGTAATAATAAAAAAATACCAGAAATCTAAGAAACTGAGCTGGTTATGCTCTCTATTAGATTTAACACTTTAGCTCTCAACTCATTTTTAACACCTAATATATAATTTCATAGGTACTGGACAAGAGATATATGAACCATATAAGTTACATAATTAAGCTTTACCTATATGAAAATACATTAACAATTAATGCTCAGAAACATTAAAAATATCATATTATTAGAGGTACTAGGCATATTATTCTGGCTGTATTTCTAGCAAGGAGAACATTCAAAAAATAAACATAGCTTACCTATATGACCAACTTTAATTTTAAATGGTACATCCAGTTGACTCTACAGAAAATACAGATGTAAAATTAGTACACATACAGTTCCAAAAAACTGATGACTACTTTTTCCTTCTTAGAATTACTGAAAGAGTTTAAGTTAACTTATACCTTCTCTTTGCCTTCAACAGTTATTTAAACTCAAAACCATAAAATTCAGGGAGACTGATCTGTTTAAAACAGGGGAAAGGTTTTACAGTAATTCTGACCTAGGTTACCCATACCAGAATCACTACCTGTTTTAGATTTTCGGTGGGAAAAAGTGAGAAATTCCATTGTCAGCCCATGCTTGTAGAGAGATTAAAATTCCATTTGAAAAAAAAATATCAAAAAATGTCTCCCCATTCATTGTGGAAAAGGGCAACCTTTGCAGTACATGGTGCTGGGAAAACTAGATATCCAACTTGCAAAAAAATGAAGCTGAACCCTTACTTTACACAAAATATAAAAATTAACTCAAAATAGAGCAAAGACCTAAACATAAAAACTAAAACTATAAAACCCTTAGTAAGAAACAATCAGTAAAATTTGGCAATGATTTCTTGGATATCACACCAAACACAGAGTCAACAAAAGAAAAAACAAATGAATTCAATTTCATCAAAAATTTTTGTGCATCTAAGGACATGAGGCATAAGACAACCCATGAAATGGGGAGACGTATCTGCACATCATCATATATCTGGTAAGGATAAATATCCAGAATATAAAAACTTGACCAAAAAAAAAACAATTAAAATATGAACAATGATTTTAATAGTCATTTTTCCATAAAACATATACAAATGGCCAATAAACGCATGAAAAGATGACTAATCTGACTAGTCATTAAAGAAATGCTAAGAAAAACCAAAATGAGATGTCATTTTACACTCATTAGGATGGCTATTATTAAAAAACAAAAAAGAAATTTTGTCAAAGATGTGGAGAAATTGAAACCCTCATGCATTGCTAATAGGAATATAAAATGATTCAACTATAAGGAAAATAGTGTGGCGATTTCTGAAACAGCTTAAACATAAAATTACCATATAGCCCAGCAATTGAACTTCTAGGTATTTACCCACATGCATTAAAAGCAGGGACTCAAACAGATTATGTGACATGCATGCCAATATTCATAGCAGCATAACTCATAAAAGCCAAGAGACAGAAACAATCCAAGTGTCTACTGCAGATGAATAAACAATGGATATACATATAGAATATTATTCAGCCATATAAAGAAAAGATTTTATGATATATGCTATGGCATGAATGAGCTTTGAAGGAATTATACTAAATGAAACAAGCCATACAGAAAATGACAAAATAGCATGATTCCATTTATTTAAAGTACCTGGAAATTCAGAGACAGAAAACAGATTAGAGATTAGCAGGGTCTACTGAGAGAGGGAATGGAAAGTTGTTTCTTATGGTTACAGGGAGTAATGACAAAGTTTTGGAAATAAATACTGGTTATGGCTGAACAACACCGTCAATGTAATTAATGGCACTCAATTTTACAGTAAAAAAATGGTTAAAATGGTATTTAAAAACTTGGAAGATGATGGGGAAGTTAACCATTTAAAATAAAACCATATAGAAACTAACACATTATTCATGTCAACAACACTTGAAAAAGTTTTTTTAAATAAAATCGTATAGAAAGAAAATTAGAAACATTTCTAAATGAGGAAAATTATAATGTCGGTTTGTGTTTCTAAGGAAACCAAAAGTGCATTTTGCACCATTCACATTTTACAAAACATATTTTCAAATTATTTTCTCAAATTTAAATTATTTAAGGTAACAAAGTGAATCAGGAAAGAGTCTATGTAGATAAATCCACTAACAAATTTCTTATAGACAAAACCTACCAAGGCATTCTCTTTAATTTCAAGATTCTTCAGGGCCACAGCTCCTAAAAAGGATTATTTAAAAATTAAATTGAAATATTCAAACATTTTGCATTTTGAAAAGTTAGGTATACTTTATTCCCAAAATGTCATATTAAAAAAAAGTACTTTAAAATAAAATAATGTACATAAGAGAGAATCTGACTATAGTCTTATTAGTTCACCTTTATCCTTGTATGTTTGACCAAAACATCATGTATTGTCAATTATGACCTCTGCAGTTGTAGCTCCCCAATTTTATACATTTTAATCAGAATTATACAAAGAATATGAATCGAGCAAGGTACCATAATATAAGAACAATATACAAAAAAATAAATTGTATTTAAATATCTTCAAATGAACATTTGGAAAGGAATTTTTTTAATCCACAATCAGCAAGCTCAAAAATACATAAACTTCCCAAACTGAAATGCAAAGATAAAAATAAAATGCAACAGAATGTCTACGAACTGTAAGACAATTGTAAAAGCTGTAAAACATGCATAATAGCAATACCAAAAACAAAAAAGGAGAAAAAATTAGAGTAATAACAGCTAAGAAATGTCCAAAATCAATGATAAAGACACCAAACCACAGATCCAGGAAGCTCACAGAACACCAAGCAGAAAAATACCTCCAAAATTTTACACCTAGGTATATCATAAGCAAACTGAAGAAAATCAAAGACTAAGAAAAACCTTGAATGTGATCCAGAAATACTACTTCTGGGTATATATTCAAAGGAAAAATGTATATCAAAAAGATAACTGCACTCTCATGTTTACTGAAATATTTTTTACAATAGCCAAGGTAAGGAAACACCCTCAGTGTACACAAACAGATGAATGGATAAAGAATGTGTGATATACACTCACACAATAGAATATTACTCAACTGTGAGAAAGAAGGAAATATTGCCATTTACAACAACATGATTGGACTTTTGAGGGCATACATAGTAAGATAAGCCAGACACAAAAAGACAAATATTGTATGGTATCATTTACATGTGGAATATCAAAAAGCCAAGCTCATTGAAGCAGAGAGTAGGATGGCAGTTACCAGGGACTGAGATATGATGGAACTGGGGAGATGCTGTTAAAGTGTACATACTCGCAACTAGAAGGTGAGTAAGTTCTGCAGTTGTAATGCACGTCATAGTGATTACAGTCAACAATATTGTATTAAACACCTCAAAATCTCTGATAGACTAGATCTTAAATGTTCTCACGCAAAAAAGAATTCCGTGGCACAGAAAAGGTGTTAACTGAAGCTCCTATAATAATCACACTGCAATATGTAAATGTATTAAATCAAACTGTTGCACAATGTTAAATGTAAGTAGATGAACAAAAATGAAAAATCTGTAAAGAAAGCAGAGAAACACATACATACATATCCCAATAGAGGCACAAAAAAAAAAAAATAAAAACTGAATTGAAAAATTCACTAAAGTCAAAAGTAGACTCCAACAGACAAAAGAATGAATCAGCAAGCTTGAAGACACATTATTTAAAACTACAGAAACAAACATTTAAAAACAAAGAAAAACGAACACAGCCTAAGGGACTCGCGGAATATTATCAAGTGTATGCATTAGAAAAGTCCAAAAGGAGGAAAAATAAAAGGGGAGAGAACTTATTTGAAGAAATAACAGCCCAAAACTCCCAAATCTGAGGAAAAACGTAGATATATGAATCCAAGAATCTCAACCAAGAAACATGATAATCAAAGACAAAGATTAAAGGCAGCAAAAAAAAATGACTTGACATATATATATAGGTTCCTCAATAAGATTACCAGATGTCTCAGCAGAAACCTGCAAGCCAGAAAACAGAGATGATATATTTAAAGTGCTAAAAGAAAAAAACTGTCAACTGAGAACATTATATCCAACAAAACACCATATCTACTTCAAAAATGAGAAAAAAGCTATTCTCATATAAAGGAGCCATATAAAAATATAAATTTCTACAGTAAAGGTAAATACATGGGAAAATATAAAAAATAATTTTACTTTGAGATGCTTTATTCTTCTACAAAATCTAAAAGACAAAAGATTTTAAAAGTCTGTTAATAGGTGTGTAATATGTAAAAATATCATTTGTAGATAACGAAGTTGGGGAGGTGAGCTAAAAACGACTAAAATTATTGTATGCGATTAAAGTTACGGTGGTATCAGCTTAAAATATAGTTATAATGTTAAAAAAGTATATGTCATTCCTGTGGAACCACAAAGAAAGTATTTACAGAATAAATATAAAAGGAAATAAGGGAATCAAAATGTGTCACTATAAAAAATTGACTGGACACAAAGGTAGTAAGGAAAAAATGAGACAAAAACTTAGAAGACATATAGAAACTAATAGTTTAAACTTTCCATCAAAAGACCTAGATGGGCAAAATGGATTTTTAAAAAGAAAATGAAATAGGATCCCACCATATGCTGTACACAAGAGACTCACTTTAGTTCTAAGGACACGTATAGACTGAAAGTAAAAGGGTGGAAAAAGATTTTCGGTGCAAATATGAGAGCAGAGATGAGTGTGCCTTAACATGTTGCTGAGTCAGCTCCAACTCCCGGAGATTCCTTGAATGAGGGATGTCCACAATGTCCTGTCCTCAGCAGCCCTGCTTCAGCTTCGGAGGACTCACTCCTGTGGCCTCTTTAATGGAGTCACTCCATCTCATATCTGGTTTTCCTCTTCTGCTGCCTTCTACTGTTCCCAAAATTACTGCCTTTTCCAAAGAGCTCTACCTTCTCATGATGTCCCCAATGCAGAACAGCTTTAGTATTGTCATTTTTGCCTCCAGTGATGTTTCAGGCTTAATTCACTCTAGGACCCACCTGTTCATCTTTCTGGCTATACAGGGTATCTGAGCTCTCTGCCAACACCCTATTTCAAATGAATCTTTTTTTTTTTTCCTCCCCTATCAGCCTTCTTCATTGTCCAGCTATTGCATCCACACAGTTATTTGGAAAACGAGGATGTGGATGATCTTAGCCCTAGTCTCTAATGACACATCTTTGCTCTTGGTGATTTTTCCTAATTTTTTCATTGCCACTCTCCCGAGTCCCAGCATTCTCCTGATTTCTTGGCTGTGATATCCAGGTGAATTGGACTGAACCAAGGTAAGCAAAATCTATAACAATTTCAATATCATCACAGTCTATGTTAAAGTTGTGTATTTCTTCTTACTCATTTTCGTCTTCTTGATATTCAAATGCAGTAGCTTTGGCACTCTTTCACTTTCATCAGTTGTTTAAACCAATGCTACTTTTACCCAGTAAGATGGTGTCATCTGCATATCTCAAGTTATTGATATTGCTTCTAACCATTTTCACTCCTTCTTCTAAGTCTAGTTCAATGTTTGATATATATATTCTGCAGACAGATTAAATAGGGAGATAAAATGCACCCCTGACACCTGTGCTTGTAGGAAACCACTCTGTCTCTATTCTGTCCTGACGGTGGCTTCCAGCCCACAACATAGGTTATGCAACAGAACAATCAAGAGCTGAGGCACACACATTCCTTTCAGAGAAACTCACAGCTCTTCATAATCCATGCAAAGGCTTTATTGTGGTCTACAAAATGTACACTAACCTTCTGAAATTTTTTGGAGCACTCCAAGACCAACGAATGTTTGCAATTAGACCTCAAGTACTTCTTCCTTTTTTGAATCCAGCTCAAACATCCTACATTTCTTGTTCCACATAAGGCAGAAGAAACCTTTGTTGCATCACCCTGAGTATCACTTTACTTGTGTGGAAAATCAGAACAATAGTCCTACAGTTACTGCACTCCTGGGCATGTCTTTTATTAAAAATTGGGATGTATATTGACCATTTCCAATCTGTAGGACATTGTATTATCTATATTTGTTGACATATTCTTGTTAGAACTGTGATGGATTCACTCTGTGGCTTGAAATAATTCTATTGGTATCCCATCTACCCCTGGTGATTTATTTCTTCTCAATAATTTCATGGCAGCTTTCACTTCACTTTCTAGAATTACAAGTTCTTCTTTCTAGGAATCCTCTTCAAAGGTTTCTGTCATTTTTTTTTTTTTCTCTCTCTTCTGTATAGACTTTCAGTATATTGTTTCTAACTTCCCTTTATTTTCTCATGGTCAGATAATGTGCTTCCTTGTTGGTTATTCAGCATTCCTAGTCCAGGTATGAAGTTTGAACTTCCTTTTTATTTTTAAATCTTCTAGTAGAGATCTCAACTTTTCTTTTGTTGCTCTCTTCTATTTCCTTACAATAACTATTCTCTTTATCTCTACATGATAGTCACTTATAAACTTAGTTCAGAATTTTAACCTTACTTTTACCACCTTTTACTTTTGTCTCTTGCCTATCTTTAGCAATTTTTAGTGTTTCTTCTGTCATCCACCTTGATTTTTCCTGTCTTTTTATTTCTAGTATTGTCTTTTCTCATTCTTTCCTAGTATTTCTAGTTTCAGTGCACAGTTCTTCTGGTTTTCAGTCAATCGAGTTTAATGGTCTTTTTATCGTGGACTTAAAATCCTTCTAGAATGTTATTTACATTATATTTTGGTACTACAATTCTTTAAGTGCTCTTCTTCAGCTTTTTTTAATGTTTGATATTAACAGTTCATTTTATCAATACATTAAATGGGGGAGGGAGAAGTGAAGGATAAATAAAGACTTTCTCAGACAAAAGCTAGAATTTAATGCCAGTTGGCCTCCCTTGCAAGACCTGTTAAAAGTTTTCAAAGATAGGGAAAATGATACAGGTCCAAAACTCAGATCTAGCTACAAGAGCATTAAAGAAGGAATAGATGAAGGTAAAATTACGCATTTTATTTTCCTTATCCTGAAGGATCTAAAGGAAAACTGTTCAAATAATATTGACAGTGCACTGAGTACAGCTTATAAATAAGCAAAATGAACGACAGCAATGTTATAAGGAGCAGAAAGGACGGAATGGAATGGAGGTTATAAGGTACTTCCACTATCTATGAAGTAGTATAATGTTATTTGAAAGTGAACAGATTAAATGTATACAGTGATACTAAGGCAATCATTAAAATTTTTAAAAATATAATTGATATGCTAAAAGAGGAAAAATTAAATCATACAAAATCCTTAATTAAAACTAAAGAAGGCAGAAAAAAAGGAAAAGGTTTTAAAAAGTAAAGAAAATAAGCAATGAATAGAAGAGCTACAGATTTGATAGCTATAAATCCACTAACCCAACTATACCAATAATCACTTTAAATTAAGTGCCAAAAGTCTGAATATACCAATTTAAAAAACAGAGACATGAGAGTGAATAAAAAAAAAAAAACAGCTATATAGTATCTACAAGAAACCCACTTTAAATACAAACACACAAATTAAAGCTAAAGGGATCTCAATGAAACACAGAGAAACTCAAACAACAATAACAGAATACACATACTTTTTGCGCTCACATGGAACATTCACCTAGATAGACCACACACTGGGCCATAAAACATACCTTAACAAATCAAAAGGAACAGAAGTCATACCAAGTTTACTTTTAGACCACAATAGAATTAAATGAGAACAAAGAGAAAGGTGGAAAATCCCAAAACATTTGAAGATTAAATAAACAATAGTTTTAAATAACACAAAGACAACACCTTATAAGTAATTTAATATATTTTGAATCAAATAAAAATAAAATAAAAATTTGTGACATGCAACAATGATACTAATCCTTTACAATCTCTTGCAGAAAACAGAAGCAAAGGGAACACTTCCTAACCCATCTCTGAGATCAGGATACCCTAATACCAAAAAGAGATGAAGACATTACGAAAAAGAAAAACTACAGACCAATCTCTCATGAACATAGATGCAAAAATCCTTGACAAAAACATCAGCAAACTGAATCCAACAATGTATAAAAATAACTATATACCATGACCAAGTGGAATCTATTCCATGTGTGAAAGGCTTGTTCAACATTCAAAAATCAATGAATGTAATCCATTACATTAATGACTGAAAATCTTATTATCACATCAACAGATGCAAAAAAGTCATTTTACAAAACCCAACAATCTTGAAAAAAAAAAAAACTAAGCAAATTATATTCTATAAAAGAGGAAGACTATATAGGAATAGAATTATGGAGACAAGGCAACTTTTGGGTGTAATGGATATGTTCATTATCTTGATTGTGATGATTTCCCAGGTGCATACATATATCAAGATCAAACTGCAAACTTCATGTACAATTACTATATGTTAATTTTAACTCAAAGCTGTTACTATATAATTAATGGTAGAATCTAGATTGTGGGTATGTAGTTATGGGCTGTAAAATCTTATAACGTTGCTGTTTGTTTGAACACTTCATAATAAAATGCTTTTCAATTCTAAAGTTCTATGAAAATATCTTAGAACATACGGTAAAAATAATATTTAAAAAATTGGAATTGGTAATTATTATTAGACTTCAACAATCATTTGTGTGGCTCCCTAGTTAGTATATTCCTATCATAGAATGACTCCTTAAAATCAGAAACTGAATCTTCATCTTCCTGCAGAGCTCCTAGTATACTG
The DNA here is from genome assembly GCA_030015415.1 of Cynopterus sphinx. Taxonomy (NCBI): domain Eukaryota; kingdom Metazoa; phylum Chordata; class Mammalia; order Chiroptera; family Pteropodidae; genus Cynopterus; species Cynopterus sphinx. Next base: position 92,098,446 of record CM057385.1, on the reverse strand, counting down.
GGCGTATATAGTAAGTGGCCACTGAATATAAGCCTCTATTATAAAGAGAAAACTGAAAGATTAACATTTCAAAAACAGAACATGCAAATTATCTAAAAAATAAATCTGAGCTTCTAATGTTACATGTCAGGTACTCCCTCCCCAAATTTACAAATTTGTCCCAATATTTTGGAGAAAAGGGAGAAAGAGGAAGATTATACAGTAGTCCCTCCTTAATCTAGGTTTTGCTTTTCTAGATTTCAGTTACCTGTGGTCCCTGTCACCAGCCTCCAACTGCAGTCATAAAATATTAAATGGAAAATTTCAAAAATAATTAAGTTTTAAATTGTGCACCATTCTGAGTAGCATGAAATCTCACGCTGTCCTGCCCAGGCTGTGAACAATCCCTTTATCCAGTATTATCTACCTTGTTTGCTACCTGCCCTTTAGCACTAAGTAGCTGTCTAGGTTATCAGATTGATTGTCTTGGGATCACAAGGCTTGTGTTTAACCATTATGGTACTTAATAACAACTCCAAAGCACAATAGTAGTGCTGTTGGCAGTTCCATTATGCCAAAGAGAAGCCATAAAGTGCTTCCTTTAAGTAAAAAAAATATGTATGCATGTAATGTATAGGAAAAAACAGTGTTAGTGAGTGAGTGAGTGAGTGAGTGAGTGAGTGTGTGTGTGTGTGAAGTTGAGTACCAGTTCCAGATTCACTGGAGTATTAGTACGTTTACCCCATGGAGTAGGAAAGACTACTGTAATAAGAAGAGGCTACACAGTACAGGTACTTCCTGTACTACAAATAATTTTTTAAACACAAGCCACCCCTTACTACTGCTCCTGCCAATGAATTTCTAATACTTCTGCCCTAAAAAACTCTTCAAATCCACCTAGGTATGCATCACAGTCACGTGTCATTCATTTAAAAAAAAAAGATTTTGGTGTCCTACTGCAGAAAAATGAATTATAATCTCTGGGAAGTGGTTCAAAATTTTGTATTTATAACAAACACCTATGGCTGATGCTGATGCAGCCTAGCTCTTGAAAATGTGAAATCCTAGATTGTTTTAGAGAAGTTGGTAAATGACTCTCAGATGAGTCTATGAAGCAATCATCACCTCCCTAAGAAGTTCATATACTGAAGGGTGGAGATTTAGAAATGGCAGTGTATAAAAAGTATACTTTACAAACATTAAAATTTGCCAAGAGTTGAGATAAAGCTCAATTTTTCTTTCCACTCCCACAGAAGACATGCTTCTAGTGCTCAACCTACTTACTGTACAGGACCCAGAATAGCAGTGTTGTTCTACTAAATTATAATTAAATAGGTTTTTGGAAACTTTTTATATATAACAATGTTTCTAAGAAAACATGGATGCTGATTTTCAAAAAAATATCTCAGAAACAAATTTCAAATTTTAACTTTGAAACCATCTATTTAACTCCTGAATATGAATTAATACTATTACTATGCTAATAGTGAAATTAGCCAATTACACAGAAGCCTAGCAAAAGAAATCATTTAAAATGAATAGGTCCTTCTGATACTAGTAGGACCATAAAATACTAAGTTGATAATCTTTACTTTGTTTCTGTACAGCATCTAATTTCTATTTTTAAAATTTTCAAGACTTTTTTTAAAATCCAGTTAATAAAAAAAAAAAATCTTGCTTTTTAAATTCTTGAGGATTTTTTTAATTTCCAGCTATTATTTAAAACTTCATTTATCAAAATATAAACAACTTCAATATTTAAAACGCAGATGTGTTATTTTAAAATCTGATAAACACCAAAATTAGAGGGATTAACACTACCTGATTTAAAGACTTACTATAAAGCTACAATTATCAGATCACTGAAACAGACTACAATCCAAAAATAAACCCATACAATAAAGCCTGATTTTTAACAAAAATGAAAGATTTTCAATGGAGAAAGGGTATTCTCTTCAGTAAATGGTGTTAGAACTGCAGACATCTGCATCCACATGCAAACAAGTGAACCTCAACCTTCAACCTATGACACACCTCGTACAAAAACTTATCGGAAATATAAATATAAAATTATAAAACTTCTAAAAAAATCTGTGACTTTGGGTTAAGCAAAGACTTCATAGTTAACAACACAAACCATGACTCAAAGAATTTTTGATAAATTGTACTTAATCAAAATGCAAAAGTTTTGCTTTGTAAAGACAAGCTTAGAAAAGGGGGGGAGAGAAAATATTTTTAAATCACATATATCTGACAAAGGACTTGTATCCATAATATTTAAAAAAGTGTCGATGTTGGACACTGAGAAAACAAACACTTTGGAAAAGAGTTTGGCAGTTCTTTAAAAAGTCAGTTACTTTATGACTAAGCAATTCCACTTAAAAGTATATATATAGCCAAGAGAGTTTAAAACATGCCACAAAAAACACTTGTACATGAAGGTTCGTAGCAGCATTACCCATAAAAGCCAAAAAGTCAGAATAACTTAAATGTCAAACAACTGATGAAAAGATAAAATGTGATGTATCCATACAATGGAACATTATTCAGTCATAAAAAGAAATGAATATTGATACATGCTACAACTTGGATGAACCTTGAAAATATAATGCTAAGTGAAAGAAGCCAGAAATAAAAGACCACATATATTGTAAGATTCCATATAAATGAAACATCCAGAACTAGAGAATCTATACAGACAAAAAGCAGATCAGTGGTTGCCAGAAGTGGGGTGAAGGGGGGCTGAGAGCAAATTTGGAGTGACTGCTAATAGGTATGAGGTTAATTTGGGGGTGAAAATGTTCTGGAATTAGTGGTGACAGCTGCACAATTTTGTGACTATACTAAAACACACTGAATTGTACATTTTAAAGGGATGAATTTAATGATATGAATTAAATCTTAATAGAAAAAGTAAAAATTTTAAATGAGCAACAGATTTAACAGGTACTTCACCAACAAAATATACAAAAGCAAAATTTTAAAAAATCAGCTCAATATCTTTAATCACTAAGGAAATGCAAATTAAGACCACAATGCTTTATCACAATATACCTATTCAGTAAAAAAAAAAAAAAAAATGTTTTTTAAATGACAACACTACAGGACAACTTAGGTTCAGAGCAACTAAACACTCATACAACACTAATGAAACTGTGAAACAGGTACAGCCACTTTGAAAAGCAGTTCCATTGTTTCACATAAATTAAATATTCATTTACCATATCACCTAGAAATCTCACTCTTAGGTATTCATCCAAGAGAAATAAAAAATTATGTTCATGCAAAAACCACCACATGAATATTACAGCAGCTCTGCATAATTGCCCAAAATTGAAACATCCCTCAACCCGTAAACAGAGTAACATTTATAGTACATTCATACAATAAAATATTACTAAAAATATGTAAGAATGCAACACGTGGTGACTTTTAAATTCATTTTACATAAGTGGTGAAAGGAGTGAAGGTAAGTAAAAGAAGACAAATCCCAAAAGCTACATTCCCACAAAGGTCAGAGTTGGGTGGGGTAGACTTCAAAGGGGCGGCAGAGAAAATTTGGGGTACTTGTTGGAACTTCTCTGTAATCATGACTGTGATGGTGGAAACAGGCCTCTTTGCATTCATGAAGACAGAATTATACTGTCTACTGCCATGCCACCCTGAACATGCCAGATCCTGTCTGATCTCGGAAGCTAAGCAGGGTAGGGCTTGGTTAGTACTTGGATGGGAGACCACCTAGGAAGACTGGGTGCTACAGGCGTAAAAAAAAAAAGAAAGAAAGAACTATACTTCACAAGAGTAAATTTCACTGGATGTAAATATTAAATAAATCCCTGGAAAATCACACTCCACACAAACCTCCACCCTGTATGTAGAAGCAACCTCCGACTATAGATCAAAGCACACCACAAAATGTTCTCAAGACTTCCTTCTGAGTAGGTAGAGACAAGTTTTATTATTTCTACTTTGTAAATGAGAAGCAGCACAGTTAAACAAGCCAATTTCTGGTACCAGTCAGAGATGCTGAGCTAGCACTTGATGTCCCTAGTTCTCCTAGTCCTGCTCTCTACGGTGGTACTAGGTACCAAGAGTAGCAAAAAGACTTCTACTTTATCAAACTAAATTACCTATTTACACTACTTTATAAAAGAGAAAAATGAAGATAAACAGTATTTTAGAAGAAGACTGAAAGCACGTGCGTATTCAAGAATTATTCTTTTTCGAATATACTATTCACACACAAAAAATTAACCCTAACTTTGGCCTGGAAAATTCATTCTATAAAGAAAAAGAATCTAATTTCTATAAGCATTTAAAACTTTTTTAAAAGGCATAATACAAAAGTAGGTGGAAGCATTAAAAATAGGACTCCGAATAAGGTAGAGCGCCAGAGAGCAAACGGATACAAAGTATAAAGCTTCGGTCCTTCACTCATCAACGTTAAGTGCAAGTTCATTCCAATCTTTTGCGGGTCTGAGATGTTACACAGCTGCACCTCGTTTCTTTTAAAAATAAATAAACAAATAATTTGCTCTGACCCACAAAACCCCAAAGCCTTACAAACCTAACACGCTCCTGGGCCGGGCGCAATGGAAACACATAGCCAAGCGTCTGAGTTACGCACAGGAGTTTCACTTCTTGTTATCAGCCTGATCCAATCGAGTAACCCAGAAGGTGGTTTGGCCCGAAAACAAACAAAAAAAAACCCAAGGCGTTAGCCAGACGCCGAGGCTGGGGAAGGAAGAGGGCGTCCTCGGTCACCGACCGCGTCCTGCCTGCACGTGCGCGGCAGCGTGCGACACTCCGTGGGCTCCCCCGGGGCCTCCATCGTAACCAGGCGGTGAAAACTGGCAGGTGTGAGGCCAAGCCCAGGTGCGTCCCGTCGCCTCCCCACGCCCAGCACAGCTGCAGCCAGACGGCGAGGGGCGAGAAAAGGTCGCCACGCCGGACTGTGAACTCCAGACCTTTGGCATGCACTACGGGTCCCCTCGGCTGCTCGGCTCGGAAAAAAGGGGGGGGGGCTTTTTATCCAGCACCCACGCTCCCTCGACCCTTTGGCCGAAAAACAAACAAGCTCGCAGGCGGAGGCCCCGGAACGGCCCCCCGGCTTGACGTAATCTGACCCCGAGGAGGGCGGCGGCAGGTGGCGCCGCCGGGCCAGCGAGGGACCCGAGGCCCCCAAGAAGGGAGCAACCGGCTCTGGCAAGGGACAGGGACGCCGGCGAGAGCGAGGTGCGGCGGCGGGTCGCCTTACCTCCCCAGATGCCCAGACTGAGCTGGGACGTGTCCAGGTTCACCACATAGTCCCCCAAGAACCGATTCAGCACATCCACGACCACCGACTCGAACACCATTTTTTCAGCCGCGGAGGACACGGAGGCCGAGCCCCGCGCGCCTTCTTCCGGCGCCGGCCCTCCCGCGCCTGTCCCTCGAGACCGCTCGGTCCACCGGCTGCGGGGAGGGAGGGGAGGACGCGCCCCGAGAGCCACCCGCCGGGGCACACGCAGCCCCGCCTCCGGCCGGCGCGGAGCGGGGGCGGCCGCGCGCGCGGCGCCTGCGCAGCTCGGCCCGGAAGGCGGGCCCGGAGCGCGGAGCCGAGCCGGGCGCGCCGGCCCCACAGGGAGCCAGGGCGGCTGCGTGGCCGCGGGTCCCGCGCGCTCCCTTTCTGGGCTGGGCCCCGCCCCTTTTCTCGTGGGGCCCGCCCCTTTTCTGGTGGGCTCCGCCCCTTTCTCGTGGGGCCCCGCCCCTTTTCTCGTGGGGCCCCGCGTTCTCTCCCATCGCCTGGCAACGGGGCCAGTGTCCGGAGCTGCAGGATTGTCTCCGTCCCACCCCCCTCTTAGGGACCCGCGTCCAAAACAAGGAGGGGGCGTGGCGGTTACGCCCCGCAGGGACGGGCTTCTTTCCCCCCCCCCGGGGTGGAGACGCTTGCCGCCCCGCCCCACCCGGGAACACGCGGGGTCGAAGGTCCTGCACTTAAGGCGCGTGAGTGGATTCCAGCCCTTTAGCTCTTAGGCACTCCCGGAGAGCACACTCCCCTCCCCCCATTAGTACAGGTTCTGAGGAAGGGACCCTGGCGTTGCTGGTTTCTTGGGTCCCACGGGAGGCCTGGAATTGCCTCGCCGGTTCTCCGAGCGCGTGAAGAGGACGCACGTGGGTCACTTAACTTCCGTGGCTGCAAATGTTGGGAGAGGGGGAGTGAAGATCAACTCGGGGTTGCCTTGTCACGCGTCCTTCCTTCCTCAGAGATGCAACTCATTGACTGAAACACACACACACTAGACCGCCCCCACCCCCACCCCCCACCGCCCCTAAAAAGGGGAGCCGAGAGCTCATTCAGATTCAGAGTTAGAGAGTCAGCAAGTCAGGAGACTGACTGCTGAGCGCCTTCCAGGGAATACCTAGACTCTCAACCTTGAGCCTTCACAGAATGACTGACTTAAAATAAATAAAAATTAGAGATCTTTCAGCCCTACTCTCGCCCCCAAGTTTGGTCTTATACCGAGGTATGGCCAAAAGTTTGACATCACAGAAACTCACTGGGTGTGAAGTTTGAAGGATTTAAGTCCTAAGGATGCGCTTTTAACTTTTTCTCTTTGGATGGAAAATAAGTAATACCTCCGTGACTTTGTTGATTCCTGTATCATTTTTGTACTCTTTGTGCATAGGCATCCAAGTTTTTTAAGGTTTGCTTTTGCAAATAGGACGCCTAGCAAAACCATATAAACTCTTATTTTATGTGAGTTTGTTAATTATGTTCATATAATTTCATATTTGAAGAGCCTTTATTAGGTCACCAATTCAACTTCGTCATGAAGATGATGAAGCTGCTATAGGGATTTGTCCAAGGTCATACAACTAATTCCCGCAGAAACAGCTAGAACCTGGCACTTCTAACTCCACCACCCCTCCTGCTTCTCTTCTATTTGGTTTAAGACATTGGAAATCTACCTCAGATTACCTTTACAGAGAACTACAGGTTAAATACAGGCTAAAATGCCCGGAAAAGATAAAAGTTTATATAATGAGACATTTTGCTACTATTCTACTAATAATAATTCAACCATTCACCATAAATTTAAGTACGAGAACTTCCAGAACTCCCTCCAAAAAAAAAAAATCTTTATCTTGCAATGAGTATATTTTATATACTTAAAACATTTTATACTGGCTTTCTACAATCCCAGAAAAATCCTATGGAATTGAGAGGGGAGTGTTCTTGTATAGGTGCTTAATGGCTAAATAAATCAATGAAAAAATGCTGCTGAAAAAGTGGTAGAAAGATATAAGATGTAGATTGTAACTGAATGCTTATCCAATTTTAGATGCTACATCACAAGCACATTTTCTAATTACTAAAAGATACAATTTGCATCCAGTCCTTGTGTTGCTCGTCCATCTGAGGACATTTGTAAGCAAAAATATACTTGTCATCAGTTTCTCAAAACACAAACAAAAAGCCCTAAACGTGCATTTTCCATATGAACCAGCAACTGCACTCCTGGACATAATCCCAGAGAAATGAAAACCTGTGTTCATACAAAACGTGTACACCAATGTTCATAGCAGGTTTGTGAATAACAGACAAAAGCGAAACAACTGAAATGTTTTTCAGCAGATGAATGGTGAAACAAACTATGTAGTGTATCCACACCATGGAATACTACTTGACAAAAGGAAAGGACTATCCATATATGTAACGACTTGGATGGATTGCAGGGCATTATGCTGAAGGAAAACTGTATGATTCTATTTCTAAAACATCCTGAGAAAACAAACTTATAGAGATAGAAAACAGATTAGCAATTGTCAAAAGTTAGGTATGGGGAGGAGGAATGGGTTTGGCTACAAATGGATAGCAGAAAGGATGCTTGTGTTGATGGAACACTTCTGTATCTTCATAAAGGTAGTGGTAACATAAAATTGTGTAAAACTATACACACACAAATTAGTGTATATAAAACTGGCGAAATTTGAATAAGCTCTATGGATGATACCCATGTCTTTATTTCCAGGTTTTGAAGTGTGAAACATTACTAGTGGGGAAAACTGGGTTAAAGGTACATGGGACATCCTTGTAAAATTATTTTTTGCAACTTTCTATGAAGCTATGATTATTTTGAAATAATTTGTAAAGGCTCTGTTAATTTGGTATCTAATCGGGAGTCCCCCTGGACATGAGATGAGCTTGAGAGTTAAGAGATTCAACATGATGATTTAATAACCCTGTGCATGGTGCTTGGTAAAATATTCAAGAAGGAAAAATATCTGAAATTGATACATTATTAGAATGTATATAAAATATCAATTACTCTGTAGGCCTTGATAAAATACTAGAGAAAGAGGGAGGAGGGAGAGAGAGAGAGGGAATAAGGGATTTTCAAACACTTTCCTCTGGTGCTAAATATCTAAAATGACCGACCACCTCCTGGATAAAGAAGAGTCCCAAATGCTAATGTCCATCAGTGTTTGTTGATCCCAGATTTTCACATGGCTGATGGCTTGTCATTTCAGATTTTTATCCAAATATCGCCTAAGCAAAAAGATCTTCCCTAACCAGTTTCAAGTAGCAAGCAGTTATACTAACATATTCACCGTGTGCTCTTGGTATCATTTATCACTTTCTGAAATCATCTTTTTTACAGGTTTTTTAAAACTCCTGTCTCCTCTACCACTGCCACATCTAAAACAGGGACCTAATGTGTCTTGTTCACTGTCATAAACCTAGTAACTACATGAGTACTTGTCACCTAATAGGTTTTCAGTACATATTTGTTGAAAGAATGAACAAATGTTGGATATAAAGCCATCCCTAACTCTCACATGACTGAGTATACCTTTGGAGAAGTCAATTAATATACTAAGACCGACTTGAGTAGAGACTATGCAGAGGGTACAAAACCAAAACCAAAAACAAAACAAAAACAACAACAACAGCAACAACAACGACAACAACAACAACAGAGGTTGTGATCGTGGAGTGAAGTTGCACCCCCAGGAGAAGGGGCATCAGAAACTTGTCTCGGGCCCATCAGTGGAATGTTATGAGAGACGGGTACAGAAAGAGCAACATGATGCACTTGGAAGACAAGATTCGAAACCCAGAATTAAGGTCCTGTTAGCAGGGCTGAGGTGAATCCAGGGAGGCCAACTTAATCTCAAAAGAGTACCCAAAAAGGATCCTTCAAAAACATAAGTCATATCACATCACTTCTGTTCTCCAAAGCTGCTAGTGTGCTGCCCACATTATCATGGTAACAGCCACAGCCTTACAATGGTAGATAAGGCCCTACCTAATCTGCCTTACCCTCTACCCTACCTTTATCTAGAATGCTCTTTCCTCAATTATTTGCATGACTCACTTCTTCTGTCTTTGCTCCCTTGTCTTTTTCTCAGCCCTTCCCTGAACAACCTGGTTAAAATTGAAACCTTCTCTCACCCCACTCCTTAGCACTTCCTAACTTTATCTTTACTGAGAGCTTTTACCACCTAATATGCTATGTATGTTTTTTGCCTCTTTATTTTTTTTTTCTATTAATTCTCTCCACTATGGTATATGCAATAAAAAATAAGAGACTCAATGGAAAATTAATACTGTTTGGCTCATGGTTCTATCCTCTGTGCCTAGAACAGGCCAAGTACTCACATATTTGTGGAAGGCAGGAAAAGCATACCTGCCAGATATTGAATTATTGACAATCAGCACCAAATCTACTCTTCTATATTTTGTTCTTTGATGCTGGAGCACACTGCAAGCCACATTCAACTACCACAGCTGGTTGGTTCCCAGTTAGGCTCTGACAAGAGGCGGCAACAGAGGAGTGGAAGAAGGGACTTGCTCCTTTCTCTTTTTCTGTGGGGCTTCCTGTCTACTTCCTTTTCTTGTGAGCATCTTCCCAGCAACCAGACATCAGCAATTCCTTAAAAGCACCTGAATCTGACTTGCATTTTCTTCAATTTGCAGAATTAGCATCATCTCACCATCTCAGAAAACAGTAGAACCAACTCCATCATTGCCCCTCCTATAGAGACACCTACCCAAGCAGCCCCATCCTTAGAGGTCTGAGTTTCAGCCCAAAGGGCTGCTCTTCTAAGTTTCCAGTTCTGTCCCTTTGCTCATTCAACTCTTAGGGTTATATCTGCTGCCTACAATAACTACCTGGTAATACCTTAGAGCTCCATTTTTCACTCTTTCACTTCTTAGCAATTTTTAACAGCCCTATATTTATCTCTTTCTATGGGGAGCAAGATCTGGACCTGCAGTTGAATATGTGCAAGGGGAGATACTGGGCTGAGATAGGGAAGTGGAAGCGTCAAAGAGAATAAATGCAAGTTGTGGGTGAGAAGGGAAGCCAGACTCAGGGTCAGAGATTGGATTAAGTGTCAGGACTGGCAACACTGCCAGTCTATAAATAAGTGATGAGTCCAAGGATCAAGGGCTGAGGCAATCAAGAACAAGTTAGGCAGTTGTAGTGTAAGGTGGGTGAAGATGAAGGATGCAGAAGATAGGTTACTCATATGAAGTGCTGTGGGGGTCTGTGCTTAAGTGCCCCGTAGTACAGGGGCTATTGAGTAAGATAGCTCACTACCAGCTGAATATGCTGATATAGCCCCCTCATTGTTTGTTCAGTCTAGCTACCCATTCCTTAGCTGGTCTTGATTTAGACAGAATTTGAAAGACCTCCCAAGTATGAACTCTCTGTCTATCTGAACTTTTGAATATTGACCACTATCTCAATTTCCTGCTTCTATTTCCTCCCTTTGTGAATCATTGACTGAACCAGAGGCTGCATGACCCTCCGTGTAGGGCTACTTCTATAAAGCCTTTCCTCAGAGCCTGGCCACTTCAGTGTATTTCTAAAGCTAGCCTGTGTCACTCTATCTTGCCTATCCTACTCAACCTGCCTGTTAATGCAAATCATCTGAAATATACAGATAGGAGGCACCGACCAGTGTGAAAGTTGACGTAAGTGGAGCTATTTTAAAATGGAACCAGAGCAGCCATTCCAGAGGGACTATCTATTTCTTGTTCCTTGAATATTTGGATCATTTGAACTAGTCCAGACCTTTGGACTGGACCAAACCAACATTGTCTTACAATTGTTTGTAAAGCCAGCATGAAAGCACACATCCTGACTACAAGGACTAATGATTATGGACTCTATCTGAAGATAGAATCAGTAACCAATCATGTGTAACTAAAGAATAACTCAGCTCGTTAGCACCAACAGGAATTTCTTTCTTCTAGTTAGGTAATTATTTCTTCCTTTTTCTCATTAAAACTTCTCACCTTCACCCTTGGGACACTGTTTGGGTTTCTGCCTGAATCGATGCTTCCAGAATTATTTTTTTTTTAAGTAGAATAGAGAAGCTTTATTAGAAAGGAAATTGCACTTCCAGATGTGGAAGCGAGCCTGAGCAAGAGAAGTATGGAGATTTACAAATTTTAAAATCCCAAATAAATGCTTATTGCCTCTCATTTCATTTTTTCAATTTTAGGTGAACACCAGGTGGGAAAGTTTAGAGTTAGAGAGCAGCCAGGAAGCCATTGTTGATATTTAGGCAGGAGGTAAATTCATTGTTGTGATATAAATGAATAGAAAGGCATAAAGAAAATGACATCCATAAAGGTAGAATTTATGAGCCTTGGAAACTGAATTGGTAAATAAAATAATTACAAGATTGTCATTCATAGTAAATGGAATGTGAAAACAAGGCACTGGAGTTATCAGAGATGAAGAGTTCAGTTTTGTTTTGAAATCTAGGGGAAAATATTGAGGATACAATGCAATTTGTCTACTGATAGAAATTGAGGAATGAGGTGCCAGTGAGAGTCTAGAAGAAGAGATGGAACACTTGAGAGCTCCCTACACAGAGGCAATTATCCATACTCAATGTGTGGATAACACTTAGGAGTAAAATAAATGTAGGGAAGGAAAAGCAGACAAGGATTGGACAGCAAAGAAACATTCTCATTTAGGGGAGAGCCAAGTGGACATGAAAGAGGAGGAGGCCCAGGACAGGAGTCAGTGTTCTCAGAGAGGGATAATATGGATATCCAAGAAGGATCTGTAGAAGGAAGGGGGGTGGTCAACAACATCAAAATTGTAGAGATGTCAAGAAACAAAAACTGAGAAAACTCAACCAAATTTAGCTATTAGGGAGTACTTGAAAAGTCTTTTGATTCACGTACTAAGAGATGTCTAACCAAAATCATTTATAGAAGTATATTTTGATATCAAAGGGATACTAACAAATTTGAACCTTATGTTTACCAACAATATGCTGCTTTTCAGAAAATTAAATTTATGTCAACACTTACCAAGTACTTGCATACACACAATGAGTCTTATTTTGAAATAAAGACTCATTGTCAATGAAGGCTCATTAACTCAATGAATGTCCATATTATTTTTTGTATTTTTTTTCAGTGTTTAAACTTTTCTTGTTCTAGTATATGCTTTTATCCTCACAATATAACATCATTCCTGGTAAGAGTCTTAACTGATCTATAAATAAACCAGTCACCTCCACAAATTCTATTTTCTGGCTGCTTTAGTTACAGTTTATCTCTGTATTCTTTATTCAACAATTGTTTATCAAGAGATATGCTTATCTACAAATAGATATTTAACAAACTATATGTGAAACTTTTCTCAGTTTATATACTTCTATAAATCTTGATAAAATATACCATTACTAACACCATAAGCCTATATGTGGGGTGTGAGAAAAGAAATCCCTTGCTTCCTAGTCTATATACACGTACACACCAAATGCGATGTAGAAATTGTAATATGTTCCAACATTTTAATAATTTTGTCCATGTCATGTATAAGTTATGTTCTTTGTACATATAATTTGCATATATTATAGCAGACTATATGTGTATGTAGTCTATAAATATATGTTTATATTTATATATGCACATATATATATACTATATATACTACTAAATATATATGTATATATTTGTAAAATTTACATGTATCACAGATGGAAGATAGATTTTTAATAATGAAAAAAGGTATTGCACGTTTGAGACTAATGCATACCAGTAGTGTGTTTTTATTTAAAATGTTTTGTTTAATTCAACAATTACTTATTAAATAAACCTGATAATGTCTAAAAATTTCTAGTGTTCACATTGTATAAGATTTTATTTCCCAAAGGGCACAACATAATATTTCTAGAATCTCTTCCTTAAAAGTAATCACAGTATTTTTCCACTGCTATGAATGTAGACTCCATCAATTAGTTATCACATTTTCAGTGATCTTAGATTAGCACTGTGCTTTTTAAAGCCAAGAAAATTCTAAGTCAGATTACTAATTTGGTTTTGTTAACATTAAATTAGCTAAATCAGACCTGAGCTCCTGATTCAAACTTCCTCAGTTTTCCCTTAGAGGAAGTTATAAGAGCACCATCTAGTGGAAATTTTGATATAAAATCCTTCCAAATTATTCTTTAAATTGAAGTAATCAATTTTTAAACAAAATTTTTTAAATGATAGTGATTATAAAATAATTCTTATATATTTTCTAAAATAAATTTTAAACATATTTTTAAACTAAATCTTCAGATTAGAAAGTCAAAATCAATAATTCATTAGTGACATTATATCTACTGAATTGATTTTTCTTCCATTCCAATGTTAATTATGACATACTAAGGATTTTCTATCTTTTAATGCAGATTCATATATTTTAAAAAGATTTAATTGATTTATGTTATAGATTATAAATTTGGCTTTGTTCCCCTCCCCCACCACCCTTTATTATTATTAGATCAATTCCCAAATGAAGATTTAATTCTACTCACTGTCTATGTCAACTGTTTAAGCTAGTCATTGAGGAAGTTCAATAATTTAGGTATAGAATTACAATTTATTTTTTAGTGGCAGTGCCCAGTACAAACTATTAGATTTTTTTTCTTAATCCCATAAAATTTATTATTATATTGGGTAAGAAAAGACAAACATGGTGTCTGCCTCAGCTTGAAATACTGATTTCATCATCTACTAGAGGTCCTGTAAATAATGAGAGCAGCAAATGAAGTTCGTGTATCATTTTAATCCTGGAAACACATTAAATAAAGTCGTAAAAGTGGCAATGCAGTAGTATAGGCTGATGGGAATACAAATTTATAGCTTCCAGCTGAGTTTTCTTTTTGCTTTAGTTTATTCCCTTATTTCGTTATTTTTCTGTTTTGTTCCTATTGGCCTCTATTCCTCAAATTCCCTAAATGATCCCTCCTCACATCAAGTTCTCCCTTCACATATCTCCTAATCAGAGAATTGACCATCGTATCAAAAACAGCACCAACCATCTCTCTATCCTGCTTCTGTTTGTGGGTTGGTGTTTTCTTGCAGTACTTATCATTATCTCTTATAATATACATTTGTTTATTTTCTGTCTTCTGCAATCATTTTAACATTGGTTCCATTATTTTACCCATTTCTCTAGCTTGTCATTGAACTTTGTAGGACTTTCTCATTATGGAAGGGGCATCCAGTCCAATCATTTGATTCTATGTTCAGCCCTGTAATTGCTTAGGCCAATGAAATATTAGCAGATGTGATGCAAGGAGAGCTTGAAAAGCACTTGCACAATTGGGCTTGCTATCTCCCTCATGCTCGTTGCAATGAGAACACATTTGGATTAGACTAGTAGAGGACGAGCAATACATGGAGCAGTGCCCAGTTGCCAGAGTTGCTCTGTGGCCCTAACTGGTCTAGTGAAGCTACCTTACAGCTCTGTTTAAAATACATACTCCCTGAGTGCAAGAAACTGATATGCTTTGTTCATTGCCAAATCCCTAGCACTCAGCACGGTGCCTAGCAAATAAATATCTGTTTAATAAATGAATGGGATGGGGACAGTAGGCCATATATTATACCTTAAATAATAACTTTTCTGATGGCCTAGATTTTATATAAGGATAGATTCAATAACATGGAAAGAAATAGGTAGGTTACTTATCCAACAGGAAATTCTCAAAATTATTATTTCTTTCAATCAAGCTTTTGATAAGTATTAAGAAATAGTGAGTTCAAGGTTATGTACCTTAACAGGTATTTTAACTATTTCAAGTGCACAGTAAAATCATATAACAAACTCTAATAAAGTGGTGTTATGACTAGCTAGCTACCTTTAAAAATCACTGAGCAGTCTAACAAAAAGAATGTAAGAAGATCATCCCATGTCCACACAGAGGTAGGCTCAAGGTATATCCTCTGACCAAGGCGTAGTTTTGAGCTAGTTTTAAAACAAAGATGAATGGGTAAGCAAGATACCAAAATTCTGTGTCAAAAGCATGGCTGCAATATTTTTAGCATGATTTTTTTTTCAGAGTGGTATTACCAAACTATCACCAAACTCTTTTCAACAAGTAGTAAAATACCCATGAAATGTCTAATTTTGAGAACTATTACCCCCTAATCCAAGTTAAATAAAATGTATATTGCCTTGTGTGTCAAAATTATTAGCTCTAAGTCAGATTAGACTTAGATTAATGTTAATCTAATTAACATTAATGTTAATCTTTTAGGTGGGATAATTCTTTGTTATAGGGGATTTCCCGTGTATTGTAGGGTGTATAGCAGCATCTCTGGACTCCATCCAATGTCTCGAGACATTGCTAAATGTCCCATGAGGAGCAAAGTCACACCCCGATGAGAACCACTTCTCTAAGCTAATAATTGTTGGTTGAATAACTGCCATAAATTATGTTTATTTTAAAATGATTTTTAAACATCTTTTTTTTATTTGAGATAATTGTAGTTCACATGCAGTTAGACGTGAAGAAATAGAGGGTTGAATACATTTTTAAAAAGTTTAAAGTAGGATAAATAAGAGAACAAATATATCTATTAATCACACCATAAAAATATAAAAGGGGAAAAAATTATATGA
This sequence comes from Cynopterus sphinx, assembly GCA_030015415.1. Taxonomy (NCBI): domain Eukaryota; kingdom Metazoa; phylum Chordata; class Mammalia; order Chiroptera; family Pteropodidae; genus Cynopterus; species Cynopterus sphinx. The sequence goes on along the minus strand of CM057385.1, from coordinate 92,082,553 downwards.
TCAATATATCAAAGGAAATGAAGATTTTTAAAAAGAATAAAACAATTAAGCATACTAAGCCAAAATATAAAATAACAAGACTAAAAATAACATAGCAGTCATTAGAGTAAATGTGAGTGGGTAACTCCTCTCTTATTAGACTCAGATTGGGTCAAAGAACAAGTTAAAAGATAGTATTGTAAGATATGCTTCTAAAAGAAAAAAGAGACAAAAGAGTGTTACTAAAGAATAAGAAAAAAAATAAGAATATTCAGAAATATGAATTAAAGATGATAATATTAATGTAAAATAAAACAGAGTTTAAGTCAAAAAGAATAGGACAAAGGGAAATATTTTATATTGATAAAAAGGTATAATCTACAAAGAAGTTGGAGCAATTGTATAATTTATGCATCAAACCATATAGGATCACAATACATAAACTACTTGAAATATAGGAGAAATTGACATTTCCACAAGTAGAATGTGAATCTTTAACACATTTCTCTCAGGAATAAAGATTCAGAGGACCAATATCATAATTGAGAAAATTGATTATATACCTATGTATGTACACAATCATATTGTAGGTGAACATACTCTTGCATTTTGGAAGATTTTCTAAGCATGGCGCTTAAGCCAAATGTTCCAAGGAAATTTAAAAGCAAATGGTAAAGTGAGGAAAAGATTTTCAAGTCATGATGTTGTTAAAATACCAGATACTCTTATAAACTAAAAAAAACTTCACAATTTGAATAGACAATTCATGAAAGGAGAGAGACAGATGCTTAGTTAATATATGAGATTTTCGAGTTTCTAGAAAACAAGATAAATACAGATTTTTAAAAAAGACAATGCTTCTCACCTACAAAATTGACAAAGATGAAAAGAGTATTGATAATACCCTGAGTTATGAAGGAAATGATGAATGGGAAACTCAGACACCAGGGATAGTAGTAGAAATTTCTATAATCTTCATGGATAGCCATTTGACAATATATAGCAAAAGCCTTTAACTTTTACTTAAACTTGAGCTAATATAGTCCACTTTTGGTGAATTATTCTATATAAAATATACCATTTATTGAATATGACCTCTGAGCCAGGGACTGTAGTAGGCATTTTATAAACCTAAATATTTAATCCTTATAAAAACTTTGTAAGCAGATTTTAATATCAACTTTTACAGATGAGGAAGCTAATGCACAGAAAGTTTTGGTGACAAGCCAGAGACCAAACAGCTAGAATAGCAGTTTACATATGAGTCTGTAAGATTTTTAGAAAAAAAGGTGTATATGCACATCTGTAAGAATAAGGATGTTCACTGCAAAGTTTATAATAGAGAAGAGTAGGAAATATTTCTCAGTATCCACTAATAGGGGAATGACTATGTACTTGCATTTATTCAAATATATATGAAAAATTAAAAGACATATATTTAGACTATATAGTTAAATTTAAAAGATTGGTAGAAAAATAATCTTCATGATGACTGACCTCTTTTTTGAACACTTGTTATGTACTAAGGGCTTCACTGACATTTGTTTACTCCATAACATTTGCATAAAGAATAGTCTGGAAGGATTTACACTAGAATGGAACATTGGTTGTCTCCATGTGGTAGAATTAGGGATAATTTTGAGTCTTTGTTTTGTTTATTTGAAATGACTGAATTTGTTTCAACTGGCATGTATTTATCTTGTAATCAGAAACAAAGTTAACTAATGACTGTGGGGGTGGATATCTATCTTCTGCATTAAGAAACAAGTGTTTTGATACACACATGAGCCAGGAGAGTGTGCTATGCTTCCATCTTCCTAAATGTTCTATCTTTTTAATGAAAGAACTGCATTTTCAAATATGATCATGTTTTTATTGCAGATTCATTAATAAAATCTTCATAGTCATGATTTAGTTTTAAAATGTTTGAAATATTTCAGAAGACCACAAAATAAAATAAAAGCAAACAGAAGATTTCTGATTTTTCTATTAGATTTACACATATAGCTCATACTTATTTCAGTTCCTGGTAATTTGCCTTTTTAATTGGCCACCTCATTAGCCATCCTGACTTCAACATTCTCAGCCACTGCTATGATCTAAGCCCTATGAGATATTTCAAAATATTTTGGTTCCCATGTAGCTGATTTTACCATCCACCCAGTATTAGTTCAACAAATATTTATTTCTATCTACAGTTTTGTGCCAGAAATTGTTCTAGGTGCTGAGTATATAAATCAAAGTTCGTGCTCACAGAAGAACTTTGAGGTGCATTATCCTGATTTCACTTAGAGGAGACATACAATTGACATATTACAAAATCAATAATGGTACATATATACAATGGAATATTACTCAGCCATAAGAAGAGATGAAATACTACCATCTCAATAACATGGATGGATCTTGAGATAATCATGCTAAGTGAAATAAGCCAGACAGAAAAAGTTGCAAATCACATTATATCACCTATATGTGGGATATAAACCTAAAAGCAACAAATGAGCAGGACAAACAAACAGAGACTCATGGGCATGGACAATAGACTAGTGGTTACCAGAGGGTAAGGGAGCGAAGAGGGTGGGAGGGAAATGGGGTAAAAGAAGTCAAATATGTAATGACAGAAATCGAACTATGGGAGGTAAACATACAAGGTAAATATATATATATATATGCCTAACTGTTAAAATGTACAGCTGTTAACCAATGTCACCATAAAAATTAAATAAATTTTTAAAAATAATTGAAAAAATAAATATAAATAAAAATAAATCTATAATCCTTGCATATTTAACTTCCATACATTTTTATACATTTTAATAATATCTAAAAGGAACCAATAAAGATAAAACATGCTGTCAGAATTACAATGATTTTAACATATCTTAACTAATCTGAATATTTTCTTCCTCAAGAATTTCATTCAACATCACGTGAATCTGAGAAAGTGGTATAAAAGATTTCTGAGATTTTCAGTCTTACTAGAGCCCAATTTATGTATACAGTGTGTAGGCAGGAATAGTTTTGAAATTTTCCTTTTTAATATGATTTAAGAAACTGGGTACTTAATTGCTGTGAACTCAACTATAATTTTCTTCTTAATCTTTAAATTTCTATTTTCCCAGATGACCTACTTTAAAGTTGTATTTTCAGCATCACAGAAGATATTAAATGGGTATATGCAAGCAATTAAAGAGCATTGCATGGAATCAGCAGAAAGCATAGATGTATTCAATTGCCCTCACTTAAAATCAGTGAACTAACATAAATCTGTGATTAACATGCATATGGTGGGCAAACTCACCTTGATTATAAAAACAAGCTACTTCTGTCAGCTCTGATCTCAAAACTAATAAAAGTCAATAGTGATTTTTATTTTGATACCAGAATCATTAGGCAGCAGGATGGCAGAGCAGCTGAGAGCATTGCAAGGAAAGTCAGAGGGGTGCTGTGCCAGTCATCACTGACGGGAGGTAAGGGATATGTCAAGGATTAGGGAGGTCTTATGGAAATTGCAGAAAGGCAAGAGGGAGGCACCTGCCTGGAGAAAACACCTGCCCCTTTGTTCTCGGGTGTTTCGAATTACTGGTGTCTGTTTGCCCTGAACACCTGCCCCTCCAAATACAGTACTAAGAATGATCTCTGTTTATTCATTCCTATAGTCATCATTCTCTTCACCTAAAAGAACAGAATGCATTAAACTTATTACTCAGCTTTCTAGTAATGATGTAAACCTACTCTTTAATCCAAAAGCACACAATGAAGGGCCAGGAATATTTAATATATATGAGTAATATGGAAAATTTAAAATACATGAATTACACCCTGATATGTATATAGCTAGGAAGAGGCTGTTGGGCACCTTCTGCTCCCTTCAGAACCATGGTGCATTCCTTCAACTTCTGATGGCTGTGCATGGCTCACAGCTGAGTCCTCTGAGCGTTTCTCTGGGCAGGAGAACATTCCCTCCTACAAACTTATGCCTGCTCTCCAGGGGCAGTTCACCTCCAGTGACTGGTTCATGCAGAGGTACAGACTCAGCCCTGCTATCTTGATACAGGACGTCTTCTGAAAGATTATCTCAAGTCCAGGAATTTCTACAAGATCAGCTGAGCTCTCTGCTACAACTTACAGGGGTTGTTCCCAAGAGCCTCCCTGTGAACTTCCTGCATGTAAATCTCCACTTTAAACTGTTTTCCTGGAGAACTGATTTAAAACAGCATCACTTCAGTGGAGCAAAGGCATTCATTAAGGAGAATTTTACTGAGCTAATTTTCATACTCCTGTTAATAGCATAGTAAACCCTACTGATCAGAAAACTGGGATGCCAAATATTAAAAAACTTAGTACCCCACAAAAAGACTTAGTTCCACAGATATGATACAAAATCCCCTATTTTTCTTGAAACACACAGCCTTCTCAGCCTATCTTTCATTGTCCCAGTTTTGTGAGAGATGGCATATTAGGTTTAGCTGCTTTTAACAATAAACCCAAATGAGTGGCTTATACAAGATAGATTTTTATTTTTCTCTCAAGTAAAAGAAGTGTAATGGAGACAGCCCATTGGTGGGATAGTAGCTCCATGGTTATCAGAAATTTGTTTATTCTATCTTTGCTCTTCACCATGTTGAGCCTGAGACCTCCTTCCTCATGCCACCTCAGGATCCAAGATAGCTGCTGAAGCTCTTGCCATCCATCATGTCTGCATGCAAAAAAAGAAAGGGTTGAAGGGCAAATAAACGAATAAGTAAGTAAATAAATAAATACATAAATAAATAAAGTGATTTCCTTGTAGTAGATTAGCCATCTTAAAAAATATATTCCCAAAAGTCCTGCCCATAAGCATATATCTCATTGGTGACTACTATCTGCAAGGGAGAAGGGGAAACATAATTTTTACTTGGGTTCATATCATGCCTGGTAATATAGATATCAGTCACTAACAAAAAAATGGGAGAATGCAAGAGTAGGCAACTAGAAGGCTCTGCCTCACATTGGTTAAAAGTCTCATTTAAAAAAATATATAGGACAAGAATGATAAGTGTCATCTGACCTGTGGGCTCCATGTGGAGTGACGAGGTGGTGGGAACTGCAATGAGCTGGGGAGGTCGTCTCATCAAATAGGCACTGCCAGAGCCGGACCCAGTCATGTCAGAATAGAGTCCAGTGTGGTCTAATGTTCCAATTTTCCAAGAGAAGCTGGAAATCCAGATTTTTATGTGAACTTCCCTATTTTAAAACCAGCGCTACATTTTTATAAAATTCTATGCCTAAATTTTGTAATCGCTAACTTCCTGCTTGCAATCCCTGATCAAGAACAAGTTTTCCTTGAGGGCAACATTTTAGGAAACGTTGTGCTGTCCAATAAAAACTGGACTTTATTGCTTTGCAATCAAAGTTGAGGGAGAAGGAATTTGAAACAAAGGTATAGGTGACCAGATCTATGAACCCGTGCAAATACTTAAACCCTCAGGTCAAGCAGCCCATCGGCCACCTGGCCCTCACCTCCCCTCTGCCATTCACAAGGGACTGGCTCTGAAGCCAGGGTGTACAGCATTTTTGAAAGCACAATTCTGAATAATTACCACTGTCACTGCCACTGCTGCCACGACCACCACCACCCACCACCACCACCACCACCACCACCACCCACCACCACCACCACCACCCACCACCACCACCACCACCCACCACCACCCCCACCACCACCACCCACCACCACCACCACCCACCACCACCACCACCCCCACCACCACCACCCACCACCACCACCACCACCCACCACCACCACCACCACCCACCACCTACCCTTCTGTAGAAAGGCCTTCCTTGTTTGGCAGGACTTGATCAAATTCCCTTACACATTTGTCCGTTTCTTGCAGCTTTCCCTTTTGACCAGCAGGTGGCGGCAAATATTGACCTGACTTGGGCACTAATTTACACCTCCAGACTTGATGGTCTTTTTTATGCATTTTCTTTGCCTTGAATCAACAAAAACAATGAGTCATATACATTTGCCCCACCCATTACTTTATATCACCAAACAAGGATTAATTATTTAATTTTAGCTCTGAGAGCTGCTTTTAATAAAAGAGACTAAATAGAATACAGTAACTTCAGGACGTGAACAAATGGTAAACATTTACTCTTATTATTATTTTATGAATAACTCTCATACCCGCCAAAATCCATCTCTTTTTAAATGTACTGCATCCTTTTAATCATCCAGAGATGCAAATAATGAGATATATGTCATAGGATAATCTATGTATCATTAAATTAAACTCATTATCTCATCTTTAGGACAGTAGCAATTTAAATTTTTTGAGAGTTTTTTTTTTCTGTCAACAGTGATTATGGAATAAAACAATGTCTTGGAGGAGAAAAGGAAACCATACTCAATAAAGTAATTCAGGTGTTAGAGGGGATTATGTCTGCAGAACTATTTCCACACATCACGCTTTAAATTTCTATACAATGTAAGCTAATATCTCAATAACCTAGGAAGCAAAATATGACAAATGAGCAATCAGTCTATGCAAGTTAGAAGGAGATCTGACATGAGAAGTAGAAAGTACCAATGCTTGCAGATGTCAACACAATTTATAAATAAATTGTTTGGGTTTATTAAGAAATGCAAAGAAACCTAAAAATTATTGTTAAAGGTAATGTCCTGGAAAGGTGACAGACTGAGAAAGATGCCATGATTGTTCTAAAAGAATCAAAATCTTCGTGGAGTAAAAAATATTGGAAATAAAAGACAAATGTAATATAATTGCCTCTTGGAATTACAGAATCACAGAGGGTGAAAGTGTGTGGAAATTTTTCTAGTGTAGGCTTCAGCCCACCAAAATTCTATGAATTTTTTTCTCTGTATATTTAGACATGTTTATCTGGCCTCTTCTTGATTGCTTCCACTGATCCCAAGCTTTTGACATTTTGCTGTAAAGATTTTATTTTCAAACAGTTCTCTTTGTTATAAATTTCCTCTTCACAGAGATTTGAAATTGGTCTCCCTATCACATCTGCTCATTAGTTCTCCTCTGGAGAAACAGTTCTAAACATTATTATTTTGGATCACAGACAGCTTTGTGAGATTTATGAAAGTCATGAACCCTCATCATAGAAAAGCGCATTCTTTAAGCTCATTCGTGGAGTTCAGGTTAGAGCATCCCTACTATAGAGAAAATAAAGCCTTTTCCACATGATAGTTCTTCAAATATTTTAAAATAGCATCATGTTTTTCTTAAAACAATTTCACCAGTTTCTTTGATTTCTTTTTTCCTTCCCTTCTTTGCTTCTTCTGTCCCTTCATCCACTTTTTAAAAATAAGCATGTATTAAGTGCCTATTTTGTGCCAGACACAGTGTTACACACTGGGGACACAAAGGTAAATATGACATCATTCTTGTCCTTGGTAAGTTCACAGCTTATGGGGGAGATGAATCTATAAATGAATGAATTGGATCAGGGAAGTGACATTCAAACTGAACATGGGCTACAACATTGAATTCTGTCAAAATTGAAATCCCAGCTTTGCCGTTTATGAGTCTTGTCACCTTAGGAAAGACACTTAATCTCTTGGGGCCTCATTTTGCTCATATATAAAATAGGCACTTGATATATGATACTGTTGTTATTATTGTCATTTGCCAAATAAGAGATCTGGACTTAATTATGTAGACATCTACAAACCATCAGCCCTTTAAGAAGGAGAGAAGCAGGCATGATTTTATCTTATTTTTTTACCACTTTCATTGTAAGGCAACCCACTCTACATGGCAATGCGATGAACAAACTAGAAGAGGGAGAGACAGAAGGGAGGGACACTAGATAGAAACTTGCAATTGAGACGTGAGAATCGTGAGGACTTGAACTATGTCAGGGATCATAGGGATGAAGTGTTGTCAGGGGATATTTTTCAGGTATAAATTATAGAATTTGGTGGTCAGTTGATAGAAAGAAGGCAAAGTTAAGTACAACTCACAAATTCCTACCTTGAAAGATAAATTTCATCCCCGAGATTTCTACCTTGGGTGGTGACATCATTAACTTAGACTGTAATTATAGTAGGAGCAGTAATGAATGAGGACAATGAGTATGTTAGGTGCAAGGTGCCTTTTAGATCTCTTAGGTATTGGAAATATGGGTGTGGAATTTGGGACAGAAGTCTCCAGTACAAACAATAGATTTGGAATTTCTTTTGTTCTCAGTGGCCTAACTCATGAGAATAGATGAAACAGCCCAGGGGGGTACACAGGGTGCGAAGAAAATCTAAGGCAACCAAGGAAAGAACTCAGGAAAACACTAGAATTTAAAGGTAAGTGGAGGAGGAAGAAAAGGAACAGCCAATAAAGTCTATTGACTGGAAGTTAGGGAAGCATAACTGGGAAAATTAAAAAAAAAATACTATCACTCTTTAAAACAAACAAACAAAAAAAAACAATGTCCAGTAATAAGCCCTAGGCATTCTGCTAATTGTCAATCTTATTTTTCCCTATGTAGAGAGCAAACAGCCCAACGCCATCCTGTGTATTGATCTATGACAACCCTACAATAAGCCAAGGCCTCACCTCTGTTTGGACGTGTTTCTGTGCTCTTTATTATGCTCAGTTGGTCTAGATGTCTATCTCTGCACTAGTTTTAATTACATAGTTATAAAACTTTCCAAACATCTTTCCTACCTCTATTCCAAGGTAAATATGAATTACTGAAATATTTCAGATAGACAAAATTTTGGGCACGTTTTTAGTAATATAGGTATGTGCTTGATCATTTAGAAACCCTTTCTCTGTGATGCCACCTTTAAAACGGAATTAAAGAGTTAACATACCATATGGTGTACTTTCTCTTTCTTCTTTTGATCTACATAAATCGCATTCTCTTAGACAGTGATTCCCAAACCTCACTGGGTATCAGGATCAACTAGGGAGCTTTTAAAAAATGTAAATTCCAGAGCCCCATCCCAGATGTACTAAACTTGGTAGGATGGAACCTTTGGGGCCAAGGAACAGATATGTGTAATAAACTATTCCTTAGGTGATTGTGATTATTCAGTTCATGGACTGGCACTTGGGAATGCTTGATTAGGAAGTTCTGAGAACACCGATTAAAGACATTTTCAGTGATTTTAGAGTGCTATTTTGCAATTAAATTTCAGAAAGCAAGCAATTTATTAATCTGAGTGTTTTCATATTATAAAATAGTAAATGTTATTTAAAAAATACAAACATTGTATAAATAAAAAGGAATGTAAAGCACTCTCATAATTTCCTCTTCAGCAGATAAAGTATATGAATGGTTTAGAGAATACTCTGTATTTTTCTCCTATGCATTTACTAGTTTTTTTTTTCCTGAAAAATAATTAGATCATACTATACTTCGGAAGTCTAGATTAAGGGCCTGCACTTGAAAGCCAGGCTTACCTGGCTTGGAACCTAGCTCTGGCCATTTCTAGCATCCTTGGGCACATTATTTAATCTCTGAGTCTCAGGTCTTCTTATCCATCAAATGCAGATAAAAATACTGCTTACATCCATTAGGTGCTTGTAAGAATTATGAGGTAATACTTAAAAAGGGCTTAGTATAACATGTAAAATAAGTTTTCAATAAATACTAAATAATATTACTAGAACTGCCACTACTAGTTATAAAACTACTAAAACTTCTAGTACTGTAGACATTTTTACCTAATATATATGTAACATTCTATTAATAAAAGATTTTCTTAATTCTTTTATCTTTATATGTAGTATTTCACTATATGAGTGTACAATGATTTGTTTAACCAATGACCTACTCACACATGTTTAGTTTTTTCCTCCTAATTTTCATGATCATAAATAATCCTGCAGGGAATATCCTCGAACATATATCTTTTCATACATATATACAATCTAATAAAAGAAATTGTTGAGTCAATGAGTATATTTTAATAAAGTTTTGTTTGTTATCTTCACACAGTTTATGTATTTATAAATAAATAAAACAATAAATCAACCAATAGTATAGGAGATTTTTCCTACACATTTGCCCAAATTGGATATTAATATTATTTTGAGTTTTTGCTAATGGGATAGGCAAAATGCTATTTCATTGTTATATTATTTTATTTTTATTTGTTAGGGAAAGTAAGCATTTAAAATAATCTATATCACAGCTTTTTATTTAGCTTTGCATTTTCCCATATGCTCCCTGTGTACTTTCTTTTTCAAGGGCATTTTTCCCTCTGTTACCTTATTTCTTTCATTTCTTTTTCTATCATTCACTTTCTGATTTTCTCTCTCACCTTGATTTATCAGTTGAATAATATTTTGCAAGTTAATGTCATTTTCCATCCTTTAGTATTAGAAGGTCTCTAGGTCCCTTTAATGAACATTCTCTTTACTTTTTTGTCTTCTCTAAACAGAAGACTCCAAATGATTCCATTCTATATTCATCAAGTCAGTGTTGCTCTTTCTCTAATGTCTCACTCACATTTTGAACAAGAGGGGAGAATGACCAGTATTGTAGCTTCTTTCCTACCTGTTTCAAGTAGAGAAGAGCTGGATTGTTTTATGTTTCCTTTCTTCCCAAATCAAGTTATCTTCTACAACATGTAATTGTTTTTTTAGCTTTTCAGATACTACCCTGTTGCTGTTAGAAAATGTCCCAGCTTGTGTGAGTGACAGCAGCAGCCAATTATACCCTAAATGATCTGTGCTGGCATGAACAGGATTGGCAAAATGTGCTACACTTTGGTGAGATAAAAATTTACTCCAGTAGACTATGCTTGGAATTTGACCTCAAACAAAATCACACTGTTGTATGGATGAAAGCAGGAGTGGTGATCAAAGAATTAAACAACCAGGATAGCAAGAATAACCAAATGGTATTTATAGATATGTTACTACTATAGTATATTATAATAACATAGTGGTCACAAATACGATTTCATTCATTTTATTCCAAATTTACTGTATTCTAATTTTACTAAAGTTGATACCTTTTCCTAATCTTCTACAAAAATAATGTAACATACTGATTTATTTTTTATTAAATTTATTGGAGTGACATTGGTAAATAAAATTATATAGATTTCAGGTATACAATTCAATAATATGTCATATGTATATTGTGTGTTCACCACCTAAAGTCAAATCGCCTGTCACTATATATTTGACCTCCTTTACCCTTTTCTACATCCTTCTCCTCTGGTAACCACTAAACTGTTATCGGTGTCTTTAAGTTTTTGTTTGTTTGTCTTCATTTGTTGCTTTCAGTTTTATAAGTCACACATGAATGAAATCATATGGTTCTCAACTTTTTCTGTCTGACTTATTTTGCTTTAGCGTGATGATCTCCAAATCCATCCATCATGTTGCAAACAACAGTATTTCTTTCATCTTTTCTTATGGTTGAGTAATATTCCATTGTATATACATATCACATACTCTTTATCTAATCATTTATCAAAAGACACTTAGGTTGTTTTCAAGTCTTGGCCACTGTGAATAATGCTGTAGTAAACATAGGGGTGCATATATCTTTACAGATAAGTGTCTTGAAGTTTTGGGGGTAGACACCCAGAAGGATTTCTGGGTAGATTTGTATGGAATCATAAAAAACCCTGAATAGCCAAAGCAATCCTGAGAAAAAAGAATGAGGCTAGAGGTATCACATTACCTGATTTCAAATTATACTACAAACAACAATAATCAAAAGATCATGGTATTGGCAGAAAAACATACACACAAACCAATGCAACAGAATTGAGAGCCCCCAAATAAACTCACATATATATAGGCATATTAATTTAAATTTTATGTTAAATAAATCACAATCATTTGGTATTTATTGTGAAAGTAATTTGCACCTTCAAGGTACATTTTCACATTTTCCAAGTTGTATTAAGTTAGTTCACATCTTAGAATTACAAAGCTTTCAAGAGCTTAAGTCAGTGAAAAAAATAACTAAAAAAAGTTTTTTTACTGATTTGTATAGTATATTCGAATATATGAAGTTTGCCAAAATGTCATTACCATTATTTTTAATATTAAAGTGATAGTCATAGTTAATATCAAAACTCTATAAATTAACACGGTATGCAGCCATTGAAATATGATTAGTAAAACTATGTAGGAACAAGAATATATTTATAACCATGTCAAGTGAATAAAAAATTATGGTAAAATATGATCGCAGGCCTCCATATAGAATCTGATGAAAATAACTACATTCTATTTTTGGAATTAAGTTTTCTTCATCCTGCTATTATATTGCCTTCTCAATAAAAAAATCTGTATAATAATTAGAAACAGCAGTGAAGTTCCAACGTTTATTCAGTAATTCAAAAGTTATATTTTTCACTAAACAAAAATAAATAACGGTCATTTGACTAATATTTATACTACACAATTAATATTCAGAATGTATTTATTCCCTATACTCTTTTTTAAAATTATTATTCCCTATGCTCTTAATAATCTTGGAGACTTGGTCCTGGTTAGGTTTAGATTTTTTAAAGTGTGATATTTCAAATCTTAAAAAATCATTTAGTCAAAACAACAAGCAGAACAGACACAGCCATATTCAAGTGCAGGGCTGAAGAGCCACACTGGACAGAAGTAACAGTGTGTTTCTAGAAACAGGCCAGAGGAAACTGTTTTTCTGGATATCAACATAGTTTGATGAACAACACTTTAGGTTTGCAAAGAGAAGGCATAGGTTATAGTTCCAACTTTGCCAAATAACTCCTTCGAGTTTTACTTTCTATATCAATAAAAATAAACTATTAAAAGGATGAGATAATGAATTTGGGTAACCACTGTAAATTTGAGAGCTAAACAGAATCCATGAGATTTTAACAGTCATGAAATTTTAATATGTTTTATTTATTTAACTGTATATTGTAGACAATTGGCAATCTTGTTCTTCCAGCATATCACTCAATGAGTCCAGTAACTGAACCCTGACTAAATAGTGCCGATTTTGCATAATATACACCAATTCAATAAAAAATCTGCCCATGCAGAATTTTGCATGACGACTAAGATTGTCAGATTTATAGGAAGTTGTCTTGTCTAGTTATAAAAGCCAAATTTGTATTCAGTGACATAAGTATGTGACACATATTGTCACAAGGTTCAGAGTTAACACACATATTTCCTATGTTAAATTTTTCCAGGGTTGGTTATAATTTGCTGAACATTTAAAAATGGTGCCAATATTTTATTAATTCTTGGAGGTTTTGCTATTTTTCTCATTTCTGATTTATTTTTCTTTATTCAATGTTTTCTGCCCTACTATGTCATAAAAGAGTTTTGGTTGATTCTCCTAGTCCATTCACGACATTTCATTGTCATGTCATCTATAGACTGTCTGGGTTTTTATACACAGATAAAGTAGCTTTATACTTCTAAAACTTTTAAACTTTTGATTTACTTTAAAAATCCTTATAAACACCATACACATATTGTTTATGTAAATGGTTGGAAGTTCAGGTAAAGTCTTCATAAAGATTTTTGCACTCTATTAAGCTTTGTGTGTTATAAAAATTCTGAGCTTAATTTTAGAAAGCCTATTTAAGCAAATTCTCAGAAATCCATACAATTTTTCCTTCACTATATAGACCACTATAAGTATTTCCATTTAAAAAATACAAGTTGATAGTCATCTCTTGCTAGAGTGATAAAATTATATGTATGTGTGTGTGTGTGTGTGTGTGTGTGTGTGCGTGTGTATATGTATATGTATATTTAATATGCTTTATAATATATTACATATTATATATATTATAAATATATAAATATATGTATATATTTCTAGTAAGCATACCAGGAACAGAGTAGTAACTATAGTAGAAAAAACAATGTTGAATACCCTATAGAGACTGAGGACCATGACAGTGTTTATTTGTCTCAAATCATTAAATCAAACCTTGCCCTAAACATTTTATCACCAAAAAAATATATACTGTCCTAAAAAATCCCCACAACTTAAGAATTTCTGTGTCAATTACAAGTTCCATTGGGGCAAATATTGGCTCTAGAATATGTATCAACCAATGATGTGTATCAACTCATTTTGAAAAAATGTGAAATGAGTTCCCCAAAGAGACAAAAATCACGCTGTTCACGACACACGAGCTTGTCAGCTTTAGGTAAAAGACATGGCCTAGAGGATCCAGAATAAGGGCGGGGGTAGTATGTTCAATGGATGGATGGCAGGAATCTTTGATCTGAGGTCTCCCAGTGGAGGAGAGTAGAGGTACAAACACCTGTTATCTTACTCTTCAGAGAGTGAAACGTCTACCTGGACAAATCTAATAATCATCACATATGGACATTGTCCAGAAGCGTGAGTCTACTCTCCCGTTCCCTGCTTCCCCAGAATACCTTGGGCCTCCTCCCCTTATGGTTACAGCGCCAGGGTCTCTGGGAGGTGTGCTGTGAGGGACTTGCTGTCTTCTGCAAGCCCGCTCCGGCTCTGCCCAATAAAGTTTGTTGTGCAATACTGCCATCGTGTGGTCCTGGCTTTTCCTTGATCAGCCCTGGCATCTTCAAACTCAACACAGACAGACACGGTAAAAGTAAAAGCAATACAAAAGATAGTCTCCTTTCCACCTCAGGCCTCTCGTCACCCTCTCCAAAGATAAATACTATCAACTGTTTCTTGTACATGGACACATGCACATGTTGTATTAGTTTGCTAGGCATGACATAACAGCATACATAGACTGGGTCACTTCAACAACAGAAATTTATTTTCTCAAAAAGTTCTGGAGACTGGAAGATCAAGATTAAGGTGTCAGCAGGTTTGGTTTCTCCTGAGGCATCTCTCTCTGGTTTGCAGATGGCCATCTTCTCTTCGTGTCCTCACATTGTCTCTCTGTATGTCACAATGTCTCCTTAATAAGGACACCCTAATGGCCTCATTTTTAACTTAATTACCTCTTTAAAGATCTGATCTCCAAATATAGTCACATTATGAGGTACTGGAGGTTAAGCTTCAACATATAAATTTTAGAGGACACAGTTCAGCCCATAACACGTGTGTGTACACCTTTAGAAAAATACTAATGAATCTTACTATGTACACTGTCTTTTGCTTTTCTCATTTATGATATGTTGATGTTCTTTTCACATAAGCACACAGAGATACATCTACCTCATTCTTTTAATGGCTATGTAGTATTTCATTGTCTGGATAGATAGTGCATGCTATACATGAGAGTGGGGGCAGGTGAATGGGTGAAGGGAGTCAAAAGGTACAAATTTCCAGTTATAAAATAAATAAGAGATGGGGATGTAATGTACATCATGACAACTATAGTTAATAATAGTGTATTGCATATTTGAAAGTTTCTTAGAGAGTAGATCTTAAAAGCTCTCATCATAAGAGACAAGTTTTGTAACTATATAGGGTGATGAACTTATTGTAGTAATCATTTTCCAGTATTTACAAATATCAAATCATTGTGTTATATACCTGAAACTAATACAATGTAAAATGTCAATTATACCTCAATAAAAAAGGGAGATGAAATATAAAATATAAGTTCCTTTGAGTTCTAACACTGTACAATTCCATGAAATGTGAAATTCCAAAGAAGCTATAGATATTTCTGTATCCTATAATTCTTGAAGTTACTATAAAACTTTGCAACAAAAGCATACATGTTTGCACAAAACTCAGATTTCCTTAAATCATTTCCATCCATATTCCTGGAGTTATCTGATACATCCCAGATTCCTGTCCTATTGACTCCATAGCAACCCTTTTCCATTTTGAACTCTCTACAAGCCTTACCTTGTAACTTAGAAGTGAAGGAAGTGTTAGAGAAGGCAATTAATACTTCTAGAGTTCTGCGCCAGTGTGTAGGTACAAGTTAAATGTCTTTTTTATTTTTATCATTACAACAGACTTTATGACTGCAATAAAGATGTGAGTGGTTTCTTCAAAGATAAACATCTGAAACAGAGAGGTGGGTTACATTCTAATAGCCTGTAGCTGCTGTCAGAAATAATTTAATGCTTAGTGCTTTGTTGGCTGGCCCAAGTCCTTTGAAGAAGTGAAGCATGCTACTTACACCATCATGGCTGCCCAGAATCCACTCATTTATGTGAGGTACTCTGTAGTGCTGCTCAATGAAGGCAAGAAGGCTGAACTTGGTAATTGAGAATGAATGTCAAGTAGTGTCAAGACGCCTCAATTCATAAGGCTGATAACTCCTTCTGTGATTGCATTTCCATTTTTACAGCTGCTTCAGTGGCCAAGTTTGCCAGCCTTGTTTGAGAAAGTATATATATTACAGGACTCTTGACACTGAGAAAAAGCTAGTTTTTTTTTTTTTCCATTTCTAAGGGTTGTGGAATTTTCTAACCCTTACAGAGGTCAATTTTATAAAATTTATAAAGAGATAGAAAGAAGAGAGAAATTCTCATAAGACAAAAAGTAAGGAAAGGAAAGGCACCAATCTTTGTGCAACTATTCTAGCAATCACAAATTTAAAAAATTTTTTTTGACATTAGCAATATATTCCTTTGAAGGGTAGAAACTTCCTTAAATGAAATGAAAATATACAAATGATTAAACAATGGAGAGGAATGAATTCGATTCCTAAAGTGTTTTAGAACTATGTTGTTTAAATAGAATAATATGCAGATTACCCCTAACGCAAAGTCTAGTTCTGTAAAAAGCCAGAGAGTAAATATTTTAGGCTTTGCAGGCCAGGTGATGTCTGTAGCAACTACTCTACTTTGGTATTGGGCAAAAGCAACCATAGACAATATGTAAATAACAAAGCATGACTTTGTCCCAATGAAATTTTATTTAAGAGCACTAATTTAGAATTTTATAGTATTTTATGTGTCATGAATATTATTTTTCTTTTGATTCTTTGTAACTATTTAAAAATGTAAAAATCATTCTTAGCTGATATGATATACAATAGATGGCATGCTGGATTTGGCTCATAGCCCATAGTTTGCTGATTCCAGGTATGATATATGGTAGATGCTTCATATCTGTACCTGAGTCCCTTAAGAGAACAGTTATGTCTCTTGAATGTGCCACCTATATGCACAAGAATTGATTATACTTAGTAGGATCTTTAGCCAGAGCTTCATGCCACAGTCTCTGGGTCTCGTTCTACCCTGAGCGATGTCTGTTTTTATCAACAATTTCTCCTCACACGGAAAGCTATCTGAGCAAAATTAATAGATAAAGGGAAGCATGAACTGTCTCAAGGACATCCCTCTCTCTGCCCTTTCAAAAAAAACCCTTTGGTCCTCTTGGACTGATCTGATGTTATAGTGAAGCTGAAACTGCTATGATACAAGGAATACTGTAACTGAACGAAGATGTTTCCAGTTACCCTGAGGCCAGGGTACCACCATCTTAAAGAGAATGAATGGTGAAGATGGGAGAGCATTTTATAAACTGCAAAACTGAAAATTTAGTGGAGCCTCCCTACTGCCCTTTTTACTCCCTAATTATATATAATCAATTAATAAAGCTTTTCTTACATTAGAAACTTTTAAAAAGACATTTAGGTATAAATGATACATTCGGGAGGGTCTGTTTTTTTATTATTATATAAATTGTCTTGGTTGTCAGACAATGTGGAAAACAGCTAAAAAATATATAGCAACTAATTATTTACCTTTTTCCTGAGAGTAGAAACCTGAGCCTTAACTCTAGCAATGGTGAAACTGAAAACAGAAAGAAAAACAAAACAAAATATTTGAGTTATTTTTGCAAAGTCAATCTGGGTGCCAACATTGTGACACTGAGGCAGTTTTAATGGTGTTCCACTTTAAACTTTTCATTTGTGCTGACTGCATAATAAAGGGTGGTAATGATGAGAATCAAATTTACTGAATTGCAAGACTATCTAGTTTGTCTAAAAAGGGGAATTAATATATAAGGCAAATGCCTAATTGGATCTGATATTGAGGAGCTACTTTTATATGCTAAATTTTAATAGTTTAAGAAAGCAGCGTTAGATTTGGAATATTTAATAATTCAGAAAATAATTTTGAGAGGCAATATACAGCTTTTATAATTTTTTTTATGTCCTATTTGTACATATTAGAAAGCAAGTGACAAAAGTCATATTTGCTTCCATAGCATTTAATGTGCTTTGGGAGGTCCAAATAAAACTACCACAGATTTGGTAAATGTTGCAGCTGTTTATTTACATGTTTTCCAATCACTGAGTAAGCTTATTATCTCGATTTTTTTCCCAGTAACAAATTTTCTGATAATTGAGGAGATCTTTGGTTTGCACTTGGATGTCAGGCATTGTCCAGGTGTCTGAGACTACTTAGCATTTCTATGCCACTTTAGAGATGCTTTCAGACTTTGGGTGGCTAACGAGCTATGTTTTGTACAACACTAAGGATCTTAATCTGATCAAATGGTGGTGCTGAAAAGCTCCCTTGGTTTTTAATATGATGATCTAATGCTAGGAAATTGCAGTCCCTTGTTATCATACATAGATCAAGACATTCCATTCTGGACATGGACTGTCACCTCTGTAGACCTTATTCTCTTGCAGAAGATCAGAGAATCTCGGGGCCAAGGGAACAAGTTTAAATGTATTTATTTTGTCCACAGTATTCCTTCCTTCCACTCTCATCCTGAGCACAGTTTAGTCCAATACACAGCCCACATACTAAAATGTTTTATGTAGTTTTAATTACAAATTACATTATCATTGTATAACTAATTAATTCCTTATGAATGACATGAGGTGGATTTATTTTTAAAAGCTGTTTTAGAGACTCATGGACATGGAGAGTGGACTGGTGGCTACCAGAGGGAAAAAGGGAAGGGGGGGAAGTAGATACGGGTGAAAGGTGGGTCAAATATTTGGTGATGGAAGGCAATCTAATTCTGAGTGATGAACACACAGTGCAATATATATATGACATACTGTTGAATTGTACACTTGAAACACTGGATTTTGTTCATCAATGCCACCCCAATAATTTTTAATTGAAAAAAGGAGTTACACATCCATCAAATAATATAGGCAAAAAATAAGTGAAACTTTAAAATAAATACATACATACATACATACATACATACATACATACATACATACATACATAAAAATGCTGTTTTGTTTATAAGCTTTCCATTCACCTCAGCCTTTTTTTGCTCTTTATCTTTAGATGTTGAGACCAGTACAAATTAATTATCGTGGGTCTTCACAGTTCGATGAAAAAACATTCATGAATCCTCTGAATCTCACCTAAGTTTGATGAAATAGTCAGCATTTAATAAGTACCTGAAGTGCTTCCAGTAGTTTCTCTGTGAGTTTAATGCTTGCTCTGCCCATTCCTTCTAGCCATTTTTAGCAATTCTTGACATCAGGTATTTTTATTTTCAAGTAGGGACCCTGCTTCTGGTCATTGGATAAATTTCTGCATGTTACTTTATCCATCATCTGGTTGATAAACACAATACCATACCTTATTTTAGCTCCATAGCTTTAGTTAGATTCAAGAGCATTCTATTAAGTCAGATCATGATCATGAATAATGTCAACTTTCCTGAAAACCAACTTACTTGAGAGCAACTAAGAATGTCCCAATTAAAAATAATCAAATGCAGAAGTTTTAACCCAAGTAAGCTAATAAACTGTCTCCTCCCTTTCTTTAAGGCTTATTCTGTCTTTCAATGTTATAATAGTTTTTTCATGTGTGATTTTAAAAAGTTTTCTTGGTTTGTTACTAAGGTGAATTTTTCTTAAAATAGAGCTTAAATTTAGTATCTCTAAGAAATTAAGTGTTCTTTTGTCTTTTCATTTAGGTAGTTTAGAAATTTTTAAAAGCCCTCTAATTGTCAGTATTTAAATGTAAATTTTATCTTTGGCATCCCAAATTTTCCATTATAACACTAATATGGTTAATGTGAAATAAATTAAAAAGTTAAGTTTTGCAGTGGGTTCAATCACATAGGTGGGTCTTGGGTATCAGACAGGTTTTCTTTCTTAGAGGGTTTTTTCTTTTTCTTTTTCTCTTTTTTCTTTCTCCTTTTTTTTCTTTTCTTCCTTCCTTCCCTCCCTCCCTCCCTCCCTCCCTTCCTCTTTCTTTCTTTCTTTCTTTCTTTCTTTCTTTCTTTCTTTCTTTCTTTCTTTCTTTCTTTCTTTCTTTCTTTCTTTCTTCTCTCTCTCTCTCTCTCTCTCTCTCTCTCTCTCTCTCTCTCTCCCCCTCCCTCCCTCCCTCCCTCCCTCTCTCTCTCTCCTATCACAAAGAGCAAGGAGCAAGAGAACTTAAGTAAAAACTGGAGGTTTGCTGCAGCTGTTAGAAGCTCTCTGAAGCCCACTGAACAAGAACAGAGCTGTTGAATAATGCAGACAAGATAATGAACAGCAGACAAATGATCCCAGGAGGCTCCCCGCTGAGTAAAGGGAGTGTATACTTAGAAGCTAGATTTATTATCCTAACATCTTTTCTGGTGACCTCCAATTTATTGGAAATACCTGAGACGTTTATAAATTCTGGGTTCTTTCACTTAACCAAAGCCAAACTTGCTCATCATTTCTACCTCGGCTTCTTTAAGTCACATAGCAAAGCTGCAACACCCAAAACTCCTTTGAAAGAAGAAACTGAGGTTTAACTAATTGCATAAGAAAAAAGAACCAGGAATGCAACCTTTTGGTCAATTTGTTAACTGAAGTACAAATGTGGCTCCCTAGACTAAAATAAAGCATTTTAGATAGGCTTTCATATTTGCTAGAAATTGCCAGTAAAGTTTAAACCCTAAGTAACTAGATTTAATAATGCAGCATTTTAGAGGCACAATCTATGTCAAGTCAAATTTGGGCCATTTTCTAAGAAAGGCAAAATTGTGGCATATATAGTATTGTGGGATTATAAATCACCTTTGTTTGAAAATGATCATTCTTAAGACACCATTTGATGCATAATTTATCCTTTGAATGTAATTCATCAAATTTTATCATATACAATCTCACAGTCAAATTCTGTGAAAATTCCAATTTGGGACTGAAGAAATTATTCCATAAAGGAAGAGAAGAACAGTTTCCAAAGCCATGAGTAAAATAGCTTTGGGAATCTTTGAAATATCCTAATTCATTTGTAAGATACCTAGTCCATTTTTAAAAGGTTCTACATTGCTTGTTTCTCCACTACTTCTTAGAAAAAAACAAAACAGCAAAAACCTATTTAACTTTTAACCTCAGTTGTGCTGACTACTAAGCCAAGTTACCTTACTGAGGTTTTAGAGCTTAACACATGCTAATTACATCAGTATGTTTACTTAAGATACCAAAATTCTGAAGACCTGTGCTGTTTGAAGATACTACTCTAAGTATTTATTCACATGTGTATTCATCATTTCAATCATATTAAGAAAAATATTTGGGGATTTTTGTAAGTGGTAAGTGACAATACCTAAATCATAAAAAAAAAAAAATTGGCATTTGTATATGTAAATAAATAAAATGGAAAGGTTTTAGTTTGGAAAAGAGATTGAATTGAATGAGATCAAATGTGAACTTGGAATACTTGGTAGTTCTTCCCATCCTCATGAGAAATACTGAAAGCAGAAAGTCATGGTGGAGTCTTGCAGGAGGCTGGTGGAGAGAGTGGGATTCTTAATAATAACTGGATTAATTACATTTAGTATAGCTAAGGTAAGATGTATTCTATTATATTGTAGTAGGTTCTGAAATAGAACCAAAATGGCTTAAGTATATGTCCACCAGTACCACAAAATAACTAAGGCCATATCTACATAATGAGTTAATTTGTCCTTTATTTTTTTTCTTTTTGACTTCTGTAATGATCGAATTTTGATTGGTCCATTGATGTCTAATTATTTGAATCTTGTTAATGAACTGATTGTATTGATTACTTGCTAATGTTACTGAGGGCACCACAATAATTTCTGCATAGTCAAACTAAAATGTACATAAATCTAATCACAGACATTGAGCAGCAAATTGCATAAATAGATATAATTAAGCCTCCAAATATATATTCTGTATACTGTGTATATTCTTGATAATTAAATAAAATGATAAAACATAATAGAACACATGAAATATATGTGCCCAAGCTTATGAAATTTATAAATCCATTCATTCAGCCTTCAACAATTTTTTAGCACCTATATGAACAGGCAGTTTTAGACAAAAGGAGTTTGTTCTCTGGTAAACAAGATTGACAAGATCCTCATTTTCATGGAACTCACATTTTAGAGGAACAAGAAAACAACAAATATGTGTCTATTAAATGTACATTCAGTCATTCAGTCAACAAATACTTGTCATATAACTACTCTGTGCTGAACCCTGAAGACAAAAAGAAAAAAATACCATCAGTGCTCTTGAGGAGCTCATAATCTGTTGAGGAAACAGATAGATGGACAAAAATATATATATATACACACACACACAAAATTTGTTTTTGTTTTGCATTGCCTAAGAGATCTTTGAGTATGTTACACAAATTCTATCCTGTTTTATGCCAAAAGTTTTTTAGTCTTACTTCACACCCATGAGAATTTGTCTGTTCATTATAGTAGCTGTTAGCCACATGTGGCTCTTGAGTACTTGAAATGTGGCTAGGCCAAATTGAGTTGTACTGTAACTACTATAAGCATAATATATATGAAAAATAGAAATCTGAATATATCATTAACATTTTTATATTGATTACATGTTAAAATCATAATATTTTTTATAAATTAGGTTAAATAAAATATATTGATAATTCTCTTTATTTTAAAACTTTTTTTAACGTAGCCAGAACACTTAAAATTACATATAAGGCTCATATTCATGGTACCAATTATTTTCTATTATGCAGGGGTGATTTAGACACCTTTCTTTCCACCTACCACATCTTTTACCCTGCCCATAGGAGACAAAAAACCATTCCTACCTCATAGAGGCAGAAGACAGAATGCTTTATAAACAGTTTGAGTCAGAAAAGCTCTGGATTTAGAAGCATCGAGACCAACTGTGAGCAGGAATGAGTTGCTATAATAAAAATAGAGAAATTAAGGGAAATTTGACATGTAAAATAATACAACTCCTTAAATCCTTTCTCATGCCAGACTTGTAAATACTGACATACAGATACATACTCCAATACAGAAAAAAAAAATCAAGGGATATTTAGTAGTGCCCAAATCTAACCAAATTCTGATCACTAGACAGTGAACCCATCAGATGACAAGTCCCACCTATGCACACACAGATTACAATTAGCATTTTAAAGTCTCATATTGGTCAGTCAGAGATCATCAGACATTTAAAGAAAGCCTATAAGTACTGTAAGTACAACAGTAAGTACTGTAAAGTAAGCCTCAAATGTGAAAACCAGAGACGAAAATAAAAAGAAAATAAATTAAAAAAAGATTTAAAGGGCATGAAAAATGCTTTGGTAGAAATAATCTTCAAAAAAATACATAATTATTTCCCCCAGAGAAATAAAAAATATTCCTTCCATAAAACAAGAACATGAAACTATAAAAAAGCATCTGTCAACAAGAATATTAAAAATTAAAAAACTAGGTGAGATTAAAAATTCAAAGAAGAGTCTGAAGATAAAACCAAGAAAATATTCTAGATGTAGAATAAAGAAAATCGAGGGAAAAACGAGCATCAATCTATGTGGTACAATAATTAAATAATTTTCAAGAACTTCTTGAAAAGGCAGAGAAAAGAAATGGGATAAAATCATCAAAGAAATACATTTCTGAATTCCTAGAACTGAAAAACATAATTCCAGATTGAAGTGTCTATTGAAGGTTTACCACAACAAAATGAAAAAGACCCATCTATCCCACTTCAAAGACATGATTGTGACAGTTTAGTACACTGGAGAAAAAGAAGATCTTGAAAACTTCTGAATGTAAACAAACAAAAACACCTCGGAAAGAGCAAGACTTAGAACGTCATTGAACTTCACAACTGCAACATTGAAAACTAGAAGACAATGAAGGAATGACTTCAAAATTCTGAGAAAAAAATATTTCCAATTTAGATATTTATACCCAGAAAAACTATGTGTCGAGTGAGAGAGTTGCAGTTATTTAATGCAACCAATTTTTTCTCATATACCCTTTCTTAGAAGGCTCTTAGAGGATGTATTCCATTAAAATAAAAAAGCAAACAGAAAAAAAAGTATGAGATCCAAAAACAATGGGGGATACAAAACACAGAAGAATAAAAAGAATCCTCAGTATGATGGTGAACAAAGATTCCAAGGATGACAACCTGCAGCATCCCTAGAGAGCAGTTCAGGGTGGAGCAGGAGGAAAGTGACCTCCAGGGTGAATGTATTCCAGAAAAAAAAAAGGTAAATCATATGTATTTAATATATTTGAACATTACAAAAAGTTGTTTTCTTCCCTTAGAGAGGTCAGGGATAAATTAATTCATAGAAATGAATGAAATATGGACAAATATAATGCAGTTATTAAGTCTAGGGGGGAAAGCATGTAATATAGGAAAGGTAATTGAAATATTTGATGTACTTCACTGCAAATAATATTTATATAGTAATGATCACATAATATTCACACTGAATATTTATCTAATAAAACCAGGATTATATATAATTTTGGGTGATGAAGGATAAATGTATATGTATGTGTGTGGCAGTGGTGTATAAGAGAATCAAAATTTGTAGGATGTTAATAGGTAATAGCTAAAGACTGAAATCTTAGAAAAAAGAGTTAAAGAAATTGAAATGATTATCATTCGGAAAGGCCACCCCTTGCTGTAGTCCACACAAATCAAGTCCTGGGTCCAAAGTAGAAGAATAGAGAAAGATAAAAAGTGCTTCTGCAAGAGAAAAGAGAAGAAGGTACCCAGCATACAAAGTTCTAGAGAAGAATGAGAAAATTATAAAGAAAAAGAGAATAAAACATTAAAATAGTCTGAATTCTCAATCATAGAAGACAAAATAATTGATAAGAATTTCAGAAAGTGAAGTTTCTAGATTAGAAAATTGTTACTTAAATTTTTTTAATCTTGGAAAATAATGAAAGAGGTTTAAATTTTGTCGGTAGCATAACAATCTATGCCAGCAAGACACATTAAACACTTAAATGATTCTTTGGGAAGGTGTCGAACCTTTTCTTATGATATTAATAAATTTCTCTGTGTTTTATTTAAAACTTTCCCCTTTCAAAGCTAAAAAGAATGTATCAAATAATTTTTTGCAGTTCTAATTTTTTTTCAATGTGTAGCCACATTGCTTTTTGAAGCATTTGAAATAACATTAGAAAATGTGTTCATTTTCTATTGTTATATAACAAATTGATCACAAACTTAGTGACTTAAGATAATATATTTATAAAGTCACAATTTCAACAGCTCAGGAGAATGGGCATGACTTAGTTGAGTCCTCTATTTAGGGTATCACAAGACTGCAATCAAGGTGTCAAATGGGCTGGCTGTGTTCTCATTTGGAGTTCACATGGAGAAGAATCTGTTTCCATGCCAGGATTAATTTCTTGTGGCTGTATAACTGAGATCTCCAGTATTTTTCTAGCTGTTGGCTGGAGGTTGCTCTCAGATCCTAGAGGCTGATTAAAGTTCCTTGCCTTGTAGGCTTCCTCAATATGACTGCCAGGGAAAAAAATTGCTCACTTAAGTCAGCTAGGATGGAGTCTTATGTCATTAATGTAGCATAATCATAAGAGTGATAGTCCATCACCATTGCCATATCCTACTTGTTAGAAGCAAGTCACAGGTCCTGCCCACACCCAAGCAGGGATTCCACAAAGGCATGGACACCAGGAGGTAGGAAATCATGGGGACCCCATTAGGTCTGTCTGCTACAGAAGTGTATAAAAAATAAAAAAAGTTAACACTGTTAATTAAACCTTGGTCTGCAAACATGGTTTTTAACGTAATAGTTTCTCTACACTTATACATATTACAAATACTTTAAAGTTTAAAGGTAGTTTACTGACAAAACTCAACCACTTTGCTCTATTTTCACCGTCAATTTGACTTGCAGAGCAATGGAACACTGTTCAATGCTTGTGCATGATGTCTTCATGCTTAGTGCAGTGCCTGACTCATAGAAGCTGATCAATGAGTGATTGATAATCAAATGAATTCCCTAAAATATTTTTAAAAATCCAAAAATCAGTTATATATCCACAAATTCTACTCCAGCTCTACTCTCTTAGGACCTGTCATATAGTTAATGATTGCTACCATCACTCAGGTACAGAATAATAATAAAAACTAAAATTTATTGAGTACTTTATTGGTCAAAGTACTGTACGCATTTTAACTACTGCTTTATATACATTCTCACAACACTAAGAAGGTAATTATTTATTTTAAGAACAGCGAACCCCTCTAAGAATCCTATGGCAATAAGTTTTATAGTCAGTAGGGCTTGATTTAAGCTTAACATTTATCCTCTTACAACTTCATTGTCATAAACAATTCACTGCCCCCTTTTGTGAGGTAATGGTCACCTAAGCAAACTCTAACCTTAACATTAAAACAGCTTCTTTGTTTTGACCTCCTGTTCAACAGGTCTTTGCCCTTTGCACAAAAAGTACCCTTTCATATTTAAACCAGAAATGATTATTTTATGCAGATCTTAAAATGTACTTATAAATAATCATGCATTCAAACATATTAAGTCATTTAGGACTGTAATTAGTCATTGTCAAGTCTTGGCAAACAGCAGGATTCTAATTGGAAAGCAATGTTTGCCCTACTTGTGCCTCAATGAAACTTTCAGAGAGGGGCAGCATGTGCTTCTTAATCTGTTTTTCTAACAGCTAGTAGCAAATCAATGAAGATGAGACTGGTGGGTATGATAAATTAATATGCACACTGACAACTTATAACCGTGCAATTGCTTAGGGAATTACTATGCGACTATATCCAAGTAATTATATGTTTTAAATGATTTATCTCAATTTGTTAACAATACACCCCTAAAATGGAACTAAAAAGAGAGAAAATGCAAATAGCATGTTATACCAACTTTATGTTGAACTTATTAAGAGGTTGCCCTTTTAATGAAGAATTTAATGAATTAAGAGCTTTGTTATGAATAAGCATTCTTACTACTTGTTAAGTATTTGTCACCACAGACCTGTCATAGTCATTCTAATTATGATTAATATCTTATCTTGAATTCTATCTTCATTCACATTTCAGTAACAAATGTAACTTCTATTACATGATCAAGGTTCATGAAAACAGGATCATTTGCCTATGACCTTATATTTTATTCATTTTCACATTCATATTTAACAGATTTCTCTGAAAGTTAACCTTATGAATCTTTTAATTTTTAAAGTGCATTTTCTCTTTGACATGCTTTTCAGCCCTTTATACTGTTTCAAATCATGGTTGTGTACTTAAGATAAATGAAAAATCCTAACATTT
Organism: Cynopterus sphinx; assembly: GCA_030015415.1. Lineage (NCBI taxonomy): Eukaryota > Metazoa > Chordata > Mammalia > Chiroptera > Pteropodidae > Cynopterus > Cynopterus sphinx. The sequence goes on along the minus strand of CM057385.1, from coordinate 92,055,180 downwards.
TCATTATCCTCATATATATCTAGAAGCTGCTACTTTGACATTGTTTAAGAATTATTTTTTGTCTGCTATAAGAAGAGCTATTTTCTCTCAAGCATTGCAACTGTTCTCAACATGAAAGACATAGGTTTATGAAGTTCAAAAAAATTATGTATTAGAATGCAAGGTCATATTTTTCATTGTAGTCTATATATAAATTGTGGTGAATATGGAGGTTGTTGTTGTTGTTTTTTTCCCAGTTGTATAATAGAATGTAAAATCCATATTATATGATGCTACATATCTCTTTCTTTTTTAGTTCTTTCCTTTCTTTATATCTTTTGCTCTCTCGTACTTTTTTCTCTTCTATTTTATCCAACTTCTATCTTCATTTTATTCCCTGTTCTTTTAATTTTGTCTCCATCTTCATTTCATTTTCTTCCTTGCAATTTTGTCTCCATTCTCTACAGATATATTTTTTCTCACCATTTCCATCCTCTTTGTCCTATTTCTCTCTTACCTTTCCCTTTCTAGCCCCACTTATCTCCCTCAAGAAAGTTTGTATTTTCCACCTGTGTGAAAGGCAGGCTATAAACTATGTTTCAATCAGACTTTTGTGCTTTTAAGAGTTGTCAATTATTTATATTATCAAATGTTAAAAGCTCTAGAAGGAAATAAAAATATGAATATTACTTCTTTTTCTATCCTTTTTATTAAACTAAGAGAGAGTCTCTATGAGAGTATAAAGTGCTGAATTAACTAAGAAGCTCACTGGACTCACTGTGAAAATTAAGACAATTAATTTGGGGCAAAAAATAATAATAATAGTAGCAATGGATTATAAGAAAACCAGATCACTTATCAAACATGAAGTCTGCTCTCCTCGCGGCTAGATATCACTGAGGGGCAGCTTCTTTAGCAAAAGGAAGCTCTCTGGTCCCCAGGGCCACAGGATCCTTCTCCATCTCTGGTGGTGATGAGGAACACTCCACACACATCATCATCAAGGCTTTTGTAGTAAGCCAAGTAGCATAAGCGAAGTGTATGCAAATCAGAGAAATGAACCCCTCTCCCGAGGTCTTCCAAATCACTCAATTCTTGAAGCAATTAGCAGATAGTCTATTTTCCCTTAAACTAGATGCATTTACATTTTCTTCATCATTTGAAGCATGTCTTCACACATTTCAGGTTCTCCATTATAAGCAGCGATAAGTACTATGCACTTATTGTTGAATCCAGTGGAATAAAGTCAAACACTTGTGGTATGCAATATTCTAATGTTGTAAAGATGTGATGAGTTTTCTCTTTAAAAAATACAACAAAACAGACTACATTTTAATTACATTTTCTCAGAGGTATCTGGGGGGAAGAAAGGTCATGTGTTTAAGAGTATTTAATGTACTTAAAAATTATATCTTCTGGCAGTCTCCAGTACTGATTTAATAGGTCTGATCTTTTGAAATGAATCCTATATCATATTTATGATGGTCTTATTCGAGAATGAGACTAAATCTAATGAGAGGCAATTCCTTTGATGAGAGTGACAATTATGTCATTTGAACCAACACATCAACAGCTCAATAAACTAGTTGCTTTGGAAATAAATTTTATGTTTTAACCTCAGCTTTCTGACTGTTATTCCTGAACAAGCCAGATCTAACTTAGGTATGTCCATAATCATGCAAAACAAAGAGGAAACAGAAAATCAAGAGCCAGAGATAAACCAGAATTTCTCATTCATCATAATTTTCAACTTCTCTAAGCATCAAATTTTTCCTCTAAACTCAAATAAGTGAACAGAATTAGTAAACATGGAGCTTTTACTACATGCCAGGCTATGCTACAACTAATCTGCTTTTTTCAAATCCTTTTATAGCTATACATTGTAGACACCATAGATTCAGTTTTAGACCACTTCAATAAAGTGAATAATGCAAGAAAATGAGTCACACAAATACTTTGGTTTCCTGGTGCATATAAAAGTTATGTTTACACTATATAGTCTATTAAGTGAGCAATGCATTATGCCTAAAAAAAAAAACAATGTATATCTTAATTAAAATATCTTATTGTTAAAAAATGCTATCATTTGAGCCTTCAGCATGTCCTAAAGATTTTGCTGGTGGAGGGTCTTGCCTCAATTTGTAAAAATAATGCAATATCTGGGAAGCACAATAAAATGAGGTATGTTTATATTTCTTCTACACGTCCTTTGTAGTAAGAGTTAATAAGTACTAAATTGGCTAAAGTGCCAAAAGCAAGGAAACATGACAAAATCCTATGTGCTTCAAGAACTTCTGGTATTATAAAAATTTGATTTAATGCTGTGTAGTCTGAATTTTTAAAAGCTTAATAACTGAAAGCCTTAAAAAGTAACTTATTGAGGAAAAGGTTAATGGTAAGCAACAAATCATAGCTGTAGCTTGGCTAAGTTGACACAGTACAAAGCTACCACATTTGATAAAATATGTGTTAGTCAACAAATAATATTGAGACAATTGGCCAGGCAAATGTAAATTTAAGAAAAGCAAAATCCTTACCTAATTTCTGTTATCATCATAAAGTCTAGATGAACATGTAGCATCACAACAAACATATGTTCCTCCTAGCTCTAAGGTACTTTGCTTTGAAGGTTTTAATAAAACTACAGAGGATATTAAGTAAAAGATAACTTATATCTTGTCTAAATACAAACTAGACTATATTCATCTATCTGCATATTTGGCTGTCAGTGCAAATGTGTATTTTGGTTAATCCCATCTGACATAAACTTTTGATCAAGGAAAAGGAACAGATTTTACTTGCTAACTGTCCTGCACCCCTTGATACAACACTGCTTAAAAGAGATGTCATTTGCTTACCTGTGATATTAAAACTTTCACAATGAAAACTTTTGGTCACTTTTCCTTTTTTCTCACTAAATGAGACTTTTTAATTTGTAGAAGTGGAAAAAGCCAGCTCCTGAGACACATATCGACAAGATGGCTATCATTGATGCTGGACACAGAAAAGATGTTAAATTGTTGGCTTGCCATAAAATCAGATTTTTGAAGTGTGAAACAAGCAGAATGTCCTTAGCTAGTATGGTAATACATTGAGCATGAACGTTGAACAAAGGATTACAGTAAAACAGAAATATAGCTGCCATTTAGTGACTCTAGGTAACACCACCTACAGTATCCAGCCAAGCCCTTCCAAAAACTGGTTTAATGATCTCTGAAGAGGTCCTATTATAAGAAGCCTCATAAAATGATAAACTGATTGATCACTGAATTGTTTGATATTATGTGTAGGTTACAACAAAAATTTATACGGTGAAAAAAATGATTCTCTTTTTTTGAAAAAGACTGCTTCAGAACTTAAAAAAGAATTGCAACCAGAAAAAGGCAGTAAGTTAAGAATTGTCATGCTTTCAATTTTTTTACTAAAGCTGTAACTTACTTGATATCTACTTTTGATTTCACAAGTTGAAATTAGCTCTATACTTTAAAAATACTTACCTTGAAAAAAGGGGGCTTAATTAATGATGACTAATGTGCTTCAGAACATTTAAAATGATTTAGATGTAGGTAATCCATAATGATGCAGTTATAGATGCAAAATAATGAGCTGACTGACAAGCTGGTCCGCAGAACAAGCCTGTAGCTGGGCATTATTAGAAGCTGCAAGTCTTGATCGTGCTGTAAGTAAAATCCTAAGTAGTCCATGCTCAAATGCCTTTGTTGAGAGAATATTTAGCTTAACTGACATCATATTCAACTGATATCAGGCATCAGTGTAATGCAAGTCAAAGTGTATCATGCTCTTGACTGCATTCAGTTTTACCACCACATAAGGGAAAAAAGGACATCCTACAGGCTGCAAATACATCAGAAAAGTATTATTGAAAAAAGAAATAGAAAGAGTAAGAATGTTATTGCATCATAAGACAGAAAAAAATCTAATCTTTTTTATTACTAAATATAGCATCTGTTTTATTATTCCTATAATATTTATGTTCTCCTTTGAAAAGTTCTAACATTTATATATCTTAAGTGTACAATAATATAACCATGACATTAAAAAAAATCCAATTGTGTTTTTAAAAATGTCCCAAGAAATTGCTGCAAAAAAGATAGAAATATCATAAAATCCTGTTATTTTCTCACACATATTACTTATTTAATCCTACTATTAATCATTTCTAATTGCCACTGTTAATTAGGTTTATTATTGTTTTGTTTAAATAATAGCATTTCTTTAACATAAAAGTAAATTATACAGAATGTATAATTTCAAATAAATACCCATTTTCACATTTTTATTAAAGTAATAACATGCTTGAATACACTTATTTACTACTATATATTGTTATTATTATTATTATTATTATTATTATTATTATTATTATTATTTAATCTGGAATACCTGTACTGAGCTGTCTCTCTAAAAAGTTGTTCACCCTTCTAGCCACCGTTCTTATACGTCAGTTCAAGGCTCCCAGAGTGCATGTCCTAAGGGGAGAGATCCGGTGGAAACTAAATTTCCTTTTAGGACTTAGCACTGAATATCACCACACTTGTGCTACATTCTATTCTTTAGAAACAAATCACTAAGTCTGGCTCGCATTCAATGGAAGAGATAGATTCTATCTTTTGTCAAATTATAAATATTTTTAAAATTACCATAATGTATGGAGAATATAGTCACTCTCACACAATTTTGCTAGGCAAATACTTGGGTACATTCTTTTTAGAAAGCAACTTGGAAATAACTATCAAAAATAAAAAGTAATTCTATTTTTAGTTTAGGATATGGGCATATTGCAAAAATATACAAAATATATTCATTTAAGTTTTCCCTACCCATCCCCGTTTTTTATTTTCAAAATATACAAAACTATGGAAACCTATTGTGGAAGACAAAATGGGCACGAATTACTTGACTGTCTCCCTACTGAGACATGCTTTCCCCCCCTACTTCCTTTGAATGAGCTATTGTAATGTCTTTGAGGAATAAAATAAATGGGAGAAAATGCCCTGTACCAGTGTGGACCTTGCTTTCAGAGGAATGGCTATTTCTGGCATGATTTCTCGAAGCCCTGAGCTACCATGTAAATTAAACTACCCTGGTAGAGAGAACTTGAGACTACATGGAGAGAGAAAATGAGAAAATTTCAGCTAAATCTCGCTTTTCACCCACCTCACTAAAAAGTTAGGCAAGATTTGGATTCTCTATAATGTCCCATACATCAGCTGAAAGCCAGAGTGACTTCAGATAATGCCACATGGAGCAGAGCAATCATCCATCCAAATCCTTCACAAATTCCTCACTCACAAAACAGTGAAATATAGCACAATGGCTATTTTTTCAGCCACTAAATTTTGGTATACGGGAACAGATAATTAGGACGTGTCTATACCCTTCACTCAAATTCAACTGTGATGTGAATTGCATGTGAGCTCTCTCTTTTCCCTTCAGTCTTTGGAAGGTAACTTGAAAATACCATGACCCTTCATCTCTAAATATTTCAGCATGAATTCTCCTTCATAATTACTATAGCACTATTTAAGATTAATACATTAACATTACCTAATATAAAGTGTGAACTATATAGCTTTGAAGAATTCAGTATCCAATAGTATTTCATTATCACATTTTATTAGTCTTATTTTAATCTATTACAATAATCCCCTGCCTTTTTTGTCTTTCATGTTATTGACATTTTTGAGGGGTCCACAGCACTTGTCAGAATGTCCCACCATCTGAATTTGTAAAATCAGTTCCTTATGATTATCTTACTGTTAAACAGTTTTGATAAGAGTATAACATGGGGTGATATGTACTTCCCATTATATTATACAAGGAGGCACATAATGCCAGTTTGCTCCATCATCGATAATGCTAAGTTTGATCATTTGATTAAAGTGATGTGCATGAGATTTCTACATTGTGAAGATTAATAAGAACTCTGTATGTAGGGTGATACTTTGAGACTGTGTGGATATCCTGTTCCCTAACAGTCTTTCACCAAATTGTTTTTAGCATTCATTCATGATCCTTGCTTGACTCAGTTATATAGGTGGTTGCATAATGCTGGTTTGTTAATTCTGTCTTTCTTCCTACATTTGCTAGGTGGCATTCTTCTCTAAAAAGTTTTTTATCTCCTACCTCTCCTTTTCGCTTATTGTAATAGACTACAAGATTCTTTTTATACCTCTTTTTAGCTTTTTTAGAGGTACTATTAACAAATAAAATTGTAAGATATTTAAAGTGTACAATGTGATGATCTGAAATACATATACATTGTAAAAGGATTCCTCACATAGATTTAATTAACACATTCATCACCTCCCATATTTACCTTTTGGGTTTGTGTGTGAGTAAACATTTAAGTTCCACTTTCTTAGAAAATTATGATATAATCCACTGTTATCAACTGTAGTCACCATGTCATACTTTAGATCCTCAGAATTTGTTCATCTTGAAACAAAGTTTGTACTGTTTTACCAGCCTCTCCCTATTTCCCCCAATCCCTAGCCCCTGGCAACCACTTTTCTACTCTGTTTCTGAGTTTGACTTATGAATTTTCAAATTTTTTATATTCCACTTATAAGTGATACCATGCAGTATTTGTTTTTCTCTTTCTCTATGTGGCTTATTTCATTTAGCATAATGCCCTCCAATTTTATCCATCTTGTTGCAAAATGACAGGATTTCCTTCTTTGTATATATCACATCTTCCTTATCCATTAATCCATTGATAGACATTAGGTTGTTTCCATATGTTGGCTATTGTGAATAATGCTACAATGAAGATAAGAGTACAGATATATCTTCAAGATAATTTTTTTCCTTTAGATATATACCCCAAAGCTTTATATATCTAAAATGAGTATTGCTGGATCATATAAAAGCTTCTTTTTTTAAATTAATGATTTTGATACTCAAACCACCCCACATTCGACCAGTGCTCCTGTATTCTTTTTGCTTGTCCCTTTCACTGTTGGTACACTTCCTTCCTTTTTGGTATAGGATGTTCTGGGTTCACCCACATCAGTAATCAACCATTTCCCCAAAGAACTCTGTTTTTTGGGGAAAGGGGTAGTTAGAAGCCAAGTTCTAGGTTTTTGGTGTACTTATTGCTAGCTAGCAGAACTCAATTGATATTGATACTGCCAATTCAAATCCAAAATCACAGGGTTCCTCATATTCTCCTGTTCCATATCTGTATCACTCTTTCTCATAACAAGGAACCTGGTTTCCCAAATTATTTACTCATTTGCTCTATATTATATATACACAAAAGTTTCAGAATTATTCTGCCAATACAACTAACAATTGAATCAAATTCAATAACTCTTTGCAATTATTTTGTCCTTAGAATGTATTTTACTAAAAGTTTTCAGCCAGAATTCCATGTATAAAAGTTGCTTGAATTAAATCTTTCTTCTCTTTGGTTATCAATTATATTTATAGTCAAAATCTATTTTCAATGTTAGTGACTTCTTTTTTTCCACCTTTTTCAATTAAATTTGATTTAAAAATAATATGTAAACCTTTTACATGGGTCAGAAGTCAATAAAGACAATACCAAGAACTCTTTATTCTATCCCTTTTTATTCCACTCCATTCTCACTTATTACCTATAGGTTTTATATTTTTTCTTGCTTTTTATAAAATCTGTAAAATATATTGCCCTTTCAGTTGTACACAAAATGTAGTAAAATAATACATTTTAACTCCTTGTTTTTTTCACTTAGTGTATCTAGAAAATAATATAGCAAAAAATATTCATATCAATAAACACATCTCCCCACTGAGATAGGCCTTATTAACAGCAGTGGAGATGAAAGTGCTAGCTCCTTATTTTGCCTTCTCTGATACCACCACGGTAGGGTACCACGGTGCTTTTCACAATCTCACAAATGTTAACATCTATGCTTCCCACTCAAGTCTTTGCTGGTGGGATAGGAATGGGTCACAATCCTTTCTTATCTGGGTGAAGTAGAGTGGTTATTGACTAAAAGTTTTTATCCTTCAAGACTGCCTTTTTCCTGGTCTTTTGGGTTGAAAGAACAGGTTTTATTGATACTTTTTTGTTTTTCATCTGTGTCCATTGGTGTTTCTGGTTTACCATGTTCAGCTTTAAGTCTGGAAATTATGAGACACACACACACACACACACACACACACACACACACACACACGCACACGCACACAGAATTCACCACTATGTCATTTTGTGAAACCCAAGATCCCCAGCCATTCTGCTTTCTTCTTTCTACCTTGCAAAGTCTTCTTACATTTGTTTAATACATAATGTCCAGGGGTTTTAGTTGTACTAAGTAGGAGAAATAGGAAAAAGTATGTTTACTCCATATTCGTGTAAGCAGAAGTTCCTTAGTGTTGAATTATAGCAGAAGCTTTTCCTAAATCTATAGATACGATCTTTTTGACTTTTTGATGTATTGATTTGATGTACTGATGTACTACTACTCATTAAGAAATTCCGTAAAATAAATACATAGTGCTAGTTTGTTTTAAATATATGTAATAGATTATAGAAATATGTGTATGCAAGTTAGATAAACTTTTTAAAAAGCCTTTGCATTTAATAAAATAATCATCATTTATGTAAAAAAAAAGTTTATATGAAATCTTATTTTCCAGTTGCAAAAAAATCATTGGCATAATTTAAAAAGTCTTGCTTATCAGATTTTTGCCGATTTTCTTTTTCTCCTCTTTTCCCCATCAGTTTAAAACTGAATTTAACATTGAATTTAGAAGAATGGTGCCCAAAATATTTTAATACTTGGTTCTTTTTGCTCACATAATGTTTTCATTAAAATGACAACCTGATTCTTAAAGTTGCTAAGGGCAAAAATCTTGGAATTCTTGATTGCTCACTTTCTCTCTGCCTGGTTATTTCTTTAGCTATATATCCATCTTGTTGTCACTTCCTTTATGTCTTCTCTGTCCCCTACCACCACCACTCCCAGCCCTCCATGTAATATAAAACTCCTACCTACTTTCCTTTTCTTCCTGATTCTGTTTTATCTCCCCGCCCCCTCAATGATCTCTACCTGACATACTCTGTATTTCTTTGTTTATACAAACTATAAACTGTATCAGGGCAGGGAGTTTGTTTTGTTCACAGCTTTATTCTAGATCCTAGAACAACATCTGGCATGTTGTAGGTATTCAATAAATATTCACTGGGTGAGTGAATTGATAAAATTATGGAGACCATGGTATATAAATGACTTCAGTGAAAATAGGCTGGTATTTGTACTTTTTATTCTAATTTGGCATCCATATTTTTTATATCACTTCATCTTAATGTTCTGAAGCCAAAACTTATGCTTTAAGATATAAAATTAAATTTCCTAATGAGAGAGAAAAACTCACATTCATAACAAACTATCAAAATAAAGATTTGTTTCCAACTTGATATGGGATGTATTATGGACCGTAATTATGATACATATTGAGGACAATATGCTAATGAAGGGCATGGCAAAGGATGTACAGGGAGTTTGATTGCAAGTCACCACTGCACTCCAGTCTGATCTTTCTGCATAGAGCCATTCATCATGAGTGACAGCCAAGAGTAGGAGAAGCAGCAGATCCTTCCACAGATCACTCTCCCCCCAACTAGCCTCACTCTGTCATTCAGTTTACAGCTTTCTTTGTTGCCTGTAATCATTCCCAGAGGATGTATTTATTACCATGGAAAAACCCAAATGACATCAGCAGCAGCACTTACAACTCTGTGCTCTGATCCAATAAATAATGTGTGCTCAGTGTGTGGAAGTGTTGAAGCAGCTTCTAATGGTATCAAGAATCAAGTGGGGTTACCTGGGAGCTGGTTAAACAAGCAGAATCTCAGGCCTCACCCCAGATTGGCATTTTAACAAGGTCTCCAGTGATTTTTACGGACAGTGAAGTTCGAAAAACCCTAGTCTATAGACGACCTGACTAATGTATAAAACCACTATCACTTTAAGGCATTATTTAAGACTACCATATCACAAATAGAATTCAACTAAAAAAAAAAAAAGCGCTTTTCACTTCTCATCAAGGGGGATGTACTAGAAAGAGAAGTTGAATTAACACACTGAATTGACCTACATTAGTATATGATTTCCAAAGCTCTTCTTATATGTAAACCATTTCATTTCCTGCAAGATAGGTATTTTTATTTTCAGTGGAATAAACTGATGTTCAGAAAAGTGAACTGATGTTCCCAGGCTTACACTGCTAGTAAATGGAATAAATTGCCAGGACCAATTTTTAGACACCCCTCAACCCCAATCTCACTCTTTCAACTTATCATGAAAAATTTTAAGGTCATTTCTCTTTCCTTCTCTCTCCCCTTCCTTTTTCCCTCCTTCCATCTCTCCCTCCCTTTTATCCTCCCTTTGTAAAAGATGATACATAGTTAGTCAAAACAATTTTTTTCTTTTCATAATTGAATTCCACATTCATTTAAAGTTCATAGCTCTGAACAGATCAATATTTGATGATCTTTTGTAGATCATTTATTTGAATCTATCAGAAAGGACTCTGCCTCCCGTGAAAGTTCATCATTTGGTTAATGTTATATAGATACAGACTGAGTGCATACTTGGGATCAGCTAAATGAGTACTTAGCATTATAGCATTCTTTAGAAAGATCCCTAGTTAGGTGGAACCACGTAGCTTTGGCTTACTTCTTAAATATGTATTAATGCTCATGAATATTTTTGTTGCTACAGAGAAAAAATTAACATAATTTTAGGAGAAGGAATAAAGTTTGAAGATTTGAGAAGAGTGAGAGACATAGCCAATATTTCCCTTAAAATATTTTTTAAAGATAAATGAAAAATAAATTATCTTTATTTGACTTAATATGTGTGTGGGGGAGCGAGGATGTGGGATGTGGAAGGTTATGAATGTGCACACACGTAATTTGATCCTAATATCTACTTAAACTTCTTTCCTTGCATCATATTAGGACAGATCCTATTTACTTTAACTGATACCCTGTATCTGTGGAAGACTGACAATAGCAGCCTGAGTAGATTATACATCTATAAACAAAATTATCAGTATAAGATAATTATATATAAGATAGAGTACATTTAAATGAGCTCTAGGATATCATAAAGACTTGCACTATTAAACTCTTCCTGCTCTCTTCTGAAGATTCTTTGCTAAAAATAATGGAAATGCTGCAGGTTCTAAAAGCTATTTATTCCGCAAAGTTCATAAGCAATTGGGGGTTACGTAAACTATTATGTGTAATCAACTTATACTTATTTTAATTGTTAAAACTAGTTCTGTTTGGGAATCTAAAATTCAGTTTGGAGAGAACACATCTTAGATAGCTCTGTGCTCACATCAACAAACCAGAGGGCTGTAAGTTACAAAACTGTGGATCAAGGAATAGAAGTCACATTCTGTACATGCATGAGTAGGTCTCAAGGGCCCAAGCAATATGTATGGACTATACATTGAGTATGTCATATGAATTCTCTACGCAATCTGTTTTTCCAACAGCCATATTTTATCAGCAATCATTTAATTGAAAATTGGAGCACTATATGAGGTTCATAGCTTCCTGCCATTATTTAATATTTGCTTTATGACCAGCTAGAAAGGGGTTGTGGAAACCAACAATTTTTCTCTTGGGGAATAGATACAATCAGAACCATCAACCCAAACATATATAAAACAGGATCTAAATCACATTTATCTCCCACCAGAGAACCAGAAAAACAGTAACATTGTCTCCAGAATTAAAAATTAATAGCCATAAAAGGGACTATAAAAGAGGTGAAAAGGATGTAGGTTTTGTAACAATACACAAAGAGTACCTAGAGGACCATTTATTCACATTTTGGAGCTGAATTGTTACAGAGATGGTCAATTCTGTTTAACAACTTTTAAAATGAAAAAGGCTTGTTTACAAATACCAACTTGAACTCAGTTGAACTTTGTTTTGAAGTGAGAGATTTTTAGCCTGAATTTCTAGTTCAACTGACAATTTATGCAGTCAGATAACTGCAAGATCTCTTTATTTTGTAATGTTCGAATACTATTTTATTGTAATAATGCTACTTTTTGTTCCAATTTCATGGCTATATGTAAAATCAAATATCAATTATTTCCAAGGGGAAAAGCCCTTTGATCTTAAAATGAAAGTAATGCAATCACAATATTTATAATTCATTTTATAATATGTTAGCCTAAAGTCACTTATCCATGAAGATATTTTTATTATGCTATATTTTTAAATAAAAAAGGTTTTTGACCATTATATTCAACAGGACAATTGGTACCCTGTGCTGGTCCCTGTCAAATTAATGGTATTTCACTGAATAGAATTCTTTGTATAGTTGCATATGAGAAGAATTATACTCTAAATTTATATATACTTATATTTACGTCAGACACTTTCTGAGAATTCCTACACTTTGGAATTTTAACAAATGTTTATTGGATGACTAATCCCCATATATTACTCTCCTAGATGAGTACCATGGACCAGCATCATACTACACCCCACTGGCAGATTGAGCATGAGGGGTTAGATGTTTGACAACATTCTATATTTAAATTGCACCATATCTTTTGGCCACTAGAAAAATATGAAGTGGAGAGATGGAGGGGACAATCTAGAACCTGATTGCAGATCATCTTTGCCTGGAGGAATGGAGAAGCCTCTTCCTAACTCAGTCAGCACAGATCTGATTACTTCAAGAGAGTTTTGTACTATTCACTCATAAGTCAAAGTGAATTTCTTTAAAACAAACAAAAAAAACAAATAAACAAACAAACAGTTATGATTGAATCTTTCTTGACCCAGACAAAATTATTGGTCCATAAATAATTTTTTTAAAGATTATTTCATGAAGACTATTTACTGAGGGTAAGAAGACTTGGGTTTGAAAGCTAACTATGCTGTTTATCAGCTGTACATTCTCCACATGCCTCAGTTTCATAATCAGCAAAATGACAGTAAGTAGAATTCCTAGACCACAGGTAGTTGTGGAGATTAAATTAGTTAATTCTTATAAAGAATATAGAGTAGTGACTTTCACATATAACACAATAAATGTTAACTATTATTAATATTCCCCTTGACTTTGCTTGATTGTTCTTACTTTTAGTGTACCTTTTTTATTTTAAAAGAAATATAAAAAGACTAATTGAAATGATTTGTTCTGTTTTATTTTGCAAAGGCAATAATATTTGGAAAATTTTTAAAATTCCCTTTAACACTAGTACTATACCACAACTCTTTTTGTTTGTATATATTTCCTTCCTGGTTTTGTCATATTCATGTATGTTTCTACATAGTTGAAATAAACTCATAGTCAAAAAACCCCTTTCATGTTTGCAACTTGCCTGTTTCTAATTATTATAATCTATACACATTTTATATATTTATAAGGGCTTAGTAATAATTATGTTTAATGGAGACATAATATTTCACTCCTTCCACTGTTATGGATAATACTGTAATATTTGGTTTTGCTTTGCTGAAGTATTTTCCTAGTATAAATTTTCAAAAATAAAATAACTACTACTACTAATAATAATAATAATGATTACCTATCCCTATATTTCCTTGCTCATTTCTGGTCAGAAATTCTTGTCTTCCTACCCTTTATGGTACCATACAACCCACACTTCACTCAGGACCAAAGGATCTTCATAGTCTTCTGGGTGCATGCCTGAGAAGGCATGGTATTATTCTGTGTTGAGAGCAATAAGTAGGGATGTGCTGATAAACCAGTTCTCTGCAAAACATAAACCCTGATTTGTAGCATCTGCCAACTTCTATAGTGTAAATATTTCTTCCCTACCTAATTTCAAGCAACCAATAGTGTTAACAATTGGGTTGCAAGATTCTGAAAATTAACTGGCTCTTGAGAGCTGGTATGAACTGCCATCGACATAGCAGTGGGGATGGAGGTAAAGCCTTTTAGGATATTGCACAACAGGCATTCAATGAGCCAATAATCCAGTGGATTATACAGCTAATTCTATTGTCTGTGCCTTTGCTACTCGAATTATGGTCCGAGGACCAGCAGCTTCAGCTGGACAAAAAAGGTGACTCATGAGCCCTACTCTAAATGTACTAAATCTGTATCCACACTACAGTTTGAGAAGCACTACTTTAGCTAGAATAGTGGCATTCCATCTGCATCTGAAAGGTCTCAGTGCTCCAGAGAGCTTATTCATATGTTTGCTAACACATCCTGAATGGGAAGACTGGTATCTGTCACTTACTTGATATCTAGTAAAAAAATCACAAATGTGAACCCTTTTTGAATTGATATTCACTCTAGAAACACATATGCATCAAATGCCTTATGTACAATGGGACAATTCATTACCCTAGCCTCAAGTGATCTATATGCTCTAATGACTATAAGACACATGAATAGCATTTGCTGTGGCTGTCTTGCCCATATTTCCACAGACAGTCCCAACCTCCAACTGCACTTGTGTTTCTTTGCCTGAGAGTACTCTACTTTGGCAAACCAACTGTACTGGTGAATAACATCACCGCTACATCTAGCAGCCTTCAACCAATGATTGGTATGAGCTGGTATATAAATACTCCAGATCCATTGACCCTCTAGTAAGATAAATTTTAGGTTTTACACTGGCTTCTCGAGTTACCCAACCTGACTACGCTCCCAATGGCCACAGTGGGAACCTAGTAAATAATGAACACTTAATTGGCTGCTTTCCTTTCTTTATCTCCCCCACTCTTCTATCAGTGTTTCCTGAGATTACTTCTCACATACCCTCATTCTACCTGAATCCTTGATTCAGAGTCTGCTTCTGAACAAAGACTCTATTTTGTATAGTATGGGAAATACAAAGTGCTGCTTTGATCTGAGGAGGAGACATTACTGTTTAGCTGGGTTATTACTTGGGTTGGCACTCAAAAACCTGCCCAGATTTCTAGAAGTGAAGATTAAGGCAATAAAGGAACCTCCTGCTTTAAGGAGAAAGGGGAATGGAACAGTATAATATATTTAGAAAATAAGGAGAACCATGAGTGTTTTTTGTTTGCTTTTTATTTGTTTTTGCTTTTGTTTTTTTAAGTTTAAAATTCAACCAAGTTGGTATTTTAGGATGCTTCTGAAAGTCAGGTTCATGGTCTGGCAGTGGTCCTCCAACTGTTACCAGTCAGTGAAAGATAAGCACAGAAAATGAAAGTAAGTTTATAAACTTTTTATAGGAGAGTGATATAATTGCAACATTATTATTGTATTTAACAAAAATGTCAAGCCAAAGTGGATTAAGGCGGAAGCCTGGTTCTTCACAATAGTGAGAAGCACAGCTTTACATATGCAAAAACAATGCAAAGAAGACTAAGCTATAAAACAGTTCATATGATGAGTATTCAAAGGTCAAGAACAAAAATGTGTCATTAGAGATCAAAGCTAAGATCATCCACACCCTGGTGTTCCCAGTCACTATACATACATGTAAAGTTGGACAGTAAAGAATGCTGATAGGAAAAAAATGATCCATTTGAAATATAGCGTTGAAGGTGAGTTCTATAGGTACCCTGAACTGCATAAATATGAACAAATGGGTGCTAGAGCGAATTAAGCCTGAAACATCACTAAAGGCAAAAATTACTAAATGAAGCTGTCCATAAAAAATAATTGATTTTAAAAAGGAGAAGACGAAGAAGACGAAGAAGACGAAGAAGACGAAGAAGACGAAGAAGAAGACGAAGAAGAAGAAGAAGAAGAAGAAGAAGAAGAAGAAGAAGAAGAAGAAGAAGAAGAAGAAGAAGAAGAAGAAGAAGAAGAAGAAAGAAGAGGAGAAGGAGGAGGAGGAGGAGGAGGAGGAAGGACAAAGGGAAGAGGAAGAAGAAGAGGAAGAGGAAGTCATAGGCCTGAGTCTGCAGTTGCTTAGCAGGGCTATTCAGGACGACATTACAGATATCACTCATTTATTGGGTTGCCAGGACTCAGAGCCAACTCAAGGCATGCAATACATACACTCAGAGCGAGGGAAAGTTCCCCTAAAGAGACTCTTGCTTGCTCAGACCTTACAGAAGGTAAGGATGTGTCAGTCCTGAGAGGGTTGACAATTACATCAGCTAAAGAAAAGGAGCCCACCTAAATTCTATCCTAGAGAGACTCTGTTGGTGTTTTCTCAGTGGTTGTGGCAAGGAAAGATCCCTGGAATTGATCTGTAAAAATGCACAACATCTAACTCCCCCAGCTCTGAGTCCACATCTACTAAACAACATTTGGACTCCAATATGCCTTTCCATATAGATCACTCACACGGAGCCCACACTGGTCATGCAACATGAGTCACCTTGTCTACATCACAGTTACATTTCCCATGATTTGGTTTTATATGTCAGTCTTTAAAGCTTGAATAAAGTGAATTCCTCTCACTAATAAACATTGACCAAGT
The DNA here is from genome assembly GCA_030015415.1 of Cynopterus sphinx. NCBI lineage: Eukaryota > Metazoa > Chordata > Mammalia > Chiroptera > Pteropodidae > Cynopterus > Cynopterus sphinx. The sequence goes on along the minus strand of CM057385.1, from coordinate 92,038,776 downwards.
TTCTGAGTCTGAGTCTTTGTATGTTACCAAAAGAAAGAACACCAGCTATAAGGTCTCATGGCATTATGGCTAGCCCATCTTTCCCTGAGAGTAATCCTCTGAGCTTAGCCTGTCCATCTGAAATTTCTACAGGAGGATAGGATCTTGGGGTCTTGTATCCTGAGTCATCTTGTTTAATAAACACATTTAGAATCTGTGGGAAACCAAAGAATAAAATATGTGTTATAATGGCCCCATGGCTAGTCCTATGGACTGTAACCCGGGTTTCTGAATCACTTGTCTAATTGCTCTAAAGGGGTAAATCAGATTCTGTGTTTGAGAGCACCACTCCCAGTAAGTATTAAAGATCAAAAGGGTTTATTAATAGCCAGTAATTTTAAGTGCTTATTATGTACAGAGCACTGTGTTAATCATCTTACATAGTCTTATTTAATGCTCCCAACAACCCTTTGAAATGGGAACTCTTATTTCCATTTTACAAAGGAGGGCACCAAAGAACTGAGAGATTAAGTAACTTGCCCAAGGTCACAAAGTTAGTGAGTACTGAGGGAAAGTTTGAAATCTCTGACATAGCCCATCTCTCAGCTGTTATTTGGTTCTGCTCTGCTTTTTTTGTTTTGCCAATATTAGTTTGTTCTACTAAACCAGAAAAATTGAGGATCATGACAGTTTTTGTCTCATAGAACCAAATCCAGATGTCATTGGGAAGCTGTCTTTTGTTTCAGAGTAAATGGGTTCTGTCTGCTGGAATTGGAAGAGTTCACTTCATGATTTTTATTCATACTCAGTTGGTTTGAGTATTAGTTGATTAAAAGTCCCCAAGTCTAATGGCTTCATCTACGTAGCTGTGTCCACACAATGGCGTTTTCTTAATTTTATACTCCCAGTTAGCTTCCCCTCACCCAATTGCCTAACCTTTTAATCTTTCTTTGAATTATTAAACAAATATATTCTTGTGATAAAACATTTTTTAAAACAATATGAAAGTGAAAATAGGCACACACCTTTCCTTCATGCTCCCCCCAGGCCTGTCCTACTTCTTATCATTAACCACTATTACCAGTTGCTTCTAGGTGCCTCTATAAATATTTCTAGGTATTTATAACGATTTTTTTAATAAATACTATCACACTATACCTGATATCCCACCTCTTTTAAATTTAACAATACATATCACACATCAGTTTTACAAATATCTATAGATGTATCAAGTGTTGCATTCCTTGATAGGCACCTACTTGGGGCACTGGCAAAGCAGGAGCAGAAAGAAAAAAGGGGAGAGTTGGGGAAGGAAAGGAGAGAGGGGGAGAGAGAGAGACAATGGAAGAGAAATAAGAGGAAGAGAAAAGGAGGAAGGAAACATTTTGATAAGTTTATACAAAGTGTTTGCAAAATATTTTTAGAATCTAAAAGGCTAAAAAAAAACCACTATCTTAATTTCAGCTTTCAGGGAGTTTTGTGTTTTGTGGTTTAAATCGACCTTAAATTGAAATTTACATATTGGAGGAGTACCTATATTCAGTGTTTAGGGCTTTAAAGTCTGTGAATCTAACTCTTTTTAATAGCCAAATTCAGTCCATAGAAGTACTGCATTTATTTAACCAGTTCCTATTAGGGTCGTCTACATTATTTCCAATTTATGATTACAAACAAAGCTTCAAAAACATCTGTCTCTGCATGTGTTGACTTTTGCTTACCTGTAAGTATAAATTCCTATAAGTCCAATTCCCAGTTTTTAATTCTCAGATTTCCTTGACAATTAGAACAGTTTCTGTAAGAAGAAGAAACAGAATTTGGTATGAGAAAATCACACTATTAATTGAGGTTCTGGAGAGAGGGGACAGCATGGCCCCTTTTGTTGCTCTCAAATTTAACTCTAGGAAATTTTGTTGGGAGAATACAACAAATCACCTTATACTTGATTTAAAAAAAAAAAAGTTGGAGTCTTTCACACAGGTGTATTTGGTGGAGTCTGGAGTCCTCCAGGAAATGTGACTCACCGTTTTCATCAATAGGTGCTATTACTTTCCAATTGTGTATTTTTTTAACTCCACACAGTAACCCATAGATACTAGAAAATTGCAATGGCAACACTCTTGATCAATCTTTTATTACAGTGTCCTGTTGATGTATATTACATTTTTTCACTAAAATGTGGTAGTGCCATTACCCTGGAGCCCTGAGCAGTAGGTCAGCCTCAGAAATAAGAATCCCCTTACTTTATTAAGAGATTCTTTTAGAAGTTTACTGAACAGGGCCCATTCTAAGACTGATGCTTGTGCTGCCTTATGGTGAATTCTACTTTAGAACAAATAAATACTAATGATAACGCAAGATACTGTCATGTTTTAAAAGCCGGCATCAATCTTTTCCTTAGATAACATGCCATTATATTAAGCAATTTGGATATACACAGCAGAGGACAGAATATGGTTTTGAGTAATTAATTTGCAATTAGTCAGCTAAGGATATGTGAGTTTGAATGCATATGTCCAAATATTCTCATCTTTGAACATTCACCCCAAATATCCCTTGCAAGTGACACTAGTGTGAATAAAAAAGATACTCTTAGAATTTCCTACTGCCACTTGTGACGACGTGGATAGATCTTGAGAATATCAAACTAAGCAAAATAGGTCAGAGAGAAGAAAACAAGATCATATGATTTCACTCATATGTGAGATATAAAACAGAAAGCAACAGATGAATAAACAAAACAAACAAATAATTCATAGACACAGTCATGGTTGTTACCAGAGGGAGAAGGGAATGGTAGAAGGGGTTCAAAGGGTCAAATATACGGTAACAGGAGATTTGACTTTGGGTGCTGAACAAACAATATAATATACAGATGATAAATTATACAACTGTACACTCGAAATTTATGTAATCTTATAAACCAATGTCATCCCAATAAATTTGAAAAAATTTAAAGAAGCTCTTAGAATTTCCATAAGTCACCATTTCTTTACTTTCACAAGATTTTTTCCCCAGAAATTAAATCCGTTTTATAGTCACTCCTATTCTGAAATTTGTGAGCATGTAGAAATCCCATGTTTCCTGGATAATTTGTTATTACAGACCAAAGGAGCACTAGATCCGTGATTGCATTGTAAAGAATTACTCCCCAAGATTTTCCAGTCTATGAGGCTTACCTGATTAGTTGCCATTAAAGCTAATATAAGACAAATACTCATCCTGTGAGGAGAGTGCCTGTAACTTTAATAATGCCCAAGGGAATATGTATGACCTCACACCTCCAACCCAGACATTGTTTAACCATACCCCACAACTTGTGAATTTCAATTATTTGTTCAGAGGGGCCATTCATAATTGCCTGGTGTAAGCCTGCCTTTAGGATGCAAAGCAGAAGACAATGAAAATGCAACCCGGGTGAATTAGGGCAGCAGCACTTAAACGTATAAATTAACTAGGCCTCTTTTCACATCTCCTCCTTTCTATTCTGAGAGGCTTCAGTCTGGTAACATCAAAGACAGGATTATGGGAGAAGATAAAAACTTGATCTAATGTCCATGTTTGAAGTCATGAAAGTCCTCCTCTGTCCATGGCAAAATAACCCTCTTCATAACACGCACAAAACCCGGGTCCAGGTGCAAAGGGGTTGGGGGTGGGGTGAGGATGGGGGAAGGCTGCAATAAGGCCCCGGCTTCCTTAGTTTGCAGGAATAACTGGTTGTTAAAGCCCTGCATTGCCAAATGTGCTAATAGATTATTTGTAGGCTTGGGATGGTTTTGTTCTGCAAATTAATATGTTAAGTATTTCTTTTGAGCTCCTGTGGTATTGAAATAGTTCTTAAATGAGATTTTAACTAGGGTTTTCTTACCATCAGCAAAGATGAGAACAGAAATTTTTCTTAGGTGAAGGGAGACTTTTAACTTCAACACCATTAACAAATATTTCTTTTAACATTATTTGTTGATCAATTTTGTTTGTCCCATACATACTGTGGTATTTGTGTCCACTGCACCAATGGGACATGAAGCATATACATTAAACTGGGAGGTGTAAAAATGTTTCAACAGATAGTTGGGGGGGGTGGCAAAAACTTGCAGGAGGAAAATATACTATAATTTGAAGATAATGTCTTACTTTGGAATTCACAGAAATTGATTTTAGATGAATGCAAACCTCGGCCCTTTTAAATATATGCAGTTGCACTGCCTGGCATTGCAGCCTGGAAGATTTATTTTCAAAACTCTGCAAGCTACAGCCCATGACTTTTAAAGTCTTTAGTCCTTTAAGCACTAAATCAGCATTCAAGTGGCTGGTTAATCTCCCAAGGGCCAAAATGAAGTGCTCCATCCTAGTTTATAACACAGACTGACTGTCAGAAAACTCTTTCTTAGCACCAAACCTAGTGAGCATGGAGTATAAGTACAGCCTTCAGACAAATTTGCTGTATTGGCTTTCCTCCTCACTTTCTCCTTTTTTCATATTTTGGAGATTTGGGTACACTAGAACCAAAGAATAGAAAAAATTAAATCTTTTATTATGTGAAACTAAACTTAGTTGTTTAGTTTCAACAACAGTGTAAAGCTCCTTTCTGTACCCCAGCCTCCATGTTGGGGGATCTCATAGAGTCATCATTATTGCTCTCTATACACAATAATTGGCACACCTCCAAAGTAAGAAGGCAGTTCACTGATGGCAGTCTATCATGATGAGGGGAATGACCTATTCTCAGCAATGGCTCTGCCTAACAGTTAAAGAGTTCTTCAATCTCCTTCTATTTCTCCAAGTTTAAGAGAAAAATTAAACCTCCTAGTCTACCCACCCGTTGGGTATTTATTATGTGGTAATTGGTGTGGACATCACTATTTTTTAGAAAAGTCAAAATCTAAGTAAGAAACCCAAGGGGCCCATCTAATGGCCTAGAAGTCTGGGCAACCCTAGGTAACTTTTACCAGCTTCAGTTTTATCTCTTTACATACTCTTTCGATTTTATGTTTATATATTCACCTTAAAATTATTTGGTTAAATATGATAAAGGAAAATCATTTATTTATTCTGTCGAAATGTGTCAGCCTCCTGATTTCTACTTTGAAAGGCATGTAAGAAAGTTAACACATCCAAAGCTTGACAACTCAAGAAAACAATTTACAAAATTAGTCTGCAATGAGTTTTCAGAGTTTCAGTCACGTATCAGAACCTGGTAAAACAGACTTGTCTCTAAGAAATACTCAGGCAAGAATCTTGCCCTTTTGCTTGGTGTCAATATTCCCAGATTTCCAGTTTACATCTTCAAAATCCTTTCCGTTTCCTTTGGACTGATCTTCTGAAGCACAATCAAATCTGAATAATTCCTATCCCTTTTCCTCAAATCCCTTCTTGGCAGGTATAACAGGTGAATCACTGCCTCGAGTGTTGATTATTTCACAGACTCAGGTAACTAGGTCTTTGTAAACAATTCTGGTGGGAACCCATGGCTGTAATATTTGTCTGTGTGGCCCATTGCCAAATAGCAACCATGGGTCAGGCTTTCTTTTCCAGATGACTCAGATGCCAGCATAAATAAAATGCAATATGAGTCTTCTATATTTTCTGCATACTTAAAAATAACTCCAATATATGAAAACTTGAGCCAGAGTAATTCAGAGAGCTTTTGGACTTCCTCGTCATTATGGAGTTAAATTTTCTATTAGGGAACACACATTCTTTCAGTCCAATTTCAGGCATTCTTGCAGCTGTGTCAATTCCTGCAAGATTAAAGACAAATGTGCTCGTTTCCTGATGAGTTTCTGGAGACCTGGGTGGATAATTTCCAGAACACTGAGGAAGGAAGCAACTCCAGTTCTTCAAGAAGCCCTTGAAGGTTCTTGCAACACAGTAGCTCTGGGTGGCCTTCCTGAATCTTTTATGGTGTTGATCGATGTTACTTGAAATGTTCTTCAATCAGCACAGTTCTTGGAACAAATCTCAGTGAGAGTGACTGACTATTTAACATGATGTTCATACCCTGGATTGCTGGTTATGCAGATTTTCCACTCTCATTTTTCCAAGTTCTCAACCTATCGAAAGCTGAAAGTCCACTTTAAACATACTCCATGCCAGACGTCAAGAAAGGAGTAGTATAAGCAATCAAAGCAAGTGGAACTTAAGTACAGAAACAACCACCATTAATAAGATTTGCCTAGATCACTCAACAGATTCTGTATATTTTCTATTTCATCAATCACTGAGGAAGGGTTGTTGAAATGTCCAACTATAATTGTAGAATTATCTATTTCTCCTTTCAGTTATATCATTTTTGCTTTATGTATTTTGGGGTTCTATGAATTAATTTTGAGTAGCAAACAACTGTTTTTTTTCTTAAGGTTATACTATTAATGTTATTAGGAAAAGCAGTCATAGTGTAGGGACCTTCACAAAGAGACTAATGTCATTTAGAAACTGATGATATTTGTTATCAAAATCTAAAATCTAGTCTCATTAGCAGATTGAGAAGTGTAGTGTGTGTGTGTGTGTGTGTGTGTGTGTGTGTGTGTGTGTGTACCAGGAGTAAATTTTTCCATTTGAGTAACAGGGCAAATAAAAGTTATCAGAGATTCTACTATAGAAAATTTGTGTGACTTCTACTATTTTTATCAGTAAGAGGGAACACCATTTGACTAGCATCTAACATATGAAGCATAGAAATCTATTTACTCTATTATAATCTTTTTGGAAAAGGTTAAATTAGATCTACACTTCATACTATACATTATGTGTAAGAAAGAAGGGAAGGTAAGAATGCATATATGTTTTTCCTTAGGTTTGTAAAACAAAACTCCAGAAAGATAAATCAGAAACTAACAAAAATCGTTACCAATGAATACAGAGAGGAAAGGAATGAAAGTGAGATTTCTATAAGTACATCTGTACATATACTTTTTTTGCCCTTTATTGAAGTATGGTTGACATACCTAAAAAACTGTACATATTTAATATATTCAATTCAATGAGTTTGGGAATATGTATACAATTATAAAACCATCGCTACCGTCAAGGCCACAGACATATTCATCACCTCCTAAAGTTTCTTCCAACCCCGATTATGATGATTGATGCCAATGATGATAATGTGTGTGTGTGTGGTAACAACACCTAACACACTATATATCCTCTTAGCAAATTTTAAATATACAATATTGTTCTCTATAGGCACTAAATTATATAGTATTTCTCCAGTACTATATTTATCTTGCATAACTGAAACTTGTACCTTTTGACCATCACCTCCTCATTTTCCCCTCCCACAACCCCTAGCAACCATCATTCTACTTTAGACTCCACATAAAAATGACATTGTTCAGTATTTGTCTTTTCAAGTCTAGCTTATTTCATTTAGAATAATGTCTTCCAAGTTCATCCATGTCGTTACAAATAGCAAGATTTCTTTCTTTTTTAAGGCAGAATAATATTTCATTGTATGTATATATACATTTTCTTTACCCATTCACCTGTTGATGAACATTTAAGTTGTTTACATTGATGAACATTTAAGTTGTTTACATATCTTGACTATTGTGCTTAATGCTGAATGAACACGGGAGTGTTGACATATCTTTTAAGATCTTGATTTCAATTCTTTTGGATAAATACCCAGAAGTCAGAATGTTAGATCATATGGTAGTTCTATTTTTAATTTTTTGAGGATACTCCATACTATTGTCCATAATGACTGTACTAATCTACATTCCCACCAACAGTGTACAAGTATTTCCTTTTCTTCATATCCTCACCAACACTTGCTATCTTTGTTTTTATAATAATAACCATCCTAACAGGTGTAAGATGATATCTCATTGTGGTTTTAATTTGCATTTCCCTGATGATTAATAATATTGAGCACCTTTTCATATATCTGTCAGTCATTTGTTTGTTTTCCTTGGAGAAATATCTATTTAGGTCCTTTGCACATTTTAAAATTTTATTTTATTTGCTGTTGAGTTGTATGAGTTTTTAAAATATATTTTGATATTAACCTCTTAGCAGATATAGAATTTGCAAATATTTTCTCCCATTGCATAGGTTGCCCTTTCATTTTACTGATTATTTCCTTTATTGTACAGACACTTTTTAGTCTAATATACTATATTCCATCTGTATATTTTTAGTTTTTTTCCCTGTGCTTTTGAATTCATATCCAAAAACTTCACTGCCAAGACCAACATCAAGGAGCTTTATCCCTATGGTTTCTTCCAGGAGTTTTATGATTTCAATTCTTACATTTAGATATTTAATCCACTTTTAGTTGATTTTTATGTATGGTGTAAGATAAGGGTCCACTTCATTTTTTTGTTTGCAGTTATCCAGTTTCCTAAAAATTTATTGAAATGATTATCCCTTCTTCATTTTGTATTTTGGTGCCCTTGTCAAAAATTGACTGACCATCTACGTGTAACTCATTTCTAAGCTATCTATTCTGTTCCATTGGTCTATCTGTTTCTATGTCAAATTATACTGCTTTGTTCACTATAGTTTTGTAATGTAATTTGAAATTAGGAAGTGTGATGCCTCCAGTTTTGTTCTTCTTGCTTAAAATTGTTTGGCTATTCAAGGCTTTTTTTAGTTTTATACAATTTTTATAATTGTTTTTTTCTATTTCTGTAAAAAAATACCATTGGAATTTTGATAGAGATTGCACTGAATATCTAGCTGTTTGGGGGTAGTACTAAAAAGATGCATTCTTCCAATCCATGAACACAGGTATCTTTCCATTATTTTTGTCTTTTTAAATTTCATCAATGTTTTTTAGTTTTCAATGTATATAGATCTTGTACCTCCTTGGTTAAATTTCTTCATAAGTATTTTCCTCTTTTTGATACTATTGTAAACAGGATTGTTTTCTTACTTTCTTTTTCAAATAATTCCTTGTTAGTATATAGACATGAAACTGATTTTTTATGTTGATTCTGTATCCTTCAACTTCACTGTCTTCATTTGTTAGCTCTAACAGTTTTTTTGGTGGCATCCCTAGGGGTTTCTATGTAAAATATATCATCTGCAAAAAAGAGACAATTTTACTCTTTCTTTTCTGATTTGGATTTTTATTTCTGTTCCTTAATGAATACTCTGGCTAGAACTTCCAGTACTATATTAAATAAAATTGCCATTCTTGTCTCGTTTCTGATCTTGTTCCTTGTCTTGTTCCATGATGTTGAGTAGAATATTAGTTGTGGGTTTGTCATATGTGGCCTTTATTATGTTGAGGTATATTCCTTTTATAACTAATTTGTTGAGAATTTTCATCATGAACATAAGTTGAACTTGTCAACTGCTTCTTCTACATCTATTGAGATGATAACATGATTTTCATCTTTCATTCTGTTAATGTGGTAGATCACATTTATGGATTTGTACATGTTGAATAATTTTCACATTCCAGGGATAAATCCCGCTTGATTATGGTGTATGATCCTTACAATGCATCGTTGAATTCAGCTTGCTAGTCTTTGTTGAAGATTTTTGCATCTATGTTCATAAGGGATATTGGCCTGTAATTTTCTTTTCATGTAGTCATGTAGTGTCCTTGTCTAGATTTGGTATAAGGGTAATGTCAGCTTTGTGAAATATGTTTTGCAGTGTTTCCTCCTCTTCAAAGTTTTGGAAGAATTTGAGATGTATTCACATTAATTATTTAAATGTTTGGTAGAATTCACCAGTGAAGCCATCTTGTCCTGGACTGTTTCCATATACTTTTATTTTTAAATAAAAAAAATTAATTTTGGTAAAATACACATAACATAAAAATTTTCATCTTAGTAATTTTTAAGTGTACAGTTCAGTAGTGTTAACTATATTCACACTGTTATGCATTCTATCTCCAAAATTATTTTTATCTTGAAACACTAAAACTATATCCATTAAATATTTTCTCATTTCTCCCTCCCCTAGTCTCTGGCAACCATCATTCTCCATTCTCACTCTATGAATTTTCTTCTTTAGGTATCTCATAAAAGTGGAATCATACAGTATTTGTCTTATAACTAGCTTATTTCACTTAACATAATGTCTTAAAGAATTTCCTTCCTATTTAAGTCTGAATAACATTCTACTGTGTATATATACCACATTTTGTTTCTTCATCCATCAATGAGTACTTTGATTGCTTTCACTTTGGTTATTTTAAATAATGCTTCTATGAACATGAACATACAAATATCTATCTGTTTGAGTTTTTGCTTTCAATGCTTTTGGGTATATGCTTTTTTATATACTTTAAACTCTGTGTTTTTATATTAAAAAGTAAAATCAGTTAAAAAGAAAACTGTTAAACTGAAATCAAACTCTAAAATGAAAAACACGTGAACCTATTAAGTTGGTGTTATAACCTCATAGAGAAAATAATTGTATCAAGATATTTACAGAAAAATGAAACCAATCAATTAAGATGAAATGGTATGTGGAAGGATTTATAATGGATTATAAACCCATTAAGTGAAAAGATGTGATAGAATAGTACATTTTAAAGTATAATCCCACAGATTTATTGCTAATTTCAAAAAGAAAGAAATATCTTTATAAAGTTGAAATTGCATTGTTACCACTGTGACCAGTGGTCAAATTTGGATGAGAAAAAATGACACATCATGACCTCCAAGCATGACTGCATAATCTACAAAGTATTCTTCCTAAAAATGCTTAACCAAAATATATTCAAGCTCTCAACTTCCAGTTTTTCAAGAAATATAAGAGATAGAAGAATAAGGTAAATGACTTCAAGAATAAACAAACACATATAAAAAATGTGGAATATTATACAAGAACTTCTTGGTATCTACAAAATGTTGGTGTCATAATAAAAAAGAGGGATGGAAGAATACTCTTCTAGAAGAAAAATACAAAAAAAAGAGGGATGGAAGAATACTCTTCTAGAATAAAAATACAAATTGCAAGTAAAAAACCAAATGCAATGTATACACATTGTCTTAATGCTGGTTTAAAAATCAACCATAAAATACAGTTTTGAAATAAATTGGGATATTTGAATTTGCACTGGGTATTATATGATATTGGGGAAATATCAATTCCATTAGATGTGTTAATAGTATGTGACTGTGTAAGAGAATGTTATTATTCTTAGAAGAGGTACACTGCAGTATTCAATAGTAAAGGATCATAGTAAATTAGTAGATATATTCAAATATGCTGAAATAGGTTAACATCTAACTAGTAGGTATATGGATGTTGCATCTGAGTGATGGGTTTATGGCTATAAGTTGTGCTATTTTTTTAATACTTCCATCTTACCTGTATGTTTACATTTTTTCATAATATATAGTTGAAAAAGTAAAAGATCATGTTTTGAGAATCAGCACAAAAGGCGTAATCACATGACCTGTGGAGAGAGGCTCCATACTGGAACTCCATGTCAGGAAACTGTCTCAGTTGAACCATGGAAAGGAGACTTGAGATCTAGAAAGTTAGCATTTGTCTAGTGACGGATCTCATTCCCCGCAAAAAAGAAAGGATTTAGTGACCAAGTTTTAATTCTAGGCCTCCAAGGAAAAGTTTCAGAAAGGGACCTTTCAGTCTTTGCTAATTGTAAATTAATCAGCTCTCCTGTAGTAAGAAGACCCCCTTCTTCCTTCAACCTCCTCTTCTCATTCCTCATTTATGGCTAGGGCAAGCATGAGACATTTTAAAGAACACAGAGAAGCTCTTAGAGAAGACGATATGGTTACTTGGTTGGTAGTGATGAAAAGAGCACTGGAATAATTATAATCTGTAAAATTTTCAGCAATGATTAATACTTTTTCCTTAATTAAGTGGAGTGGTTGGTGGATTAATGGTTAAGAGGTGGGTTGTGGAGTTAGACTGCCTATGTTTAACACTGGACTCCATCACTTAGTAACTGTGTGAATGTAAACTGGTGAAGCCATTTTCCACACATGTAAATGGGCTAGCACCCATTTCAGAGTCACATGAGAATGAAGAGTGGTAAATAATGCACAAGACATTATTAGCACAGAACTTAGCAAAAAGTAAGTCCAAAAATGTTAATAACAACAATTATAATTATTCACTGAAAGAAAGTGAACCCTTATGAACAAGTTGAAAGGTAGATTCCTATTGGGTCTTTAGAACATCCATAGGCAGGAAATAAATTTTGGCCTCTTGGTAATTTAGATCAAATTTATTGTATATTTAACTATCTTCATGAAGGTCCTGAAAATTTTTTCATCACAAACTTGGCACTATGTGTCCCTCTCCAGCATTCCAAGAAAAGCTGCGGTTAGGACACCATGGAGAGAGAGAAGAACTGCAACATCCTTTGTCTGCTGTACAACAGTGATGCTCTGTTTCACTGATACGGTGTCTACAAAGCAAACAGTTAACCCCTTTCCATGGGAGCTGCTATTTTAGCACTCTTTCCCAGAGGTGTTAAAATGTAAAACAATTGTTAAATTAACTATTGGTTGTTGAAAAACAAAAACATTCCTTAAACACATTTTTTCATTTTTTTCCTGAGACCCCATCTCAAATACTGTGGGATTCCTGGCCATTGAGATGGCTTTTTGTGTCATGATTTCCCTGATTATTCTTCAAATACTCAAAGACACCACTTTGCCTTCTAATTTTACATAGTATATATTTTTGAAATTATAAGTGGCCATTAACACCCATATGTTTCTGATGCCAGTGAAATGTTTTTTCTTTTCTATTTTTTTTGGTTGGAATAAACTACTAAAATTTGTTATTTTAAGAGGTTTTTTTTTTGAAATATGAGACTCCCTGCTTGTCCATTAGCCATCAAACTTCTGAAAATGTTTTTGATAGCTGATGAAATCTGCAGAAATCGTAGATGACAAAATAAAACTACTCCCTGCCAATATTATAAGAATCTAACACTTTTACAAAAAAAGAACATCTGAAAGAAAGTTTAGTAGTACCAAAAATGGCAATTCTGTGATCCTCATGTTTGGAAGGCCTGAATATAGATGCATATTGAATAGGACAGCCTCTTTTTAACTGCCTCCATTAGGGAAGAAGGGTTATATATGATAGTAACTAGAAGAAAGCTTCTTTAAAATAACCTGTGAAGAACACTAACATTAATGCAATGTAATTGCTGCAAAATAAGCTAAGTTTGTATAAAATGTCCTTTACCTGCAAATATAGGTTTAGAATCAGGCTCATCTCAAGTATCCTACATTAAACAAGTGTTTTTTTGTATAATCATTGGTATCAAATAGTATTATTTAAAGGCTAATTGTATGTTATATTTAAAATGCAACTTTCTTTTGCCTGCTTTTCACATCACAATCAGAAGGCTGCTGGTAATTTTTCTACTTCAAGAAGAAAAATCAAAATTATAAATAAGTCTATTATATAATAGATCTGTCCACAAACCTAGTAACACCTATTTCGAAGAAAATACAGACAATGCCTGACTATATTTTTATACTTAATTTGGAAGATATTCATGAGAAACTTTAACCATTTTAGATTTGAAAGGCTCGTATTCTCACCCAGAATGGGTTAGGCCAATCTTCCTTTATCTAAGCAACTAAAAAGTAAAAGCCTTAAAACTGGCAAAAGCTTTGTTGTTGTTGTTATTGTTTTTAATGTAAAAGGCAAATTAACAGTGTAATAAAATATTTGTATATCAAATCTTGCTTTCTATATCTTTATTATACCACAAATGCACTATTTTAAAATTCTGCCAACTCAAACCTGGAACTCTGTTACCCAGTACTTCTGGGTAATTATAGTTCTATCACATAATTGTGTCTTTTGTTCTCAACTTCTGCAGGGTCCTATGAATTAGAGCCAGAAGTCTAAGTCTCTGCAACAACCAAGTCTCTGGTGATTTAAAAGCGGCAATGAAAAAAGTAGGTTGAATCTTTTTCTCATTGGTATCAACAGAAAGTCTGGACTCAATGTCTGCCATTTTGGTCAGTAAATGTTTTTGAACTGATGATGGAAAGTCAATTCAATGCACAAATAAGGTTATCACATAATGCCAACCTCTTCAAAGTCTTCATCTTCATAATATTTTCATAGGCTGTAATGAGGTTATGATTCAACATCCAGTACAGAATGTAGGCAAAATCAAATTTAAAGGGAGGTTCTGTATACATGTACATAATCTGTCTTGTCTCCCTCCCAAAAATTTATTTGGTGCTCTGCAAGACATTTTGAGCTCTTTACAAATCCATTGGAAAGAATTCAAATGCTTTAAATCCATCTTCATCTATCTCAACTTTTTTTCTATGGCATACATGTCTTACACAGGCAACAATAAGTTTTAGGGTCAAAGGACTAACTTCAAGCATAATACAACAGGACAATAATGCAGGGATAATCTCTGACATAATTAAGATAAGGCATTCTTCATTATTTTCTCAATCACTCTATTCTTTGGGTATTCTGAGCATTGTGAGTCATAGCATGAGCCTCTAGTTTTAAGCCTTTCTTAAACATTGTCTGGTGCTGGAAAATCTCAGGATTGGTTCCTAAATGACATTTGTTCCTTGAAGACCAAGGTGCTAAATTTTTTTTATCTTTGTATAGTTGTTTAGCACAGGCTAGGATAGGGGATGTCTATCCTCTCCCTGGAGCATCTTTGAGAAGTAGATGGGGAAATCAGTCTTAACTGACAAAATTTTGAATGGTTCTTAGAATGTCCTGATGAGATACGTGGCTTGTATTGAGATATGTGGCTTCGTAGATTAAGAGAGAATTTCAAAAACATATTGTGTTTACCATATTAACATTAACCAAAAGAAAGCTGCTGCACCTATATTAATTTCAAACAAAGCAGACTTTAGGGCGAGAAAAATTATCAGAGATAAGAGGGGCATTACCTGAGTCAATTCTCCAAGAAATGTAAAAATCCTTAGTGTATATGTACCTCACAACAGAGCATCAAAATACATAAGGCAAAAACTGATAGAAATCCAAGGAAAAATAGATGAATCTAGTATTATAGTTGGAGACTTCAACACCCTTTTATCAGAAAGGGACACATTTAGCAGGCAGAAAAACAAATAAGGATATAGTTGAACTCAACAGCACCATCAACCAACCAGATATAATGGACATCTATAGAATGATCCATCCAACAACAGCATACACATTAATTTTAAGATCGTGTGGAAAATTCATCCAGACAGATCACATTCTGGGCCATAAAATACACTTAACAAATTTAAATGAATAAATATTATACAATGTATGCTTTCAGACTACTCTAGAATTAACTAGAAATCAATAACAAAAAGATAGCTAGAAAATCCCAGTATACTAGAGATTAACAACAGACTTCTAAATAATGCATGGATCAAAGAAGAAGTCTGTGCTCACATATTTTATTTCTCAAGAGAAATGAAAAAAATTTTAACTCAATTAAAATAAAAATATAACTTACAAAAATCTGTGAAATGCAGTGAAACAGTGCTTAAAGGGAAATTTAACACTGACTGAATACATGAGAAAAGAAGAAAGATCTAAAATTGGTAATCTAAGCTTCCCCCTTAGGAAACTAGAAAAAGAAGAGTACATTAAATCTAAAATAGGCAGAAGAAATAAAAATTAAACCAGTGTTTAGGAGCTGTTTTGTTCTCTTCTTCTAGGAATTTTATAGTTTCAGCTCTTACATTTAAGTCTTTAATCAATTTTAGTTAATTTGTGTAAATTGTGTAAAAAAGGGGTCAAATTTCATTCTTCTGCATGTGATTATACAGTGTTCTCAACATCATTTATGAAGAAACTAACTTTCCCCATTGAAGATTCTTGGCTCCCTCATCAAATGTTAGTTGACCAGATATGCATGGGTTTATTTCTGGGCTTCTGATTCAATTCCACTGGTATATGTGTCTATTTTTTTGAAGTACCATACTGTATTGATTATAATAGCCTTGCGGTATAGTTTGAAATCAGGAAGTGTGATGCCTCCAGTTTTGTTCTTTTTTTTCTCAAGATTGCTTTCAATTTCCAGGGTCTTTCTTGGTTCCATATAATTTTTAGAATTGTTTTCCTATTTCTTTAAAAAAATATCATCATAATGTTGATAGGGATTGCATTGAATGTATATGGCTTTGAGTAGTATGGACACTTTAACTACATTAATTTTACTAATTCACAAACACAGGATATCTTTCTATTTGTCTGTATCATCTTGGATTTCTTTCACCAAAGTCTTATAGCTTTCAGTTTACAGATCTTTCACCCTTCTCAGATAAATTTATTCCTATTTTATTGTTTTTGATACTATTGTGATGGAACCGCTTCCTTTATTTACTCTTCAGATAGTTCATTATTAGTGTGCAGCAATACAACTAATTTCTGTATGTTGATTTTGTATTCTGCAACTCTACTAAGTTTATTGATTAGTTTTAACATTTTTTGATGAGTACTAAGGTCTTCTATGTGTAAGATCATATTATCTGCAAACAAAGATAATTTTGATTCTTTCTTTCTGATTTGGATGGCTTTTATTTCTGTTTCTTGCCTAATTGCTCTGGCTAGAGCTTCTAGTACTAAGTTGGATAGAAATCGCAAGAGTGGGCATTTTATCTTTTTTCTGATTTGAGAAGAAAAGCTTTCAACCTTTCATCATTGATTATAATGTCAGATGTGGGCTTGGCATATATGACCTTTGTTATGTGGAGGTATGTTCCTTCTATATCCAATTTGTTGAGTGTTTTTATCATGAAAAGATGTTTTATTTGTCAATTGTTTTTTTCTGCATCAATTCAGATCATCATATGATTTTTGTCCTTTCTCCTGTCTATGTGGTGTATCAAATGTATTGATTTGCATATGTTGAATAATCTTTGCATCCCAGGGAAAATCTCACTTGATCACGGTATATGATTCTTTTATTGTGTTGATGAATTTAAAGATTTTTGCATCTAGGTTGATTAGAGATAGTGGCTTATAGTTTTCTTTTCTTGTATTGTCTTTATCTGGCTTTTGTATCAGAATAATGTTCATTTTAGAAAATGAGTTTGGGAAAACTTAGTTTTATAAGAGTTTGAGAAAGACTGCTGTTAATTCTTCTTTATTATTTTGTAAAATTCACCAGTGAAGCCATCTGGTCTTGGACTCTTTTGTTGGGAGGTTTCTGATTATTGATTTACTCTCCTTACTCATTATTGGACTGTTCAGATTTTTTATTTATTATTCAATTTTGGTACATCAAATGTTTCTAGGAAATTATTTATTTTTTATAGGCTATCCAATTTGTTGGCACATAATTGTTCACAGTACTCTCTTAAGTCTTTTGTATTTCTGTGGTATCAGTTATAATGTCTCCTCCAAAAGATATCTGATAAAAAACTGTTATCCAAATTATATAAAGAACTCTTAAAACTAAACAACAAGGCAATGAACAGCCCAACTTTAAATGGGTAAAATATCGGAATAGACACTTTATCACAGATACAGATGGAAAAAAGCATATAAGAGATGCTTCACACCATATGTTGTAAGGTATTGCAAATTAAAACAAGATATCACTATACACTTATTAGAAAGGTGAAAATCCAAAACACTGATAACACTAAATACTGGGGAGGATGTGGAGTAACAGGAACTCTCATTCATTCTGGTGGAAATGAAAAATGGTACAGCCACTTTAGAAGACAGTTTAGTGGGTTCTTATAAAAACTAAACATTTTCTTACCTACAATCCAGCAATCGTGCTCCTTGGTATTTATTCAAAGGACCTGAAAACTTACATCCATGCAAATTCCTGAACATGGATGTTTATAGATGCTTTATTGAGAATTGCCACAACTTGGAAGAAATCAACATGCCTTTCAGTAAATGAATGAATACCTAAACTGTATGTATGCAGACAACGGAATCTTATTCAAAGCTAAAAGAAAAAAAGCACTATCAAGCTATGAACAGATAGGGAGAAACTAAATGTATAATACTAAGTGAAAGAAGCCAATCTGAAAAGGATACATATTGCACAAATCCAACTATATGACTTTCTAGAAAAGGCAAAACTATGGAGACAGTAAAAAGATCAGTTCCCAGGGGTTAGTGTAAGAGAGGAATGAAAAAGCAGAGCACAGAGGATTTTTACAGCAGCGAAACTATTCTGCATGATGCTATAATGGTAGATATGTGTCATTGCATATTTGTTAAAACTCAAAGACTGTAGAACACGTAGAGTGAACCTTAATATAAACTATAAACTTTGGGTGATACTGATGTATTAATGTAGGTTCACTGATTACAACAAATATATCATTCTGGTGGAAGATATCTATAGTAGGCAAGGTTATATGTTTAGAAGGTGGTGGTAGAGGTTATATAGGAACTCTCTGTACTTTCCACTGAGTTTTGCTGTGAACTTACAACAGCTCTAAAAAAGTCTATTAATTTTTTTTAAAATCCAATTTAAATACTTACTTCACCACGCACTAGTTGTACATTAACAAATAATTTCTCTAGGCCTCTATTTCCTCACCTGTAATATAGGGCAAGAGCATACATCTCAAAAGAATTGATGTAATAAAAAGAATTATAATTCAAGTAAAGTGCTTAATATAGAGCCCAGTATACAACATGCACTTACGGAGCATTAACAGTTATTATTATTTCTTTTACATTACAGATGTGGAGATCTCATTGTCTTTCAGAGTATGGCACTTTTGCTGACCAAGAAAGAGGGGGTAAAATGTTTAGAATTTACCTGACACCCTTACCCTAAATGGAACTCAACAGACCTATCTCACTATTTTTGAGAACTGATATGTCCCTTGAAAAATTCCTTCCACATGAAAAATTTATTTTTTTTTCTTCAGAAAACTACTCTGCCTCAAGTCTTTGGGTGTTTCTTCTGTTCAGGTCAACAGGTATTTTGAAAACTTTAGTGCACTTAAAACTGAGATTAATTTTTTAAAAGCATGATTTTTTACATTGCCTTAAACTTGTTGGTCTGTTCTCTGCCTTGTGAACTACAATCTGGGGCGGGGGTGGGGGGGTGTACAAAATTTGTATCACTTAAAAACTTCATCACAGTGAACAATATTTTGGATTTCAAATTATTCTGATTGCCTTCTAACTTTTATATTAGTTAATTCCTTGGAGGTGAAATATTAGAATAAAAAAATAAACAAGAAAAGAAACAGAATAAAAAATCATGAGGAATTGCAAGAACTGAGCTAAAGGCATTAGTTAGTTGCCCAGGTGCCTTGATTCGTCTGGTGCAATTTGTTCTGTGTGTCACACAAAAATGTGGCTTTTATTTCCAAATGACAGGTGTGATGGAGTGCTTTGGAAAAACAAGTCCATTTATAATAGAGTCTCACTGTCAACTCATAGTTATCAAATTTAAGATACTTTATGTTAGAAAAAAAAGTAGCAAAGCCTTTGAAAGCGTACATTTGGAAAAGGAGGTGCGCTGAACTTGGAATGTCTAACACTACCCCAAGAGCCCATCTCTAGGAGTAGAGCTGATTAGAACTTGGCAGGATTAACTTTATGGACTTAAAAAATATGATCTTATTCTGGGACATCCTAGCAAGCATCAGGTAGTCTAGGGTCCCTCTCCAGAGAACAAGTGAAGCTTCCAACACTGAACCATTTTAGGAGATTTTCTCATGCACAGTCCTTGGCACATATTTGATTAGGAACTTGAAAAAATATTGTGCATAGAAATCTAAATTTATATTGATCATCTTCCTAGCAAAAAATATAGCACCTAAAGATATTACTATAGTTTAATGTGTAATGGTCACAGGAATAGCCTACACCATCACCAAGTATAAATAAATTTCTAAAAACTTCCTGCTACCTGTCACTAAACAGTTCTGTGCTGTTTTCTCTCCTCCTTCCCCTTTCTTGCTATAGTCTATTTTTGCTTTTAATGTGGCTGCTGACACACTTGGGAATTCCATTCTTAGTGGATACATCTCATCATCAGAAAGACTACTTGCCCTTTGGTCTTCAGATAATGGAGTTGGCTGATTTCAGAAGCCATGGAAGCCTCAAGCTGATATCTCATCCACTGATTATGCAATATGTCACATGCATTCTTTTTATACCACAAGCATAAATTTTATAATTTAGGTACCACAAGAAAATAAACTTAATAATTTATCAATCAACAATCAATATTAGTGAATGCTTGCTATAAATGAGATCATGTATTAAGCCCTTTAAAGGCTACAAAAATAAACAAGGCCAGGGTCAGTGATCTGATCAGATTTGTAACATAATAAGATCTTGTTAGACTGCAGAAAAAAAAGAATTCTGGTTGGGATAGAAAAGGTGTTAATATTATATTGGTTTGTGTAGTTTTCACAGAATCCAAATAACTGTGGCTTCCACAGGAAAGATTTATTTCTCTCTCACATCAAAGTTTGATGTAGCAAAGAGTCTGGGATGATAGGGTTTCTTTTACCTTGTGGCTTCTATATCCCCTTCTATGCTGCTTTCACCTGTAAGTTTGAATCTGATTC
This sequence comes from Cynopterus sphinx, assembly GCA_030015415.1. Taxonomy (NCBI): domain Eukaryota; kingdom Metazoa; phylum Chordata; class Mammalia; order Chiroptera; family Pteropodidae; genus Cynopterus; species Cynopterus sphinx. The sequence continues at coordinate 92,018,347 of CM057385.1, read as the reverse complement.
CCTACCATTTCATAAAATCCAGACAGCAAAGAGGAGAAAGAGGATAAGCATCTCTATTTTAAAGATGTGGTCCAAAAGGCGCATGCTTCACTTCCATTCTCAGGCTGTTGGGCAGTACTTACTTGGCCAGGTGACATTGTAGCTTTGCCATATGGAGCTGCCAGGGAGGTTGGGAACTATGGTCT